>CM077466.1:13700147-14900147 GCA_039654755.1 Calcarius lapponicus
TTGTCTTTATGATTATGACTATTTTAAAAGGAAAGATGATGGGTTAAAAAAGTCCCCTCCTTAGAAATCAGTAGGGTCACCTATTCTATTCTATTCTTTAACTTCGCACAGGACTGCAGTAAGCTCACTTTGGCTGTTCACTGTGTCAGCTGAAGCAGTGATAAATCTGCTCACACCCTGTTTCCAAGCCACATATACTCTCCTCCCACCCCTTTCAGGTCAGTAGGATGTGATAAAAGGTAGAACATGCTGAAATCAGAAGAAAAATTTTGTCTTTCCATGGTTTGCTCTTGGAGCATGGCCTCTGCTCACATTTATTTTTGTTTTAGAGAACGTATGCATTGGGAGTATTTGCTAAAGAACCAAGCAAGAGGCAAGAAGCTGAAGTACAGTCTGACAGCCTTCTATTCCCTCTTCAGGCACAAGTGCTCGCGGTTCCCAAGAAAGGCCAGAGACTCTGCAAATTGACTGACTCCTATTTCACTCCAGATAATTTTGGAGAAAATTCTTTCTCCTAAGACTCTATCAAAATAGTGTTAACCCCCTGGAGTTTTACTGAGATTTACTGTGAAAAGCACTGAGTCTAGCTGGCATTGTCTGCCATATCCATGTGAGAGAGAGAGTACAAGTTCAAGCATAGATCAGATCAAAGTTTCCAGCAAAGGGTCCAAGCACAGACCGAAGTTTCTTTTACTTTTCCAAGGTTAAGACAATGCTGGAAGAGAGTGGCTTAGTTTGGCTTCACAACCTGCTCTCCTGACAGCTCCTTCCCCAGCAGTCCCATCTCTATTCCCCAAGCAGTCCCACCAGTTTAAAGCATAACAAGAGTTTTGGACTAATCCCAGTATGGGTGACCAGGCATGGATTTGTGTGAGGCTACAAGCATCTATAGCCAAGATAATGGAGTATGGAATAAATTCATGGACAAGTCATGCAAAGCAAATCTCATGGTTAGAATGTGAGTGCTACTTTTCCCACCATCCATTTCACAGGAAGGCTGACAGATTTCACTATGGGTTATTTATAAAAGGCTGCCAGCCAGATCCTGCATTTGCATTGCATCTGTGTGAACACAACGCAACAACACAACACCACAACAGTGACCATTTACTCAGACCTGCTGTATCTTCAGCCTTATTTTAGGAGAAAAAGAAAGTGGTTAGTCACAGGTAAGCTTAGGAAATCATAGAAAACTTTCACCACCTTTAAAAGGACATAAAGGGCAAGACGAACAAGGACACCTGAGTAAGTTATATATTAGAGCAAAACTGGAAAACTTTGTTTGTACAGAACCTAAACAGATTAAGAGGGGGAAGTTGGTTCTGTACTGTATCAAATGCACTGGGGTCCTAATAACAGTAGGTTTAGGGTTGTGCTTCTAGTTAAGTTCTAATCTTACTTATCATATACATTTTATCTGTACAATACTGGGATGCCAGCCAAGTAATCAAATTAAATTCCTACTTGCACAGCAAACACCATTCCAGCATTGGCTCTCTTAAAAGAGTCCCCAACCCACTGGAGTCCATCAGAAGCTGATTGTCTGTAGAAAGGAAGTCAGCTTCCTGTGCCTCTTCAAGGAGTGAAAAGAAAATGGTTACTGGAATCTAAAATCAAAAGTAATTACAGGTCCAGAATTACTGGCCCCAGTTTGGATATATTACTACTGAGTTGTGGGTTTGCAATTGGCTTCAGGCACAGCCTGATCAGGTCCATTATGCCCATCTTGTGATTTGGCACTCTTACACTGAATCTCAGATTGATAAATCCTAAGCAATTTTCACTGCAGTGTATAGCAGAAATCACTTTAAAATAGAGCATTTTGTTCTTTTGCAGCTTTTACCTGTTTTCTCTGGAATTCAATGTGGTATGCACTATTTATTTCCCTCAGCACAGAAATAGCATGGAAAACTTGTGAAAGATTTTCCTAAGTACCTTCCTTGATATGACTGAAGTTTTGAAGTCCAGGGTGTGAGAAAGCAAACCCCCATGGTACAGCTGGAATGTGAGAAACTTGGTGTCATCTCTCTGCAGGATTATGCGTGGCTGTCCTCCTAAGATCCCTGGCAATACTCTGGTCTGAAACAGCTGTGGTGGAACAGAGTAAAGTGATGTAAGACAAAAAAAAAATATAACAAAACTCAAGAGATTGGTCTTTACTCCATGCAGGAACATGAACAGGAAGCATGGATAAAATATTTTCTGCCTGTACAGGTTTCGGTCACAGCCTTTTGTTTTGTGTTTGGGATGTTAAAAAGGAATTTTTCTATGACTTCTGAGGTTGTCCAAACAGGTATAGGACAAAATACTTGGGACACCACTGGGTATTGTTATGATCAGCTTACTGCAACACCGTGTACTTGAGCACATTCAGCTTGGGCATGAAATTGTGACTTGGGATCCCCATGTTCCAGTCCTGCTGCTCATGCCCTGTGACCACTACACTCTTCTTTGTCTTTTCACCAGGTGTTTCCACGTACAAAGTGTATTTTTTGAAGTAGGCTTTTTGCAACCTAAGGAAGGGGCAAATGAAAACATCTGGAGCTCCTTTCCTTTCTTTAGAGAGACAAACTGGTTCCAGCCCCTAACACACCTCCTGTCCCTCTCCACAGCTAGGTATTCCAAAGGAGGTCACACTGGATGTGTGCTTGCCAGGGCAGGCTGCCCTGGTGTTCTGCTGCTCAGCAGTGCTGCCATCACCCTGCCCTGTAATAGCTCAGCCCTTCTCCTTCACAGACTGCACCAGCCCTGTGTGCTTTATGCTCCCCTCAATCTCAGCTGTTTAATAAGCTTTATTGCTTAACGATTTTTCCCTTCCTCTCTTCATGTAATATAGCTGTATCAGGAGCACTGGGGATTCTCCATTAATAACTTGTCCTATTGTGTTTTGTCACGTCCTTTCTTGTGACTAGTAATTTATCAGCGGCATTGATTGATGGAAAATTATAGACTTCCCAATCCTTCCTAGCCTGCACTGTGTCTTTCAAGAACTCATAAAGTAGCTCAAGTGATGAAGAGCCCTACTTAGAAGAATAGTTAAGAGGCTGCTCTTTTAGAGCTATTACATTTGGGCTATTAAGGCAAAACACTTAAATAGGCATGCCAGGATGACTTACACCTCTCTTGTTTCTTTTCTTCTCAGGAGTGTAGACACACCTCATTTTGGTTTTGTGTTGTTTTTTCTAAATTTGGACATAAAAATCCAAAGCTGCTCAAGGCATGTATTCTCATCTCAGATTGTTATTTGAAAACTGAAGTCCCCTACTGAATTCACAAGATAAAACCATGCAAGTTGAGGAACCATGATGGTTTTGAACACCATCTGGATGATGAAATGAAAGAAAGAAAAATCAATTGTTCACAAAAGTGGCACCTGGATGAACTGTTATCAACAATAATTGGATGTATAAAATAAAGGAAAACATTAGTTGCTGAGTAACCCATTCCATTTGCTAAAATGTGCCAGAGTAAAGCCTAGATAGATGCACTCATGAATTGTTCAAGTTTGCAGCAGAGGGGGAAAAATTCACATTACAATTTCCAGAGCAAGTGAACCAAATTTTAAGGTTTCACATGTCTGCTGAAAAAATAAATGAGAATCTAAGGTTTTATAAGTGTTCTTGAAATTAGTAATTTTATTATTTTGCACTACCTTAATTTCTTAGAGAGTAGAAAATAAATTCTAGCTGATAATTTTCAGGACAAAAAGCTGAAGAACAACACAGTAGTCCTAAGAAAGATATCTATATTTTCCACTGTTTTGTTTGCTTTGCTCTGCTTCAGATTTAATCAAATCTCTTTTCCCTTGTCTCATAAAGAGATTTGCTGCATGTACATTCAGTACATGCATACAAGACTCTAATCTGTGCAATAGGATGGTGGAAGAGACAAAGTAGGAGGGATAGGCTTAAGTGTGCTGTGCAAGTGAGGCTCAGTGGTGCTTGAGAGCTACATAGGTTTGGAAAGTTAGAGGTATGCAATTGCACCTTCTGAAAAATAGCAGGAATTATGTATCTGACACCTTGTAATTTACCCTTGGTCACACATAAGCATGGGAAAGCATTTTGCTGCTCATTGCTATTACATTTACTGGAATCATATCCAATCAACTCAAGAGCCCAGCTCTCTGTCAGAACCTTGTTATAGAGTCAAAGTCATCTCCAATCTCTCTAAAATATACCTCCATGAAACCACTATGCTCCTTTACTCCCCAGTCATGCATTAGTTCAATGAAAAAAGTGAGACTAATAAAGCTTTCATGGAGGTATGTTTGTCTTCTCAGCCCTAGGATTTCCCTCAAGAGAAACTGCTGCAGATGTCCTGGACAAACATGTCCCTAGGACTGTTTCATGATTTTTTTGCCTCCCTTGTCCCTTCCAAACTCCACTCCCAATGTTTCTGTCATTATCAGGAACATGAAGCAACACATAATCAGGCCAATTGCAGAATTTAGCTGGTTTTTGATTCGTTCCTTCTCTAAAAAAAGAAAATAATGTGAAAATGCATCTTATGGAAAAAAGAGTGGTGAATAAAACTATTTTGTTATGTACAGTCACAACAGCATGTCGTTCCATGCTGCACTCCAGCTTATCTCAATTTACATTCAAACAATGATTGAAACATAAAAATGTGTAAAAGTACAAGGAGAGGCATCCTATTTAGAGTCCTCAGAACCATGCATGGGTGTAGGGAATGAGCAGACCACAGAGAGGTACATCAGCTGTCCCTGGGAGCCAGTCAGCTGTGAGAAATGAGTTTGGCTCCTGAGAGAATCCTGCAGGATAACACACATTCGCAACAGCAATTTTTTCTTGTTAAAGTAGAATTGGACACCCAGTTTGGTTCAGTCATGCTTGGTTAGGGGGGGGAAGGAGCTCTTTCTACACAGACTAATCAGGGTAGAAGGGGAAAATTTGCTCTGCTCATGCTCTCTGGGGTTTTCTAGGATTCCAAGGATATGCAGCTCTGTAGATGCCATTGATTTGATGCAGTTGTGAGTCCTTACAGTGTGAAGAAGTTCCTTATTATTCTGCATGTTTATTTTATTCAGATATTATAGCACTGTTTTCCTCTGGAAAAATCTGTGTGATGACATACTTAAATTCAGGAAAGAAACTTCTGTCAAAGGTTAAATTTACAGTAAAATTATGCTTTTAAAATATCTTAATGTTAGACTTTTTATGCCTTCAAAAATAATTTTATAATTAAAAAGTAATTAAACTTTTCAATAAGTATAGATCTATTACAGTGTCATTTTATATGTCTCATATTTTTCTGACTTCTTCTGGACACAATCACTCAGGAAAGAAGAGAAAAAAGACAACCAACACTGAATGAGGATCCAATTTCTCCTGTCCTGATACAGAAATGAAATTTATGACAACTTGGTCTAGATTTTAAGGCTTTTCAGACCAACTGTAACCTTCAGCACTCTTCACCCTTCAAGCCTGTTTATTTTATACCTTTCCTGAATTCTTTTTTATCTTCCTGGACTCTTTCGTGAAAGGGAATAAAGAGAGGAAATAGTACAGTAAAAAATACACAAAATTTTCTACAACTGGTGACACAATGTAATATGTGGTTCTTATATGAGTTTTATGATTTTACCTCCCTTTAAGGATGTTTAAAAATAGCTTTAGAGTACATTTGTGGGAATCGTGACATGAATAGACAATTATCATTCCTGTTAGAACCTTAAAAATGGATCTAGCTTCCAGAAGGATGCTTTTCTATGTGCATATAAAGGAGTTTGTCTCTTCTGCTTCTGAACAAACACTTGTGAGCACAGTTACAAACGTCGATGCTCAGCAGCAACTGCCACCTGCCACATCCATTCTTCTGCCTTTGTGTGTATTTTCCATAAGGAAAACCCCACTGTGTCTTCAAGATGGAAAAATGAGCTTAAAGTAGTGATGCAAATGGTGAACTGGAAATTAAAGAAGCTGAAGAAAACATAGCTCCTGCTTCCATTACTCTGAAGCCAAAATCTGATTAGCATCACTGAAGGCAGCTTGTGAAAATTGTTTCATTTGGTATCACAGTTCCCAAAAGTAGGAGTCCTTCATGTCTCCTGAAAAGCACGAGAACTTTTCAGGTCAAAGAAATGTGATGTTCACCCTGCAAAGGGCTTTACCCCTCCCAGGAGAGGAGAAACTGCAGCAAGACCATGGGAAGGAACAGAAGCTCCTGCAGGCAGGCAAAGTGCAAACATTTGGGTTCTTTTTCTGCAGAAGGAAAATGTTTTATCTTGCTTATGTGTTTTGTTTCAACTCTGTTTGTAGCCTTTGTCTTGCTGGGCTGGGAGATGGCGATTTGTGATTTGGAGCACATTTGTGTGCCTGAATGAAGTCAGAGTGTGCTTGCTTGGAGGGAAATGTGTTACTGTTTCTTGCTGTGACACTGCTGCTGTTGATTGAAAGGACCCTGCTGTGCCTTATTGCTAAAATTACAGGAATCTTCAATAGACCAACCAACAGCCCTTGGAGGGGGATAAAAAACGCAGAAAGGAAAATGTTGATATAAAATTATGTTGGTGGTGAAGTTTGTTGATATTCAGAGTTCCTTCTATGAGCCCAAAAGTGACCTTTTCTCACACAGGGTGCTGGAGCTTGTTCCAGGAGAAAGTATTTGAGAGTGTGCTCACTAATGAGGATTTTCCAGAAATCCAGGCAGTTTCTTGTGAGTCATCTCACAGGAATGGGGTGAGAGTGCTAGGGGCCAAACACCCCAGCTCATGCTGATCTGCTGTGGCCTGTGGGCATGGCAGCAATGTGGGAGCAAATATGTGCTCTTGCTGGTTTCAAAGCAATTTGGCTTCAGTTGATCCCTGAAAATTAATAGACCAGAAAACATCTCATTTTCTTAAGAATACTACAGGGTTGTTTAGAAGATAGTACGTGTAGAGTCAGAATACACCTCCTATTCTGCACTGACCAAGGGAAAAATGAGTCTCCAGCAATATCCATTCTAGTGTGTGGACTCTAGGTGTGTGTAGTTACTCAAGCACTCAGTAACCTTATTATTAAAGGTGCTTTAAAAGCTGCTTTTGAAATTGAATATTACATAGGAAAGAAAAGGAGGAAAAATTATAAAAGTTGGAGTGAAATATGGTGAAACAATCAGTGAATTTATTTTTGGTTTTGATTTACATGCTACCTGTACCTTAAGAGGTGTGGTATGTTCAGTTAGTGAATAGACACACTCCAAGCCAGTGGCATTGTGTATCCTTGAAACACATTTGAATGTGTGTTTTCTTCCTATATTTTGTGAAAACATTTACTTTCTTGCCAAAAAGACCAGAAATTCTTTTTAGGCAGCATTGAACACACAGCTCATGCTTGCTTGAGCACACAACTTGTGTTTGCTCACTTGCTTTATTCAGTGCAGAGCTCGCTGGTCATTTGCCACCATGACTGCTTGTCCACGGTTCATTCTGTGCTCTCCCACTTCCCATGCCCTCAGGGTTTTCATCCTCACTCCCAGACAGACACCAGCTCACAATATTTCATTTTCAGCCCTCGGTGTCATCAAGATTAAATCCATCACAGAGAAGAAAACAACTCTCAAGCATGTGGCACACACAGTCCAGTGGCTGGCACTGGACTCCTCTCTCCAGTGCCAAATGAGCCTCCATTAGAGAATTATGGACATTAAAGTGGCAGGAATTGAGCTGAGGCTTTCTGAAGCTGAATACAAGAGCTGGAGCAGGATAGCCAAGTTCTTGGTGCTGTAAAAACACTCTGCTCTGTGATGTGCTAGTACAAAGGCAGAGTTTGCTTTTTGAGTTTAAACCCAAACAGAAGAAAGAAACTGTTTAGAAAGACTGACACAGTCAACGTGCTACTCATCCCAAATACTGCCAGATGAAATAAACCCCAAAAGCAGCATTTCTTCTTCTAGGGAGAACTGTTGGAGGAGGAGCTGGCCAGTCTGAAAATCCCATGTACACAAAACCCCCAAATCAGTTACAGACTTTTTCAGATGTATGCATGTGCTCTTGGAAGGGAGAGCAATTGGAGTACCTTCTCAGTGTGCTACCTCAAGAGGGAATGATTCATTGATGCCAGTAGACACAACAGTGAGAAATCCACCATATTAACACAGACATTTTTCATGTATTGATTTCATGAAACAGATGCTAAGCAGGCATGCAGTTGCCAGACAAGAAAATACATCATTACTAATGGACTGTAGGGAAACAACCTGCGGAGAAAAACGGCAGTAGGTTAAACAGAGAAGTGTGCAGAGGTTACAGCAAAGTTCTGTGACCCAGAGATCATCTTTTCACCACATGTTTACACAGCTTCTAGCTCAGTGGGAGTCTTGATCTATGGCTTTGCCCCCTAAGCTGTAATCCATACAGTAGTGCTAACAGCATATGTCATCGGGAAATTGGTCTCCAACCCTCAGCAGTGTAGTAGGGAATGACACATAGTGTCTTCTTATTCTGTGCTTCAGCTATTCTCTAGTTACACTAACAGCAGATTTCATTCCCTCACTGGAGGCTGTGAGCCAAAAGACAAAAGGAATTTTTTAAAAAAGCATACATAAACAGAAAAAAAAGGTGAGAAATCATTATAGTCCCTAAGGCATCTGTGCTTCAGAAGGACCAATGGCCACATGATTTATTAAAGAAGATTCTGCATTATGCATTAAAAGCTCCAGCACAGAGTCCACCTAAGCATACCTCACTTGAGTAGGTAGTTGTATACAAGTATTTGTCCACAACTTTTTCTGGGTGTTTTTTATGCTCTTGGCACACACAAGCACACAGTTTCAAGTCAGAGGGTGCCCTTACTGAATTCACCAGCAGGCTGTGAACCTTGAGCTTTGCCCCAAGAAGAACACCATCATCTTTTAATCAGTGCTCTCTTAAAAAAAAGGTCAGCATCTGATGCTGGTCTCTTACATAGCTGAAGGTTTTCAGGGAATGCACTGGGAATTCAAGTAATTTATACACCTATTCTGTAGCAAGAATCTCTCAACATCAGCAGTCTAACCCAAAATTATTTTGTATTTCTTCTAAGAATATAGTTGTCACTTTTAATCTGCTGTTTAATGTCAGTTTAAGCACCAGAATAATCTGAAGGGGAAAGAAACACCCTCATTTACATTAGTCTTTGTGACCATGGTCACAAGGGTTTTCAGGATGAAGAAGAGATGAGAATGTTGACTCCATGATCAGAAGGCTTGATTTATTATTCTATGATATATATATTACATTATAACTATACTAAAAAGAAAAGCAAGGGAAAGGTTTCTTCAGAAGCTGAGCTAAGAATAGAACAGAATGAACAACACAGCAGCTCTCCCAGACTCTGTCTGAGAGAGCCCCATCCTTGATTGGCCATTAATTATAAACATCCAAGATGGGCCAGTCACAGGTGGACCTGTTGCATTCCACAGCAGCAGACAACCATTGTTTACATCTTGTTGCTGAAACTTCTCAGCTTCAGCTGGAAAAGTCCTAATGAAAGGATTTTAATGAAGAGATGTCTGCGACAAGTCTTATCCTTATTTTTAAGTATATGCTTTCTAATTACTTATAGAATTCTAATAGACTCATTTGCTAATAAATGATGGTGTGTTCAACACTGCCCAAAATACTTATAAGTATTTTATGCCTAAAACTTTATGCCTTTAAAACTTTATGCCTACCTAGCAGTGATTTTTAGTAAAACAAGCTGCAACATCCATTCCAGAGCTTGTGATGTTTTCACCATGAGTGGAGTAATTTTTCGGTATCACTGCAGCATCTGGCACCTCTTAGCCTTTGTTCACCTAAGACAGGACCATCCAGCTTCTGGCTCTGCCTCTGCTGCACTTGGGGAACCTGGTAATGGAGGGACCCCCAAGATTGAGAGTCCTTGAACTCAGTGCCATGAGGGGCTGTGATCCTCAGGGACTTTGCCTGGGTCTGGCAGGACAAGTACATCTCATGGTTTGTCCTCGTGTTTGGTCATCTGAACCATATGCAAGCAGCCCACAAATCCCTGGTGCTTTTAGTTCCTGTGATCAGAACCTACCAAAAAAAAAAGTTTAATAAATAAAAATCTTGATAAATAAAATTCAATTAATAGTGCGAGAGAGAGAGAGAGCTGTGTTAAATAAACCAAAAAAAAAAAAAGAAAAAAAAGCCCTAGAATATAATACAATTTCAGAGAGGCTCTGGCCTAACAGCAGCTCTGTTTCAGGGCTGAAGCCAAGTCCTAAGTAAGGGTGAGACTGATAGTTTTAATCAAGTTACTGTATCAGCTGTCCAGTTCCTGACACCAGCTGCCAAAGTGGATGCCAGCATCTGGCTCCACTCAAGAACAAAATAGAACTTGATTTTTCTCATAGCTCTGCCTTGAGTGAGTGAAAAGAGAAGAAAGAGTAATGCCTGAAAGAGTAATCATACATATATGACTTCTCTTACCTCCTGGCTTGCATGATTCTCCTCCAGAATCGCATACTGCAGCAAACTCTGACTCATGACAACAATCACCACTCTCCATGTCTGTCTCACATGGCAGAAACAAGTAAGTGCTGGATATGCAAATATTTTTTTTCATGTTGGTTTTTTTCTTTTTCCCACTCTGACATGGCCAGAGGATAGAGGGCTGTCCTTGGACAGTGCTCCCTGTGTTCAGAAAATGCCTACATTGGTCCACAGCCCAGCTGGTAAAAACAAAGAATGTGAAAACACAATTCAACATGAGCTGGAGTTCAGATTCCAGACCCAGGACTAGTTTGTTTTCTCTTCAAGCTTTGAATTCTTCTAATAGAAGGCCTGTGTGTGTGTGTGTGTGTGTGTGTGTGGTTTGGCTTCAATATTTCCTGGAGGAATGTGTCCACACAGCTAAACAAAATACCTCCCTGGGGGCAGCTTGGGCTTCATGGTCGCTGCAGCACAGAGAGAAAATTTGATTTTACAAAGACAGAAATGGAGTACATCCTGCCAGGGTATAAGAAAATGTCATGCTTGACATCATTAACGGTCAAATGATAACATCAAAAAAATAGTATTTTCCTTCAGTGCATTTTTAGATCAGGTGCCTTGAAACCTTGTCTATGTCTTTGGGAAAATGATGGGAGATAGATACATAAAAATAATCAATATTTTCCAGCTATAAAAGGACTATGGTCAGACACCTTTTCCAAAATGCTCTTATATGCCTTGTAAGTTTTGTTGTTTTTTTTTTTCTGAGGCTTGGTCTGCTAACAAAGAGGTGTATTAAAAATACAGATGAACAAAAAATCTGCTTTTCCTTGTGCTTGCAAATGCTGATTTGTCTATAGGGCTACTCAGGCCTGACACCAGGTCTCCCTCAATGAAGGTTCAGCTTCCTCAAAGAACAACAAATACATTTAGCCTTTTCCTAGCAAGTTCAACATTTGATGGAAAGGCTTAGAAAATGCAGCTCACTGAAGAGTTTTTTGTTCCTACTCCTATCAAAGCATAAAGCTAAACAGAACTGGTTTATTGGCATCAAGAACGGACAGAGTGTGTTTGGAAATGTAACACTTCTTTGAAAAGTATGTGTAAAGCAGAATCAAAGAGTCTGCTTTGATCACTTTGATACTTTCCTGAATGTGTTTGGTTTCTTTGACTCCATGTGCTTCATTTCTCTTTGGTGTCAGAGAGACAATGGTGTGGACAATGCTATCATTCTCTGCCCGGCGCATTATATCAGAAGCTCGTGTACCTAAATTATTCAGTAGGGAGAACTGGAACTGTATCTTTTTGATGTGAACAAAGTTGATGCCAATCTTTTTTTGTTAGCCTATATTTAATGAATAAAATGGGTTGATGTTGTGTGTGTAGCAGCTGCTTTGCTGCCTGTACGTGTGCTTTTCATGTTCCCCAGGAGCAGAACCAGCCTTTCTGAGAGAGCTCTGTGGCTGCACAGTGCTGCTGGCACAGCACTTAAAATGCTCCATTCAGAGCAGGTGGGACAACTGTCCTCCTCTGGCCAGGGCATTGTCACGTCCTTCTCTGGGCTGGACTCCAAGGCCTCCAGCTTCTATTTCAGGCAGCTGTGAGCTCTCTCCTAGAAAGCCATGGACCATTGTCCTGTGCCTCTGCAGCTTCAATTCTCACCTCAGACAAAGTCAGAGCTACTGGTCAGCCACCAAGGCACAGAAGAAGAGTTCCAGCTTTGCCTGGGCTCTACAGTCTCAGTGTGCCTGACCTTGAGAGGCTGGGATGTATTTGCATAGTGGGCTACAGGAACACCTCCCTTCCTATCCCCTGCTGCAGCATTCCCAGCAGCAGCCACGGCAAAATGGATTGTGAGCAAGGCAGGCTCTGATGGGCACGGAGTGCTCAGAGCTGGCTTTGGCAGGAGAGCAGGACCCAGCTGTTGGAAGAATAACTGTGGTGACAAGGAAAGAGAGGTAGAAGGAAAATATGGATGTGTTGTCCCAACTTTCCTATACACTGAATATTCTCACTGTTTCTTTCTGCACCCCATGCAGTCTGAATTCATCCTCCACAGCTATGAGTGGCCAAAAGTGGCCAATATGCCAGATGAGCAGATCTCTGCATTTATACCAGCACCAATATCTCCTTTTCCCTGCTGGCTGTAACTCCTCTGACGCGTCCTAAGATTAAATTCACCTATTTCATGGCAATTCTGGGTGGCCAAAAGTGGCCAATATGCCAGATGAGCAGATCTCTGCATTTATACCAGCACCAATATCTCCTTTTCCCTGCTGGCTGTAACTCCTCTGACGCGTCCTAAGATTAAATTCACCTATTTCATGGCAATTCTAACTAGTGGCTAATATTTATCCCATGATTAATGAGCAAGTATGTAGTAATTAACTTAGCACCTTTTTTTTACATCCTCCATAGTCAACATAAAATGAGTTCTTGCACTACAGTAGAAATTTTATGTGAAATCTCATAGAGAAACACATAGTGTTATTGGATTTGATTCTTTCCAATAATCCAGTCTCTAGCTATCTGCTTTTTATTTCTGATCATTTATGTTGATACCGACTCCTAAATGTTTACATTAGGTCAGTGGAAGGGTATTTGGTAATACTTGCCGTGAAGATAGATTGCAATTAATATAGATTAAAACTTCAGCTGTGTGTCTTTGTGTTACCAGGAAGTCATTATTTCACACAAGCTGCTTGGTTACAAGGTGATGAGTACATTAAGTCTGGATAATTTAAGAGAAATAGACATGGTTTTTCTTTAGTGTTTCCTTAAGATTACTGGGGAATTGGGAATGCTCTTTCCCTTTTGTGCACTCTCACATGCTTTTACCCTTTTTGGGCTGTTTATTTGAGAAACAAAGAACATTTAAATTTTCCCTGCAGACTTTAGCGTGACTTCACTCTTGTGTATTCTATATATATGTATATCAGAAGGACACTTTACATTTCAAAAGCAACAGTTCTCAGTTTTTTGAAGACAGCTGCTTATTTCAAGAGAGCTTCTCATTTGCAAGGGTAGCCTCAGCTCTCAGCAAGAGAGATCACTGCAGTGATATAACTAACTCATTGCTGATAAGATTGCTTTTTGCCCAAATGCAGTTTGCCTAGTTTTCAGCTTGGGAAACTTCTTTAAATTCTCCAGTGACTTTGCCAGCTAGACAACGACAGCATCAGAGTGTGAATCACACCATTTCAATGGGCTGATTGTGAAATAAATATGAACAGGAACAGCAGGGGGTAGCTTTTCTTTAGCAGTCACAATTTCCTTTTCACTATATGCCCTTAAAATGCCCAGGCAGACCATTAGCAGAGGGGAAGATTGATAGAATTGCATTTACATCTTAAATCAAGCCAAGTTCTCTCTTCCCCAGCCACAACCCTTCCAAAACATCAAACAAACAAACAAAACAAAACACAACAAGAAAAGCTGCAGCCAAATGGAAAGGAAGAAAATAAGTGTTAATTTGATTAGTCTTCCAATGGAAATTAGCCTAATGGTCCAAAATTAAAAGTATAGTTGTTTAAGACTTTGGCTGGTTCTACACATGAAAGATATGGCACTCCAGCTAGAGTGAGTCTTCATTCAAAATATTGCTCTTTGTGCCATCCCTCAGTGCTTTCCTCACCACATTACCCAGCTGTAATGTGGTCTCACTTTTGTGTCACTACTTCTTGTTTCTTTTGGGAATAATTATAAACCAAAAGTTTATAAAACTGTGGGAGTAAGTAGCCACGTCTGCTGAGGAAGGCCCCTGAGCCAGCCTTGGCTCTGCCACCACCCAGGTGGTGACCACGAGCACACATCCCTGGCCTGGCACCTGCTGCCCTGGGCTCCCCATGGCACTGCTCATCCCAGGGCTGGCTTTCTCTGGGAAGCTGCCTGAGAAGAGCTCTGCAGGCAGGAGGGGCCTGTCCAGCACCTCATCCCTGCAAATGTTCTCAAAACTACCTGTGAGCATGACAGGGCAATCCCCAGGTGTACCCACCACCATCTCCAGCGAGTCCCACCGCAAGCTGCAGTCTTATTCTCATAGCAAACCATAAGCTGTACCATGTATGGATGCAGCTACATTCCGTCTATCTTCAACTCATTCTCGCCTTAGTCATCCCACTTGAACAAAACCAAACTAAAACCACACTTGTAGGGACACTTAGTCACCTGGGAACACATGTAATATGTGATTCAGAAGCAGAGAGAGATCCTTTTTCTGTTTTATTTTTATCAAAAGAATTTAAAACAGAAATGTGGTTTAGGTGGCAATTACATCTGAAACACAGTCTTGTTGTTAACACCAGTTTCTGACACTGTTTGGTATTTATTTTTTTCTTTGTTTCAAGGCGAGCTGGCAGAACAAAAATGCAATCACTAAGTTTATGGATTTTTTCAAAAAATAAAATGAACTTCCACTCATTTTCATCACTTCTGGATATTAGCAAGTAGAATAGATCCTCAGCTATCCCACTCTATTTTATACATTTGTATTCCTTAGAAGAGTATTTTAGCTGTACAAGGTATTTGTCACATCATTTGGTTTCAAGGGACTGACAAAGCTCTGAATCTGTGTTGTGTCACCAACTCACAGGACTCCAAAGGTTTCTCTGTGAGAAACAGGAAAAAATGTGACTGATTTACTCTTACTTTGGCTTCAGGGCTTTTGCGCTGCTAAGGCCAACTGAACTGAACAAGTTTTAATCTAAAGTGAGAATGTGGATCCACAGGAGTCTGTGACTTGCGTTACTGATTTCAGAGATGGCAGGATTTCTTCCACTATGCTTAATTATAAAACTCAAAAGCCATGTTCAGGAAGAAAGCAGAACTAGGAAACCTGATGTATTGCGTGGGCCTGTACCTTGCCTTCTCAACCAGCTGAGATGAGAATTTATGTTACCTTGCAATTGCTGGAAGTGTTGTTGTTTGTATCCAGAAATACACACAACAACACAAGCTATGACATTTGCAGTTTTCTAGGCAAGAATAAATAGAAAACTGTGCCTGCTAGCATGCTAAGCAGCTACTAAAAAGCTCTTGTGTAGGCAGTGGTTCAGCAAAGTCTCTTTGGATTCCTGTTTGGCTTGGATTGGATTGTTATATAGAGCTGCACTTTCAGTCTCATCAATTTTTTCTTTCAGTGACATAATTCTTCTGAAAGGTGCTGCAATACCAGTCCTAAAAACTACAGTCCCTCATCTCCTTGCATATTAACCACAGTGCAGACAAGAGCTCCTTGGAGGGACAGCAGAGAGCTTAGACCCTGCATTTTTCAACATTTGAATTCCCCAGGGGGCTTGTATCAGAGACAAATTTGGTAGATGAACGCATTTATTTATATCACCTCCAGTACACTCCTTGGTGGCTGACATAATTTTTCATCAGGAGGGTAATCAGGGAAGGTGGGAAGCTGACCAGCAATGATAAGACCTGAAGCTATCTGCTACATTTGCATGAGAGAGAGAGAGAGAGAGAGGAAGAGAGGAAAGCGTGAATAACATTAAATACTGCTGCTGTAAACATGAGCAAGGCTCCATCCCTGAAACCCTGCTATTGTAACCCTGACTGCAGAGTTAATAAAGAATGGTGTTACCTTGGGGTAACTCACACAGGAGTGGCCTCAAAGCCCGGGCAGGGTCCAGACAAGGCACTTGTGTGTTCCTGGGACAAGGCAGCTCTGCCTGTGCCATGGCCAGAGAGGGAGGCAGGCTGAAAGCACCACTGTTATTTCACTGGAGAGGTCTGCAAGTTACTCCAAGCTAAAACTGACTTTTCTTAGCAAGGCGGTGAAGGCTTAAGCCTCTAAATCCTGCATTACTTGAATCAATAGGCCTTGCAGTCACTGAAAAGAGTATCCTTGACAAGGCTAAACCACATAATCTCCGTCTCCCTGGTGCTGATGGCCGAGTTCCCACAGTGTCTCTGGGAAATACCATTATCCCATCATGGAGACAGCAGCCAGCACAGAGGCAAGCCAGGCTCCGCCTGCACGGCAGTGACGGACACTCATGTGGACATCTCTGTGCTGTCCTGGCTCTGCCATCCTCCAGAGCAACCTGTGGCCTCTGGGTGCTGCTGCTGCTGCTGCCCAAGCCCTGCTCTGCTCCAAAGGCAGGTTGGACACTGCCTGCAGAGAGGGCTGGTCAGCACAGACAGTGCAAATGATTTGGTAACAGGTCTGAGGCAGCACAGGGAAATTATTCCTGTTCCCCAGGCTGTCCTGTCTCTGTCCTGGACCACAGGACTCCCCATTTCCATGTTTTCCTTCAGGGAAAGTACCCAGTGCCAGGTTTGTGCTAGCAAGACCAACAGATTTCAGAACACCCACTTTGTTTTTCTGACCCAGATGGCTTTACCTGCTTCTATAACTATTTTATGTAAGAAAAGGCTATTGAGCAGTAGCATTAGTTTCCTCAATATATATGTAAATTTTTAAAAATAGCAATAACAGGAAAGAAAAAAGAAGCCTGTGCCACTGAGTAAGCAAAAAGGACTTTTGCTTAATTATCATGGGGAAAGGGCATTGCAGGATCAGCCCAGAGACAGCTCTGAGATCCTGCCTGCCTTGCCCACTGCTCATAGCTTGGCCAAACCACGCAGATCACCAGCAGAACCTTACTGCTATCAAGGAAGAAAAAATAAAACAACGGATGGGATTAACCCCAGTTTCAAATGCAGGCACACAGTGCTGCCACATCAGGCTTTCCTCTGTGCCAGGAAATGCCAGCATTGTGCACCAGCACCCCCAGACTCAGCACAATGTGTGAGGCTGCACAAACTCTGCGTCAAATTCCAGAGGATGTTTATGGAAAGCCTCAGCAAAGTGTTCTGTTGTACAGCAAGGGAAAACACGACAAACAGATGAGACCTTAGCCAAGAGACCAAAGTTTCCAACTTAGTCAAGTTTCCAAAAAGTCTTCTCCTAAGCTGGAAGCTTGCAGAGCAGTTAATCCCTGCTCTGAAGCAAGAAGTGGCACCTTCACCACACCAAGCAGCTGAGTCACTTTGGGCTTTGAGGTGCTGCTTAAATACGTAGGGCTTCCTCTGTTTTACTGGTGTTATGTTTTACCTTTCCTATTTATCAATATAATCAGAAAATCATTTCATGAGGTGTCTCATGACAGCCTCCAACAATTTTAAAATCAGCATTTTCATTAAGCAGGTGGATTTTGGTATTAAGAAATCAGCAACAGCAACCTTTTATCAAAGGTTGGTGGACACCCTGGTAGACTGCTAAGACATGGGAGGAATTTCTGGCTGCATAGTGAGTCCTTAGAATTTTAGAAAAATATTATTGTTTGAGTTTTCAGTAAATTGGAAGCAAAAAGATAACATAGTCAAATTTTTCTTTTAATAAAAATATATCATTTTTAATAAAAATGACAGTTATGTCATTGTAGGCTTCTAAGTTTCTTCTCAGCCCATGTGTCTGCTTTTGCTATGGAATATTCCTGATATAAGAGTAAATAAATGCACTGTGAAGGGCACTCAGAGATGTGGTGACGTTGTCAGCCTCAAGAGTTAATGCAAAACTGTGAGAGTGGTCCTGAGCCCTTGAAGCCCCATGCTCACTGAAAGGAAGAGCATGATAAGGATGTGTCTGTGCTGGAAATATCCACAGGGTGATAACAAATATGGAGACACTGACTGACTCCTGCTGTGCTCCCTCCTAATGCCAGCCTGAGCATTGTCCCACACACGGGAAGGGCTGTAAACAGCAGCTTCTCCATAGAGGCAATCCTTAGGCAAATTTTGACTATAATATATTTTGATTCCTTTCCCCCTTCCCCTCCTGTAGCTCAAAATTCTATTTCCGTGTCCATTTTGAATATTGCCTCTAAGAGGCTATTAGCCTTTGTGAAGAACAGCTTGCGTTTCCCTGTTAAAGACTTTCTCTGCCCAAGGCAGGGAATGCACCAGAATTAATAAGTGGCTTTGCAGAAGTGGCTGGGTAAAAACAGTCACTAAAAAGATTCTGGAGTTTCAAGGGCTTGGGTAGCTGTGTATCTGGCTCACAGATGTGCCAGGTGCCTCAGACTGAAAGGACTCCCAGTGCCTGGTGTCACTTGCAAGTTCTCCTGAAGTCACCACTGAGCTTCTTAGAGAAAGAAGAAGTTATTTACTCATACCTGGACCATAAATTGAATGCACTCAGGGATTAATGATAATCTTGCTGATGAGCTACAAGTAGAAATAACTGAGAAGAAAGTATTTGTCTTTATTTAACTGAGTGGCAGATTCTGCATGCTGAGATAGGCAGTAGTGCTGATGAGACACTGGATATTGGAAAATACTCATTTGGGTCAGAGTCAACTATGCAAGTAAATCTGGCCCAGGGAAAAGATGTGGGTGAGGAAATTAAATTCCAGTACTTTGTGTTTTTTCAGGGAAAAAAACCCCTAGTGTTTCTGAGGGTAGCTGAGCAAAAATCTCACAGCAATTTGTCTCAGCAATTTTTCCCCTTCACAAAATAGCTATTTGGGGTGGGGTTTTGTTGTGGGATGGGCTTTTTTTGGTTTTTTTCTTTGTATTTTGTTTTGTTTTGTTGTTGTTGTGGTTGGTTGGTTGGTTTAGGTTTTTGTTTGTTTGCTTGTTTTTGTTGGTGCTTTTGGCTTGGTTGGGGTTTGGGCAGGGGGCAGCTGGGTGGTTTTTTGGTTGGTTGGTTGGTTGGTTGGTTGGGGTTTTTTGTTTTTTAAACTTGATTAAGTGTTTTGGTGAAGCCTGGATCCAGCCTTTTCTTTCCTAAGTCATCCTTGGCAGCAGCTGGGTTGCTGACTTGTAGTACTGGGAGACCATTTATGCTGTTCAGAAAACTGCTGTTCTGGCAGAGCAACTGCATTTCAGCAGCTTGCCAAACATGGCTGTGATAGAAGGATAATATTTCACTCCTACCTTCAGCTATTCTTTACAGCAATGAGATGGTGATTAAGAGTCTGTTTCTTCCCCAAAAAGGATCCCAGACAGTAGGATCCTTTCCTTGGATGCGCACCAGGTAGCTGTGTTTAGATCGATGATCTGGGGCTTGGGACCCTCTCAAAAGGCTTCCTGTCTCCCTCTGGCCTCTTCACTGACTTGTCCAGGCAACTCCTTCTGAAAATGGGATCCAGCACTCCTAAAATTCCCACAACCAGGACTCCCAACTTTTCTTTCCTCTCCAAGGGTCTACCACTTTAGCATTCAGGAGCACATGTTGTTACTAATGAACTTTTCCTTATGAAGGCAAAGTGCATAACAAGACAGTAATGTACAGCCCTGTTCTCCTGCTTCCCCCAGGTGTTTTAGTGCATTTAACTCAGAGTTCTCTGAAACATATAGAGTATGTCTTTTCTCCAAAACTAGTTTTCCTACCTTAAGATGAATCTTCCTGGTGTACTACAATGCCAGGGGACTGCATCTGACACTTCATCAGATACTTTTTTTGTTTTAGTTAATACCTTATTAAAATCTGAATTTAAAAATTTGGGGGTGGCATAACTTTCAAAATAACCAGTTCTTCATTCAAGGGTACCTCCATTTTACAGGACAATTAACATATAAAACAACATATGTTCAGCTTCAGGCTTGTATCCCAGCATCTGGATTTCTCAGCTCCGTCTGGAATCTAATAAAAGAACAAAGCCTCATAAATTCAACCCAGAAAGCAAAATAACTTTTATGCTTTTATCAAAGCCATATAGAGATGTATTCACTTTGCTTGAGACTATGAATATATAATTACATGGGTCTTCCCAAGCAGCCATCACAAGCACTACTGTTTTGATTGACAAATTGTGAATAATAGAATCATAGAATGGCTTGTTTTGGAAGCAACTTTCAAAATCATCTCGTTCCAACCACACTGTCACGGATGGGGGCACCTTCCACCAGACCAGGTTGCTTGCTGAGAGCACAGTCCAACCCAGCCTTCAACACTGCTGCAGATGGGGCATCCACAAATTCTAGAGGTAACCTGTTCCAGTGTCTTACCAACCTCACAGGAAAGAATTTCTTCCTAATATCTAGCCTAAACTTACTCTTTTTCAGTTTGAAGCCATTCCTTGTCATATCACTACCTGTCCTTGTGTATAGTTCCTCTCTATATTTCTTGTAAGCTTCCTTCAAGTACTGGAAGGCTGTAATTGGGTCACCCTGATGTTTTCTCCTCTCCAGGCAGAACAATCCCAATTCTGTTAGCCTTTCCTCACAGGAGAGCTGCTCCATCCCTTTAATCAACTTGATGGCCTCCTCTGGACTCACTGCAACAGGTCCATGTCCTTCCTGGGGTGGGGAAATTTGCTTTTTGGAAGGATTTCTCTCATTCTGCAACCTATGTAATCCCACAGTTCAGGCAAGAGACAGGATTAGGGCCTATGACACTTTGAGAACCCCGTTCTTTTCCTCACTCATATTTCTGTTGTTCCAGATGGTCACCAGGTTATTTTCTTTCTGGAATGGAAAGAGCCAGTGGTGTTTGTTTTTGTTACCCTCATTCCCTCTTTCCCTGCTCTGGGCAGGAAAGCTCTTGCAGCTCTGCCTCACAGGCTGGCAGGAAATTCAAGACGGCAGCGAGCTGCTGCTCGGACCACCCCCAGGCTTTTCTTCCTGTGCATGCAGGAGACTATTTAATTGAGGGCTGATTTCTCCAGCTTACTCATTGATGGTCAGCAGTACCTACCTAACCAGTGGGAGTGATTTTTGTCCCCTCCCTTCCTCCTCTTTTGGACAAACTGCCCACAATGAAGATGCTGCTGCTGCTGATTGCTCTGCTCTGCACTGCCCTGCCAGCCAGCGCAGCCCCTCCGACCTGCTACTCCAGGGTGCTGTCTCTGAGCAAGGAAATCACTGAGTCCTTTAAGGAGCTGCAGACCTCCAAAACTGTGGTGAGTCCACCTAAACACTGCCCCTGCACAGACACTGCAGGTTGCCACTTTTGAGAGAGATTTCTCTCAAAACAAAATCGCAACGAGCTTTTCCTCCTTCCCGCAGGACTCGTGCGTGGGGACGCTGCCCAGGCTCTACTTGGACATACACGTAAGTTTGCACACTTTTCTTATTGTTGTGCAGGAAAAGCAGTTAATGAAAAGTGAGAATAACTCATTATACCTCAGAGGAGTGATTTAAAAGGATTTTTAAAAGTTTAGTTAACTGGATAGATAAGTGACCAAAAAAAAAAATCATCTGAGTTTGAATCTTATTAAAATCCCAATGGGCTTTCTAAGATTTTACTTGATTAAAAAATTTAAAATTAGGAAATCAATGTTTTTAAGTTATTACCATATGCACACAATTAATTTACTGTGACAGAGCCTTTTCAGAAGTAAGTGCAAACAAAACTTTGAATAATAGTGTAAAAGAAGAAATTTAGAATTAACTTTCTTCGCTCAATAAATCTACATCATTTTATATCCTGAGTGGTTTTTGGCAGTTAGTTTTAATAAAAAGCAATGCAGGAATACCTTGCTGGCTTTTTCTCTTTTAAAGAGCTACTTGTTAAATACAGAAAGAAAAAGTGTGCCTGAGGATATGGAAGTGTGATACTGAGGGAAAAAAAAAGCAATAGTTGTCTCCCAGCTAAGAAAAAATAACCTGCACACACAGTTAGTATCCTAGTGTTCTGCAGTAGGGTATTTGATACATTTTGCTTCTTTTTCCAGCATTCAACAGGGTAGATAGAAAATATCAGACAAAACAAATTTCTGATACATTTTTCCATAAGCAACTACACCAAGTCTTGTAATTCAGGACTCTCTAGATCCCAATTCCAGAGCCACCAGTGTCTCACATCATGGCAAAGACCGAGGGATGTGATTCCAGTGCCTCAGTTTCCCTGGCTTTAAAGCAAAGCTGGGATATTTATTTAGCTGCTTCACAAGGACATTGTGAAATTCATGTTGTCAGTGTTTTATTCTGATAACACAAAACCTGAGGTAAAAATTACTTCAAAAAAATCAGGACTGGTCATGGTTTCTCCTATTGTACAGGAACAGAGGAATCAAGTCTGTGAGAGACCTTGGTAAGTCTCTTCACCTCCTAAATCAGGTGCTCTCTAAAAAGTGAGGGAATGCACCTATTCTGTAGAATACTCCACCTACTGTGGGAGAAGATGTGATTGTATTGGAGCTGCTGCCTCCTAAAGCATGTGAGAAATTAGCTGGCAGACTAAGACTGTATATATGCAATTTTCCAAGCACTTATTTGGACCAAACATCTTTGTTATAAAATACTGATGATTAATTTTCCTGACTAAAGGTTGCATAGATTACATGTACACAGAGGTAGGAATTCAAGGTTCCCACACAGCAGTAAGAATTTTGGAAGTGGTGGGCTTAACATAAGTCTGTGTTTGTGCAGGGTTACACAGACCTCTTTTGCGTGCTTTGCAGAATTACTGTGTGCTGGCAAAGCTCCGCGACTTTGTGGCCTACCCTGGGTGTGACAGAGTGCTTGAGGTGAACGAGCTGAAGGAAAAAGCCCGGAGCCTGTACACCATCCTGATCTCCTACTGCAGAAGGGTAGGTCAAGATGCATCAACAGGGACAGAGTCCCTGCTTTTAGCCCTGCCTGTCCCCACACTTTCCCCTGACCACCAAAACTGGATCAGGCCCAAGCTTCTCACTGTGCTATCTTCTGCCTTCCTCCTTATAAATCTTACCCTTCTTTTCTTCTTTTTATTTTGTTTTTTTTTTTTTTTTGTTTTTCCAGGACCTGGTGTTCCTCACTGATGACTGTAATGCTCTGGAAATTCCTATTTCACCTCCCATTGAACACTCCATCACTGAGAGCTAAAAGACACTTAACCCAAAAGTTATACCTGGGAAAGTTTCAAGGAGACCAAAAGTCAAAATATGTATATGCAGTCTATAACATTAACAACTAAGATATTTTTCAAGCACACTACCAATATAATCTCAGACCTACCCATTTTTCTCTGCCTTGGCAGGAAATGAATTGCATGCCTTGCATACCTACTGAGCTGCTAGGGAACCTACCATTAGGGAGCAGTTTTTCGTTTGGCAAGGTACAGTATTTCAGCTTAGCCAAATGTATAAAGTATGTTTTGTTTAAACATCAGAAACTAGATTTTTTTTTTAATTTTTACTCCTTTATGAATAATTAGACTCATATATATATTCTCTCTTGACTTAGCTGTTTTTCTTGTATTAGATGGGCATGGAAGGGACCATATTTGTTTTTCTTAGAATGCTTGATAGAAGTAATGCTGTACTGACAGATTTCTCTGTCTGTATAGCTCATATATATATATCTTGATAGTTTTTGATGTCAGATTTGTGAGAATAGAGGTGAAAGAAACATGTCTCTGTGGAAAACTAAATAAAAACAATCTTCTAATCCAAGATGCTTGTGTTGCAATATGTCTTTCAAGATCAAGCTGAAAGGTGTCACTCTTATAAACTTGCTTTTCACAGTCACTTGCAAGTTGGATTTCCCAGCATAGCCTTTGTTTCCATAGCAATGCAAACTTTGTTTTGTCTGCATGTTTTGACAATGTGTAAGTTTCTACTAGTAGAATTTTTCTGTACTAGAAACAATTTGTTTTATGAAATTAGTGATTTGTTTTTAATAGTATTTCTGGGTTGTGAGATAAATTCTGAGCCAGAGGCTCAGAAAGCCTATTAAAATTTCAGCCAGTTTTTTGAGACATAACCCATAGAGTTGAGCCAGCAGGATTAATAAAACTTCCAGACAGTAATTCCAAAGTCATGGGTGTCTTCAGAATGTGCAGCACATGAGACCTTCACAACCAACAGCTCTTTGGTGTCAAGAATAGAAAATATCTTCCCCATATTCTTGGAAGTAGCTGCTGTTACCTCAGAGAATCCCTTCCTTCCCCCACTGCAAGTAATTCCTCTCTCTCCAGAGCAGTATTTGTTGACCATTTATCTGTAGCACTGCCAGCCCTGGGGACTTGGTCAGTGGTCTCCCCATGTTTCATAATAGCCCCATCTTCCATAACTGGGTGTTTGCACAACAGTCACAGCTCCTATACTTGACAACCTGATGGTACAAATCAACATGTTTGACAACTGTTACGTAAATAAGTGAATAATAAGATTAATTCAAAGCAAAAAGAGTGTAGGGGAAATTTTTTCTTCATTACGGAATCACCTTGTTTTGTTGAAACTAATAGTCTGATTTTAGCAATAGAATATTTTACTGTGCCTTTGAGTCATAGAATAAGGGTGGAAAATCTCACCCCAGGAGAGGTACAGGGGGAAGAAGTAAACTAGGGCTTTTCTTTCCAGTTTGTTTCAATTCTAAGTGTACATTCAATGAAAGTGCCTATCAGACTTTGTAATTCCTTCTTGAAGATTAAGTCCTCATGTGCTAACCCTACTAATCCTTTAGGTAAGCCATTCTGCCTGCAGTGGTTTCACTCCTGTGTCTCTGCAAGCATCTGGTCGAGATAGTAGCAACTCAGCAAATCTGATCTAGTACCAGGCTGAACTCAAAAACGTGCATCAGCTCAGATAGTCCTACTATCAGGAAAATCATTGCTTAGTTTGCCTTTCAGAACACTTCTCTCCAAGCCAACAGCCTCTGTACAACACGCAACACACTCTAGAGATACCAGTGCCTATTTTTCTGCATCACCTGGACAAGCCCAAGACAAACTCCTCCCACAACAGCCACATTCTGCAATAAGGGCATGCTGGCAGGTAGCCTGGTACCCACAGAAGGAGTATGTAAGCACTGGCAGGTCCCTGGATCAAGGAGAAACACAGGTAAAGTTGAACTATTTGCTATCAGACTCCACGTTCAAATTTTTACTCCCTGTAACCAGGGAGTGAGATCCCTCCCGAGGAAGCAAGCAGTGCTGGGATAACATCAAGTTGTATCCACTTCCATAAAAGTACCAAAACCACATCACAGCCTCTGTTTTTCATATCTTTATACAAAGCCAGCCGTGGATGAGCCCTGCAAGAAAGTGTGGTACAGTCACCAGAGGCCATGGTGCTTACAAAGCTCACCCAGGGGCTGGACCGTACACATGCCTGGAAACTGGCAGCAGAAGCTGTTAATTTTTGGCTGTTTTTTCCACCCCCAGATGTCACAGCTTTCAAGTACTGGCCTGTTGTAAAGCTTGTATTGTCACTAGGCAAGCAAACTGCAGAGGAGGATGTGTTTCCCCTCCTGCAGAAGCTCATACCACAGTGCCTAGAACCAGACCCTGGGTAAACATGCAGGTAACTGTGGCGCTTCTGCCCCTGCTGCTTTCCTGTCCCAGGGACACACACTCTCTGAAACTGAGTATTTGATGAGGATTTTCTCATGGATTTTCTCAAAACTCCTCTTTTTCTTTATTGAGGCTAATAAGCCTTCCCGAGATATTTTGATGAAACGTGTGATCCTGACTCCAGATTTCTCCCAGGATATTCCCATTCCTGCAACCATCTTCCAAATATATTTTCACCTGTTTCAGGCTGATTACTTCTGTGAAGAAAATGTAACCTTTATTTATTTAGTACTAAATTTATTTAGTACTAAATATCTTGCAAGAAGTCTTTTGAATTGGAAACAGAATAGACATCATTGTTTTATTTGCACTGTTTTAGTTAGTGACTTCAGCTTTTTCATGACTGACAGGGACACACTCTGCAGTGCACTCAGCCAATAGCTCTGCTCTGCACTGGTACATTCTCGTTCTGCAGAAGCTGCAAAAAGCAAGTTGGTGCTTTGGGGGCTGTACATACTTGAATGGACTTTAAAAGCCTATCCACATTTGCAGGTGTTGCATATTTTATTCCCAGAATCAGGTTTTTCTGGTCATTGGTGGGCTTTTTCAAGTATATTCCATATGGCTTATGCTGTGACTCTCTCTACATCTCATATGACATTTTTAATGGTAAGTGTGCTGAGACAAAGCTCTGCTCTTTCAGTTCACAGTAACCTCCTGCCATTCAGACTGTCTTAATAAGATTTGTGATTAGATGAAACCTTTTTATGAACAATGTATTTTTCCAGGTTTTCACAGTCCAGGGGCAAAATAAAACCCCACTGATAAAGAGATATAATACACTTGTAATTTAGCAAGAAAACATCCACCCTCCCTTTCGGTACAACATTAAGTTTACCAACTTTTTAAGTCCCCAGGTAGATAAGGAGCAGTGGAGCCATTCATGCTGCTGAGCATTTATTCCTGCAACACAGCAGCCCAGACTCATTAGGGCTCTGGCAACAAGGGAGATTGTGGAGGGATTAAGAAGGACATATTTGTTGTAATGTGCCAACTGGCATCTTGCCTAGTTATTGCAGAATATTACTATAAGCACATCATTAAGAAACTGCACTCAGTTTGTACAGTGATTAGGGAAAACTGTAGAAAGACAAAGCATCTGTTCTGTTTTCTTGCCTGCTGAAGGAGGTTTGTTGGAAGGAGCAGTCAATCCTAGGAATAGGTTTTCTGTTGCAGACTTCTCTGGCTCTGTAAGAAGCCTCACTAAAGACCTGCCCTAGGACTGCCAAACTATCCCTTATATTGTATGGAATCCCAAGATCCCGGGTACTCTCTTTGCAAAGCTATTAAAAATATCAATTTCCAATTTTGCAAAAAATTCATAGATCAATTTTACTGGAACCAGCTCCTTTCCCTTCTCTTTTTTTCCCAGTCAAATTGGCTTTCCTTAAGTAGGCACTCTGATCACTTAACTCTTCATTCACTGGATTTTGTGAAATCAGGAAGGATGGCAGACTTCAAACAAATAATTGGGTCATTCAGGGTGATGAAGTTCCATGATGATGATGGAATGTGATTTGCTAGTAATTTAAGTGGTACAAATATTATGGGTTTTTTGTTTGGTTTGTTTTTGGGTTTTTTTGTTGGTTTTTTTTTGTTTGTTTGTTTGTTTTTGGGGGTTTTTTTTGTTTTGTTTTGGTTTTGGTTTTTTGGGGGGTTTTTTTGGTTGTTTTTTTTTTTTTGTTATGAGAAGGGAAAGCATTATTGCAGCATTGGAGAGGAATCTGATCTTTCAGGCTGTAGACTTTGAGAAGAGCACTGCTTTGTCCAAACACCACATATGGAAGTGCCCATTTGTCCATTGCACCATTTCCAATGCTTAAGGTGTTTGCAGGTTGCCTTAATAAGATTCTGACCTAGATTTTCCAAATATTTGCTACAATGCTAAAGTCTGGTAAATAGTGTTACCTTACAAACATTTAACCACTGTACTTGGACCAGTACTTTAATCCACATTAAAATCTTCTGATTTTTGAAGTGTATGGCAGTGCAAGTGAAAATTACAATGGACAAGCTCCAGCAACTTTATTTGTGCAATTTTTGGGTTCACAATTTTCTTTTGCTATGGCCAGGAACCCTGTGCCATCCAGAGTAAATAAACCTGTCTGCAAGGGAGCTCTTGGTAACTAAGTCAAAATTCAGAGACAATGTCCAGAGAAGGGTCATGATCTTATTATCAAGGGATTTTTCATAGTCTTAAGTTTCCTCAGGGAGGGGTGGATGTTTTCTTGACAAATTACAAGTGTATTATATCTCTTTATCAGTGGGTTTTTTTTGCCCCTGGACTGTGAAAACCTGGGAAAATGTATATCCTGAGATAAATAATATAGCAATGAACAGAAAACCTATCAAAATATTTATTTTTCTAATACAAATAATTATATAGATATATAGTCTGAAATTTTGTGTCATATTTGCAGATCTGTAAAGAGGATGTGTTCAGACAGATAAGAGGATTTTGAAGCCAAACATATTTGGGGGAAAGAAAAATTTCTCCAAAGATGTTTTGCAATAGATTGGAATATATTGGCATTACTTAATTAATATTCAAATCTTACAGAAGGAAAAACCAAAGTCATAGAACAAGAAAGAAACTCAAGATCTCCTACTGGATCCCTTAAGCCCAAGACTAGCCTGGCAATCACTTTTCTGGTAGCAGCTGGCCTGAAAGACTTTATGAAACAGTTGATCTAGAAAGCCCACAGAAGTACAAATCAATCCATTCCAGACTCCACTTTTGTTACAAAGTTTTATCAGGAACCCAATTTACCCTCTCAAAATTTAAACCCTTTGTTTTCAGATTTATTCATCACAGAAATGGGGATTGGATTGTTATTTCTTGTCTTTGCAACAGATGTTAGTTGAAAGACTTCCATCTCTCTCTCCCTATTCTCCCTATTCCCTATACAAATAAAATTCGTTCAATCTTTCTTCATTGATCAGAGGTCTAGAAAATACTTCTTGTTGTCTTTCTTTTATCTCTATTCACTTGTTTCCCACCTTTTTTGGAGCACAGTGCCTGACATTAAATATAGACATCCAGCTGAAGCTTTATCAATGTCAAGTAGCGTAGAAAAAAAGATTTATTGGTATTGCCATGAAAACAGTATATTACAAAGGAAAAATTATCTCCAAGTATTTGGAGACAATTTTTCACTTTTTAATTTAAATTTTAAAATTAATATAAAAAGTTAGAGTACAAGTTGTCCTCACTGCTCCATAAAAAAAGAAAATGCTTGGGGGAAAACAGACAAACAAAAGCAATGGATAATGAAATACAATGGCTGTTCCTTTTGCTGTCCTGTCCTAACTAGTAAGCACTTGCCTTCCTAATCAGAGTGGCTGCAGTCAAGCTGCTCCTTGGCAATGGTGTCTGGTCCATGCTATCCCCTAGAACACATCCAAAACTTGTTTGGAAGAGTGGCATCTGCCCCAGGTCAAAACTGTGCCCAGAACTGTTATAACAATTTCCAAGTAACCAAGCGTGCTTCAATACCTGGAATGTTCCTGACACTGAGCAAATAAATAACTAATTTTGGAGCACAGTGTTACAGTTGTTCTCCTGGGAAGAGCTGTGCTTTTCAAATTGTTAATGCATTTCATATTATTATTGAGTTCAAACACAAACCCTGAAGTAGTGAAGGGAACAGACCCCAGATCTTTCCAGTCTCCTGATGACTTTGTCATTGGATAAGTACCAGATAAATCAGTTAGAAAGGTGTTACTCATACCGAGAGATAAAGGGAAGCAAGCATGTCGTTTTTAGCGAACCAAGGTCAGACAGAACACTAATGACTTAGAAAGGAAAAAAAAATGTTATTTGAACATCACAACCTATTTTGTTTGTTTTTCACTGTTTAATACGGAGGGATCTTTTTCTGCAGTTGCAGAATTAAAACTTTTTTTCCCCCTGTGAGTTCTCTGAGGTCCATAAGTGCTTGGCTGTTCCTGTCTTCTTCTGACAGCTCGACAGTCAGGAGATGTGGGCTCGGAAAGTATGTTGCTTATCAAAAATTTTTCCTTGATCAGGACACAGAGGCCAGGTCAAGGAAGAAAAGACATACACTCAGGCTGTTCTATAGCCTCCCTTTTCTAGTGAAGAGGTCACCAGCCATACACCCGGGAATTTTTTGCATTTGATGCCCTGAAGCAGAACAATCTGTCTCTTAGTTGTTGTGGAATATACTGCTTGCCTTAGTGTCCTCCTCTGAAATTTTAATAACCAGCCATAACTGATTTTTTAAATAATTTTTTGCAAACTCAGTCCTTGACTAAAACATGTCCTGAGTACCTTTTGTTCAGCCTTTGCACTCATCAGATTGTACAGCCTGGGCCTGACCCACATCCAGCTGGTGCAGTTCAGAGCTGGGGAAGCCATACCTTTCCTCACTTCCTTTTTTTATTCCCTTCAACCACTACTGTCTCATTTGCATTAAGTATCTGAGTGTGTCATGATGAAGAAGTCCTAGGAGTCCATCCTAGACCTGGAGCACCTAGCTCTATGTTCTGAGCTTTCCCAGGCTTGTACAAATACCAGGAGAAGGTCTGTGGCCAAATTACTTGGAGCATGGGGTGCATACATCATCCCTGAAATCTTCTGCGTTAAAGGTAAAAGATGCCATGAGGTGGTACAAGAGAAAGAAAGAATGATACAGGATCAGTGTTTGCAGAAGAATGGCTGGGGAAACTTCCACTGTGGCCACAAGGAGCACACAGAAGTTCAGAGCCACATCTTCCCCCTCTCCCACACACCACTTGCTGCTCAGCGCTTGTGTGAACAAATGGGCTGGTCCAACTGCCTGAGATAAACTTGACATAAACCTTGTCATTTTGCCAGGACTTACAGAGTCAAAAATTTTCAGCTGATCCTAAAGGTCATTTGGTCATTTTGGCTGAACAGAGAGCAGACAATGGGGATGGGAATGAAGAAAAACTAGGAAATAATATCCTGCCTCCTTGTTTTTTTCAAAGAAAGATACCTCCACAAAACTGTTTTCTTCAATCAATGCAAATTAATCAGTCTTGCTCCAGTCTCCTGTAATAGCATTTTATCACTTATGTCCTCATAAAGCAGGCTGATGCAGAAGAGAAATTATGCAAATAAAATCATTTCTAATCATCACTGTCTTCAAAGGAGGACAACAAAAAGTTGCTTTCAAAAAAATCTATTGATAAGGATAATTATACTATTAGGCTTTCTCAGTTATCTCTTCACTCATACAGTAATTGCTCTCAACTTAGGATTTTTTATCAGCATGGCATAAAAATCTGGATAGAGGGGTAGACAGGTGAAGAAAAGATCATGAAGTGTTTTATTTACATTAATTACATTTCATAATACCTCTGACAACTCAGAAAGAGATTATTAAGTTCAGGCATTGAAGCTTCTAAATAGACAGCTTATTTTGTTATTTAAATGTGGGTTTGAGGATGTGTGTATGAACACTGTAGCACAAACAGCTAGCCTTGAATCAGTCAGCAAACTGATGACAGTGACAAAAATAAAACAGATGCCTTTTGAGCTTTCTCCTGCAGCACTCTGAGCAGTAACTCCAGCACATCCTCACACCATCTGGGTGTGGCTCACAACCAGTATTTTACATGGCAATCAAATAAATTGCTATTTTATTGTTCTTGGCAAGCTTTTGACCAAAGCTAGTTTTGTGGTCCAAATTTAAAATGTATTATTATATGTGCCAGAAACAGTTTGAAGAAATATCTCCTCCATGTTAAAACTATTGTCAAGCCAAAGAAAGGTCAGCCTATTCTCTGTAATACTCTCACAGTGACTTGCATGGGACTCAAGATACTGAAAAACAAAGACCTGATGGTCACAGCAAAATGTACGTTACAAATTGCCTTTTGCAAAGAACAAAATCCAGAATTCAGCAGCAAACAATAACTTCAGAACAGCCTTGGATTCCAGAAAAAATGATGAAATCCTGAAGAACAATAACAAACTGTTCAAACTGGGTCACTAAAAGCACAGTAATTCATTACTAATGCCTTCAAAAGCCAATTCTGCAGCCCCCCCAAGAGAGACCACATGATGTGTCTCCATACATGTGACATGTTTAGAGCCAGACATCAAGATAGACCCCCCACCTCTTCTCTCTTTTCCCTGGGCAATCAAATGCAATTTCATACAATGCCACTGTACAGCTGATGAAAGTCAAGAGTCAAGTCAGGATCAGGGTTGAGAAATCTTATTTAAAAATGAGGGAAATGAATTAACACATACAAGAGGTGTTAACTATGTTACTGTTAGTTAGCACTGGTATTTTAAGTGTGATTTGTACTGACTATAATGATATGCTATTGAGAATTTAGGGTAGAGATCAGATCGAGTAATGGATCCTAGTAAACAGGAAGCTCTAGCAGGCAGCAATATATCCTTTTATGCAACTGTGCAGACTAATCAATACCATGATCTTACACAAATATGCAGTGTAGTTAAAGGGATGTTCTGCCATACTGCAGCTGCTGTGGACCTAAAAGAAGACCCCCATGAGGGGATGTACTCACAAACATCCTGTCCTTTCTCCATCACACAAACCCTTGCATGAGCTGGCACTACGCTAAAACTTAAGCAATGAGCACAAAGGGTATGTGCTGGTCATAGATTTTAAAAAAAAAAACTTCATAGCTTTCTATTACTGCTGCTTGAAGCCAGTCAATCTGTTAAGTTGTAAGTAACCTTTGTTCATTGCCTGTGCAGTCTGGAAAATGGATGCTGTGTCTCAGTATCTGAGTCATTGAGCTGGACTCAAAAGAAAAAAACACAGCAGAAACATTCCTATCAACTTTTCAAACTGAGTGCTACATAAGTTTTAACAGCACATTTGCAGTGAAAACAGTGAGGTTAGTAATAATAACTCACACCCTTCAACTCTGTTTTTTTCCTTAGCTTGAGCTCACCCTTAAAAGACAGTATGCTGGTTGGTTCAAACAGGTTTTACAATCAGGATTTTGGCATTTCACCATTTTTGCTTTTCATCTATTAATTTATGACTCAATTCACCAAGTCAGATTGCAAAGTCAGATAGCTGCTGCATGGGCTGTTTTTGTCTTCTTCACTCCACTTAGCATCATTGATTTTGAAATCTGCCTCTCTACAGCTGACTCAGGGTTTATTATTAACAATAGCCAGACAGATTCTGATGCTACTTGATGCTGAAGATAGCTTAGGATAAACTGAAGATTGTTGTAATACAAGAAAGCATGAGGATCAGCTTTGTCTCTGTAAGTCTGGAGTATGAGAAGTTTATTGCCGTATTTCATTTTTCTTTGCTGGAAGACATGTGAACTCCGAGAGATAAATTTGTCCCAAATGTGCAGAAAACAGTGCATCTCATAAAAGCTGAGTTCATTTATCCTTTCAGTCTATTCCCATAAATAAACTCCCAGAAATGTGATTTATTAGTATCCTATTATATAATGGAAGTTGCAGACTGTAAATCTATTCCCCTTGAAATTACATTCACTGTGCTCCACACTTTTCAAAGAGGGGATCTTCACCCATGCTAAAGCAAGAGCACCTAAAGGCCTGCATAGGTGACCAAGGAGATCCTGTCAAAACTCAAATATAAAAATAAAGCTCAAATAAGGTGACATTGGGGTCAGAAGGAGGAATGTAGGTAATTGAGGAGGAATATAGAGGCACTATCTGAGCAATCTGAGACAGGGCTGGGCAAGACAAAACTCATCCTGAATCTGGCAAGGGATTGTAAGGGATCCTACAGTCCCTGGACCTACATTCTACAGCAGCATGGAGTCACTGATGGAAGAGCAGGAGGCAAAGCTGGAGGCAAAATACTCACTGCCTTTTTCATCTTTACTGGTAAGATCAGACTTCAGAAATCGCAGGCCTCAGAGACCATTAGGAATATCTGAAGCAAAGAAGACTTACTCTGGGGGTACAAGAGTTATGTGAGGAACATTTAGATGATCTGGACCTACCTAAGTCTGTGCAGCCTGATGGCTTTCACTTGTGAGTGCTGAGGGTTAGTGTCATTGCAAGGCCACTCTCAGTTATCTTTGAAAAGTAATGGTGTTTGTGGGAGGTTTCCAAGGACCAGAAGAAAGAAAAGGTTGTATCTTTGAATAGGTAAAAGAATTTGTGGAAGTGGAGGTTGGTTGATGTAACCTCCATCCCTGAGCAAGCGCTCCTGAAAACTATTTCCAAACATGTAATGGGAAAGTGGTGATGTGGTTGGTTGGGATTAATGAAGGAGAAAATCAAGTTTAACCAGACTGACAGACTTCTACAACCAGCTGATGAGAACAGGGAGTGAGAGGAAAACAGAGGATTCTGTTTACCTCAACCTCAAAAAGGCTTTCCCATAATATCATCAAAAACAAATTGGCATACATCCTAGAAAAATAAACAATAAGATGGGTTGAAAAGTGGATAAATTGCCATGTTCAAAGGGCTATTATTAGCAGAATGAAGTCCACTTAGAGGCTGGCCACTAGTGGCATACCTCAAGGGTTGATGCTCAGGGGGCCAACAGTTTTGGTCTGTTGTACAAGGTCCACACCGGGAGAGGAGCAACCCCCAGGCACAAGAGCACAGACCAAGAGTCAAGAAAGAAGCTTTATAGAAAAGGACCTGGAAATGCTGCTGGACATCAGATTAAACACACACCAACAACTCCCAGCTGTGGCTGCAATGGAAGGAGTGCTGCCAACAGCTTGATGGAAATGACCCTTCCCCTCTGCTTCCCCACTCACTCCTGCTGTGAGGGTGGCCAGACACTGGGACAGGCTGACCAGAGAGACTGAAGAGTTTCTGTCTTTGTGGATATTTGAAGTGTAACTGGACAGGGTCCTCAGAAACCTTTTCTAGCTGATTCTGCTTTGAGCATATGGGGTGAATTAGACTTTCCCCAAATCAACACCTTTCTGTGATTCAGCAATGACATCCATGGGTTTTTGCAGGCACAAATGCTCCTCATGAGCATCTCTAAGGAATATAGGTTAGTGCAGCTTTATCAAAGCTATCTGAAAGGTTTATTCTGTTCTCAGCAGAAAAGGACTCCATTAAAAATAGTTTGTATAACAGACTCCACCCGTGCAGCTTTTCTTCTTAGAACCTTTTCCTTCAAACTATTAGTTTCTCTATCAGAAGGACTAAATATAGACTTGGTCAGAAGAACAGTTGCAGTAGTCAAATCTATTTAAACAGCTCATGTGGGATTTTCCATTTACAAGAACCCTTTGCTAATTTTTACATTTGCAAATAGCTTTCTGTTAAGTCCAGCTTGAAACAGCAGAAACAGTTTCTTCTGTCATAGGAGAGGAGGGTGGGGATACCTGAATGATGTCTTTATTTGGAGGATAGACATCTTCCTTGAGAATGGAAAAAAACACTGAAAAACCCCACAATTACTCTTCAAGAGCACAGAGGTGAGTAGCCCTTGACAGGGCTCATTCCATGAGCTGCTGCCTTCCCATGCTCCATCACTTCCCTTTCCCTTCTGTTCTGTGACCATATACTCAGAGTTAGAAATATTCCTCCAGGGAGGACATACTATTTCCTTTTCTCTCCTTTTTTAATTAAATTCCTAATCAAGTCTCGACAAAGAAGAGATTTAAGATCTCAAAGGCAGAACCATCACCACCTCTTGACAGCATAGCATGATGTGAGGAGATGTGAAAAACCTTCTGATGGCCCTAAAGCTCACACTGTATCTTTACCTCAATAAAAGGAACAGTGTGTTGATGTGGTTCCACAGTGAACACAAGGGCTGGATGGCCCACCAAAAATATTTGTCACCAATTCTCACCTGTTACTACCTTGTTTAATGACTGTGGGCTCAGCTCAACAAATTAGATAGATAGTTATTCATTAAATCTATATTTAAATGTTATGCTTATTTGGAATGGATTTTAAAACACAGGATAGAATGAACTTCTAACTGGATATTACTGGAAGAGTTTTGTAGGAAAATGTGTTCTCAGGCAATGTACCAAAATAAGGTGGACCTATTTTACATAATCTCCTTATTAAAACTAATGCTTTAAACTGTTCCAGGAAGAGAATAACAACAGCAAGGTTACATAAGATGTTCTCCTGAATGATATCAATCTTTTTGTATCTAGGGAAATCAAGGTCTCTTTTCTCCAAGTACATAAATGTTGAGATCATCCAGGGAGCTATTAATAAGTCAACATTTATGAATTCTAGAAGTATCTTGTAGACCAATAAATTGGAGGAATCGTGCAACTGAACCATACTTTGCAGATATGTGAAAAACGTCATTTTAGCAATCCCTTTGAATTCAAGAGATTATTCTGAAAAGTTACCCAGTACCCCAACACTAAACTTTCTAAAAGTTAAACACACAAATACCTTGAACAAGATTGGGTACAAGCATTTCAAGAGTTGTATCACAGTAATAGAAGCTGTTAGGAAAGTGTGGATAAAATTGATGCCCACTGTAAAAGAATAGAAAAAGCTTAAAAAGATTTAGACATTAAATGTTCCCTACAATTGAGGAAAAAAAGTGTAGGCAAGAAATAAGGCGTTTGCACAACTGCTACTAAATCAAACAGTTTCTGCAATCACCAACAGAGAGGAGTCCTGCTGTGCCTATGAAATTTACTTGTGGTCTAAACAACATGTCTAGAAAAAAGCTAACATATGTATTTGCTTCAATTTTAGAGATTTCTGAGACAGCTTTGATTTCTGAAAAGTAGAAATTCTAGCTTTGTGTGGTCACGTCCAGAAGAACAGGGCAATTCAATGCTGTTAAAGAACAAGTGTAACAGCTTTTGCTCCCTCTTCAACTTTCCCCCACTCTAGAAACTTGTTTCAGTTAATTGATGCTGGTAAATGCCCAACTTTTGTAAGGACCGCATGTACATACTTACATATATGTACTTTTTTTTCCCTCCAAAACCTGCTGTTTGTTACTTTAAACATAAACACAACATCCAATCACCTCAATGAGCCAGGATCTCACAGAGTTGTTTTTTTTTTTTTTTCCTGTGGTAGACACCACTGAGGAAAATAAAGCCTTATCACAGCAGAGAAAACAGAAAACAAATGTGCTTTATTCAGCATCGCAGGAGGCAAGACCTGCACAGGCCAATGAAAAGTCACAGCCAGGGGGCAACCCCACCTTGTTTAGTTCATTTCAGAGCTGTCCTTCTGTGGTCATCATGTTTATACCCACAAAACCTGGAGTGCTCCTGTTTGCTTTGAGTCTGGTATTCAATGTTCAAAGCTCCTCAGTAAGACCAGGTCAAAGTTTAAATGAGCCTGGCAATATCATGGCTTAGATGGAGAGAATTAGAAGCTCCATTAAAGCAAAGCAAAATAAAACAAAGCAAAATGAAGCAAAACAAAGCAAGCAAACTGCAACAAAAACAAAAAAAAGGAAAAGAAAAAAATTTTTGACCTATAATTCAACAAAATTATCCATGTAACAATAAGTAACTTGAAGTTCTGTCAAACCTAATTATTAAGGATAAACTTTGCAAAATTTAAGTTGCCACAACTGAAGTGAGAACAGTTCACAGAATCCTGTGAACAACACAGGCCCTCTGTTAAACTATTACTCTTGCCTCCACTAATTTGTTTTGGCTTGAGATAAAGATGAGATTAATTCTGCTTTGGAGGCAGCACATTAGTGACAAGATAGAAAATCCTACTCTAGGAAAGAGAGTGGTTATTGAATTACTGTAAGCTTAAAGCTTCCTTTTATTTCTTATGCAAAAGTGTGACTTGAAACTACCCCATTCCAATTATTGATCTTGTGAAATCAGACACTCATTAAGGACTTCACTTGCTGCATTTGTGAAACATTTTGACATACACTGATCTGACAGAAAAAGGAAAATACCTGTAATTTATGGATAGCTCAGAGTGACGAATGCTGGACAAAGCAAAGAAGAGCAGAGTGTGTTAGAAATACCCTTGTGCTAAGCAATGGATGATAGAAATAAAACTTGCGATTGAGAATAGGGAAGACTTTTCTAAAAATAAAAATTAGAAGAGATGGAAACCAATTCCAACAGTCATCTGTCCAACAAGACAGGCTTAAAGTCAGAAAACTGACAGGCTTCCACAGAATAGGTCCGCAAATCTTCTCTGCCTGGTTTGTGGAGAAAGCAGAAGATGCTCTTACTGGCATTTATGGGCTCGTATGGACCAGCATTGTCCTCCTCCTGTGCCTGACACTGACTCAGGCCAGCAAGATCTGTGGAGAAACTCTTGTGGACATCAGTCAGATCCTGAATAGCCTTTGAGCATTCAGTCCTGCTTAGACTGGGCAAAAGTGTCCTCCTGCCTCCAAATGCCACCCCATTCCTTCTCCATACCTCCTCACACACTATACCAGCTTTGCTCCCTGTTGCTGTGAAGACTCTTAAAATTCTTCTTCCTTACCTCAAGCACCTCCCATGGATGTAGGCAAAACCACATGCTTTACAGCTAGAGGTGCAAAAATTTCTGTTCTTTAATCACGTAGAATGTGATGACTCCAGTTCCATGGTCCCATAAAGCACTGTCTTTTGCCTCATGTTTTATGAATGAAATCTTTAAAAACCCCATTCATATAAAAAATGCAACTCTCAACAGTATTTCCCTTCCAGGCTTGCTTGGAGCTAATTTTAGATCCAGCCACAAATTCCTAGTTCACAGCCACCAAGAATGGTGGGGAAAAATCCTCCATCTGTTCCCTGACTTTCTAGTCATCCCTTTTCTGCCAAGGAAATTGCTACTGATAGAGAGAACCAAAATTTCCCACTACCCCTGCAGAGAGGAGAGGCAGGGCACACATGTTTGTAAGTGTTTGGGATGTTCAGCTGTCACTCAGGTCTTGTAGGGCCTGAAGCTATTTTATCTCTCCTTCCAAGGATGGAGGGAAGAGCATCCTGTGCAAGCTGTCCTGCACCTCCCCATCCCAGCCCCTATGCTTCTCCTCTTAGATGAAGATCTGCAAGCCATGACATTTTAAGTAAAATGATAGTGAATTTGTCACAGGGTGAAAAAATAGATTTTCAGGGTTTTTTAGAATGGGGGTTCAGGGGGCAAGATGGAGGATGAAGGGAAAGGCATGTCCAGCCTTTCTCCTTCTTCTTCTTGGCCTCCATCTTCTGCTGTGATGTTGGCATTTTTAGATTGGTTTAGAGTAGAAGCTCACTGTCTAACATAGGTGATAGGTATTGGAAAGTAATTGTAAACATTGTATATGCAGTTTTTAGTATAAAAAGGTAACACCACCCCAGGGGCAGACAGAGTGCCTGGACTGTCTTGCTGAGCAGACCTCAGCAGGGCAGGAGAAAAAGTTTTATAGATAAGAAATAATAAACAACCTTGAGACTGAGAAATGAAGAGCTCTGACTCCTTCTTTGAGCGCCGGGCTGGGAAAAGAGATTTTTAAAATATCTCGGGGTCACTCTGACCAGCGAGAGATCCTGAGACCCAAACATCCCCCTTCCCACTTCATCCCCCAGTTTATTGCTGGCCATATGGTGTGGAATATCCCTGTGGTCAGCTGGGGTCAGCTGCCCTGGCTGTGTCCCCTCCCAGCCCCCCGGGCACCCCCAGCCTCCTCGTGGTGGGGTGGGAAAGGCCTTGGCTCTGTGTAAGCACTGCCCAGCAGCAGCTACAGCACCCCTGCATTACCAACACTCTTTCCATCACAAATCCAAAACACAGCCACACGCTAGCTGCTGCGGAGAAAATTAATTCTATCCCAGCCAAAATCAGCACGCACCGCAGTTTTCTGAAAAGAGCATTCCCCACAGAAATATCCTGCGCAGACACAAACACATTTGAGCTACAAGGATAATTTGCAAAACACTGATATGAAAAAATCAGATCTAGACACAGTCACCCTTGGCAATAGCCACATCCCTTCCTGGTTAATGGAGTTTTAAGAGTGGAGGGTTTCTGTCTTGGGGCACATTGTCAACACTCCCACCACACCAAATTATGTAACACCATGGGTGGCTTTCACAGTGATTTTTATTTGGCATATTATATCAAACACATTAATAGTAGTAGATCTCTAAATAAGTTAGGCTTCTATTGCTGTTCAGATAGACTTCTGTGGAAACTGGAATTTTTATTGTTCCCCTTAGATTATACAATCAGAGAAATACGTAATTATTTACCATACAGTCATGCTGTGTTCAGTTAGTACTTACTTGTATGTAAAAAATATTTTTCTCTCGTCAGTGTAACATTCTTCCTCCAATTTCTGATAAGACATCATAGCACCTGCTTCACAATACCCTAGATTTGTCATTCAGAAATCTGGCCAGCTTATTTTCAGTGCAAGAGAATAGCTTATTATCTTGCTTTAGGGGATTGTGATTCTATTTTTAATTAAAATAGATTTATTTCCTTCTGTTATCACTAGGTTCAGACTGCATTTTCTCAAAATGGATTCAGGCCAGAAAGAAATGTGGAAACACGCAATGAATCCCATTAAACCTGAAATAGTTGTTTTAGCTGTATTCAAAGCCAGTCTGGTTTTGAGGTTTAACCCGGGTCTTGCAAAGAACATCCAGTTCTTTCTGCACTATACAATTCATAAGATGGCTTCAGATTATGAAGAAAAAAAAAATAAAAGACAAATTCTACTCCATTCTTAGTCATAAGGGTGTTTATTTTTTTGATTTGATGACTACATCCTATTGAATTGAATTGAATTGATCTTTGAAGATGCTCAGAGTTCTGTTTTCTCAGTACTTGTCCCACACCTCTTACAGCTTAACTTTTCAGTCGATGAAGAAAGTTCTTTGAAATTGCAAGGATTTGAGCTTTCCCTGAATTTCTTTGTTTGGAGCAGGATGATAAGGACAGTAGAACAGAACAGCACTCTACTCTGATAAGGACAGTAGAGCAGAACAGCACAGCCTTGGAGCAGTAGATAAAGGATGTAACTTAGGCAAAGAGGAGTCATGCAAAACGCAAGCAGGATGCCAGCTCAGCCCTTGCCAGGCTGACAAAGCAGAAGTTATGCAAAACAACCATTTACTCAAAAGTTGAGGTCAAGGAACAGCCATCTAAAAAGAACATCAGACTTTGAAGACAGATCCCAGAGAATGAAATAAGAACTTCCAATAAGGGGTATAACTGTGTAAAATAAAGTAATACATAAACATCAAGTAAGTGAGCATAGACATGTAATCAGTGTGTATGATCAAAGCTCTGTTTACCTGATGCTTGGGGCACTCAATTAGAGGAAGGATCCTCTGAGTGACCAGCATGCTGCAATAAACAATTCCTACTTTTTAATACTCAAAACTGTGATAGAAAGTTTATATCTGGCTGATTTCAGTATCAGGATTCAAGGGAAATCGGTGCTATGCAGACCTTTAGCATCAAGGAAAACCCCTCAGCTGCTCTATTTGAAATGTATGGAAAGAGAGCAGTGTCTTCACAATAATGCAGTTCTCCAACATTTGTGAATGTTGGGGTGATATTTAGGCCTTAGTGAAGTAAAAGAGGTCACTTATTCCTGCTCCCTTGGAATTAGGATTTCAGATCTTCAACCAGTAGCACACACCATTGAAAACTTGATATTCTTAAATAAAAAGCTCAATCCTTTTTCCTTCAAACCCAGTGACTTGTTCTGTCTTGTGGCAGCACAGGCAGCCAGACACAAGTGAAGCACCTATTTTTGGCTTTCTGCTGTTTCCTTTCTCTCCCTCAAGGATCTTGGCTGTTTTGCCCCAGCAAGATTATTAGGATGGGCAATGGGAGTGTTTATGTGGTGGCTCTAATATTGTCCTCTTTTCTCAATATGTCTGCTTGTTAAAGCTTTAGCAAATGAAAATTTCTTTCTTCTTCCTTCTGTGGGGGACAAAAGGAGATTAAATGCAGCCACAAAGGATGGATACATCATTTCAGATGCAAGACTCTCAGCTTTGTGGCAGGATTTAATATCTCCTTGATGCTCACGTGGGCAGCTGGCTTTTCAGTTTTGGAAAGCTGAGGTGTCTGATCTGTTTGATAAGCAATGCAGGAATGAGGATTTCCTAGATGGGATAGAGGAAAATACTGTTCAAATCCACACTGCCCCACTTTGTGAAGTGTGGCAAATCACACTCCTAAAATCCTCCTCAGAGATGCAAGGTAACCATCCAAGAGAAGCTGCTTCCTTACCCAGAGGAAGCACAGACTGATTCACAGCTGAGAAAAGCTTTCCAGAAGCCTTTGTGGAGTACATTCCCCACAGGAATGTGAGTCCACTCTGAGACCTTAGAGCAAGGATGCTGTACTAAGTTCAGACGTGATGCCTTGCCTCGTTTTACGACGTGCACTAACTGAACTCCTTGTCAGGCTCTGGGGAATAAGGTGACAGCACAGATGCTGGGCTATTAAAATCTAAGTGAATATGAGGTGAATATGACTGGTGGCTGGTTACTTGCTGGTACCAGGTGGAGCACACCATTTCACCCATGGTTCATTGACAGCAGCACTGTGGGGGCTGACACAGCCACGTGTTAATCCCCTGCCTCCTGTGTTTCCCATCCATACAGGAGCTGAGCACCAGACTTGTAAATTTTCCCCTTTCACAAACACATATTTCCACTTGGAGTTGATTTTGTTGTGGGAAAGGATTTACAGGGCAGCACTTAGAACCACCTGCTCAGTGTTGAACAAGAAGCTGAAGCATATTTTATTCATTCAGGGGCTGCCCTCCTGACTAGCAGCTAGCTGCCAGCCTGCCTAGGTCATCTCCTCCTCCCTGTCACATGCTTTAGAGACTGATGCAGTAAGTTAAGCACTGAAAAAGCAATCTCTAAGGTAAGTCATCTGTCTCACCTTACATATCTGTTCTACAGACATGATCCTTACTTTCTTCACCCCCAGGGTTAGGTGTCAGACATTGGTGTACACAATTCATCCTGCATCCATGCCAGAGCAGGCAGAAATACCCTGCAGCCATGTTTTCCATCTATTTCAGACAAATGAGAGGTTTCAAAACAATCTCAGCAGACCTAGTGGGCCTGCTACACTCCTGCTTTCCTCTTGGACACACACACCCATCCCATCCTTTACAAAAGATGTCGATTTTCAGACAACTCCTTTACTGCACTGCCTTACCCCACAATTGCCTGTGTCCTAGTGGCAGAGTAGGAGGCAGAATCACACAGCTGTGGAGGGCAGAAGAGTCCAGCTTAGACTGGGATGAGCTGCTGGGGAGTCATGGTGTCGCCTCTGCAACAATTGTCTCAACCCAGGAAATGTGGAGCTGCACCTAGGAGGCAGCAGCAAGCTCCAGTGAAAGGTAAAATAGATTGGGACTTGACTGAGGCTGAGCAAATGCAGATGCATGGCCTGTGTGCAGTCAGGGCAACTGTGCCCACCCTGGCTGAGCCCCCTTGGGCTGCTTGCCGAGGCTGGTGCACACATACCCACAGTGTACCTTGCTTTTACAGCACATCTCCTGCTCTCCTAGCACTTTCATGTCTCAGCTTTATGTGTCCAAACTACACCCACTCAGCCGGTCATTCTGACAGACCAGCCATTGTCATGCTTCCATCCTGCCCAGACTGATCCTGAGAGCCCAGCACCCCTGAGTAAAACAAGATCTAAAGACAGACCCCACCAGGGTTGTACAGAGAAATCCATGAGATCAAGGGATAAGTACAACACCACTCGTCTTCCTTCTGCCTCTACAGGAACAGCAAGCATTTTCCAAAAGGGTAGGGGTTATTCCCTCTGGTACATGCAACAAACAGAGTCCAGCTTTTCAGAACTTCTTGAGCCAAAGACTTTAAAAGCATTAGATAATAACTGGAAAGTCCCTTAAGAAACAAATCAACCAATATTTTTGTGACAAATTTTGAAGTAATTCTGCATTCAGAATGCCATTTCTTTGAAATGAGCCCAATGTCGAAAAAATAGTATTTGTAATTTAAGTTACTGAGTCATTAACTGTTCCACATTTTAGGTGTTTGACACCTCTTATTTAGGAAGAATTCTTAGTTTTGGCCTTCTCATCCCATCGCAGGGTTTGGTTTTGTTTTGAGAGTGTTTTTCTCCATGGAAAAGAATTTCCAGAGGGTAGCTAAATTAACCAGGCCAGGAAGGTATGAATTTAGATACTTTTGCAGTTTTGCAACCCCTGAGGCAGAAGATGTGGGTGGGATCATATCTGCATGAATCCCACCTAAATTCCTGATAGCTATGACTACATTTTCCCCCAAGGATGTCCTCCCTTCCATATCACTTGAACTGTGATGAACTCACTACAGAAAGCTAATAAACAGTAAAAAAAATTTCTGTTTTGTCTGCCCATGTTTTTCACTTCCTTTCTCCTCAATAGCTCATTCATCAAGCCAAGCAAGAAAAAAAAAAAAAAAAAAAAAAAAAACCAGAACTACTTAAAATAGTAGTTCAGTCAGCATATTGGCTTTGCTACCGTGTGTACTACATGCAGACTGCCAGTAATGAAAAGTGGAATTCACCTCATCAAACAAAGTTTACAAATTTGTTTGAGGATAATATGCCAGTAGAAAAGCAGATACATATTTGAGGCCCAAATTAAACAGCAGTGAACAGTTCTTAAGTAACAGAGTCACTGTTGCAGCTACTGTTTATTAGCAACCCTAGGAAACCTCAACCAAAACATTTAAAACATTGGTTTAATGTTTTAGTCCATCTGGTCTAGTCTCTTACATTTGGTGGTAATTCTCAACCTGTGCTTCAGAGGAACTGCCATCCACAATGCTGTAAATAGAAGAGACCTCCAGAGACAGAAACAATCACTTAATGCTCAACAGTTTGGTATTTCTCCCTTTGACACTTCCATGTCTGTTGATTTTAGTGTGGCAGATACTTAGACATAAAATGCTTTTTGCTGTCTTAGGGCCAGTCTATCATTCTTTATTTCTTTTGGCATTAATGGCATTGCATTTGATAATACAAAGTGTTCCCATCTCAGGAATCAGGTCTTATCTTATGTGCCAGATGTCAGGGCTTATGAAGGCAGCTGGAGACAAAGTCCATTCCTTTGCCCATGGAATAAAAGGTCTGACCCAAGGAGCTTTCACTCTATACTTTTGTTCAAATATTCAAAGCTCAGTTTAAACATCACAGCTGTCTATACAATCACAATAGAAGCAAACTCCATGACTGGAAAGTTATGGAAGCAGGGAATCCCCTCTTCTTCCCATGCTGGGCAGTGTTGATGGGACTGCCTGCACCCCCAGGACAAGGAGGGAGGGCTGGGTAACCTGGCCCTGTCCAGAGGCAGCAGGGATCATTAACACCTTGCACTTCTGCCAAGCTCTAGAATCAGTACTACAGCAAATCCTTTGTCATCCATAGGGATGATTCAGGACTGAGAAGGAGGAAAAAGATGAAAGAGATAAATTAAAATCTGCAGGATTTTTCTGGTGTTTCTATGTCATATAACTGTCCCCAGAGCTATCAGGGGCCCACAATGGGGCTGAGAGCAGCAAGTGTTCTCCACAAAGCAGTGACACAGTTTTGCTTCAGTTATTAAGGAAATTCCTCTTCCTTGATGCACTGGGGCAGCAGCAATCTAAGAAGACAGATGCTCCTGAGAAGAGTCAACCTGAATTCATGAAGCTGTTCCATGCTGTCCAAACACAAGTATATCTTATGTCTTTGGTATTAAATGACCTTTGGAACAGCACTTCAGATTTATCCCAAACTGACAGTAACTGACAGGCATAAACTACATAAGGCTAAAAGGAACTTAAAGTGAAATAAATAAGCTGCTCTTACTGAGAACATGTTAAACAGGTTTGTCATTAATTTTTCTCCCAGGCAGGAGGGTGACCACAAGTAACAACTGAGACTCTGCCTCTATCCCCAGTTTTCAACATGACTGAGTCAGGGCAGTTTAGTGCATCCTGCAGCAACCAGGCATCCTTTCTCTGTGGGGTGGGAGAGAAATCCATGTCAAAGAAATATCTATAAGAAATATTTCTTCTCAAAGCCACTTCATTCAGACCTGCAATCCCTCTCCTGCCTTTTTCAGAAACAAGCAACCACTTTATTCCAAAGCAGTCCCACCCAGAAGTAGTCTACCAGTCATACTTTAATGCAGAAAACAGAAAGGCAGCCTGATAGTTTTTCCCTGTGAGTACAAGAACTTTTTTTCCATAAGGGTTCAATTTTCCTGGCTGCACAGAGATTAAATCCTTGTTTTTTTAAAAATCCACCAGGGTCACAACATCAAACCTCATCTGACTTCTGCTTTGCCTGTCATCAGCTGCTACCCTTTCCTCGTGCTAGCCAGGATCTCCAATGAGCCAAAGATCAGGATGTTCAACAGCCATAGATCTTAGGGCACTGTGGGAATTTGAAGTCTCCCTACATACTTTTCCCCTTAATTCAACTTAAAATATGAGAAGATGACCCATCTTCATACTTGCTTAGCTAGAAATAGATCAAATTACTATGACCAGTCTGAAAACATGGTAATACAGCAACTCATACAGAGGTTAAACCATCAGCAATACAGACATGGGCTCAAGATCCCAGATCCCAGTACCCAGTAAAAGTGTAAAGGCTAAGCAGTACCAAAATATCTCCTTTATTTTGCAGATAATGTGAGATGGTATCTTTAGGAACTGGAAACTCCACCTGCTTCCCTGTGATGGTAAGCTCAGAACTATGCAAGAAAATACATATTAATCAGGACTTCCCCACTGTGGGAAGGATTCTATCTGTCCCAAAAAGAGGGAAAACCTGGCCTATCTATGGAGAGTTACATCCTCACCCTCCAGCTCCTACCACCCTCCTCCTTGGAACAGAAGAAGGCATTCTTGTGCAAGGCACAAATTTTGGTGTCTCTCAGTCAAGAAGGATTTTATATTGCCCACTCCTGAGCAACACCTGCTGGAACCTGGAGCCCTCACCAGCCACCCTTAGTGTCCCTTCTGGGGAGCAGCTTCCTCATCCTTCCTCGCCCTGCAAACAGCAAGCAACAAGGAAGGCTCTTACATGATGACGGCCAAAATCTTGTCAGGGCCAGGACATGGATTGTCATCTTCTGGAACAGCATCTAGCAACAGCTTGGACATGTTCATACAGAGATAAAGAGTGTGAACTGTGTGATGTGGGTCTAAGTCCAGCTCAGGGCAACCTGGTGGTCCCCTCCTCCAAAAGTCTACAAAATCTCCATTGACAAAGTTATTAAACTCACTGTCAAATTTCCAGATATTTAGAGAAATTAACAGTATAATCCATGTGGGATCTACATATTCTGTAAAACATGCTAGAAATGCTAAAACCCCACATCTTTTCCACCAAAGCTTTTTCACTCAGAGAGAAGATAAAAGAGAAAAATGTTTCTTATAACAGATGCCTTCTCCTGTAGTATTATAAACCATGAACCAGGCACAGTTGGGTGATAAAATGCAGTTACCTTTATCAGGATCTTTATGGTGCACAACATGCTGGAACACAGCTGCAAAAGCAATGAGGATGCACACCATGACATAAAGTGGGCACCATTTACTATGTTTAGCAAATTATCATAACTGACAAGGATCACCAATCAGAGACAAGGGTGATTAGGCAATCCCCCTGATCTGACCCTTTTCTGAAACTCACCCTTTAGATAGTAACTAAACTTTGTGTATGAAGAAGCGTCTCAAGAAGGTGGTTTTAACCTTCATTCCCAGAAAATTTAACCCGGGGGCTTGGATCCTCTAGGGAATGTATTTTGTCATTCTGTCCCATAGAGTAGGTGAAATGCTAGCTACAAATCTATGTAGTTATGCAATAATGGAGATATATATATATATATATATATATATATATAATATTAAAAATATATAAAGGAAAAAGGCAAAAATCAATTTGGCATCATAACCATGATCTAAAATCTTATTAAAAAGAATGGACTAATGCATTTGTTAGCGAAGGACTACAGAATCCACCCAGCCTCAGTATGATGGATGTTCTCACCACTGTGGCAAGGGAATACCTCCAGCAGTGCCCTCGTGGGCTGTGAGCAAGGAGGGTTACCCACTCTGGCACCTGAGAGAGGTAGGTACCTCAGGACACACTGACAGACAAGCAGGAGATGTAAAACTGTAACACAGGATCTGTGTCACATCCAGCCCTGCTGCTCCATGGGCTGCCAGGATCAGCCACAAGGACAGGGTGGAACAGGAGCAGGAATGTGCTGCAGTCTCTGGGATGTCTGGAAGGACACAAGGATTCCCCCAGGGGAGGGAGCAGGGAGAAAGGGACACCTCCCAGGAAATTTGGTGGTCATTGCAATGTCACTACACATCCAAAGCAGTGCCATATCTCAACTTATTCCCACATCTTCCATGTTTTTTTGTCCTTCCTAATTTCAACACCTCTCTAAACACAAGACCTACAGGGCAGAGAGCTCTGCAGAAATAAAAAATTTCTGAAAAGAAAGAGAGCATTTAAGAGAAGATATGTTCACCACATGTTTTGGTTTTAAGACGACAGCAAGGCAGTAAATACCAGGTAATGTACAAGGCTACCCTCAGGAAGAGCACTTAAAACACATGTACAGTTCTGAATTATTTCCTCCAAGCTTTACACAAATTTTTTTCCTCTGTAAAAAGAGACATAATCAGCTTACATGGACCACACTTTGTCTCCCTCCTTAGATTTAAGACATGCTTTTCAACTCACCAGTCCTGCTGTTTACTAGTTGCTGCCCTGTCTGGCAGCTTTTGCCAGACTGACTTCATTTTGGATTCAAATCCTCACTCAATTTTCACTACACAAATAAATTTCACCAATCAATCTAACTTGGTCCCTGGCCAAGGTGAGATGAATTAGTCACATGTAAATTAAGATAGATGCACATCTGGTGCAAGTCACTGTATTTATCTAAAAAACCCCAGCTCCATTCTCTCCACTGGGGACCAAGCTTTAAGGTATTATCATAGAGGAAGCAGTGAAGCAGGGCCACAGCAGATGTCAGGGCATGGCAGCAATGTTGGCAATGGCCACAGCCTGCAGGGCCAGCACCACCAGCAGCAGCCTTTGAAGTTTCTGCCATCTCCAGCATCAACACCTTCTTTCACTAAACCATTGTAGGATGCAGCATCAGCGTTAACTCTCAAGTGTCCTTGGGGCAAGTACTGATGTACCTGAGCAGCCTTTCTACACCAAAAGAAAAAACAAAGGACAAAAGACACTTTGTTTTACCTTTATCTTGTGGGCTGATTCTCAGAGCACTTTGTGTTTCAGCAAGTGCAGGGAACATCTATGAACCAAAAACTGAGACAGGAAAGAAGCGTCTGAGGTATTAAAATACTAGGGAATTCTTTTCTCTGCTTTCTCCTTCTGCCATTTTCCCGTGTCTGCTCTCAGTCTGGGAGCAGGGGCTGTGTTTGGTCAGCCAGTGCTCCAGGGCCCCTCTGGAGCCAGCATTCATTGCTGCACACTGCTATCTAGTGGCGCAGCTGCAGATGGTCAGGGGAGGAAGGGCCGGCAGGTCTCACCCCAGCTTCGCTGCTTTTGCACTCTGAACATCTCTGCTATGGCAAGAGAATCCGTGACCCTATAAGTATTCATTCCCCTTAAATAGCCGGCACACGTGAAAAGCATGTACTTCTTGAAATAGACCCATCCTAAAGTGTACCTCACATACTCTACATTTCACTGTTTGCGAAGGAATTATTTTCTTTTGGACCAATGGGTGAGTCTAAACCCATATGATTATGGAAGGTGAAGAAAAAGGGTTGTCTGAAAAGGTAAGTTACCTTCCTTAGGAAGAGAGTCTACATGGTAGAAGAGAAATTGCAGACTTCTCTTCCTTAGTTATTGCTCCCTGAAGGAGCACCTCTGTTGGAGGATAAAAGAGTGTCTGAGGTTAGAAGGAACCTCTGGAGAACACCACATTCAAGCTCTCTGGTCAAGCAGGGCCACCTAGAACCAATTATCAAGGACAAGATCCTGGCTTTTGAATGGGAGAGGAATTCCACAACTCTAGGCAACCTGTGCCAGTCCACAGTTACCCTCAGAGCAGAAAAAATTAGTGTCAGAGGAGATGGTTTCTGCTCTGTGACTGCAGGGCCTAACCATTGCCAGCAGCAAGTGTCTGAACAATCCCTCTGGGCTCTAGTTCAGAGAGGGAGAAAACAATGGCTAATAATCAGCAAGTGGAACAGTTTGAGATTCTCATCTTTATTGCACTGACAAGAACAATCGTGTTGCCTGTGGATAAGTCATCCCACATACATAATCTGAAAAGCACCAGACATTAATTGAACTCAGTTAGTAGTCAGGTCTTAAAGATGAGGACTTCTTAAATTGAATTATCTGTAATAAATTTGGATCACTGTTATTTCTCAAACACGGGTTCAGGCTCCTGATCTGTGTTACTGGAACAGCCACTAATCACCAGTGAGACATTATCCCACAACCTCTCAGTACAGACTTCTGCTTTTTTCTTGGGTATTTAATATACTGCATGAGCCATCACTCTGTACAAGCTCTTCTTTCTCCTGCTCTGTAATAAAAAATGATGAGGATGTAATTATGGCTTAGAAATAGTTTCATGAAATAATTGAATTTGTGGAGCCTAATGCTGTTTGATCAACTATTTTCTCTCAATATCCCCAGTTCCTCTGAACTTCTCCACAAAACTCCCTCCACTTTCTGGGTGCCAAGTATTTATAGTGCACCCATCACCATCTCTTCAAAACAAAATAAAATAAAAAATTTAATGAATGGCAAAAGAAGAGGGGAGATGTGAACTGAGAGCAGCCCAAGCTGCCCTGGGTAGCTTCACTGGGAAATTAAAGAAGCTGCTTTCTTTTGCATGCTTCAATGCTTGGGTAGGAAAATAGTTTGGAAATCTAGTATGTCTTAATCTGTCTGCTGAAAATGTGCCTCTGAAGATGAGTGCTCTGTGATACTGAATCTGCCATGAGATATGATTAAGCAGAAGAAAAACATTTGAGGTTTGGGGTGAACATCTGTTAGATAATGAACAGCAGAGTGATTGTTCTGGAGGCAAACAAATTATAGCCCTTTCACCTTACATCACAGACATACCCAGTGGAAATAGGAAAGCAGCCCTGAGCAAAGCTAAGACTGAAGGGGACAGTATGAGTGGAAAGCAGCTCTGGCTGGGAAAGCTCAGCTCCTTGAAGTTTGAAAAAAGTTTCCAGAAAAGCTCAGACAAGAGTTGATGAAAACACATTTGCTTTAATGGACGATACTGCGGGTCCTACCAAACTTATCTGGTAAAAGACCACTGATATCTTATTTCTTCCTCCAACTCACACTTTTCCAACCCCTGCTGCAAGTGGCACTGTGTGATTGTGACAGGATCCCTTTGATCAGACACTCCTTAACTAGAGACAACCTGGTCCCTGAGCTTTTATCAGCTGAAGATGCTGCTGACCAAACCACAATAATGCAGTCCATGCCATATGATTTTACCACAGTACTCACAGTGTATCTGGGCTGAACAGAGCCCCATTTCTTCTTAAGACTCAATTTGAATCCCAGGGATGAGGAAAACACACACACTTGAAGCACCACCAGTCTTGAGCCTGAATTTTGTCACAAAATAACTTAATAAAAGCATTAAAACAGCTTGGATCTGCTTTAGCGTCTTGCCTTTGGATGCAGCATTGCACATAGGAGTGCAGAGGAGGCAGAAAAGTGAATGATTCATTTTGTTTCTTCTGCTTTCCCAGGACTTTTATGTTGTCCCTTCAGGATTTTGAGACAATAAGTAAGTAAGTAAATAAATAAATAAATAAATTAATTAATTAATTAATTAATTTTGCTCTTAATTGCCCTTCTTAGACTGGATCTTTTGCTGAAAACACTGGTGCAGCTTGCTGTCCATCAGGTTCCCCAGGTCCTTCTTGGCAGAGATGCTCCCCATCAGGTTGCCCCCCAGCTGGTGCCTGGGGTTATTCTCCCCCAGGTGCAGGACCCTGCATTTGCCTTTGTTGGATTTCAGGTGGTTCACATCTGCCTACTTTTCCAACCTGTCCAGATCCTTCTGAAGGGCTGCACAGCACTCAGGGCAATCAGCCCAAAGCTCCTCTGAGCTTTGTGTCATCAGTGACCTTTCTGAGGAGGCATTTGCCCCTTCATCCAAGTCACTGATGAACAAGTTAATCAACCCTGGCCCCACACACTGAGTAGTGCAAGCTGAGGGAATCAAAACCTTCACCACAGTTGAATTATTCGAAATGGAAAGTGCATATGGTGCCATTGCTCCATTTGCTGGCATGTTACAGATATTAGTCCTGCTCATCCTTTGGAGCCTCTAAATTACACGTGCACATTGTGAAACATGGATCTGCCATCCAGTGTAGGAAAGCAGAGGATTAAGGCAGCAATTGCAGGTAATTCTCTGGCCTAAGAAGGCAGGAGAGCACGTGCTGTTATCCTAATTACTGCCATGCCCAATTCACTGGGAAAACTGCCAGGGAACAGATTCAGAGTAATGCATCTGAGCAATGAATAAATTACATAAACCATCTTAAGTACAGTAATTCACCCGAGTTTTGTCTGCAAGATGTTACACAGTGATGTCCAATGGAAATGAATCAGTATCAGGCTTGCCTGCCTGCCCTTCCCAGGGGGGCTGTCATTAAATCCTTGCTGAGTCATTGCCTTGCTGTGGTTAAGAGTAAAGAGCTCAGGATTAAAGTACATAATGGTAAAAATTTATTTTACAGAGTTTAGTCAAAATTCTATTGTCAGCTACAGTAGTGCTGCATTGTGCAGCGTGTGGTCACTCTGGTGCTGCTCTGAAGTAAAAATCCACATTTCCCAGCTTGAAAGGAAGCAGTATTTTCATCCTTTGAAAAACATGCCAGCTCATTAGAAACTCCTGACTTGCTTCCCTGCCATGCACACACTCAAAAGAGATTTCATCGTGGACAGCTGAAAAGATAAATCTTTACAAGTAATAATGGAGAGAACCACATAGATAGCACTCCAGCATCCCAATACTGGCTTGATTTCCCACTAGGGAAGAAAGGAATCTTGCATGTCTCTGAATGCAAGGGAGACTTTGTGGAGGGGGAAGAAGCGTGGATTCGTGTGGAACAGCTGAGAAATCACTTGGACTTTGAAATGCAGGCAAGGGGATGAATTTATCTTGTTTGAGCTGAATGCCCTAAAATGTTCAAACCTGGTCATTCAAAACATCAAATAACAGAATTAAAGGAAGAATATAAAGATTTGAAATGTGAAGATTTGTCAGAGAACCAGGTCACTTTCAAAGAGACCTAAATCCTTGGCAGAGAGTAAACTGGTGTTGCAAGTTAAAGTTTCAACTACTGCCATGTATTTGAGGTGAATGGATCTGTGCTAATATCTGCCAGTTGATCAATAGTTACATCAGTGTACCATACAGCTGTGAAGATTTTCCACCATACTGTTGAAAAGTACCTCTGTAAAAGTAACTTGCTTGACTACAATATTCTCCTGCTATCTTTTCCTTCACATGGTGGGCTCTTGGATTCATTTACAAAAGCAAAAGCCAGTTATTATTTTATTTGTGAGTTTAACTTTGACCAAAAAAAAAAAAAAAAAAGACACCAATATAGAATAAAACAGAACATGGAAATAATTTTGCTAAAATAAAAGCACAACTGACCTCTAGTGGCTGCTTGTCAAAATTAAAGTTGCTTTTTCCAAGAGGAAAAAAAGCATGTTTTTCTGATTAAGTCTTCATTATGGATTCAAATATTCTTTTTTTCTCTGTTTCTCTAGGAAGTATCATTTTTCCTGATGCATTTCTTTGCCAATTCCAGGTCTCCTCCAGATAGCATCTTAGAGTTTTGCAAGAAAGATAAAAAAGATAAACTCAAATGTTTGTTCCTTTTAAGCAAATTTTAACTGCAAGTTTTCATTTTCCACATTTTAAAATATTTTTTCAAAAAACGTACTTTTAAAAATACCTGTGCTGAATAATTTATTAATTTGGTAGCACATTTATACCTCTGCCTTGTGTCATCCCAGGCCTGTTGGATCAAGTGGGTATAGCTCAATTTTTCAGAATACAATGAAATGGAGTTATGCATTTTTAAGCAGCCATCCCAAGTCCCAGCTGGTTAAGTCCATACATGTGTTCTGGATAGGGCTGGAAGGTCAGGGTGTGAACATCAGCTCACAGCTGCTTTGCTTAAGGAGGAAACCCAATTGCCTTACTGCCTAGGGAAGAGCTTCATCTCTTACCCAAGAGAGGCCAAAAGCGGCTCTTGTACCTCCTCCTCTCTTGCTGCCCCCGCCTGTGGGATTCACACTCTCTGAACCTGAGAGAAGCAGTGAGAGAAGCAGAGAAAAGAATGATCAAAACAATTCTTATCTCATTCTCTGCTCCTGTGTAGTGCCAAAGTAGAATGCAATATGGAGACTGTTTACCCAGAGTGATGGTGGTTTGTTTCCTTGGCCTATCAGAGCCAAGCGTGTGGGTATATGTGTGTGTGTGTGTGTGTGTGTGTGTGTGTGTGTGTGTGTATATGTGTGTGTGTGTGTGTGTGTATGTGTGTGTGTATGTGTGTGTGTGTGTGTGTGTGTGTGTGTGTATATATGTGTGTGTGTGTGTGTGTGTATATATGTGTGTGTGTGTGTGTGTGTGTGTGTGTGTGTATATGTGTGTGTGTGTGTGTGTGTGTGTGTGTGTATGTGTGGGTGTGGGTGTGTGTATATGTGTGTGTGTGTGTGTGTGTGTATATGTGTGTGTCTGTGTGTGTATGTGTGTATGTGTGTATGTGTGTGTGTGTGTGTGTGTATATGTGTGTGTTTGTGTGTTGGGACTGTTGGGTGATGGTCACGAGATTCTGGGCAGTGGAGTGCAGTTGGGTCCTTGTGCAGATTCAGTTTAGATGTAATGTAATACAGTGTAATATAGTATAGAATAATACAGTATGATAAAGTAATTAATTAGCCTTCTGATAAGATGGAGTCCTCCTCGTCATTCCTCTCCCTCATTGGGGTTGCCCTCTTTCCAATACCCACCTGCCTGCTGGGTGTGGGGCCCACAGTGAGAGAGCCTCTGGCATCCCTCCTCCATGGCCTTCTCCTCTTACCCATCACATCACAGCCAGGCAGAGGAGTCTGCCATGAACACATCATCCATCCACCGTTGATGTGAGGATGTCTCAAGTGCTTGAAGATTTTGGGGTTTTTATTCTCCCTGCAAATCACAGAATCACAGAATAATGAGGTTGGAAGAGACCTCTAAGACCAACAAGTCCAACCCATGCCCTAACACCTCAACTAGAGCATAGCACCAAGTGCCATGTCCAGTCTTTCTTTAAACACATCCAGAGATGGTGATTCTACCACCTCCCTGGGAAGAGCATTCCAGTACTTAATTATTCTTTCAGTGAAAAATTTCTTCCTAATATCCAACTTGTACTTTCCCTGACATAACTTGAATCTGTGTCCTCTGGTTCTGTCAGTTGCTGCCCAGTGGAAGAGACTGACCCCCACCTGTCTACATAAAAACTTCCTTTGTTCTTTGGAAAATACCTGTGTGGAGAGCTTTTTGTTAGTCTGCCTTTTGTACTTCAGCAGTGCCCATGGCTCCCATCAATGCAGTGTGTCAGAGCCATGAGGGTGAGTGTGGGGCACGAGAGAGGAGCCCATGCACCTTATCTAGTGTGTTGTGGGCAGGAGACCAAAGGCTGGCTCAGCTTGGAGAAGCACTTCAAACCCCAGGACCTACCTGTGTTCAATGTGCTCTGATGCCCAGCTGGACCAACAGTCAGCACAGCAGTGTGGCTCTGATCATCTGAGGGTAGAAGCAATGTCCTTTGGGGAAAGGTAATTACTGTTACTCAAGCAGATGAGAAGCTGCTGCACTCAAGTGTCTCTGCTTCTTCCAGCTCTACCAGTTGCCATTGTAGCACACTTTCCCCTACTTGGTTTATGTTTTCTGGGCATTGGCAGGGAGCTGTGAACAAAGCCTCTAATTCTTTGAGACCTCCAGAGGGGTGGCTGATTTCTCTGGGTGAGGTCACCAATGCTGCTGTCACTAGGCTGAAGATTGCACATGTTGGCACATCTGTACTTCAGCCAAACTCAGCTGGGTCAAGGCCAGTGCCTGGCTCACAGGTGGCTCAGATGGGGTTGCTCCTGCTGCTGCTGCTGGCAGTCACCTGTCCTGGTGACAAACCAGCTCAGGACAAAGCCTGCAAATGACCTTGGTGGGCTTCAGACTGAGCTTTAACTGAGGCCCTTGCAGGCCGTCGCTGGCACCCTTTTATTCATATTGACATTCTTAAAAAGCCAAGACAACAGAAGTTTTTGAAATGGAGCCTAGATGCATAATATTTTTCTTGTAAATCGGTCTCAGAAATTGCACTGGGCCTGTACAAACTTCCAAAATGCTGAAAACTTGTATTGACGTGTGTTTGAAAAGTTCCAAATCAAGTCACTGTAATACCGTATAAAAATAGCTAAAATGGAAAATTGTCAACAGAAAAACTGGAGCACTAAATGATCTATGTTATTATTCCCATAGTGATTAACATACTGCATTTTCCCAGCCTGTTGCAATTTATTAGGCCATGTTCTTCTGTATCAGTATCACATATTATTTCATTATAAAAACTTGTGTGCTTGTTAACAAAAAAAAATCCAAATTAACTGTCAACATATGTTACTTTCACTTTTTCAAATTAGAGTAAGCAAACTGGCTCTAATTAGTTTCCTGATTAATGAGTGCATGGTAAGCAAGAGAATTACATTAAGAACAATTTCCAGTTTACACTGGTTGGGAGGAGGTAAAAAATAATTTTTCAACAGGGATCAAATAAATCTACAGAACCCCATTTTTTTACAATGCTGTGAAAATATGCAAGGCATCACGTTGTAAATTGCTGGTTAGGTCACTGGAGCAGGATGAATAAATACTCTTTGCCATATGAAATTGGCTAGTTAAATGAAGATCACAAAATTGTTTGTTGCTATATAAGGCTCATTTTTGCTATAAAAAGAGCAATTTTAATTTACAGGGGCTTAAGGCAATTTTCCATCTAATTTTATGTTTTATAATGTCTGCTAAAACACTGGTGCCTTATTAGTTTGTGTGGTCGAACATATATTGTTTCCAAATTTCAAGGCTATTGATTTATCTTGACCAAAGCAAAACAGGGTCACTTTTTTTTTCCTAAATTCTAAGAAAAATCCACACAGATCATATTAAGACAACTAAAGTAACTGCATCATAGATACATCTCTTTTTGTAACCAATAGAAGAGCAGTCTGATTTATTTGGGTATGAGTAGGTTAACTTCACTGGTCAGAACTATAATCCTTCCCATGCCATTTTTTGCTGTGCAATTTCACTCCTAAAACCCTTAAAACTGAAGTGAATTAAATGGCTGTTATAACACAGAAACAGCTGGATAGACACACAGCATGATTTCTTGCACATGGGAGCTCTGTTTTCTCCAGCAAAGGTCCTGGCAGCCCGGTCAGAGGAAGCTTTAAGGCTTTTCATCATCCTGTGGATCAGAGGCTCCAGTTCCCTACCACCTGCCCTCCCCAGCATCCACAGTGGGAGGATCATGGCACTGTCCTGTATCCATCAGCCCAGCCCTGGACAGAGTTGGCCTTGTGACCATCCACCTCAGGAGTAACCCAAATTCTTGTTAATAGATCCCTTGGGGTGGATTAGAGAGGAAAGACACCCAAAGATGGGTTTTTGTAACAATGTATATGTAGGGTTTCATTTAGAACAATTTGGTTGCAATGGAAAGCAGGAATGTAGCTGTTTTAGTTAGCATTATCTGCAGTAATATAGGAATATGAAAGCATAAAAACATTACTTAAGACAGAGAAAAGAAAGAGAATGAAAGGGTAAAAGTAGAAAGATACATAATCACCACCAGTGCATCTTTGATGAGGCTTGACTGTTGCAGTTTAGATGTCGACTGGTCAAAGTGATGGCCTTGATGCATCTTTATCTGTTGGAATTAGAAATAAGAAACCCCCAAAACACAAGGTCTGACGGGCTAAAATATGGCTCAGGCTGGCTGGGAACCCCCAGGTGCCTCCCCTGTGGTGGAAGGCTCCAAACATGAGTCAGGGGGTGCTTGGGGACTCTTTGATTCTTTAGGGGCTGCCCTCACTTCAGCACAGTTGAGCCAGCAATGCCCCATCAGACCTTCCCGGGGTGTGCATGGCCCAGCGAGTTGTGCAAGGCAGAGCAATTAGCGGGATAAAAGCGCCTTCCCCCTCTCTCCTTATCAGCCTCAAAGCCCAAAGACGCTTGTAGCCTCCAGGCAGGGATAGTTCACCCCTCTGCCTTGCGCAGACCAGCCATTACATACCCAAAAACTCACCTCCTCCTTTAAGGGATGCAAACCTGGCCTCAGTTAAGCACCTTGGAACCTCCACAGATGGGTAAATGAGTCATTAATCTTTAATAGTCCAGTCTTTCACAGTCTCCACTGCTCAGGAAGATCAATCATCTCGCTTCTTGGCCGTGACACAGTAAAGAGGGCAAAAAGCAAAACATCAGCCCTCCACCTACAGGCTAAATTGCCCTGAAACCTTGGCCATTATACATCTTATCTAGTCCAAAAAGCACACAACCTTCCAGACAGGTTTTTTTTTTTTTTTAGTTTCTTAATTAACACCCTTTCCCCTGTCCTTATTTCAGACACAGGGGCTCCAAAAGCAAAGAAAGCATCTAGGCCATTTGTGTTTCTTCCCTGGCTCACCATGAGATATAGAGGACAAGGAGTGATGGACTTGTGATTGGCTGGGACTTCATGGCAGATCTGCTCTGACAATACAGCCCCAGTTTCTAATATTTTCCTTTTCTGAGTCCATCTGCACAGTGGCAGTACCACAGCCTAGCTGTGGCTCTCAGCCCACCATACACACTGAATGAACTCAAAGCAAGGCTGATCTCAAAAACATTTCCTCCAAAAACTCTTCCTGCTTATTTTTCTCAGCCACTGGTATTGTATCATCTTTGCTCCATAATTTCTCAAGCTTCTGTTCTTCCTTTCTACATTCACCCCAATTTTTTCTTCCGGTCATCAGCTGTTCTTTCTGCTTTCTCTCTCTCAGGTGTGTCACAACCTTTTACTCCAAGAACATCCTAACGCCATTTAACTCAACAGTTTTATTTTCAGGTCACATGATTGTGTATTCTGAAGGAAGAATTTTTTTAAGTGCCAGTGAAATGGGTGAGGTGAAAGTTTGAAAGCAGCCAGTGCAGCAGACCTGTGTGTCATTCTCAGTGCTGCAAAAGGCTCGTTGGGATGCATCAGTGAGACTTGTTCTCAGCACTTACCAAAGTCAAACCATATTAATTTTCTGTCTAAGTAGTGACAGCCTTATGTCAGGAAACTGGGTAGCACTTGTGGGAGTGGATAATACCATGCCCATGAGAAAGGCCAGTAAGTCTTCTTCCATCCTTTCAACCTCTGAACGGATGCTGATGTAGAGAGGCAAAATATATCATTTTCTGACCTGGCAGCCCTGTTTTGTTGTAGATTTCTTTGTACTGGTACTGCACAGGAAGGAGAACTCTCTAAAAAGTTTGCAGATATCTCTGCCTGCATTCACACTAGTCTGAACTTAGGTGTTGCTGAAGAGCTGGAATTGGAAACTGGCTCAGTGCAAACAGCCCCTGTGCCCAGCTTGGTAAAAAGTGGCAGAGCCTGGTGGGTGCTCCTCCCTGCCAGCTGGGTTTGGCTGAAGAGGTGAACACCATGGAGGAAAAATGGATCTGGGAGAAAGATGCAAGACAGGGACTGATCGAGGTGTATAGGCTGTTTCTAACTGGTCAAGGACAAATGCAAGTTTTGTGTCCAAACAGGAGACAGCCCCATCCCTCTTCTGCCCAGAGGAGCCCCACAGTTGCACAGATTATTTTTATTTGGAATTTGCTTTGGTTTTATAGTAACACTTGGTGAGTGCTGTCCCACAAAAAGAATGAGCTCAGGTAAGATGTCCTTTATGGACACAAATTGGATTCATGTGATTATCCTAATATGAAGTTTTAGCAGATGTTCCAAGTAATTATCTTTCCTTTCCATGATCACAAAAAAAAAAAAAAAACACATAAAAATTTTCAAAAAACCTTTATTTTTTAAGCTAACCAGGATTTCTGGTCATAAAGAATAATGGCAAAGGCAAGCGTTTTTTCCTTTGCATGAAAATTCTTGGAGAGGCATGCAAACAGACCTTCTTGTGGTATTAATATTGCCCCATTTATGCTGAAGCTATGCAAACAGAGACATATAAAACTGTGCTCCTAAAAACTTAGGTTGCCAATAAATATTTTTACCACTTTTAATTTATACTGTTTGCAACTTTGCCCCCTTGCAGAAAAGTGATCCCAGAATGCAAACTAAGTTATTCTGAGGTTACTGAAGCTATCAGACATTTAAAATAAACATCCTTTGTGTCCCTCTGAAATTAACTTGTTGCTTCTTTGAAAGATTTGACTTGGCAGTTTCACCTCATGGACTAGTTACAAAAACATAGAAGTTTTAGCTTGAATTGATAGCAAACAGCCTTGTTTACTGCCTCAGGAGATTTGAGTTCCCATCTTGACCTTACTGTATATACCCTTGCTGCAAATATTGGGTGTATTTTCACAAGGTTGCCACTCTCCAGTTAGCTGTCCTGATATCTCAGTGATAAAAAAGTCTTAGTATTAAATAGATTTAATGTGCCTTGACACATAAAGATACCAACCTGTATTCCATTAAAACAAAAACAGCTTCAGGCTTCCTTTATGAGCTTACTGAGTTAATGGAAGTTACAAATTCTCACCACACTGAAAAACTGGTGTGAAAAACCAGCACTTCTATTCTGCTGCCTACATAATGCCTGCTGGATTTACTATCTAATTTCATAAGTGCTTAAGGTGATATTCATCTTTAAAAGGTGCAAGTTGTGCCTCAGATAGCTGGCTTATAAGTAAGAAAGAAGTGGTTTGAAGTAATGAACCTGTGCATTTTAAATTTTTTAAAGACTTTTGGGTTCAAACTCCAAAAATTTTATCCATATTCAATAGGAGGAGAAAAAAGACAGCTGAAGTTCTTACACAGTGCTTGAATATGTGAGCTGTGGAATTCAAAGAAAAACAGAAGATTGTGACAAAAGCAGGGTAGCTTGTAACTCAGTCTGCCTCAGGGATTGCTGAAACTAGTTCTGAGCTATTATAATTACAGTTAAGTGAATAAAAAAAAGTTAGACAATACTTAGAAGGTCATGGGCAACCTGACTTTTTTCATTTTTGAGCGTTTGACTTAACAAATTTTTGACTGTTCTTTTAGACACATATGTAAATGCTCACACTTCGAGTATAGATTCCATATAGCTTTCATTTCTGTCACTTCTTCATTTTACAAGGATGTTAATTATGCCAATTCTGTTATTATCTATTCTAGTACTAGCTATTTACTAAAGAAACAGATTATTTTTATTTGGAATTTGCTTTGGTTTTAAGCAGCATTCAAAGCACTGAGGTAGCTCCTAACTGACTGGTGCTATAATTTTGGGACTTAAGCCCATAAAACTTCACGCACTGGCAAGCCTCTGATCTCCTTTCATTCCAAAATTCTCCTTCTTGAGATGAAAACAAAGCAGAAAATATTTGCAATTATAATGTCGTAAACTTCTGTTTGCTTGTTACATGTTTTCAGCTCTCAGCCTGGAACTGAGGATGATGGATTGAAACCTGCCAGCCTGCTAATGAGGCAGCCTCGCCTCGGGGAGGGGGAAATCTGGGCGAGCAGGTACGACAGCAAAAAGAGACAGCTGCCATCAAAGCAGCTTCTCTGAGGACCTGCTAGTCCTGGGGGGGAAGGATCCAGCTGTGAGCACATCTCAGCTCTGTGTGCTCAGTACGGGCAGCTGCAGGACCCAGGGAATTCACTCTGCGTCTCCCAGAGCACCGGCCATGGGCATCGTGAACAAATCCTGTTAAAATGTGCCCCGGTGCTGGGGATTTGCATCTACCCGCAGGTTTTCTTAGAGCAGGAAGAGTTTTGTGCATACACATGGAACAAAACAAAATAAAACCAAAATTGAGAGAGAGAGAAAGAAAGACAACATGAGAAAAACAGGCAAAAAGAGAAAGACTGGCAAATGTCACTGTTCAACAAAGCTCAGTTTTGATGAAGGTCAATGAAGCTGGTTGGCAATTAGCCTTTGGCTGTGTGAAGAAAGCATTTTTTACTAGTTCTTGCATAATTCTGCAGAGGTTGGCGTTATATATACTCCCAAAGTCCTCCTATGCCACCCAGCTTGCAAGCATAAAGCCAGGAAAAAATTTTACTTTTTGCCAGTTGGCTATATAATTTTCAGTGGCCAAAAGCCAACTAGCTGCTAATTGTTATTGCAGTGAAACTGAAAACAAAGCTCTTGGTATGAATACTTGGACTGTTTGTTATATTCCCCCTTGAAATCCTTCAGGAAGCTCACACCCACAGCTCCCAGAAAGGATGGACTGGGTGCCTGTGTCTGCACACTGCCCCTGGTCTGCAGCCTTGCTAAACACTTCCCAAATATTTTACAGTTGAGATTAGCTGTCTGCTAAGAAATTTTTAGTCAGGTATTGTGCATGCTTAGAGTATTTTCCAAAAATCCAGTGCTTGTAGGTCCATGGAGGCCCCAGCAAATGTGTGTGACAGGAGAGAGCTGGTGAAAGGTGAAATTGTTCTCAATAGTAACTCACATCTATTTGTTATTATTTGTGGTAGAAACTCCTGAGGCAAGGAACAAGTCTTTGTTGGGTATTTGTGTAGCAGCCAGCACAGTGGAGTGCTGAGCCATGACAGGGAAAGCAGGGCACTTCCATCATTCAGTAAATAATAATGGTTATTTCCAAAGCTGACTGAGCAGGCACAGCTGCATCACCTGTGCTCATCCTGTGAGTCACAACCACCTAAAGTAAACACGAGGAAATTTTGTCTAGGATCATTCTTATCTCCCCCTCACACAACCCATTCCACGGGACAGCAATGCTGGGAAAAAATCGCTTCTAATAAATTTGGACATATTGATAAGCACCTCCATGAGTGCTTGGTTTCCGCTTAGTTACAAACTGAAGGCAGATCTGTGAACCAAAGTTTTGCAGTTATTAGTTATGTTCTTCCAAATACAAATTAATTGTGTCCCTGTCAGCTGCTTTTGCTGTGCCAAGAAACAGCTAGCAAGGGTACAAAAGGTAAGCATCAAAGGGTGCACTTAATTCCAGCCACACTTTTAGCCCCCATAAAGGCACCAAGCAAATACACATATTTCTCAGACTTGTACCTGCTAATGATTCTCCCCCGGGGGCGTCACTATCTGCAACAGGAAAGAGGGAAAAAAGATAAAGGACTTTGTGTACTAGAATTGAGGGACAGTATGTCAGGGGTGAGCAGTAAGTAGTGAAAATGGTGAACTTTGAAACAAAGAGACAAAGAAAATCTTGTATATTTGCCAGCAAGGGAAAGCTGTGGTGAAAACCAGCTGTGGATGCTTACCCGCAGCGAATCAGCCGATGCAGAGCCCCCCAGCAGAGTCTATGCCTTTGATTTTATGAGCAATTTAACTATTTATTTTATATAGGCAAATGTTTAATGTTGTTAATGCAACCATCAGGCGTGTTCCGCGATTACATAAAATCATTATTTAAAAAATTTTACTTTAGAATATCTGGATTGGATGGGCAAATATTTTATCATTAGTATATACCATTATACAGTTAGTATATACTAATTATATATATACTATATTAGTGTATACATATTTGTGCATATGTCACGGACACAGAATCAGAAAACAGATCCAACTCGGTTTGCAAACACATAGCGAGACATTGTCCTTCCCCCAGCACAGATTTAAAACGTTGATCAGCAAATACTTAGGAAAGAATTTCTACAAAGAATAGTCTAATTGGATGTAAGAGGATGGCTCCTTTTAAGTAAATAATCTGCGCACATTTGCAAGATCAAAGCCTTACTTAGGTCAATTCACACGTTGAGAAAAACACTGAGAGATAAAGAGAAAGAAAGGCAGAGCACAATGGTGAAAGGAACATGACATGGCACGTTAACATAATAAACTGTTTTGAATGCAAAGGTGTCATTCTAAAAACTATTAATGATGTTATTAATCTCCATAGTAGATGTGTCTACCACCATTTGTCACTCATTATTCAATTTAATACACAAAGAGGAATATATTAGAAATGAAAAAGGATTATCACTGTGCAGAAGCAAAAGCGGGAAGTATCTTTCCTTCTCCAGAAATTGCTAAAGGGGTAATCTCTGTATCTCTGTCCCCGCTGTTGCTGTTGTTATGGAGAGCTGAGAAGCGCTCAAGACACTGACCAGGTTCAAATCACACAGGACAGGAAGGTGGTCAGTGCTGCTGTCCCCAGCTCTCCATCCTCATCTTCAAGGGCTCACAGAGCCACGTTGCCTCTGGGAAATCCTGGAGATGTTCTTCCTCGGGGAGAAATAGTTGTCTCCCAGGCTCAACAGCTGCTTTATGCAGAACCATTGGCACAAATATATCTTAAATTGTGCTTTGTCTCCAAAGTATGGTTAGCTTCATTTGTACCCCCAGCTACTCCCTCTTCATTCCCTCTGGTAACTTAGGTTATACTGTCAGCCCCGAGTACTCAAATATTCTCAAGTAAAGAAAAAGCAGATTAATCTGTGATTTAAAGATGAGTATGTTTAGTGGTTTTGAGCTGGTCCTTGGATTTCTGTAATGTCAAGAAAGGTTTATCTTCTTGAATCTTGGTGAATAATAGGACCACAAGTTAACCACTTAGTCTAGAGAAACTGCAAATCTGCTGTAATAATTCTTCAGTTTTATGAACTTAGAAAAAATACCCAATACCATCAGCTTTAGAGACAGTGCTCAAGTAATTTGGCAAAATTACCCCTCCTGAATCAGATGTCTTAACACCCATGCACAGGAGCAGAGACTGCAGAGAAATTTCATCATGGCCACAGAAATGTGTCTGCTACAGATCTGTTGGAAACATCCATTCATATAGGAATTTTTAAGTTTTTCTTTACTTCTGCCAGTATTGCTGTAAACCAACACTCTTATTAAAAGTGGAAAACAAATAGCAAGACGTAACTGAGCGAGCTAAGCCAATGCAACATCCCAAATCCAAATAATTTCAACTTCTCTGGAAGATTCATTCAGCTGTGGATTTGATAATATTCCTCAGCTAAAAATGCCTAACACTTACGTTGTATAGTACTTTTTCTTAGTGGCTTTACAAAGACTATATATTATATATGCTATATATATTTCTGGTTTCATTTGTGTTTTGCAGACATGACCATTCAAATAAAAATCACAGTGAAGTGGGGTATTTGAAAGCATTTCTACAGCAGAATTTTAATTGCCTAGAAAGAAATGTATTCAGGTAAGCAAATAATGAAGCTTGAAAGGTTTAATAGTTACTGAATTCTGCTAGTAGCTCCCATTGCTGGTGCAAGCCTAAAATCATCACTGTTATGATTGTTCACAGGGAATTTGCCAGAAATAATACATGTTTTTATCATATAGTTTTAGGGCACACCCCAAAACAGACTTCAGCACAGGAAGAGGCAGAGGATGGCTCCCAGGGTGGGAGGAAAAAAACTCCAGGGAAACCATAAGAACTGTGTTTTCTGTAAGATACAGTGTACTTATTTACCTGTAGCCAGCAATGTCCTGTTTAGTGACTGTAAGGTAGGACAAGGCTGACCTCGTAAGTTCAGAAAAGAATCTCAGCTTTTAGGCAACCCGAAAACTGATGAGCCACCTTGCAGAGAGAGTGGCGCGGCGGCACGCTGGCGCGCAGGAGTGTGCCAAGAGTTCCCGCAGAGCCCTGAAATGTGTACTTTAATTTCAGCTTTCCTTCCTCAAAAATGTGCGTGTCTCTACTCTCTGACTGAGAAAAAGCTTGAAAACACCTGACCAAGGGAAGTGCTCCTGAGCCATGACTGCAGCCTCAAAATCTGTTGTTTCCTATGATGTTCTAAAATTCAGCAGTCTGGGCATCAAAGTGCCTGCTTTGCTCCAGGCAGACATCACAGACATGGGTTTTTTCTGTCCCCTTCTCAGTGAGGACTTGCCTCTTGCCGTTCCCCTTTCCCCCACAAGAGAGAAGTCAACTGGACAAGTATTTGTACTTTCCACTATGTTTTATGGAGATGGGCAGCTGTGTAACAGAGCCAGTTATTATGGCTTTGACAGAGACCTTTCCCCTGGTGTAATTATAATTACCTTGCATAGCTAGGGTATAATTACTGTCTGGATAATGCCAAAGTGATTAATGATCATTCTTTCCTTGTGAAATAACATTTTTACAATTGCTTTTAGTATCTGAAAAGTAAAAATTAGATCTATATTTCAATGTTGCTTAATCTTGTGTGTGCTCTTCTTGGACTTCTAATCTTAAAAGTATATTAACAGCAGTGTCTGGCTTTTCAACCTTGGTAGCAGCCACATCTCACTATTTCCAGACACAGTACAACATTGTACAAATGTAATTTTTTTTTTTTAATCCCTTGTTTGCTACGGAAATGCTTCCTTGGGTCTTCAACATCACTGCTGTTAATGACAGTTGTTCCTGCAGAAATGTCTCAAGGCAGCTCCCTATGAAACTCTATTTCAGGGTAAAACCTCTTGGTGTACAAACCTTCGTGCAGTGGGTAAGGCAGAATGTGTGGAAGGCAAAGCCAGAATGGAGATGCCAAGGGGGGTTGGCCCCATACTGTGAGATGAAGAATAAAGAAATGAGCTCTGACTTTTGAGGGTACCTGGAATCCAGCGGTCACTCACCTGGCTGGTCATGTCTTTCTGGCTCTTTTCCGTGACTCAAAGAACCAAATGTCTAAAAACTTTCAGCACCACTGTTTAATACTTCATCAGAGACTTTTGATCGTTCCTGTTTATCTCTGTCTTTCTTCCATGGGGCTGGGGTGGGGGAGATTAGGAAATTAGATTTTCCCTCTCTTTCGTTAGTGGGAATAAGTGTGAGGGGATTAAGGTTTTTCACCTCCCCTTCATCCCTCATCCAGTTTGGCTAAAAGAATTGTTCCACTTGTAAAAACTCAAGTGATTACTAACACACCCACTAGTTCGCAGATCATCTGAGACATTCGTTAGAAAATCAAAGGTCTTTTCTAGCTGGGAAGAAAAGTCTTTGCATTAAGTACTAAAATAGAAGCACTCTGGCATTCTGCAACCCTCTATAACAGATCATTATGCAGAGACAGACTGGGGTCCAAATTTTCTACAGGGCAAAGCTAACAATGTTTTACTGAAGAGAAGACCAAAGTTCCTGAAACATCGAAGTAGGTGCTGTCTTTTCCACAATAAAAGTTCACATATTTTGAAGTTTTTTCAAGTTTTGTGACTTATTTTTGTGTGTAATGCGAAAGAACTGCCAGAGTTTCTTTCTTTTTTTTCTCCAGACCAATAATATTTCTTTTTTTTCTTCTTCCTAAGAGTTCAAGCCACTGTTGTTCCAAGTATTTCCCATTCAGGTAAAGATGTGTAGATTATTTTTGTTTTGAATTACACTGCTTTGCTTTTAGGTATCAACACCTCTAAGTTTGCCTTGGACTGTCTTGAATTTCAACATGTGCTGTAGGAAGGTGTTAGGCAGTACAGTCAGAGAAAAAATGCAGGCAGTGCACAGTAGGGTACAGCACATGACTGAACACCCCTGAGCTGTAGCAGCTCCCATGAAGACCTTCCGTTTGGTAACCCATTTTTCCTGTATCACACTGAATTGTGGTTCCACAGAGTTCAGCTGTTCTGACCTCACTGAGCGATTTAAAGTAGGACTGACTGTAGTGGTGTTAGCTCATAATGTGTAAAGTGCTGTCTCAGCTAACAAGATGTACCCAGCCAGCACAGGTTTTGTTCTTGCTGATACATTACCCTGTTCAGTGGGACCCTAATTCTGGGACAAAATTCTTATGCACCCTTTGAACAAATGTACCTAAACAGAAGCAACCCCACAACATAAGAGACACACTAATAATAATAATAATCTATATGGCCACACAAGGTGGTGTGATTTAATACACAATTTTTCACATAAAGTTGAATTTTAGCTATGGAAATATGAGGGGAAATTTATATGGTTTCCTATCAACACCTGGCTTAAGACAGGCATGGTCTCAGATTAATTTTCCCTCTGCTTGCTCTCCTGTTCATTACTACAACATAGAGAAAGTGCTTTAAAACCTTTGAATATGGATTTCTGCCTTCATAGATGTTTGATTCCAAATGAAATGTCTGATCTCTAAGTCTTCTGAGGTTTCAGACTTATGAAGTATCTCACTTTAGCAGCTGCACCCATAAAATTGCATATACAAGCAAATTAGTAGAGACCTGAATCTTTCCCTCCTTCCTCATGAAAATTCTGGAGCAAAACCAGTCAGATTGATGTATTGCCACCATCCCAGCTGTTTCTTACCACCCCTATAACTGTCAAAGGAATCAAGCATAAAGATACCTGCGGGCATTGTAGGGAAATCTAGTGGGATAAACTAGATCCATGGCTCCTAGACTTTGTCTTGAAGTGGATTTGTGAGTGGATTTTTTTCTTCTTCTATGATACTGGTAAGTCCTTTTGATGTCCTATTGCAGAGCTCTGCGCTGAGCAGTTCTTCAGCTGCCCAGGAGTTCCCACTGCTCTCCAAAAGGCTACTGCAGGAAAAACCAGCAGCTGACACAGGCTCCTGCTTCCTGGCATGCTCATATAAGTGAGCAGTGCCTGAAATGAGCCTTTTTTTCCTCCTGGTTTGATATTAGGAAACTAACTCACCATGGACAGAGAGGTGAGCGTGCACAGTGGCAGTTAATAGCAACACCCCAAATCATCACCCTTGCATGGTAACCATATGAGAAGAAGGGAAAGCAAAGTGCCTTAGCTTATATTTAACTAGAAACTGTTAAGGAACTTTTTAAAATTGCCTCTTTGAATTCCATAGCAAGGACATGGTTAGAAAGTGTTAGCAGAGAGCAGCTGCCCATGGCCCCACTCTGACACTTAATAGCTTTTTCTGCTTGGTACCAGCTCCATTCTGCCAGCCTCCCTCTCATTTTCTTCCAGGTTTTGACAGAAGATCTTTCCTTCTAGCTCAAGCTTCAATTCTCCCAGCAAGTCAGTCCTTGTGAGAAGGTGTCTGACTTCAATATTTCTTAACAGAAACAGCACTTCTAGATTTACAAGGCCCAAGAGAAAAGCTGTGTTTGACCAGAGCAGTCTGTCTTAGAGACAGAGTCTATAATCAGAGCTGTGAATTCTCACACGCTGAGCATGGGACTTACCCTGCTGGTTTCTCCCTGAGGTCCCTGGTTAGGGATCCATCCACACAGTGCACTATCCCCCATTTCCCCTGGGAAGAGAGCAGTCCAGAACCTGCTAATGAGCAGTAATCGACACAGGATGATGGATTTGGAAGGCTGGGGCCAGCAGGGCTGCAAGGGTTCCCATGTTCAGAGGCACCATTGGAGACAGGTTCCTCAGCTCCAGCCATGCACTATTCCTTTTCCTGAGCATCTGCATGGATAAAACACCTCTCTATGATGCTATTCATAGGTCCATCCTAACATATCATCTAGGGCCCAGACAGAGACTGCCCCTCAACATTTGACTGGAAATGGAGCATTAACCCATCTGATTCTTATGTAAACATTCGAAACCATGGCAGGGGCTACCTACACCTGTTTGAATCGCAGAAACTATTCTGATGTGAAACGTTTTTCCACCCAAGAGCAGTGTGGTTGATAACTATTTGAGGCTGTTTGAGCATGACAGCCTGAGTTCACTATTTCTGGAACCAAAATGCTGTCTGGGATATTGCCACTCAACAGCAGCCATGTCCATTAATGAGGCAAGACAGGGTTTTGCTTTCCATCTCCACCTCTTGCAGCATGACTTCTCTTTATCTCAGTCCATTTTGAATAAAGGCTTCAAAACTTTGACAGTTCATAAGCATGGGTGCTTTTTCTCCATTAAAATGAGGAAGATCTCTAGTTTTAATGAGTAATATGTTGTGGCAGCAACTTGAAACTAATGTATTACAGAACAGAGGTTGGCAGCAGAGGCTGACCATAAGTTACAGTGTGCCCAATTATGCTAAAAAGCTGGGTAGCAGCAAGTGAATGATTCCAACAGAATATAAACCAGCATAATTGTTTTCATGCAATTTTTTATATCAAATATCACTTTTTTTAAAAAACACATTTCTTCTTTTCTTTGCAATAGTCTCCTGTTTAGGAGAAGCTTAATCTATGCCTGACCAGTTTGTTGTACCCATTGGAAAAGAGAGAACACATTGCTTATACATGGATTAAGCTGCCTGTTTCCTCACAGATTTTCTCCTCTGACCTGCCTTTAGGAAAGAAGCCTGCCCAAGGGCTTTCTCATGGGCACTGTCAGCATTGTTAACTCTCAGTGTGGGTAGGTTGCTACAGACCCTGAGCTGATGCAGCTCAGACTGGCTGTTGGCTGTTGTGTTTTTGCTCACCTACATTCTAAAAGCTGTAGCACATCTCAGGAGAGGAGAGGGCTCCCTGAAAGCACAGCAGCAGAGCTGCCTCACACAGGCAAGGTGCAGTGACACCACCCTGTGCCTGCGTCAAGGGTTTTGCTGCACTGTTCCTTCCACGAGTGAATGCAGGTTCTTTTTTTTTTTCTTCTTTTTTTTTTTTTAATTGTTGATGGGGGTCTTTCCATGTTGTTATTCCATATTACATAGCTTTAAAAAAAATAAATTAATCACTGAGACCTGGCCTTTCAGTGAGGCTCTTTGCTCCAGTTCTGGGCAAGACTAAGGAATCACTATATATAAAATATGGCTTAAAGCAATTTTGACTTTTACAGTAAGGATTTGAACCAAAGTAACTTTATGATGACAATTTCTAATGATGGAGGTCCCTAGTGGGGACAGTTAAGAAAAACAGTTAATTGACCAACACTGATTTGTACTTGGATAATATTTGGGGTGAAATTTTATATAAAAAGTCAACAAGGAACACAAGCATAAAAGGAATCTTTCAGTCTTTCAATTTGCCTTCTTCCAGGGGCACAGATTAAAAAGATATGACTGTTCTAGTAGAAAGACTTTACTCATTTCTCACTTCAGAAGCTTGTAAAAATAGTAGTCTGGGGTATATTTTATTTTACTTCATTTTACTTTATTTTCTTTCATTTTACTTCATTTCATTTTATTTTATTTCATTTTATTTCATTTCATTTATTGCCTTATTTTCATAGACTTTGCTGATCACAGAGCCTTCAAGTATTGCAGGGGTAAGTGGTCACTGAAAGAGGCCAATGACTGTGGCTCCTTAGGAGTCCCAGTGGTGCACTTTGGCCTTCCCAAACAGCCCCAAGCCATGGCATCTGGCCATGCACCCTCTGAGAGGCAAGGCCTGACCTGAGCAGCACCTTCAGCACCAGGAGCACACAGACCATGCCCAGCCCCACCTCGGGCCATGCAGTGCCACGACCTGAGGAGAACTCTGCAGCACCCCAGATTTCAGGATCTTTTCTCCTCCAGATGTAGCAGGGCATTTCCCAGCCACCGCCCCTCCGTGCAGCCCCCTGCCCCTGTGTGGTGTGAGTTCTCTGCAGAAAAGAATGTGCAATCAAGTTCTACAGTTCAGACCCAGGAGCAGAATGCTGTCTTTAATTTATAAAGTGTATACACAAAGTGAACTCTCAATCTGATTTGTATTGTTTGTGCATATACTATTTTCCTAGTATCAACACAGACTTATGCATATAATTTCATTTGTTTCGGTTGGGTTTTTAAATTTTAAAAATTCTTTTCAGCTTCTACTGCACAACACCCTTCCTGTCTCTTTCCTTCTCTTAGTAAATTCAAATGTGTACATGTGGTTGTGCAGATAAATGTGCACACACAGAGCTTCCATTCAACCCCGTGCTTCAGTGAGGTTCCCAAGCTGGGCATTTTTTACTGCCCAGCCCCAGGATCTCTGGAGCTGGAACTCTCTCTATTTATGTGTAAGTTGCTGCTAAATAATAATAATTTCCTGCATCATATGAGAATTATTTCTGATTATGTTTCCTGTGGCAATAGGGATGCCAGGTGAGAAGGGCCTTCAGGGATGATGACAGCAGTTATTACTTCTGCCTCCGTCACACAACAACTTAAAGAAACTCATCCCATCTTTAGGCTCTATTGGTTACCAGAGAACTTAAAAAATTGTAATGAACCAAATAATTTTTAAGAAGCAAAACCGCTTCATGCTAGCCTCAAATTCAAGCAATATGCCTTTCAAAGTTCCTTATTAATAAGGCAAAAGTATTTTTGATTTTCACTGCATTTTTCCATGTTGTGCCACATCCAGAATCTAGAAAATCTCTCTGACAGATGTTTGAACACCACAGTTAGGCAAGCCATGTAGGTTACTAAGAAATATAGGAGTTTTGTACACAGTATTATAAACAATAGTGAAAAAAATGTTATTATGTCTAGCAAACAAACTAGAAACAGAACCAAAATCATCTAGGCTTTATAAAACATGTTAAATTGTGGGTTATGACATTTCCTCTTTTCATCCAATGAACTGGCCAAGAAGTAAATCTGCACACTTTTATTACTGTTTTGGTACAGGACATGTTAAACACTATCCCGTTGTGACTGAGGGGTGCCCTGCAACAAATGTAATGATTGGGTGGTTGATCAATGCCATCTGCTTCCAGGACTGGAGAACTCCTGGTCTGAGAATGCAACACAGGCACTCCCAGAATGCAGTCCAGCCCCAGGACTGAGTGGTCAATGGTGTGAGGACAACTTGTGAGAGAATCTTCAAAGGACAAAAGTTTCAAAGGTGGAACTTGGCATGCCGGAGCAGGGAGAAAGCTCCAAGGGTAGGAATGAGTAACAAAAAAAATTAAAATGCCAAATGTGGGAAACTGAGACACAGGAATCAGTAATGCAATACAATCAGAAGTGCATGGTTGAGAGATCCCAAAAAGAGGAGGAGAGGCTCTACCAACTTGTTTGTGCACATGTTGGATAAAATGTCACATTCTATTTGCTGTGTATTTTGGATGGCTGAAAAACTCCTTGAAGTCTTCCAACATTTCACAGGAAGAGATTCTGGGATTTTTCCTGGGGATGTCAGAAGGGGGAGGGGTCTTTTTTCATTTAACATTTTTAGTATTCAAATTAGAAGACTTTCAGCATCCTGGGGTGAAACTCAAAAGCCTTTCCCTAGGAAGCCTGGGAGCATATCAAAAATCAATGGCATGGAGGATGGAAAAAGTTTCAAAAATGTGAGACTGGCAGGAAATACTGGCACATTTCTGTTTGATATTTACTTTCTTGGCATGCAGTGGCTCTTTTAGCGCCAATGGAAAATCCTTCAGTGCCAAGCCACTCTCAGATAAATCTGCACACAAATACACTTTGAATTGGCATGTAGCTTTTGAGATTAAGTTTTAACCCTTGCCAAAATATGCATTTTTGGATTCTAGCATCTCTCTTAAGTTAATTAGGTAACTTTATAATACTAAAATGCTACACATGACTGATTTGAATTTGATGCGTCTGAGCTCTGCAAAACCAAATGAATGGGGAAGAGTGAAAACACCTGACATGGAAGAACAAACAACCAAGGCTCTGAATTTTGTAGAGACACCAAGGAAATTGCAGCCAAAAAACTACACAGCCTAAACCTAATCTCTGGGGATGACTGAGTCCCATTACAAGAGCAGAGGTGATCTTCACATGGGTGGGGAATGTGGAGAGGTTGAGGAAACACACAAGCAGATCTTACATCTAGTCAAGACTACCAAGCACTCCTTACATCTAAGGAATTTTACCCTTTAGCCATCCTTATTAAATCCATGCTTGCACTATAACCTAGTCAAAATCATAGACTTTCAATTGCAACCTTCAACTGAACAGTCTGTATTATCCTGAAAGAAAAAACTAAAATCTTACATTATTCCAGAGCCCATGGTTTTCAGCTTAGTGTATTGACTGTCCTGTCCCCAGGCTGGTCAGTGACTGGATGGAGGTTTACTGCTGTCTGTTTTGCTAACAGAGCACTTTTATGGGAATATCTCAGACCAGGAGTGCTCCCTGCAGCAGCCTGGGAGCCAGTACTGGAGGCCCAGGTCATGCAGGGGTTGAACATAACTGCATTTCAAAATAATGAAATCCATGTGGCATTATGGACACAGGCAGGGCAGGTACCCCACTATAAGCAGTGCCAAGGTCACAGAACCAGGGGTGTGGTGAGGATCAGGAGCCAAAGCCAGGCAGCACTAAGAAACATCTACAGAGCAAAAAAATTATGGTTATCAGTCAAAGCCTGGAGATGGATCTTTTGCCCATTTCCCAGTTATTTTTTCCTTCTCATTCATCAGCATTACGCAGAATATTTCTCAGGAAGGGAAGATTCCTTGCACTCTCTTTTTCCTCACAGCTTTGTGAAACAGTGCTTCTGATAGAGGGCCTCTCTTCTGTCAGTGGTGCAATGAGAACCCATTGGCACTTTTGGGAAGCTGGAGAATACCACTGGATCAGCTGGAATTCTTGAAATTACACACTTTTTCCTGCCAGTATATGAAGACAATATAATTAACTGCAAATAAATGAAAGGTGTGAGAACAGAGATCAACTCAAGAAATTCTGCTGGTGTTATTTTTATATAGAGCTTAATTAGGCTGGTTTTAAAAGGCTAAGACACATGAAATCAGCCTGAATCTGAATTACCTGTGTTCCATAATCCCATTATTATACCTCATCAGCAAGCAATTATTTGAAATATAGCTTGCTCTAAAACAGTCCCCTCTTGGCAGCAGTAGAACAAAAATCTTAAAGTCCAGCCATGTCAGCTAAGACAAAGCCTAGTGCTGTTAAAAACTGCAGGTATGCAAAATCTTCCAGTGTCGTGTAATAGAGTAATATTAACTTTTAGCAAAACACAATGGACATTCTATTCAATAAGGTGTGACATACCTTGTTTATGTAATTTATCTCCTCTAATGTTGCTTCTTTGGCCTCAGTTAAGTCAGAGAACCCCAATACAAAGTCTCTAGACCAGTATTTCTAGGCCTAACCAACGCATGAACAATGTCAGACTCCAGATTATTCTGTCTGCCCCACTGCAAAATGACTTGAAATTTTAGGTTTATGAAAAGAGGAACATCAGCTGTCATCCCAGCTTTTCAGCATTTGGCTAACTTGCTTCAACCCTGTCAATAAAAGTAGGTTTTATTAACAGAGCAGGAACTCAAAGGAATTGCTTGAAGCCTGTTTCTTAGATACACAATTTATGGTATTCAGACAAATTCACCAAAAATATGTCAGGGGAAAAAGGTTGTTTCATATATTTTCTGATCAAAGAGCTTATTATTTAAAATACTGTCAGGTTGTCTTTCATCTTCAGAACTGGCAAGCATAGGAAAACATATTGCAAATAAAAGCAGCCTTCCAAAATGTCATACTGATTATGCATTCACAAGTCAGCTACTTGAGGCTCAGCGAGACAACAAATATCACAGAGCCCACGATGTGTTTTAGCTGTTGGTTTGAGGGGCTGGACAACAGCCTTTTCTACACATATTGCCAGAACAGCCATATCACAATATGTATAACCAGTGACGGTACTTCCTAACCTATACATTTAAGTTTAGGTTAATTTCTTTTGGTGGTTGATAGAATGTGGTAGAGACAGGAATCAAGTTCCTAGCATATTATTCCACCACTTCTTTCACAGGACATATATTGACATGTTCTGTAATTTGGTCAACTATTTTCCCCACTGTTTCCCTACACTATGACAGTGACTACAATATATGACAATTTGGCTCTAGGAACCTAGAAAAACTACTGTAATGCATGGTTAGACACTTCTTGTGCATGCAGGATCTTCTTCAAAATTATGAGATGCTCCCCAGTATGTACCTTTCCAACATTAATGAGGTGTTGAGAAATAAAAGGAATGCATGTTAAATTGTAACTATTAATGTGCAACTATTTACTTCTACTGATTTTAACAGTTTTTCTCTCTCAGAAAAATAAATCTTTAGTGTATATTTTCATTTGTATGGTATCCTGAGAAGAACAGGGAAATTGAGACTATTTAATGTCTCTTGAAGGAATGCTTTCAACTGCTGAGAATGGAGGGGAAAAGCCATGGAAGTAATTTGCTACTGAATTTCTACATAATTACAGGGTTACGACACATGCAAAAACAATGAGTCTCCTTTTGAAATTTTACGTGGGTGAAAGGTGAAGATCAAGCTGAATTGGGTCACTTGTTTACTCTGACAGTGATGACAATCTTAAATATATAATAATCAAGAGAAGCCAAGAGCCACAGTGACATAAATGAAAATTAACACACTCTAAATTTCAGAAAAGCCTAAAATTATTTAGTCTTTCTTTTCCCAAAATAGTTTCTGCAGATTCTGGTAGCACCAGTGAAAACTGATAAAACACCAATATAGCTTAATTATCCCCATATTTTTTCATGTCCATATAGTCTCTGTCTGTAGTAGTGCCCATCATGACAGCATTTTTTTGTCTCGGAAAGCTGGCAGTAAGTTAATGTTGGATGATACACAACAATTCCACTGAATTGCTGTTTAGTGGTATAGGAATAAGGTTTGTGAAGAAACCTTTACCTTACATGGTGAGCCATTGGCATCTTAATTCACTAATGTTCTTCAGCACACACAGGAAGGAAATTCTTCACTTCAAGGATGGTGAGGCAGTAGAACAAGCTGTCCAGAAATATTATGGAAGCCCCATCCCAGGAAGTGTTCAAGGCCAGGCTGGATGAGGCCCTGAGCAACCTGGCTGAGTGGATGGTGTCCCTGCTCATGGCAGGGAGGTAGGAACTTGAGGATCTAGATGATCTTGAGGGTTTCTTCCAACTCAAATCATTCTATGACTCTATGAATTTCAGCTGAAACTAGAATATCTTTGTCAGAGAGATGGTGAATGAATCGTCATTCATCAGGACCAGTCAAGGTCCTGCACAGATCAAAAAGTATCCCAGGCGTTCACACATGTCTCTTTACAAATGTAAAGATGGTGCTGATAGGATTTCCCCTTCTGAGGAAACAGAATTATAAATCTTTGTGAGCATAAGACACACCAGTTTCATAATTTTTCCTAGGTTTTTAGAAACAAGATATTAGATTCAACCTAGACAATTCATGTAATTCCCATCACTTCATTTCCTGTTTTAGCCCTGTAGAGATCCATACTGTGAATCAGCAAACTTTCCTGCTTTCTTTGGGTAGGAAAGGAGCCTTTTTGTGCTCAGATAGAATTATTTTGTAGGAGTCATCCTCTTGGGGATGAAGAAGCAGATTTTAACAGGTTTTATATGGTAAGGAATTAGAGACTCCACATAACCAACTAGGGAGACATAACCAACCAAGAGACCAGGTAAATTCAATGAGCTCTCCAGAATCATGCTGAGGGCTTGTAGCCATACCTGCTCTCAAATCCAGACCTCTGGGGGCCAAACAACTTCTGTACAAGATCTTCCTTATTCATCACCATGAAGACCCAAATCTTGTTTTAAAAGTACTCTAGGGAGGCCTATAATTATAATTAGGGGTATTATTAAGAATGTGTCTTGAGAACACCTTCCAGGTGATCAAATCAGACTGTGATCTCAACAGTGTTATTAAAAAGGAAAAGCATTAGAGAAAAGAACATCATTTCAGGCTGAAAAAAGAGTAACTGTTATGATCTAGTGAATTAACATTTTCTTCTAGATAAAATATAATGGTAACATACCCAGTTTGTCATGATGAACAAAACAATTTATTAGGTTTCTTTCATCTCTAATTTTAAAAATCACTTATCTACTTTAACAAGATGGGAGTTTTGACAAGGGCCAACAATAATGATGATTAGGACATACCCTTTTCACTTACAGGGGATTTTTTATTTACATATGTAACATTTTTCATAGCATTAACAGTATTCATAAATATGCTGGAAAGGTTATTGAAGCAAGTCTAGATCTGTCTGTCATGTAAACATGGGGAGTGCACATATATACAGGATGATTACCAGTAGCTTAAGTGTCTTTTGTCATAATGGCATTTAAGCTTTATTTCATGTGTTCTGATGTTATTTTAAAAAATCTGTTATCTAGGAAGACAAATCACTCCTTGTGAGTCATTCAGCCATTTGACTAAGAATTACTCTTTACCCCAAAAATCCTGCAGCTGTTCTAGCATAAAACTTAAAGTCAAGATATTGTAAATACCAGGAATAATATTGCAATTATTTGACTTAAAGTGTATTTGTTTACTTTTTTTGGTTGTTCTCTACATTCTTAAAATATAGTTCTTAAAAGTTATAACAAGAACTAATTTCAGTAGTAGCTCAAAAATGTAAAAAACTCAACTCCTTTTCATCCTTACTATGTTTGGTTTTCATTTTTTAAAATGAAGTATGAAATGAAGCCTGAAGCACAAAGATTAAGAAACACGACTGTAACAAAAATGTCACCTTTCTCAGTATATGCTTTCCTGCTTCTTCTGGTCCCAGTATTCATTTCCCACAGCAGTATATCTGTTTCTCTGCACAAACATATGGGCCAGAGGTTGATTTCTCATCTATGGAAAAAACTAAGTAAAGCAGTATAGAATCTAAGTACATTCTTTTTGCAAGTTGCCTTACTTACCTACACATACCAACACCCATCGCTCCTGCAATGGGATGGTCAGACAGCATGCAAAGAAATCTCTTTTTCCAGAAAACTCAGCCTAGCAGTAATTGTGGGTTTGGGGGAATAACTTTGCCACAAGAATTGACCTAATCAGAGCCTAAAGCAAAGAGCAAACATTCCTTTTGCCTACACCACTCCCTGTCATCCAGCTGCCTTCTGCACAACCTTGCACAAGTTAGGAGCAATAATGTGTCCTCCAAAAAGCAACTGCTATTTGGTATTTTAAAAAAAAGCCAGGAGGCTTTGGCTGTACTGATCCACAATGAAAAATGTTGGTTCACAACACAATCAAAGACAGAAAATAGAATCAGGAGGAAATCATGAAAAGTGCTATATCAAGAGCCTGAGAGAAGGTTTGTTGAAATGGGAAAATCTCATAATTATATTGAAGTTGTTGAATACAAAAGTAAAGATGGTTCCTAAGCCAGCAATGCCATGAGGCAATTTTGATGGTAATTTTTGTATTATGCCATCAGTTATTTATAACTAAATATGTGCCCTTCTCGAGATGAAAATCATATGATGGAAACAGAACTTAAAATTAATTTTTTTGCTATTAGCCTGTTTGTGATTTTTGAGAATAGGCTTTCCACTAAGCCTGCCTTTTGTCTCACTGGATGTGAATAACTAGATTAAAACTTCAAGGGCTCTATCCTCAGCCAGTTTACATTTGAGTACAAGAGTTGAGGCTTTGGACTAAACTATTCAAAAGCTCAATTGTGTTTTAAAAATTCAAACAATCTTAATATTTTAATATTCCCCCTCGGGTTATTGAGAAAAATCAGATTTAATACTCACCAACCATCTGATTTATATAAATATGTTATAAACTTTAATACTGGTGCCTTTGCTCACTTAAGAGCCACATGGGATATGAGAACAGGGAAAAGTTGCAGAGAAAGTCAGTGGGAAAAGATCTGGTTTCTTAGTTATAAAGCAATAAAAAGCATGCATTTAAAATTACATATTTTAATATTTCACATAACCTGCAGTGGATGCTGTGCAGAATGAGGCTGTGGGCTCTGAGCTTTGTGTGTGCTTGGTGTTGGCAGCGAGTCCAGGTGGGGGGCCCTGGCTGTGGGCTCAGGCACTGTGTGGTCAGGCATGCCTGCCGAGGGCTGAGGAAACATCATCCTGCTGAGCTCAAACTGCACAGCCACTCCTGCTTTTTGTTATTCATATTCCTCATCTCTGGGATTTACCATCAGGAAAGGTAACTGGGCTGCTGCTAACGCTGATGGCAGTGGTGTCATTTGCTGTACAGCACCAGAATGACAGAATTCATTGGAATTCACCACCTGACTTGGACAAAATTCCTCCCTGCAGAGAGGGTTGATAGGAAACGAGTGTACTGCAGAAGTTCCAGTTAAATCTTCAAAATAAGCTGCAGGCTGGGGAACACAGGAGGGAATCCGTGGGGATGGAGCAAGAGAAATCGGAGTGGAGCAAGGTAAAAATGTGTCAGGTAGGCCTCAATGACAACCCCCCTGCATGAATCCTGGAGGGTGTGAACACTCCCTGTGCTCCCCTGGAGATGGAGAGGAGAGCTGGGGGGCGTCTGAGGGGCTGCTGGCACTGGGATGGGCTGGGTGTGCAGAGAGAGGACAGAATGTGCAAGGGGACTGAAGAAGGGTACTCAAACCCATATCCTTATCTGATGCCATCTATTACTGTATTGCTTCACAATCCTTTTGTCCGGGATTGACTGTGTTGTCTTATGCTGTGAGAGCTGAGGGGCAAAAGCAGGGCCCTGTGCTGAAAGCTGCAAGAGTGAAATGGCAACGAGCTGCAAAATGCCAACAGCCACGAGAGTGACAAGAGCCAAATCCCACAGTGGCTGGTTGTGGTTGTTGGACCCATGCAGACCCCTGGCTCTGTTCAGAACAGCACTGTGCTCTGATGTCACTTTGGAATCTAAGTGGTTTCAAAGCCAAAAGAAACTGACTCTTATCACAGAGCAAGCATCTCCGCAGACAGCAGTGCAAGAACACAGTTCCACTGGAGCCATGCTGCAGGAAGAACTGGTGAAGCCTTCCCGTGATGACAAGCCCCCAGCTTGATGCTCCCTCTGGAGCTCTCACAGCTGCAGATACCAGGAGACTCAAGAAAGAGGCCTTTGGAAAGGCAGAAGCAAAGGGCAGCCTCTGCACAGTGTCCTCCTCTCCTTCCACTCCTCTTGGACAATGTCACCATACAGGGACCATCACAGGATCACTAAAAATTAAAAGAAACTTTAAAAGTTATTTAGTTCACTCTCCTTTCCCCCTTTCAAATGCAGGAGCAAATTTAAATCAACTCATGATAGATGCTTGTTCCCCTGTCCTGAAGGAATTTCTAGTTACGGACATTACTTAATTTCCTTAGTAATTTGTTTTTGTATTTTTTCAGTCTTTACCATTAGACATTTTTCCCCAATAGCCCACTAAACTAGGAAATGTAAGCTCATAATTTATTTTAGCAGACAGAGAAGCACTTTTTCCCTTCCTCACTGAGGAACACTTGACACGTTTGAGGCTCCTAGGACATCTTCCAGAACCCATCTCCTCAATTCCAGACTGGGAAAGGCAGGCAGATGGTAAATTACTTACACAGGAAGCCTATGTGTTGGACTATTGCACCCAAGTCTGTTAATGTAACACAGATATAACAGGATAATCCATCAAGAAAAAGCCCTCTAAGAGGAACAATTATTTCAATGGTGAAATTGAGCAAATAGTAAATATTAGAAGAATCCAATAATTTTACTGAACTCTGCGCTCCAGAACTGACTTTAATGTGATTTATAGAACTTCTCTTTTTGTTGTCAGTGAAAGAGTGGTATATGATCCATAACTTCAAGTTATAATTCCATAACTTAAAGGGACTGGGAGTGGCAGTGCTTAGTTCTGATAAAATACAGCCCCAAGACCCATTTTGTATATGCCACTCTTGCTGGAGACAGATGTGAAGATGGAAGAGGTGATTTGCACACTGGCCAAGCCTTTTGTCCCATAACAGTGTTTTATAAGTATAAGATGTCCAGATGATTCCCAAAAGAGGCAAAGTATTGATTTCAATATTGATATTGACTTCTCAAAGTCTCAGATGTGTCTATGCCTCACTGCACACTGAGACCTAAATTGACCCCCTCTAACTGAATCATCAAACTGAGCTCCTATACAGGCAATACAGAAACATAGGACCCTCCAGAGAGCTGCAGGAAAATCATTCACTAATTGCCCATTGGTTTAATTGAGGAATTAAAGGCAATTTTATTCCCAACTTTGTCACCTTAGCCAACCCAAAGCTCTAATTATATAGGCCTAAGAGAGGAATTTGAGGAATATGATCTCTTACAGACACTGTTGGGGCCCCTGGCCTACATGCAGTGATACCAACAACATTTTCCTGCATATCTTGTCCTGATTCCTGGCCATAGATTGTCTGTACCAACTCCAGCTGCAACCAGTTGCTCTGATATCTCTACTATATTGTATTTATGATACAATACAACAATCCAAGCTTTTTCTTCTGCAGAAGTGTTAGCATTTGGAGCAACATGAACAGAAAACCAATTCTGAAACAAAGGAAAACAAGAATAATTTTAAAGAAAATATCAAATTATAGAAAATTTCTGTCTTTCTAGAAGAAAATGTAGAGAAGAAATGAGGACATACAATTGTGTAAGCAAAGAAACAAGTTTTATAGATTGTCAACAGGTATGATTTGGCCTGAGAATCTACTTTCAAAGCCTGAGACTTATTTAGTACAATGTAAAGCATTCTATATTTACATGTAAAGACAGGTAAATATAGAATTTCCCCCAGCAAGGTCACCTCAGAAGTTCTGCATGTTGACAGTAACCGAAAACTTTACTAGCTGGCAATCACTTCAGTGACCTGTGCAAAATAAGTAGATGGTCTCAGCTCAGTTTCCAGATGTAAGGTGGCCACAGTGTGGGAATCTCCACTAAAATTAACAGTATTTGGCAGCTATGCCAGCAAGGTCTTACATGCCCCCTGAGAGCTGGGCAGGAATGGGAAGAGCACCTTCAGTGTCCAGTCACTGATAAACAGCTTGCACCCTTGCTAGTCTTACAGTATAATAGCCAGTAATGGCCACACAACTTATTTACAAATTCAAGATCTGAAGTATTTTTTAATTTCCTTTTACAGCATTTATTTCTCAACAGCCTGTGTACCTGCACAACTTTTTTACTGCAAACATAATTTTTGTGAAGAAATCCTCATTTTATGTATTTCTTCTACACAAGGGGGGGGGGGAAAGATCAAATTCAAACATCTATCCTAAATACAATACAAGACAGACTCACAAATCTGGCAGAGAATTTGGTTAGCAAAAGCTTTATTAAGATAATGCAGGGCACGCTGTTTTTATAGCTGGGATGTGGCTGCTGAGGCAGCGCAGTCAGACCCTGCTTGGACAGCAGATGGTGTCCTACTGTAACACTAAGCTCCAGTGCTCAAAGAGGAATCTTAAACCGGCCTTTAAAATACTCTCCAATTTCCATTTAATTACTTTAATTGGCTTTATAGGCTATGTAATAAAAATGATGGATCTGTTTAAGCACTAGGCTGAATTAAAAGGTTTAGTGTGTCAAAACCGGTGATTTTGAAATATGTGTCCCATTTCTATGAGTATTTTCCAATATTTAAATGAACTTTCAAAAAAATGTGATCATGCCACTTAGATGCCTGAGCAGTCCTTTTCAAAGGTGCCACAGGCAAATAGCTATTAAGAATTCCACTGAGTGTCAAGGAAATCAAATGCCTCCCAGTTCTCTGGGCCTTGGAAATGTTCTCCTTACAGTACAAGTTATCTGTATATAATAATGAAAAATCAAAACTTGCCGTTGTTCCAATAAAGGCAATGCAAAGGCTTCTGAGCCTTTTTTTGGACCATTTTTTTGCCCTTCTGTGCTGTATAGCATCTTGTGCCGTATAGCAACTTGTTCACTGGGCATCTGGTCCCTATTGTAGCTCTCAGATACCAACAGTACAATTAAAACTCCACAGGAATTAAATTTATTCCTGATAAATTACATATTGTTGCTGTAATAATAAATCTAAAGGAATAATTTCATGCTTTCACTCTGTGACCAAAGATATTTTTCCTTGTATGGTTTTTTTCCCCAGTCTTTGGAATCTGCAGATGTTCCCAGAACTTTGTGACTAATAAGGTGAACTGGATGGTGAAGGGAAAACTGTTCTATTAAGAAGCTCCAAGCTCCAACTTCTGTTGTGTTAAGAAGCTCCAAGTCTGCTGAAGCCCCTGGACTTCAGGAAAGTAGATAGGTAAAAGAAAGAGATCCTTGCAGGATTGCCACTTTGAGGAGCCCTTCAAAGTGCTGCACAGAACCTGAGTCATGAGAGAGCCTGGTCTGGAAACCCTTCTCCAGATGTCCAAATCACAGCTGTGGTCACTGTGGGGTCTGATGCATTGCAGCAGACCAGCATGACTCAGCTCAGAGATATCTGGAGTTTGCAAGCCTAGATTGGATTTACTGTCACTGGGAGGGCAACATTTGTTGGGAACAGTTTTGTCATTCATACTGGGAGGTGATGAAATCTTTGCCTGCTGGAGCAGATAATCATCATCTTGTACAGCCAAACCCAGGCTGCGACAGGGAGTTATAAATGGCATTACGCATCCAATCATCACTGAATCTTTTTAATTTTTTTTTCCACACAGAGGCTCTTGTAAAATTCTACTGTCTTTTTGCTTCTTTCCGAAAAAAAATATATTATTCCTCTAGCTCCAAGTTATGAGAGTAGTCTTACTAATTTTGGTGAGATTCTTCACATGAGAAAACACTCTGGACCTGATCCCTTAGAGAAATAGGTTAGGAGTAACAGTATGAATGAGATACCTGGTTTTCAAAAAATCCTTTCATTTTCTTTCTCATCCCAGATATGACAGAGGACGCAAGGGTCAATATTCTCCAAGAACATTTACATAACTTCTTCAAAAGCAATAAAATGATGAAACCCAAAATCTGCAAATTGTGGTGATTTGTAGTGCTTTGATTTATAGCCCTGTTGGGTTTGGAGTGAATGATTTCTACAGAGACCAGTCCCTCTAATCGGAATTTTACAAGAAACGGATGTGCTAAAAGAAACAGAAAGCTAACAGGGCTTCTGGTTACATTTTCAGCCTGATTTATAGAGCTGTAAAACTCTCTGTATCAGGGAGCTGACACCAATTTCTAGAAAGCTGTGAACATTTGTTTCCATCTGATTTTCCTGCAGGGCTCCTAGGCCCGCTTCTTTCCCAAACGACCCCACTGAAATCCATGTCAGGTGTTTAAGAGTGTGGGACACTGGTGAAACAAGAGAGTTGGCAGCAAAGGAGAGCAAGCCAGTCCTGGAATGTCGATTTTGGGGACAGAAGTCTACTTTTAAGGAATCAGGAAAGGAAAGGGGGCTGAGGTGGGAGCAGGCATTAGGCATTGCCAGGGTTGGAATGGCTAAGGGAGGTCTGATCTGGCACAGCAAGGGATGCTGCAGAACTGAGGGGTGCCTGGTTGAGGACAAGCAGGTGCAGGAGGCAGATGGCCGAGCCTGGAGCTGCAGCAGCCATGCCACTGCAGCACCAATTGCACCCTGACAGATGCAAATGCCACCTGCATGTGGACGCACGCAGACAGCAGGAGAACAAGGTTGTGAGAAGAGGAGGAGCTGGAGAGAAAATGGGCAACAAGCCAGGGACAGGAGGTGCGTTCTAGTCAAGGCTGCAGCCTTGGTTAGTGCACACAACACAGCACAGGGACGTGGTCAGACTGGTCAGCAGGCAGAGAGATGCCTGTGAGCAGGGTGGGGTGGCTGGAGAAGTACCATGGCTGCTCTCCTCTGCAAACCTCACCAGAGCTGGGCTGCAGATGGGGACATGCACTTGTTTAACAGGCAATGCTCATGGCCAGTTTGACAGCAAAATTCCCCAGGGAGAACCAAACCAAACCAGCACATACACCCAGCCAAGAGTAATGCCCAAGATCAGGAAGAGATGGTGGTGAGGAGCAAGATTGGGCATCGATCAGGACAAGGGTCAGGAGAGGAGAGATGCAGTGAACTCACAGATCATTAGTGGGTAGATCGCCAAGAACTGTCCTCTGGAGCTGGGCTGTGATTCACAGTAAAACACCCATCTGCCTCTCTGAGGATGCTAAACTGTTTGACCCACAGCAAAGAAAAGCTCCACAGCTGGGATATTTACAGTTCCACTCCTTCTGATAGCTAGAAGTTCGTAGAAATGTTTGTTTTGCAATATCATGCCGGAAGGGAAAATGGTATAGAGGTTCAAACAAAATGATCTGAGGTCTCTTTTGAAAAGGTAAGCTGTTCCCCTCCAGAAAACAAATTATGTGACATTCACAGGTTTTTACAGGTGCTTGAGCTAGCATTCCATTCAAAGAGAGTTATAGAAGATTTTAGTGAAAAGGAAAGGAGAAAATTACTTTAAACCAGCACTTTTAAGTCTAGTGGATCTTCAGATCCAAAGTCCTGATCATTCATTGTTCTAAGGCCCTCTACATTCAAGGGCACTTAGCAGGATGCCCAGTTGGCAAAGGTTTGGGGATCAAAGTGTGAGGTATTTGTGTGTAGGTTAAGGGCAGCATAAAATGACAGCTTCTGTTGACATAGCATTTAATAAAATGTTCTTACCTTGTTATGCTGTTTAAAGAAACCCTGATCAAGTTGCCTTACTGTATAAAATTATTAAGTACATTAAATACATTATTTTATAAATTGGTTCAGTAGTATGTCAAGGTATTTTGGTTTTAGAGTGTCAAATTTAAAAAACAGATACTAATTAATAAACCAAGATGCATTTTATTGCATTAAGTGCAGCTCCAAAGTTTATTGCCACTTTCCAAGGATTTACTTCCTTTATCTAAAGAGAAATGTATTGGTGTCTAAATTTATTATAAAGATCACTCTTACATGGAGAAGCCCTGATCCAGCAAACACATATGCTTATGAGTAATTTAACTGCATGAGTAACTTCATATAATTCAGTGGGTGAGAGAGAAGCTGTGATCCATGGTGCTCCTAGTGTGGGTAAAGTTTTTCATGGGCACAAATGTTTGCAGGACAGGAGCCAAGTATAACACTTCTACAAATTCCCATCTAGAAGAAAAGGCAAATGAATACATAATAAAAAGCAATTACATGCTATTGCATGTTCTAACAACTATATATTCTACAATAAGTGCACAAACACAATTATGGGTTGGAAGATATTCAGGACCCACCCATAATTGATGGATAATGAATGGAGAGGTGGAATGAAATGGAGAAGTGAAAGGAACACAGTGTAACTCTCTTCATGTCTGAATATCTCTCTAATTTAGGTGTTTCATAGATGCAATAGGTATACACAGGAAATATGCGAACAAAACAAAAGGGGGTTGGTCTCAACTACCATCTTTGAACACTGAATTAAGGTGTTGGCTAAAGAGAAATTATTTTGGTCTCTCAGTACGTTTTAGAGCACCTAAGGCAGATGCTTTACAGGTGCTCAGTGTGGTCTGTAAGAGAAAAGCAGGCTTCTCTAAAGATTAAAAAAGCCTTCTGCAACACTCGGGGCCCTGACACAGAAATTGCCTATGCATTTTCTATCAGGTGACTGTTAGCCAGAACATTAAGGCAGAGACAGATTTGTCCTGCTCCTCATTCTTCCTGGGAACCCCTGTGTGTGCCCTGAGTGCTGCACAGGGACATGGCTCCCACAGGAGGAGGGGGTTTCAGGCCCCAGAGGGAAAAGAGGCCATTGCCCTGGGAGGTGGGAGTGCTGGCTTTGAACTCTTTGTGGAGGGCAGCCCTGCTGGCTCTGAGCTAGGCTGCTGTGTTCAGTTCCAGCTGTAAATTTTTAAGAGAGTGATGCCCACTGACCTGCCTGATGTGGAGTTCAGCACTCCCCAGCAGCAGAGTGCAGGTTTGAGTGCCTTCACACTCTCACTGTGAGCTGAGCTTCCTTGAGAGAGACACATGTAGCTGCTGAGTTTCTGCTTGTTAGGAGGTGGTGTTATGCCTTCAGGAAGCTGTGTATTCCAACACAGGAGCACCAGCTGGTTCTAGACAGCAGCAAGCATGCCAAATTTCCCTCCAAGATGTAGGCACCTGGGACTTACCTGCGCCCCAGGACAAGCAGAATCCAAATGGCCATCAGCTCTCCCACAAAGCCGAAACCCTACAACTGGGAGAGACTGGGTAATTTCCTTTTTGGCCTGTCCACCTTATTAAAATGTGTGTGAATACCTTTGGTCCCCCTGGGCCTGGCTGTGGAAGCATTAAACACTCCGCAAGTTCTCCTTATGAATTGCCAGTAAAATAGATGGCTTGCAAATGTTTATGTTCCTGCACTTACCTTGCCCCTATGAAATAAATGCTGCTGCCAACCACAGTACAAAGCACCCTATGTCTTCTGCAGTGTTCTTGCTGCTGTTCACTCTAAAATGCATCTTTAGGGGTGTGTTTCTACCTGTCCACCTCCCTGCCCCCAGCTGTACTTTGGCAATCCCTACACGAAGAGGCTGTGTTTGCTCTGTTTACACACACGACATTCACTTTTGTTCCACTGCATGCTAACTGCCTATTTTTCCTTTGCGTTGCTTTTTCCATTCACATTTCTCTGGGTTTGCTCTCCTCTCTGGCTGAGCTGGGCTGTCTCACATCCCGCACATCTCCTCAAAGTCCTTCCAGGCCGGGTGCTGCCCCAGTGTGGCAGGAATACTACAAAAGGTGCAGCTATTTTGCCAGCCTTTCTTCCTGGTTCATGCTCGGGAAGCACACAGCCGATGACTGGGTCTTTTGTCCAGATGTATAATATCTAAAGTATTCAAATGCTTCCTTTCTGTTTACACAGAACGAAAAGAACACAAACAAGCCTTAATGAGCCCTTCCTTCTCATTTGCAATTAAAATTTAAAATAAAAAATCCTCTTCATATCAACACAGAGTTTTGTGATGGGGCAAGTGCCACTGTTTCCCTGGTGTCATTGTCGCTTTACAGTGTGCTACGACCTTCTAACCACTTCTCCCTTGTCACACCCTTTTTGTCAGTGCAACCATCAGCAAAGGTCGTAGCTCTAAATCTCATCAGGCAACTGATGCAGGCTTAAAAATGCCATGACACGTTTTGTGACACATAGCCGAGGGGAATGGGGCTTTGGGCAATGGAAGAAAAGGGGAATAGGGATAATGAGGAACAGATAAGCTAATACCACCTCTAAAAGCCTGGAAATGTGAAGCCACATCTTCAGGCACATTACAACCACTTCACAGGTAATCAGGTGCTCGTTACAGGTCCGAACGTGCACATACCTGAATAATCAGCAGTGCTGCTGCCATTGAGTTTATATTCAGGCTAAACACTCTCAGGGAAGTTTCATCTGAAGAGAGCAGCCAGTAAAAGTAAGGGTTAATCATACCTGCAACAGAGAAAAGCTTTCTACTGATCATCCAAAATAGTGCCCCTTGTGTGTAATTTCCCCTTTTACGCAAGAATTGCTCGACTGTTCTTAGAATGTGAGCTTACTTTGCTTATCAGTGCCCAAAAAGCAAGCCCCTGCAGGGTCCCTGCTGACAAACGCTGCAAGGCACTCATGTCCTTTCCCCTGCCCTGAATGCAGTAATCAGAGAGATGCAATTTTCCAGTAGTGCTTGACAGCTTACATCAAAGGCACAGAAACTGTTTCTGGACATTGAAAAGATAAAATTCTAATACTAACTGATGCCGCCTTCAGTTTTTATTGCAGTTCAGTGTAAACAGATGCTGCTGGTTTTGAAAGCATATGTTCAGATCTGTCAAAGTGTGTGTATGGCAGCGGTGATATCTGCTGTAGTAAAGGCTGGAATTTGCCATCGTGTACATGTTCTTGATTCAATCATCTCTGTGGCACTAGCCCTGTGTGTGTGCTTACACAGATGTCTGTCTTTGCATGTGCACGCATATAAACACAAACACATGCATATGCATGAAATGGAAACTGTAACCCAATCTTAAGCAGGGGTTTAAATTAATCGTAATACATACTCACACTTACAAACATTGGGCTATATTTAACTTTCACATAAGCAATGCAGAACTATTATCTTCTGAGGAGCTCTGCAGTGTGTGAGTCAGCCCCAAAGCCTCTTAGTTAGCCCATGGAAAGATGCCACTGACTTTATTGGGCTTTGGATCAGTCTGAAACCAATGGCTAATTCTCTCGTATAATATAACTTTCCCTTCCAGCAAACTTAAGATAAACTTAGATTCTAATTCCAACAACTCTATAATTTTTTCCAAACGAATTCCTTATGGAATGGAAATGTCCATTCTTGTTCTGGGCATTTTTCAACGTTTTCGTGTTTCTTTGTTTTGAAAAATGATTCAGTCACATTAAACATTATGCAAGCTTGAAAAAGATCACAGTCTCCAACTATGCAAAGTGAAATTCTCATGCATATATAACTCAGAAATAAATGTCATTAGCAACTTCAAACTTGGCTAGTATTAAAGCCATCTTTGAGGAAGGGTAAAAAAATTCACATTTGGAGAAATTCAGCCTGATGTTTTAGAGAGTAAGAATAATTTAGGATTACATGTCCATCTCAGCTTTCTTGTTTTATTAAACATCCTCTACAACTTTCTATTTGCTTTCCACGTGTTTTGAGATGGATTATTTGAGTATGTACTTGAAATTTGCAATTATTTAGAGGGAAAATTAACATGCTTGCACAGGTCTTCTTGAACTAAAGGGAGAACTATCTGAAGATCTACATTTGAACTCTGAGCTATTAAGGCCATTAAGTTCATCCGAATTCAGGTATCACACCTGACAGAAATGTAGTCTTGAAGAATCTTTTGACTGCCAATCCTCCTTTGAGTAATCTCTAAATTAAAAATCTGAGTTAAAAATTAATGACTAATTTTTCTGAATGTAGATTTTGTACATGCTGTTAACACTTAGGCTGTATTTAAAAAGAATGTGGCTGTGCTAATCACTAACGTAATTTCACATTTGGATTATTATTTATATTTATATCAGTGGTATCTGATATGATCACTGATGTTGAGACATCATGCTGCTTTCTGGCACTGTAGGGTCTCAGCTGATGGGCATCTCACAGGGCACTTGAGTTTGGGCTCCTTGATAAAAGGCAACAGAGAACATCTCTGCTCAATAATACACAGTCTGCATTTTCAGGTGGGCGCCTACAGCCTTAATTCGAGGCAATTAATGTTTAAAGTGCTGAATTGTTTTGAAAACCACTGAATCCTGTTTCTATGTCTATTCCAGTCCCATGCCATATATATTGTGTTTTGCAACCCTGTATTTTGTTTTGCAAATAGAATTTAGTGTGTATTATTTATGTAGCCTCCTACCAAAAGAGAAGATTGACAATGTCACAGAAAGAAAAATTTTGGTCAGACTGACAACATCTACAACATCCCACTGTCTCTTCTTGTGGTGTACCACAGACTCGGTTTTCACAGTGAGTCTAAAGCTCATTATGAGGTTTAGAAAAGCATTTATGAAAAGCTTTTAGTGAGTACAGTGTGAGGAGCAGATGCTCCCCAGGACTAATGCAGACAAGCTTGCCATAATGCAGGGCAAGTCTCAGAGCCTCCCTTGCTGATGTAAATGGGAACAGGGCCTTACATCTAAATGCAGTGTAATGTAAGTCAATCACCCCTCGAGTTTTAAAGCATCCTTACTTCGGTATTTGTGTTAGCTGATATTTGCATAATAATGCCCAATGCACACAAAACATTGCATCAAAAGAAAGTTGCTCCTTCCCGTCAGCTTGTCTTTTGGAAATAATTCTCTTTTCCTCCGTTCCTGAGACTTCTCCACACCACCCGAACTCTTCCAGCTAACATATTTTTCCATCCTTTGCTACCAGATCCCTTTCCCTCACGCTGCCACTTCCTTTCTCTCTGACATGCAAACGGAGCCTGAATTATAGCAAAGCCTTTAAATACTGCCTCACCTGAGTGCTCTTTCTCTTTGTACCCCTGCACTGGGCAGCCACAGCGGTGGTCAGAAGGTCTGGAATGTGTTTGATGTTATGAGGTGCCTCTTTCTCCAATATACATCTCATGCACACCCACCCCGCCTGTTGCTGTGTGCCCGATACAAAACACAACAAAAGCGTTGCTCAATTAGGCTGAAATGAATATTTAGTTTGGGCTGCATCTTTTTTGTGCCTGGGTGCCTGAACCTCAGGTCCGTCCGGTGCTAATCACCGTGACCCCATTGTCTGCCCCAGCTTTGATGAGAATGGACCACGGACATAGAATAAATCGCGGATTTTAAACTTTGCTCCGACAAAACTCTCTCCCCAAGGTTTGTCTCAGGGCTCACTGGCAAGGCCTGTACCATTGAATCGGGTAGCTCTGATGGCTCTATGACGCACGCAGGAGATTTGTTTCTCTTGAGCTACAAGAAACGCGGAGTGTTGTTCACACGGCAGTCAGAACTGGCTGGGGCCGCGGGGACTCCACCGCACACCGGGCAGCAGCGCAGGGCGAGCCGGAGCTCGGCTCCGGAGCAGGGGGATCCCCAGCAGCGCCACTTCCAGATGAAAAGAGCTTTGCCCGGGGGTTTATTGCACATTCCTGGTCGCACGAGGGAGACTGGGTCCAGGTAGCTGCCTCCTCTCTTTCCCTTTAATCACTGCAGGGTGGGAACCGGATCCAGCCTGGAGGGATAAAAGATCTCTGAGATGAAGAAGTACAATGGAGCAGAGTTAATGTCGATCGGTTTACTGCTGTAAGCAAATCACTGCCACATCTCTCTGTGCTGCATGTTAAAATTTACAACTCGTAGTTAAATGAGTCAGAGCTGTTGCTTCTGGTTCTGCCTCCAGCTTCTCCTGCCACATAGCTGGACAGACAATGGGTCCGTGTTGCAGAAGGGGCCTCGGGCCAGCCCCAAGGAGCTGTGTTGCAATGCCCATTATCGCAATGCCTCATTTTTAGGCTCCCTGCTGTGGAACAGATTGCTCAGGCCAGGGACAGACACCACTGTGCTTCACATAAGGTGTGGAGAGAGTTAAAAGCTAATAAAAGAAAATTTCAGAGGTCCACATACTCCTTGGCTGAGAGTATATATATTCTACTATAGATATACATGTATAGATAACATAGATATAGATAATATAGATATAAAGAGATTTAGATATATAGAACTATGAAAGACAGGAAGAAGGTGTCTCCGCCACAGACTCCCTCACATTTCGGCGCAGAAGTCACATCAGCCTGCTTTTTGTGAAGAATTAGAGAGTGAGTGAACTACCTCATTGCATCCAGGAGCTCTTTGGGTACAGAATATTATATTCCAAGCAGTGGAAGGCTTACTCACCAGTCACCACTCTGCTGGATTTAATTTGGACAGCCCCATAACTGCTCTGAGGAGCGTCCTGGTCTCAAGGCAGCTTACACAGCTGCTTTTTCTTGCTCTCTCTGGCCACCTCCGTGTCTAATATAAAATCAGATGTATCATTAGAAGAGATGAAGAGCAAGTACCTCTGAGTCTCTAATAAGCTGGTGATTGGTATTTTCACTTTGCATATAGAATATCTGAGTTCAGAGCTGTTTACCCAAATTCAGGCAGTAGCAAGGAGTTAGTGCCAAGCATCCCACTTCCTCCTGAAGGTGTCCAGCCAGTTTGTTCAACAGACCTTTCACTTCCCAGATTTTTAGGAAAAAGGTCTGATGTGACCCAGGAGATTCACAAAATGATGAGCCTGGATTTAAGCTTATAAGCACTACTGAGAAGCACTCAGCCCCCTCCCCTTCCCCTGGCCTTTACAATGGCTAAGTTAGGCAGCTTCCCTGTTTTGCCTCTGATTTCTTAAGGTTCTGTTCTCAGGCACAATCCTGAGCAGCGGGAGGCTGCTGCTGCGCCTAACTCGCTTGCTGAATTTTGCCTGCCCTAACTTTAGAAAGCAAGATTTTAAGCTCCCGCTCCGCTTGAGCACTACGGAAAACATTCGATAAAGTATTCAAAGGGGCACCGATTCGTGTTTCAAGTGACAGAGCAAATTCGGAAAGAAACCCCCAAACCACGAGAAATTCATTGCAGATCAGAAATGTACGGTTTAACCGACTATTTGCGCATCAGGTTTACGCGGTAGTCACCTTCTCTGTAGCTAAAACTGAAGGGGAGCCTTTCCGTGCTTTTTAAGCTCTCAGCCCTCGCTGTGTGCCACTCTGCCCTTCTGCCTCAGCCGGAGCCGGGCGCGATCCCGCCCCGGTCCCAGCCGGGGCTCTGGAGCTTGCACGGAGCCGGTGCCGGGAAGATGCTCCCGGGCGCTGCCCCCGTGCGCGGGTATCGGAGCCGTTCCCCCCCTTTGTGGGAATGAGAGTAAAAAAATAGCTTTTATTTTGTATGTGTTTCTGCGCCTGCTTGCTTCCTCTGCGTGCCCTGGCTACTGTAAGCCGTATTTGCTGCGCCCCGTGGAAAGGGTCGCAGCAAGGCACTCTCGCTTTCCCACGGCTGAGAGTCCGTGGTGGGACGTGGATGTGCTCGGGGCCCCTCCGCTTTCTCTCGTCTGTCTGCCGAAGCTCGCTAGGAGCTCATGCGGAGATATGCATGGAGGGAGGGGGGTACCGCCGTGACTGGGGAGGGGTGGCGGGGGAGAGGGGAGTTATTAGGAAACTTTGCTTTGGCTACTCTCTATCCTTGGGGCTGCGTGGCGCCAGCACCCTCAAGTTGAAAGGAAAACAGCCATTCTCACTTCCAACTGCCCACTGAGATCCTTAAGGCGACAAAGACACAAAAGTGAGTTTTATTTGCTGGTAAGCCAGAGGCAAGAAAAAAGAAAAGCCAATTCCCCCTTAAAAAGAGCCGACAAATCCTTTTTGCTCTTTTGTGTGAGCTTTTCCTATTCACATGGAGCGTTCATCCGTGTGATTCCCAACTTATTGTCATTACTTAGTTATTAATTGTTCTCATCTGGGTTTAATTGAGCAACCAAGGACTTTAGCCCAAGGGTCAGGGGGAAAACTTAAAGCAAAGACATGTTCAATAGGAATCCTGCGCTTCGAATATCCACCCCGAGTTAACATAATGTTAAAAAAAAAAAAAAAAAAAGGCAGCAAAAGCAAACAGAGACAAAGCGGAGAGATTAAAGGGTGCCGCTTTGCCCGGAGTCTCGAGCCGCAGCGCCCAAAGGTGCCGGCAAAGGGGAGCAGCGCTTGCGGGGAGCCAGCTCCAGCCTGTCCTCCCTGTTTAAAATCTCCCTCGGATTTTAAGGGCATCTTTACAGGATAAACCCGGCCTGCTGAGCGATTAGATCTCCCCAAACCCGCAGTTTAATCGCACAGGGGCTAAGTTAGAGAGAGAGATAAGCAGGAGATATCCAGCCTTTTTCTGCCAGAGACACAACGTGGGAAAAAGTCGGCGCAGAGCTTTCCCGCTCCGGCGCGGCGTTGGGCGCTGGGGTCAGGATCACAGACACTGTCATTTGCACAGAGAAAAGAAATGATAGGAAAAGAAAAGGATTGGGGAAAAAGTACAGGGAAAAAAAAAAAAAAGTAAGAAAAGAAAACAAACAACCACAAAAGCCCCAAACTCACCCCAGCTCAAAAATGATTGGGCGGCCAGAGCGGAGCGAGAGAAGAGAAGGGGGATTAGAGCAGCGAGCTCTGGAGAAAGTGACTGTGTTCAGGTATGTTGTTTCGCTGAGTTATTGAAAGCATCATTGATACTTAGGAGATGATAAAAGTCCTGCCTCGCCCCCAGCTACAGTCTCGCTGGAGCCACAGTGCCTGCAGAAGATTGCCGAGCCTCATTACAGCAATTATTTTCCTTCTAACTTTGCTTCAACCTTAACGTCTTAAATTGCTGGAAATGAAAGCAGCGGGGTGGGGGGTGGGGGGAAAGACAGAAAGAAAAATAGAGTCCTAATTTCTCAGCGGCTATTCCTTGAGCACAAAGATAAAACACACACACACACACACACAAAAAAAAAAAAAAAAAAAAAAAAAAAAAAAAAAAAAAAAAAAGAAAAAAAAAAAAAAAGAAAGAAAAAAGAAAAGGAGGAAACCAACTCTCTCCCTTACCCGAGGGATTCGTCAAACCAACCCGGGTGGAGCGGCGCACTGAGGGGGCTCAGGGCGCAGCCGGCGGGGAACGCGGCGCGGCGGCGGCGCCGGTGCTGGCGGGAGCGGCAGGCGCGGAGCCGGGGCTGCGCGTCCGCCGATTTCCTCCGCGGGGTTCTCAGCCGTCGCCAGCGGTTTCCTCGGGGCCGTGGTCGGCCGGGACGGGTTTCTAGCGGAGCCAGCCGCTGAGAACGGCGGGGTGTTCGAAAGCCCGAGGGTGAGCAGGAGACACGGCGCCGAGCGGTCCCGACCGTCAGTCCCGGGGGTGCCACCGGCCTCCGGGCCCGCGCTCCTGCCCAGCACCATCGTCCCCATGCCCCAGCTGCCAAGCCACCGCCTCCGGTGCTGACACCACCTCGCCATTAGGGTCCTTTATCCCCTTCTTCAGAACCCCGACAGACCCTCTCCTCCCCACCGCCCCAAATCCCGGGGCTCCGTCCCCCCGAGTAACATCTACCGGCAAATGGAGCTCTGGGGAAAGCCCTTTCTCTCGCCCTACGCTTGGCACCGAGCTGCGGGACACGTCAAGCCCTCCCCCATCTTCACAGCCAGCAAGGGCTGCGGCCGGGAGCGGGCAGGGAGAGGAGCAACTTTTCTCTTTCCTAGGGCCAAGGAAACACGGCCGATCCCGGCGCCGCTGGCCGAAGCAGCAGCGATCACATGCACCTTCGGGGCAGGAACGCGGAGGGAACTGCTGGCAAGGAGCAGTGGGGGGAAAGGAGGAAACCTCAAACAGCTGTTGAGGACAGGGCAGCTCCGGGATACACAGAAAACTGAAAACTCAGCTGCTGTCTCACCAGCCAAGGCTGAAGTCTCCTGGAGAAGAGGGAGAACGGCTGCTTAGAGCCAGTCCCTCTCTCATCCCCTGATACACAAATTCGGTCTCTTCTGTCACACCCGAGAGGGCAAACAGCAAGCAAACAAATTGCATCAAACAGTAGCTTAAAATTAATTTATTTAACAAATATAGCTATAATATAAATGATAATAAAATTTCAAATATACAGTATATTACATAGTACACAGAGCCCCTTCCAAAGGAGCTGGTGGAGGAGCAAAGAAGGTAACAGACAGCACTGTTACATGGGAATGGAAAGGCTGTTTTACACTTCTGTCCCTTGACCTCGCCTTGCAGAAAGTAAGAGAAACGTCCTGTCTTTCAGTCCCCTTTTTCCATCTCTTCCACAGTTCCTTCCCCTGCATCAGGGGGCTCTCTGCAGGCTGCCAGCTAGACCCAGAGAAGCAGGACGCAGTTCAGCCCATCACCACCCTGCACCTGGAAAAAGCTGGGGCAATGCCTCAGGTTTCTGCCAGCTCCCGAGGACTGCTGAGATCAGAACAGTGCTGGAATAAGGGCTCAGCATCAGAGGGGGAAGCAGAGAGGTCAAGCAGAGCCAAACTGGAGGAGTCTCTGCCATAGGCTCCATGGGGAAGTCCACAGAGAAGAGCCGGAGGAGCAGGGAGGGAGTGTGTGTGGAGCCAGCGGGAGCAGACAGTCAGCAGCGCTGGCCTGGGCTCGGCTCAGGCTCTATGTAAGGTGGTACATGCTGTATCCCACGTGTGCTGTGTACAGTCCTACAGGAGCCACGGGCAGCCCTGCCCGCTGAAAGGGGCTGGAGGCACCGTACAGGGACGCGCCGGCCACGGCCGGGCCGCCCAGTGGGAAAGAGATGCCAAAAGCAGCAGGCGGGAGCATGGGCTTAGCTGCCATCTTCAGCTTCTCCAGCTCAGCCTCCTGGAGCCTCTTGGCCTTGGCGCGACGGTTCTGGAACCAGATCTTCACCTGGGTCTCGGTGAGGCTGAGCGAGCTGGAGAACTCGGCGCGCTCGGCGATGGACAGGTACTGCTTCTGCCGAAACTTCCTCTCGAGGGCCAGCAGCTGCGCCGTGGTGAAGGGCGTCCGGGGCTTCCTGTTTGTCTTGTGCTTGCGCAGGGTGCAGGCGGGCGGGCTCAGCCGTCCTGTGCCCGGGAGCAGCCGGGGAAGAGGGGAAAGGAGAGACACCTCGGTTAGCAGCGGACAAACCCCCGCAGCCTGCAGAGCCCCCATCCTACCACAGCTGAGGTGGAGAGAGGGAGAGGTAGGGTCCCACTTGAAGCAAGGTGCCCCAAAATCACCAGGGTAGCCTGGGGCACACCTAAAATTGACGTCTCCCTTTCCAGAAAAAGAGAGCTGCGCTTCGTATCAGGAAGCTCTGACTCCATTGAGAAGAGCCCGGCAACGGGTAGGAATCAGACACCCACAAACTCTGAGCCTCCTGCCTTCATGGTTACCCTGGCTCATGCACAGCAGACGCAAATAAAGGGAATGTCCCCCCAAAATGAAGAAAAAAATGCTGTTTTTTAATTGGATTACAGGAAAAAAATAAACTAAACGGGCTGGCTTCTCAGTCTCACACTCTCTTCATTAGGCCCCCGGGAACCGGATTAAGCATGTAATTAATTACGAGGTCTGAATTGACACTCATCATCGGTCTGCTCCTCTCCTCTTATTTAAGATTTCTAAGGGTCTTCAACATCCATCTGTCCCGGGTTTACTTAGCAACAGCAAATTTAACTTTGCAATTTAAATAAATTAAACCGCTGCTTTGCTCTACACAAGTCCTGTCGGGAAACCTGCCGTTTTCCAAGGGACAGAGAAAGCAGCTCTGTTTGCAGTTTTGCTAAGGGCACTCCAAATGCTTGGAGAGCCTCAGACCGAGGTCATCCCTTCGCACGGGATCCCTGGCAGGAAGGGAGCGCGGCCAGGCCGAGGGCAGCCGGCCCATGCTGCCCAGACCCGGGCTCAGCGCAGCCATGGAAATTGCCGGCCTTCTCTGATCTCGGCTCTCGCGCTGTTATTCGTGTTAGTTTAGATGTCTCTACATTAAAGCAGGAAAACATCACTGATTGTGGCTGTTCGGAGTTCGGACATGCACCATTTAAGACAGCAGCCGATGGGGCTGGAGCCCGCAAAGCTGCCGCTTCTAAGAACCCGGTCTGCGCGCATCCTTACGGAATTACTTGAGCCACTTTCTGACAACTTTCTGATGTTGAGTCAAAATTTACGTAGCTAGTTCGAGCCCCAAGTTAAATTAACAGGCTGGCCGCGTCGCTTTTTTTTCCTCACCCCCCTCGGTTAACATTTGGCACAAGATCTCAGCCTGGCACGGCCGCTCTTCCTGTGCGTTCGCAGCCATCCTACACACACTCTCGAATCTGTTCAGTACTTTGGACGGATCGAACGGGCCTAGAAAAATGCGAACCGCACGGAAAAATATACTGGGAGAGGCAGGCAGGGCGAAAGCGACAGGAAAGCCCCGGCCACCCGCGCAGTTTGGCCCTCGGTCCGCCCGGCCCCGCGGAAGGTCGCAGCCGGCCCGCAGAGCTCCCGTCCCGTTACTTACTCGGGGGAGGCGGCGAGAACCGTGGGGTTTGCATCCAGGGGCTCCGCTCCTGCTTCTCGGGGCTCTCCGCCTTGACGAGCGTGTCCTCGGGCAGCTTGACCAGCCCCCCGACGGAGAAGTGCCCGCCGAGGGGCAGCGGGGAAGGCGGCGCCTCCGCCGACAGCGCGCCCAGCCGAGGGCTGAGGCTGGCGCGGGGGGCCGCCCCAGCGCCCGGCGGGGGCCCGGCGCCCTCGGGTCCGTCCCTGCCTCCCGGCTTCCTGTGATCGGCCATGAGCGCCTCCACGCTGAACGGCAGGAGGGACGGGGAAACCTTGGGCTTGTCGCTTTCCTCCTCTCCGCCCATCGCCGCCGCGACGGGGAGCGCGCCGCCGCCGGGACTGCTGAAGGCGGATGCGGGCAGCTCGTCGCTGCGGACCCCGGTGGGCGCGGCGGTCATATCCACAGCCGGGGCCATGCAGGAGCAACCGGCCGATGCCACCGCAGCGCCGGGCGGGAGCGATCGGCGCCGCCGCTCATGGGGCCGGGGGGCGCGGGCAACCGGCAGCGCGCTCCAGCCCCGCGCCGCCGGCACCGCCTCATAAAGCGGCGCGCGGGCGGCTCCGCCCAACCGGCGCGCGGGGGGCGCGGCCGCGCCGCCCCATTGGCTGCGGACCCGGCGGCGCGCGGGAGGGCGGGGCCGGGACCGCCGTCGGAGCGTCCCGCGCGCCCCTCCCCGCCCCTCAGCCCTCAGCCCTTGGTTCCGCTCCGCGTCGCCCGGCCCCGCTCCACGCCCCGGCTCTCGTCTCGGGAGGGAGAGAAGGGAGCCGGGTAGCTGGCACAGCCCTCGCTGTGGAGATGGGAAGGCTCAAAACTCGGCGAAAGATGCCGACCTTTCTGTTCGTAAAGAGCAAGGGAGCGAGCCCAAGCCCGTTCTTCTTCAAAACTAGCAAATACCGGGCTGTCCCGAGTGTGACCTCTCAGAGGGAAGGAGACCCTGCCCGTTCTGCTGTCATTTTGAGTTTTTTGGGGGGCTTTGTTTTTTTGTTTTTGTTTTTGTTTTTTTTTTTGTCTTGTTTTGTTTTGTTTTGTTTGGGTTTTTATTTTTGTTTGTTTGTTTGGTTTGGTTTTTACATGATCGCCGGCCCTGAGGTGTTCGATGTGACTGTGAAGATCTGCGTTTATATACGTACCCGCATACACAACGCATAAATTGAGCTACTTCTTATGACATAGACGTGTGCGTGTCTACAGATAACGAAATGTTCGTTCACTTAAAAAGGAACATATAAGCCCCTGAGCCCTTAAAGTCCCGGCTATTTTGTTTTGTTAATTCGTTTTACGATCCCTTATCCCCGCGCCCAGGACGGATGTGCAGTAAAACGGAGCCGCTCTCTAATAACGGGATTGGCCGCTCGCTGAGAAAAGTTTATTGATAGCTGCAGGGCTCTAATCTCCTCGGAACACAAGAGCCTCTTGCAGTCATTTAAGGGCAATTATCTAAACGGGAAGGGACAGCGAATTCCCTTTCCTTTTAACTGGACCCTATAAAGATGGTAGATTAGGAGCATATAGATTATGAAATGAATTTATATAATAGACATTTTATTAACTGATAAACAACAGGATCTGATTGAAATGAATTGTCCGGCGCGCAGGTCCACACACTTATCTCACACACGCGTGAGCACATGCCCTAGCGGGGTTTTTCCTGCGTCCCGCACATGCATCGCACCCCGTCCCGCATGTTCTGCGCTCGCGGAGGGTCCCTCTCACCCGTGGAGGTGATCTGGGGCGGTTTGTGGGCTACTCCCGCAGATTCCTGTACATGAAGGTGAACGCGCTTCGCACAGACATAGAGCTGGCGTTGGTACCGCCAGCTGCCCTCCTGCTCCGTGCCGCCCCGCTGATCGCTCCTGCCAGGCGGGAGCAGCGGTGCCGCCGCCCAGCGCAGCCCAGGCAGGCTCCGCGCCCCGCCGGTGCCGCTGCCGGTGCCGCTGCCGGTGCCGGTGCCCGCGCTGCCCGCGGGCCGGGGTGCCGGGTCGGGCCGCGTCGGGGAGAGGGGGTGGGGGTGCTCGGAGAAGCGGCTGCATTGCTAATTGCGAGAATAAACAATCTGTCACGATTAGTCAGTGCCTCTAATAGGCAGACAAGTGATGTTGTTTTTAGGCGCCAGCAGCGGTCTGATCAAAGGCTTCAGCTGGAGGGGGACTATTGAGGACGTTAACCCGCATCAAGGGAGCAAGGCGCCTTAGCCCTGGGACATCGGCACATTCAGCCTGACAAAATTAGTTTGCTCTACCAATCACACGACATTTTCCCAAAGCCCGGTACTGGTCTCGAAGATGCACCCCCCACCCCACCCCGACTAAGAAAACGCGCACATATATCGATGCATCGTGTCTCACAGTGTCACGGTGTCCCCTCCACCCGATCCTACAGGTAGGATCTTGTTTTGTTTGAGTTTTGAAATTATTATTTTTTTTCCCTGGTTCCAAACTTAACCATGCAAAAGAAGAAGTGATGCGTTTATTAGACCTCGAGGCAGGCCCCTGGGCTGAGTTCAATCTCGTTGTTTGATGGAAATATGAAAATTAAAATTAGAGCTGCTGGCTCCCCCCCCCCCCCCTTTTCTTTTGCACAATGATTTGAACATTGGGATGTTGCTGAGGTTTGAAGAGATGCGTGTGCGTCCCATACCGGGAGCGCGATCCCGCTCTCATTTAGAGTTGACAGAATGAGATAATTAGCTCTTTATTTATCTCCCAGCAATGAGCGCTTTGTGTTTACATTTCTGTCATACTCGCTGGTATTTCAATCACTGCAGCAATCACTACAGCAAGGACTTGATTCTAATTCACATGCTGGCTTTTCATCTGTTTGGCTGAAAACGAGATGCCAGTAAAGTGTCTTTCGTTTCTTGCTCATTTTTTATTTCCCTTCTCTCTCAATGAAATCTAAAGTATTAAGTTAGGAATGGAGAAAATAAATTTGTAAAACGAAATCTCCCTCAAGATTGACTTCTGTGTTCAGCGGGAAATTTTTAGTTTCCAAACTCTTCTTCCCTTGCTCACTGCACTTTGGGTGACCAAAACACCACTGGATTTCAGGAAATTTTTTAATACCTGTTTCATGTTGTTGATACTCTGGTTTGCTTTTAGGTGCCTCTCTTATGTTCCGCCCTGGGCTGCAAGGAAAATCGAAGTGAAAGGGCAGAGGGAAATAGGTGACTTTATTGGTGCTTGATCCAGTCCGGTGTTTTTATTGGGAGCCGTGGCGTTTCCCCGAAGGCAGTTGTGCTAGATAACAATATTGGGCAATTAGCATCTTAAACAGTCCCGTTTCAGTATAATGAATGTGCTAGGCAAAGCCATTACCCATAGCATTTTATTTCGGTGGGAATACAACAAGGGCTGGGAGGAGTGCGTGGGGGATGGGGAGAAAGGACAGGAGGCAGCGCTAAAGCCAATTCAGGGCATTGTCTGCCTTTTGTAAACGTTATCTTTGACTTAAAGGCAGGACTCAGAAAGGAGAGGGGTGTTGTTGTTTCCCTTGTTTCTACTTTATTTCTCCCGAGACAGCAGCTCTCAGGAGACCAGACAGTCCCGCAGGACACGAGCCGGCTCTGGGGACGGGCAGCTCCGGGGCAGTTCAGCTGCGCCGGGCACCGCCTGCGCGCTCCCTGCGCGCTCCCTGCGCGCCCTTCAGCCGCCTTGCTTCATCTCTGCGAGACTCAGCCCTGGGGGCAAAGAGCCAGAACTGTCGCAAGTGCTAAAAATGTCCCGCGGGCTTTACAAGCCCTCAAAGCCCTTCGAATGCTCAAAGCCCTCCCTGATTCCGTCGCTGGTTTCCGAGTGTCGGCAAAATGCGAAAACAACTCAGTTCTTTTCTTTTTGTCTTTCCCAATCCCCGTTCCTCCCTTTACTTTCCTTTTCTCTTCCTCTCTCTCTTTCTCCCTAATCCTTTCTGTTCAGATCAAACACAACCCAAAGTACTTCCAAGGCTTCAGGGACCTGGACTGGTCCTCGGGAGGTCACCAGGAGCTGTTTGGACGGCCAAACTCCAGTCGCCGAGGCGTCCCCGGCTCTTTGAGGGTCGGAGGAGTCGGGCTGAAAGGAAGGCACTATTTCAAGTGGCCTAAATTAATTTGATCGCGACATTATGATGCACTTGGAAAAGATGAAAGAAAAGGCTGGCCGTCTCCTCCAAGATCTCTATAATTATAGATAATATATCCTATTTCAAAGCAATTAGCTCAATCAGGCGTAACGAGGCACTTTGCTGCCAGGGAGTAACAATGCCTTACGGTTATTTAAGCTTCAAGATGTCAAGCAGACTTCGAAACTCTGCTCTGCCCAAAAGGGAACTTGGCTGCCTTGGTGAAAGCCCCGTGGCTAAGGCACCGGTTTCCCTTCAGTGACAACACCCCTATTTAATTCAATATATACTTTTAAAGCTCTTGCAAAGGTGTCGACTCTGCTGGAGAAGAGCACGGCTCCTCCAGGCGCGCTTGGGGCCGGCGCCTGTGTGGCATCATCTCTGCCCCTGCCAGCCAGCGCCGACCTGCCTCACCTCGGCGGCTCGCTCCGGGATGCTTGTGCTCTCCGAGCCTTTCCCCACTCGGTGCCTTTCTCTCGTTGGCTTTTCGGAGTGGTTCCTGCTGTGTCCCACGGACTTCTGCAGGAGCAGCCGCTGATGGCACGCACTGGTGGATTCGCGGTCCCCAGCCCCAGTGCAGAGCTCCCTGCCGAGTCAGCGCCTCCTCCAGCCCCCAGAGCTTTACCCGGCCCTCGCCTCAGTTTTTACCTGAAGCGCTTGCAGATGGCAAGTTCGCTCCCGAGAGCCCGGAGAGCGAGCCCGCCCGGGTGTGTGAGGGGGCTCTGCAGTAACACCGAGCCCGCCCGGGTGTGTGAGGGGGCTCTGCAGTAACACCGAGCCCGCCCGGGTGTGTGAGGGGACTCTGCAGTAACACCGAGCCCGCCCGGGTGTGTGAGGGGCTCTGCAGTAACACCGAGCCCGCCCGGGTGTGTGAGGGGCTCTGCAGTAACACCGAGCCCGCCCGGGTGTGTGAGGGGGCTCTGCAGTAACACCGAGCCCGCCCGGGTGTGTGAGGGGACTCTGCAGTAGCACCGAGCCCGCCCGGGTGTGTGAGGGGACTCTGCAGTAGCACCGAGCCCGCCCGGGTGTGTGAGGGGGCTCTGCAGTAACACCGAGCCCGCCCGGGTGTGTGAGGGGGCTCTGCAGTAACACCGAGCCCGCCCGGGTGTGTGAGGGGGCTCTGCAGTAGCACCGAGCTCGCCCGGTGGTGCAGAGAGGCCCTGCAGTAACACCGAGCCCGCTCGGGTGTGTGAGGGGGCTCTGCAGTTATACCTCCAGGGGGGCACGGCCCAGGGCCGGACCCCTGGTCCTGACCCAGACCCACAAGTGGGGTGCGCAGAGCGGGCTGTTCCGCGGTGCCCAGGGCCGGCGGCTGTGGCTGCGGGTTTAGGCCGAAATGCCGAAAAGCAGCTTCTGCCCGTTCTCCGGAGCCGCTGCGATCGCCGCAGGCCCGCTCCCTGCCGCAGCCGCGCCGGGCCCCGGGCGCTCCGTGGGGCTGTGCCGGGCCGGGCCGGGCCGGACGCTCGGCGGGGCCGCCGCGGGCACCGGGCCGGCCGGGAGCCTCTGCCCGGTGCGGCGCGGCCCCGGGAGGCCGTAAAAGTAGAGCCGTGCTCGAACGAATCGCAGCCGAAGGAAAATTATTAGCTGTACAATTAGCCTGTCAGCGTTCCTTTCAGGAATTTTTGCTGTTGGGGGATAACCGAAGGGAAGAAAAATTATAGATACAATTTAAAAAATAACGCTCTAAACTGGTAAAGCAGTTCAAGGGATAGAGGCCGGCGACGTGAGTGCGAACTAAACAAAGTTTACCCCCCCCATCCTTCTTCTCCCCATGCGCAAAATGGAAAGCTTATTACATGATTTACTGTGAATCACTGGATTGAATGCGATCATTATGAGTGAATGATAGTCGGAGCTCTGCTTGCCCTTTATTTCTTAGAGGCAAAAGTATAAAATATGAAGGATATAAATGATCTTCTCTCTGCTGTCTCATAAAGGACTTTCATTCAAAACCGCACTCTGTCTCTCCCGATTGCTTTGGTCCCCTCGAATTCCACAACGATCAAGGTGGATTATGAAGACTCCCAGTTTATTTGTCTTCATGTCCTTGTTTATTGGTGGAATATCACAAAATGTAATTTGTCCCAAATTCTTTAAGATGAGAAAATAGTTTGTGGTTGAAGGAATTCATGCCAGTACTGCCAAGGGAGTCTCCAATGCTCAGAGCAAGTCCATTATCATGCTATTTTGTAGCATTTCCGTATTTACTCCTCATTTCTCCGGCATCTTTTACATATTGTTGCATAAGAAAGGGATTCGACAGTTCTAGTTATGAGATTTCCTAGATTTTTTTACAGGCAGAGCCAGTTTACAAAAGCTGTATTGTTTGTCTGAGGTCTGGGTTTCCATTTGGGGTAATTATTGTATTCCCAGTCTTCTTCTAATCGTTTGTTCACAAGGACAGGTTTTTTTTTCTCTCGCCTTTTGAAGAAGATGAAATACCCCAAAGTTGCAAGACTATTGAAATAATCCTCCCACTTCTTTGTCTATTGTGTAAAAGCTATTTCTTACATCTCTCTAAATTACTGGAAAATATGTGACACAAAGGACCACATGAAAACATACAGCACAGTAGAAATGCATGTCACCACATTTTGAAAAAAATCTGCAATCCTCATCTAAGCCTGATCCCACTAGAGAGGTGTGTGCAAGTGGTGGGGGGACACAAAACAAACCCACTTTTCAGAAGGAAGCACATTTCAGCTCTATAATAATCAGCTCCTGAGGAAAGAATGCTTGTAGAACAGAAAATTAAGTGAAAGCAATGCCTGTGTGTGTCAGGGTTGCCTGCGCAGAAGAATTTCTCCTCCAGCTGCTGCCTCCAGCTGCAGAGCAGGAGGAGAGCCGTGAGCCACGGCCCCAGAGGCAGACACTGGCTCAGCCTGAGGCACAGCAGTGGAACTTGGCCAGTCTCTTCTTCCCAGCCCCCTTTTCCACCTTCCTGCTGGTGTCGCACAGCATCCCAAGCCAGACTGCTTCTCCCCCCACCTTTAATTTGCATTGGTAAAATGCCAGTCCCAAGAATATCCCTCTAAACTCACAAGGAACAGGTTAGGGGAAAATGTTTATTTTCTTCTTCTGCTAAGATGGTTCAAAAGAGATTGCCTTAAGCCGAAACCTTCCACTTGGAAAACATATGTAAATACATATAGAAGGATTTTAATTTCTTTGTGTAAAGGAAACTACAGCTAAACAGCAGCATAACTGGTGTCAGGTATCTTCCAGACTCTGTGAATTGAAAAACAAAACATCATCACACTCCTGCAAATATCAAAGTCATCCTCATGTATTTGAAACTGTCCTGATGATATGCAACCCCAGCTTAGGAACTCCAGTACTGCCTTATTTTGGTGATGTAACCTCACCACACCCTTTTGCTTAGTGGCAACTGATAGCTAGATATGATGCTGGGAGCTACATCATTCTAATAAATCAATATATCCAAACAAATTCACTGCCAGAGGAGGAGTAAAAAAAATCCCAACGATTTTGTAGGGAAACACAGCTTTTAAAAAGCTTATGTTCCTCTTAGACTTTCCATCAACCACAAGCATAGTCATAATCTAAAATGTTCCTGGCTTGCCCGCTGCTGGGCTGATTAGCTTTTAAAACAAAAGAGATAAAATTTCTAGACATTGGTCTGCCTTGTGCTGCCTTCGTGTTATTGTCAGTGTATGTGCTTTTGACATTATTCATGTAGACAGTGTGGGCTCTCTCTGGTGTTGGGTCACTTTGCTTTTCAACGTTTGGGGTTTTTTCCTGTCTCTCAAATCAGGACTTATTTCAGCCTCTCAAACAGTGTCAGACTTCTTGCAATCCATGGCTTTAAGGTACAACAGCCTCCATGCACCCTCCCTCCAGCCCCTGCAGGGGCAAGCCCAGCCATGGGTGGCTGTGGGGTGCCCAGACCAGGCACACTGGCTGCTGCCCACCACCCTGTCAGCAGCACGGACCACACTGAGGAGTGGGATGATGTCCTGCCATTGGGTCTGAACTTGGCTGGTTTGGAGTGGCACCAGGTGCAGTCTGTCCCCTGCTATTAATGGTCCTCTTACCCTTGGGTGGATTTAGGTCTGTTTGATTTTTACTTCTGAAACAATCTTAAGATAACACAGAGACATAAGGAGGAGGCTCAACACACGGAATTAGTTATCTCCCTGAGGTTTGCTGGTGCTATTTTGCAAGTCATTTTACCTTTTTTATGCAGAAATTTCCCATCAGAGTCCAGCCTTTACTAGTTACTAAGTACAGCTGCAAACCCTGGCAGTAGGTGACATACAAGTACATACACACACACACACTGCACATCCTGACTCTCACACTGAGCTCCTCACAGTGGGTGAGAGGGCTTCAATGTGGGTGCAATTCACAGCTCACATGACCCAGCAGTAACTATTTACAGAAAAAAATCATGTGCAGCAGCCTCACAGGTAAATTCAGTCTTTCTCTCTAGCCAACACAAGTAGCTAAATGTCAGTGATACATAAATCCAGAGACTGAAAAAGAAATGCCACAGGAGTGTACACAGACCTGGCAAGGAATGGAAGCAGTACATTGACTGATAGTGACAGGGAACACCTCTATTCCAGCAGAGAGTTTGAAAAATAAGGGTGGGAGGGAAGGAGGAGAAGAAAAAAAGGGAGAAAGGAGTACCACGAGCATCTTGGAAAGTCACCGGAAGCTTTGTTCTTAGGAATAAATCTGGCTTCTTGTGATCCCCTTTCAGCAGTGCTGGCTGGGAGCCAGCTGGGTCCCCTGGAGTCCCCCTGGCCTTTTTGTCTGGAGCCTGGGAATCTGTCTAGAGCACAGGGCTGGGGGGACCAGACTTGTATTTGCAGGAGGGGAGGCTTAGGCAGTGCCCACGTGGAGGAAAGGGGGCTTGCCGTCCTCAGACTTTGGGAAACTTTCCCCCAGGGTTGGTGGATGGGCAGGGGATCTTTTTCCTGCTTTGGGGGCACACTTTGGGAGGTGTGTGGACTAGGGAGCAGGAGGAAATGCAGGCTGCCCGTCTCCAGGCCTGAGATGCTAGAGCAAATGGGGTGGGATGGAGGGGAGTGAGCAATGCTCTCTGGCTCTCACCCAGCTGGCCTGTGCAAGTTGTCCCAGGGTGTCTCACCCTCCCCAAGATATTGTTGCAAAGGAAAATGCCAAATAAAATGATAAATTACCAACAAACAGAACAAAACCAAAAGCTTTGGACCCATGGAGCATTATATTTCCCTTGCCCCACTAGGCCTTCATTTCTGCAGACCTCTTTTAGGGTGATGAAAACTGGGCTCTCAAATCTCCCTGTCAGATCCAAAGATGCTGATTGGTATCTTTCCAATACTTATGGGTTTTCATGCATGATTGAGACCTTTCCAAAGATTTATTCATTTATTCTTTCAGATTCGGTTATCCTGGTATCCAGTTATTCTGCCTTTATTTTTGTATTTTCCCCCGCCCTCTTTATGACCTTTAGAAATAAAATTCAATTTATTTGGCTACTTCACAGACAAAATCTAAAGCCTGCCTTAATTTGTAGTTTACTAGCCTTCTGATGTGAGACTACATAGAGAGCCCCTATCTGATCAAATGGCTGGTACCCTGACACAGTCCAATTATGTGAAAATATATCCTTGCTTATCATTTCAAATATCGTCAAAGTGGAGAAACTGAAGTAGCTGCCTGTCTGTTGGATTTTCCTGTTCAGACACACTTGTTTGAACAGGCACCGTGAGACTTTTCTGTCATCTTGGAGGAGTTCAAAAAGCGTTTTCTCTTTGAAAGCCCTGAGATGGGTGATGGTGGCCACCCCCAGCCAGCTCCCAGTCAGGCAAGGCAGGGAGAGGGTAAGAAAGGGATGTCCCCTGCAGCTGAGCACTCTGCCCTCTGGCCATGAAATGCACCTGGCACCTCCCTGCAGCCTCCTCCAGCTCTGCCCCCCAGCCTGGCCCTGCTCCTGAAATGGTACCCACCCCACAGAAATCCCTGTCCCAGCCTGGTCTCTCTGCATCCCTCTTCCCCACCCAGTAAAGGATTTTTTCAACTTTTTGATAATTTCATAGGAGTAGGTTTCATTTGGTAACACTTAGAGTTTAGTGTATGAAATAGGTCTTGGGGATTTTAAGTATTCTTATGCTTCCCCTTTCTAAGCATCTGCAATAATTCTATCTTTAGTAACTTGACAAAATTGATTGTCTGTTAAGGCATATGCAGAACTGGTAAGACATTGAGAAAACCAAATTATGTACAATAAGTGACTGCTTTTGAAAAATCATATTTTCTACCAATTTCCTTCTTTTTACCATTTTTAACTCCTTTTTTATTCTCAGTTGTAAAGATGCAATAAAATTTACTTTTTCTTGAAACTTTCTACTTTTTCTAGAACTATGTTTAGTAATTATATTTGGTAAAGAAAATTCCCTCCTTTTGCTTTGATCTGGTTTTGTTTATGTTTGTGTTGTGTTTGGGAAGACTGACATATAGTGCTGACTAGGTCTTCCATTGTGCTTCTTTGTGATTCTTTAAATTGAGTTATGGCTGAAAGGAGCCAATATATAAGCAGCTGAAGTGCTCAGTGTTTTATTTAGCAGTACTATCAGTTTGCAGACTTGAGAAAGACAAATTTCTTACAGAGAGGGGAAGGAACTTGTGAACAGGTTGAAGCAGACTGTAAAATCAGAGATATTAATTGCCAGAGTCAGAGGCTTCTCCAGACACAAGGATGTTGGAACCAGGTGGGAGGCATTCCCTGGCTCAGCACTGTAAGGACAGAGTGCTATTTAAAGAATAGCTTGCAATGACATTTTTCAGATATCTTTATGGTAGGTGTTGAACATACTCAATTACTGAAGCATAAAATAGAAAATGAAACAAAAATCTCTCCTGCAGGGTGCAATCCTTAAACACAGAGTACTCTGAGTTCCTGCCTGGATCAGGAGGAACTGAAAAACTGAGAGCACTCCATACAGAGCCAAGGCCACTCCATACAAAGCCAGGTGTTTATCCCAGCCCAGAGTCTGGCTTTGGTTAAAGGAGGGTCCAGCTGGCAAAGCTCCAGGGCCCAAGGGCTGCCCTTAATTCACATATAGGAGACCATCTTGTAGATGATGCTTTCTTGCAGAAGGCAGTGAAATCATGCAACTGTAGGCTTGATCACAGAATTCTGGTTGCATTTCTTGAAATGGAGAATTGCACTTTGGGGGTTGCAGTCTTCACACCTGTCATCACCCTGAGAAGTTTCTGGGTTCATTTATAATGTATAAGGACTGATGGAAACATCACATTCCTTAAAATGATCTCCTATATACATAACAGGCCTTTGCATTTTATCCAGTTATAATAGCACTGGGTCAAAAAAAGGTGTGTACTTGGATAAAAGATAGCTTCCAAAAAGGTAGTTGTTCTTAAGCTGGAAATACTAAAATATAAAGAAGTCATCACTGAAATTCAGAGATTGTTTTAGTTAATTACCTGAGCAGCAAGAAGCCTGTTTTAAGTCCAGCATAACTCTCTGTTCTCAGCTTTTTTGTGTCATTCTATACAACTATCACTTCTAAATTAAGTGGTGAATGATCTTTCCTCCTGTAAGGAGATGAAACCCTCTCTCATGTTTCCTTTAAGTAAAGAAACACCTGGATGGAGCTGTTTCTCTATCTATCTGCCCTTGTTTCCAGTCTCTAGTCCCATCTGTGCAAGTCTTGTTGACATTCACTCCAGCACTGTGCCTTTCTCCAAGTGCAGACTGAGGTCTGGGTTTGCTGTTAGAGTGCATTTCACTCAGATGGTGTATGCTGATGTGTTTGAGCCTGTCCACACTTCTGCTCCTCATGTCTCAACACCAGTGAACTTCAGGTCTGTCGCTGAGCACTCATCCTACTGCCCAAAGCAGCCACAGCCTCCCAGGAGCATCCACACAAATTGTGCTTATGAATTATTCAGGTGTTCTCAGCATTTACTCCAGGATCTGGGTTTGCAGGGCTTCCTGCATTCCTCAAAGTGTGAGAGGTGCAGAGGCATTGCTAGCCCTCCACAGATGAACCTTCCCTCTGCCCTTTACAGCAGCCTTAAAGGGAAAACCCTGAAACAATTGTCAGCTGTGTTTAGATAGGGAGTCACTTCTGCTTCTTATGCATGTCCTAAAAAATCTCAAGGGGTGCACCATAGCTTGCAGATCCATGAAAGGGCTTTGTAGATATCTGGGCTAAAGGCAACAGATAATCTATTACACTGTCATTCACACCCTGCACTGACTTTACCATCAATTTTCCTCTTTTTAGCACTTATGTACATTTTCTGTGCTTGGTGTACCTGCCAACTGGGTTAACAGTAATCATTAAACAGGTTGTAATATTCAGCATGCAATGTATGTGTGATCCACTTCTGTGGAAATGTACATTTATTGCAGGCCTCATAACTTTTGCTTTTCTTCTCCCAGCGTTTGAGAGAAGTGGATTGCTTGAAGGCATATGTCCTGTGGCAGCTGAGGACCTTGTCCTCACTCTGTCTCCACAGTGTCCTTTGCTGGGTGTTTGGTCCCAGCCAGGTCATTACGGTGTGCTGCAAACACATGGGCTGTGATCCCACAGATTCTGCTGAGTATGTGGGATGAAAACTGGGGCTTAGTGCATGATTTTTGGAATTGGTTGTCTTTGCTTATAGCTCTAATTTCTTTGCATGTCAGAAAGAAATATGGGGTGGGATGATTGGGAGGAAAAGATGGGGAGTCTCAGAGAGGGGAGGCCATATTCAGCAGTAGCAGAGTCTGGTTTTTAATGTCGCAGGGAACCCTTGTGGAATGTTCCTCCTTGATGTGGTCAGGTATCTCTTTTTAGGAGATGCCACAACAGATAGGCAGCCTGGCACAAGTTTGGCTTCACTGAGGTTTTAGTGAGCAGGTCCATTGAACTTATTCACATCATGGAAGGAGTATGCAGGATCAGGGAAAGACAGTGCCCCTCACTCTGGAGCATGAACTGGAAGGTAAACTCAGAGTTTACCACTTCACTCTGGAACAAAAACAGTCAGTTTCCTATTTTTTTGTTTGTTTGTTTTATTTCAGTTTCTATTATAACACCTCTGACATTTCTAGACTGAAAGGGACAAATGCCTTAACTTGGGGCTCAGTTCTGAGGTGAAAAACTCTTTGTTCTAAATATTGAAGTCCATTAACTCCAAGTCCATTGACTCCTATAAGAGGCTTGTTTTGGTCCTGTCTGTGATAGCAAAACCTCCCTGAATTTAGCAAATGCCAGCCTGGAGCAAAAATCAGTTCAGCACAGAGGAAATCATTTTATCTGAGGGCTACTTGGTATGGGCTTCAGTAACAGTTAAAGAAAAAATATGGTAACACTTAAGAGTTCAACAACAAGCAAGAGCAAGTCATGGACTCCTTGCAGTTAGTGTAACCCCCTTGAAGTCTACAAGCCAAATGCATGGGAGGTGAGGATCTGTCCCTCTATCCTATGGGCACACTCGGCTCAGATAACACAGATGTGTTAGATTAAGGAGAGAACCTTATAAAATAAAGCACTGGCTGCACTGGGAAAGCCTTTTTTATTTATTTTTTAAAACATCTGTCTATTAAAACATTCAAACACAACAACAACAAAAAACAAAAGGTATAAGGCAGAGCAGAGAAGTAAATCAAAGAAGTTGATGCAGTCCTCCAGATTTATACTCTTTAGACTTTTTTTTTTTTTTTTTTTTTTTTGTCTCATGCACCCAACCGGTTTAAAGGTCTATTCTCTTTGTGGTACATGCATGCACATAACTACCATTGATGTGGAGTCTCCAGGTGATTTGATGTGCATTCCACATAAGGCATGGTGTCAAGTATATGATCCCCACACAAAAGAGCTGCCTGAGAACTACTCTTTGGAATATTTTTTTTTTATTTAGATTCCTTTGCTCTACATCTAGAATTTAGCAGATCAGAGTGCCTAACCAAGCAGTGGAACTACCACTGCTACTTTCATCAGCTTTGATCTGTGTCAATTTATGGGGGGGGGGGGGGGGGCGGGGGGGGGGGAGGAGGGGGGCCTAATGGAAAGAAAAAATTCAAATATGGGTGCAGTCTTGCAAAATGTTGAATATTTTGTAGAAAAATAATAGGAAATAATTAAAGGGGCTTGAGATGTTTTAGCAAAGCAAAAGAGGCAAGCAGGGGTGAAAATGTATGGTTTTGGAATACACGAATTTCAGAGATCATTCCCCATGTCACTGTATGACCTCTGTTAAGGGTTTTTAGGTCCACACTGTGACTCATTCCAACTCAGAGCTCTCCTCTCCACTGGGTACTGCAAACCCCGCTATACAGGCAGTCACAACTTGTGTGAGACACAGACATTTAGCAAAGCCAGCAGGTGAATATACCCATGCCCATGCCCAGCAGCTGATTTCATGTCAGCCACAGTACCGTAAGTCAGGATGCACCGAGACATCCTTTAAGGGTGGACTAAAAATATATATTAGGCCTTGAGATTTCCATTCTGGTTTTATATTTTGTCCTTCCATGGCAGGAAGGACAAAAAATCCTATTTGAAGGTAGGATTTTTGCACAATAAAGTAACCGGCGGCTTTTTTGGATAAAGCCTAAGCTCAGTGTTTCATGTTGTCAACATTAGACTTTCCTGTGTTTCTGAGACAAGCACCAACAATCTTTGTTGTACTAGATCTCTTTTTTATTGCACACAAACATCCAGTTCACCTCCCATGTGGGAGCCAGTTAGAACTGTGACAGAAAAACTTCTAAATTACTGTTAATTTTATTGTGTGATCAGACATTTCCCATTTTAAACCAAATGAAAATGTGGCCCTTTTGGAACTGCTGTATGTGTATATTGTTTTGGTTTTCCATGCTTGCCTTCCTGTCTTCTGTTCTTCCACTCTCCCAAATGCCCTGTTTGAATGGAGAAGCAGAGTGACTAGAAAAAGGGAGGAAGGATTTGGAGAAAATTGGGGTGTGTGGTTTGAAGGAATGTAGTAAATAGACATAAAGAGGGTTTGTGACAGGGCTAGGATGGGCTCAGCAGAACACTGGAAACAAAACATTATGAGATTTATATGGATATGCTGTAGGTTTTCTTTCATGGAGAAAGAGGAAAAGGGAAATTTAGATGGTACTGATTAATTTTTTTATAAGGAAACTGAGCTGGAAAGAATCACATATGGTAATAGCCCTTTGAGCCCTCTGATCTATTTGCTGTCTGAAAGATGTTTTTTGCTGGAAAATGTACACCTAGATAAGACAAAATCAAATGCTATCAAATTTGATTATTTTTGTTCAGTCAAATTCCCCTCTAATTCAAAAATATCAGATTTTTTTTTCTGTTCATACCTATTCTCTAACACTTGTCACTTTTTTAAACATGAGTAGCTAAAAAACTAAACTCAGTTTTCTATTTGAACAAATTGCAGGTTTTAATCTTTTTTTTTTCTGCATGCCAAGGGAAATTTTAAATTAAAACCCTTCCTTCTCCTCTGATTAAATTCACAACAACTTAGACCCTTCTTTCTGCAGCATAACTGCCATTTCTATGCACATCTTTCACCATTCAAATCATTAAGGAGCACAACATGTTTCAATTTCGGTGTCCCTACTGTAATGAAACACAAAACATAAGCCGTTGGGATGGTCCCTCCATCAGAGATCACACAGAAACTCATGTTTTAAGGTGCTGAAAACCAACATATTTCAAAGTCACCATTTGCCATCTGACCCTGTACCTCATGGATTCTTGGCAAGACAAAACTGCAAGAGTTACCTGCAGTAGGAGCCATAAAAACCACAATGGGCCTTATCAGTTGCCAAAACACTTGGATTGTTATCAATAAACACTGGCAGAGGTCAAAGGGCTCCTCTGGCTGTGGGGCTGAGGATGCTGAGATGTGGCAGGGGAACAGGAGCAGACAATGAAGGGTACTGGGGAGGAGGACTGAAAAATGGGAATAGGGAGGGCTGAACTACCAAAATACTTATCACCTGCTACTCCATATCCTTTTGCAGGACTGCTCTGCAGTGGGACAAGCTTCATCCAAGCAAGGAGAAAAAACATTTGCTTCTGACCTAGATAAGTCATGACTTTAAGCATGCATGTAGAGATGAACTACAGCATTTCCACAAATGTATTTTTGAGTTGTAACTTTCCTATGTAAACTACTGGGGCAGAAGCTCCTCAAACTTTTGGTCCTCAAAAGAGGACCAAAATACTTTTATACAGATTATTGTGATGTCTTTAATAATCCAAATGAAGGTGCAGCTGTATTGTATACTGTGGTTTTGAGAATCTTTTTTGCAACATGAATCCCTACTATACACCTGCAGAAGGACCAGTAAAAAATACTCTTTTATAGGTGCAAGTGCCATGTAGAAGGACTTGTTTCTAGATATCCCTAAGGACTATATTTTGGTTTTAATGTTTTGATTTAGCAAACCCAGAAAATTTACAGAAATAAAAGTTTACTTAGCAGAGAGTTGTTCACTAGCTAGTCTGAATTGCGCACAATTGAGGCAATATTAGCCATTACAAAATAATTTTAGAAAAGGTTTGGAAGGGAGAACAGCAGAAAAACTCAGAAGTACCTTGACACTACCAGAAATTTGTTGACAGGTTGTGGATTTTTTTTTTTTAATTTCTCTCTTTAGTTTTAATGCTAAGAATACTTTTAATGAAAAGACATGATTGATCTCCATCTTGGAATTCATACGCTTCACTCAATTATTCCATATTTGAAGATTGCTTGTCATTTATGACAACACAGTCATTATTTTTCTTAGCAATGAATAGAATGACAAGACAATAATTAGTGTGTGGGTCGAAGACCAGAAGATAGCAGAAGCTGCTGCAAACATCTGATCTAGAATTTTGTACCCTTCCCAGCAGTCTATTTTGCAGAGAGTTTTAACGATTCCTTTCATGGCCTATCAAGTTTTTAATTTAAAAATGGTGAGTTGTTCCTTCTGCCTCTTGGAGTTTATATTTATTCTTGCATCTACATAGTATCAAGAGAAAAGTCCCCATCCTCCCCAGGTTTTAACTCCAGCAGATTGAGCCTGCTAAGGTCTACCCCACACTGTGGCTGACCAGTAATCCAACTTCCCACTGCTTGGAGGAAGGGACAATAAATCCTGTTAAGCCATAGAGAGCATTTTAGGTCACTGTTGTCTTACATCCATACCAGAAACTGCTTTATCTGCCTTTCTTATTCTAGCATTTCAGACAGCTGAAAAGCAGCAGGTTTTTGGGTTTACAGATCAGTGGCAGTGCCATGACTGACTGTGCTGGGAAGTGAGTCAAAGCCATGATGAGATTCACAAACATTAAGAGATTTGGCTAAAGTAACTCTCAGAAAGTGCATTTAGTGTTTTAACAATTTTGAAACTTAGAAAATGTGTAATATTTTGCTCTTTAATTGCCCAGAAGGTCAACATGTAGATGGGGTATACCTATTCTGCTGTGAATCAGTGTGGAGAGGGAGAACGCAGACATAAATAATCTGTCAGCCCAGCTGCCTGGTATGAATTCAGACAAATATGTTTAACCAAACATGGATGCTTCAGAGGGTGTTCTTGTGGTTACTCCAACTGCTTCTATTATACTTTTATATTAACAGTGTGTCTGCTCACCATGTGCAGTAAAACAATTTCTGAGGCTCAGTCTCAGAACATGGGGCTCATTCACTGTCTCGGATAATAGCGTTGCTTGTTTGCACTGTTCTTATTGAACTTTCTAAATATATGTCATTTTCCTTTTCATTCTAGGAGTGATTGTACATTACAGCAATTACAGACAAACCCTTCCAGACAGTTTGAAGACCAAAACTTTCTTTGTGTGGAAGTCCAAAGGCAATTATTGGCATTACAGTTTAAGAGAAGCATTCCATCTCCCTGATGCAACAGCAGTAGCTTTCTGTGGCATGTTAAATAAAGCAATTTGCCCTGTAGGAGACTAATGCATGCAGAGTCATGATGGAAAAAAAAAAAGAAAATCAAACAGCTGCACTGAAAGAAGTAGAAACCTCCCCTTCAAAGATACAAACCTTATTCTGGCACTGTTTTAACTGAAAGACACCAAGAATCTTTAACCTTTGCCTTAAGCTCCTTGACATTTCATATATTGCTTCAAGACTGAGACTCTGTAAAGACACAGGCGTGCTAATTATCAGTCAAATAGTTGCTTTTTAACCAAAAATAGTTGATAAAAATGGAATAAGACAGTGCTTTCATAACACATGCCAGAATATAGAAGTCAGTTCAAGCCAATTTTTTGTTCTCATACCAGTTCCCATTTGCAGAAAAGAAGGAAATTAATAGGCTTGAGCTAGAAGTATTGAGACTTGACCTCTAAAGTAATATCTTCCTATTTCGGGGAGTCTTAAATATTAGGCAAATAATAAAACCAAAATTATTTACTCCTTTCAAATATGTAATTTACGATATTTAATTAACTAAATTATTCACCTGACAGAACTGTGAATTTTTGCCTAGCTTTGGAAGCTGTGTGAGGGGATTATCAAATACTCTCCGACCTGAGCACCTTAGAAAAAGTTAGAATATATCTTCAGCAAAACCAGTAGACACTTTTTATATTTTATTTATATAATTTTTATATTATATATTTCCCATCATTTTGAGATCCTTGGAAACACCAGGGTCTTCATCCTAAAACATTATTAACTGCTCACCCTAAATGTATTTACACCAGCTGAGAATTAGTCTGGAATAACAAGCATAATAAGATAAAGAGGACACAATTACTAAAACAATAAATGTATAGCAAGTAATTGTCAGGTGAGAGCTAGAACAAACATGCCTTCAGGATAATGTATGTGATTAAAATAAATGCACTGTAAATTACAGCAGCTCATTGGCATCTATAAATGGAGTTGTAACATTTTTTCCAGAAAGTTTCAGCTCAAGAGAATAGAAAAAGCTTTGAAGAAGGAAAGGAAAGGAATTGATTTGAAAGGAAAGGAATTGATTTAACAGCTCTATGATAATAATGAAATGCAAGAGCAGCTGATTTTGCCACCCATCACACAGACTGGTCTTTTGAATGGTGAATGTGATGAGGTTTTCAAAATAGAGAACATTAATATTTCTGAGATGGAGCCAGGTTTGCTAAGACAGGCTCAGAACATGAGGAAATTTCCCATTTTTAAGAACAAATTAGGCCACTTAACTTTCCCCGCTGTCAGAATGAATTATAGTCTTGCAATTTGATGGAAAAGCTGGAAAATTGGATTCTTAAAGAGGATGGAAAGGTAGAAAAGATTGGCCAGCAACTGTTGCTTCTTTGAATCATCAAGTGATAGGGCAAACAGCAGCCTTTCCATAAGCCTTCAGCGTGCAGAAACATGGGCTTGCTTATACTGTATTGATGTTCTCACAAGCACTTTTTAAAATGTGAATTGGTTTAAGGATGGTTAGTCAAATGTGAGTATTAATTTGGGGTTTTGTGTGCCGTATGTGCCATGGAAGGGCTCAGTTTGTACTGACAGTTTGAGCCCTGCATGAAGTGTGATTGTACATGGCATCAGCTGACTGGAAACCCTATCACACCAGTTGCAAGGCCAGATGAGGCTGATTAACAGTGAACACTGATGAAGTACTCTCCCACTGGTCGCCAAGAGCTGCACTGTGAACATCTTTCATCATCTGGCGCTCAGCTTTTTGTGTATGGTCTGGGTTTAGATATAATGGTGACTCTTCAGAAAGCAAAAGGGGGTATTCAAAGAAAATGTTTTTCTGAAGTTGGAAGAAACAGCCTGGCTATTGTTTATTCTCTGACCACACAAATACCTTGTGGCAATTATGTCTTTTAAAACTGTAGCTCTGTCTCACTCCTTACATATGAACGGCTCTGTGATAGCAAATAACAAACAACAAAAAATCACAACAGAATGTCAGCTTTCATTTGAAGTTTAGAGGAATTATAACATTGAGTAATAAAGTGATAAAGTCAGTGAAAGGCAACTCTCCTGTGGTGTGTGTCAGCACAAGTTGTTTGCACCATGGTCCTGTGTGTCGGGTAAGGAACTTTCAGAGCTCTGCATCACTCTGTTCACATCACTTCCATGGCAAGGGACTGGAACTGGATAGTCTTTAAAGGTCCCTTCCAAACCAAACCATTCTGTAACTCCACCATTAATACAGAGCTTTCACGTTCAGAACTGTGTAAATATGTCAGATCACACCCTCAAAAGCAGCTCCTTTGAAAAATGTAACAGAAAAAAAGGAAGAAAATTCACTATCAGACAACTTCTACCAAAGAAAACAACCTTGCCTTTTTTCCATCCTGGACATTTTCAAAAATGGAAAGAACTAAAATATATGGGGGCTGGGAGAATTCTGGAATGTATTTAAAAATAGGTCGGGGAAAAAAAAGCCTTAGACTCTTCAACAAATGATCACAATTAATCAACAAGAATGGAAGCTGACTCTTTAATAAATGTGTTGGAATTATGCTCCTTTCTGGGGGCAGGCTCTTGGATGTTAACACAACAGCTCTCAATGTTTATGGCTTTGCTGCCATGGGAAGGAGTTGTGGGATGGCATCCTCTGTGGTTTAACATGATCCATCAGCTGATGGCTCATTCTGCAAGGCAGATCATTGTCACCATTACGATTTCATTCGCTGCCTCAAAGCCAATTTCCCTGCATATAAACGCTTCATTCAGAGCACAGAGAAAATACATTAGGGAAACAATATAGCATACTGTACAACAAGGATTTTCCTGCACTGTAACTCTACAGCTCACCAGGCAAAACCTACTTCTTTTTATTCTAGTTCCCCAGGGTGCTGCATGGAGACACCAATCCTGAGACGGATTAACTGTGGCGCTTTCATCAAGAGGAACTTGTCTTCACTCTGACTTTGGAATAGAAAGGACGTGCTATTACCCTTGCCTTTGAAAGAAAAAAGCTTTCTACCTGCATTCCTTGCTCACTTCCAAAGTTTAGCTCATAGGGATTAGAATTTGCTAGATATAGGATAAGCCCCTTTCAGAATACTCATATAAAGAAAGATGGAGAGAGTTTCAGATATATTTACTGAATGTTTATTACTGTTAGAAACAAGAAAATTTGAGTTAAAGTATGAGAAAAATATTAATTCTTCACGTGCCATAAATGAGAGTAGTCAGGGAAAAATGGTGCTTTTTTCCCCTCTCTGTTACTTTTACATAATATCTGCTATTTGCTATTCAAAACCAACCTTTTGTTTTCTGTAATACATGCGTGATTTTGGGCCACTTTTATTTTAGGAATTTGACTCGATCCATACTATAGAGCATAAAGTTTCTGGCAGCAAGTGTTTAATATCTCCTCAGTATTGAGGTCTCCGTAAGATATTTCATACCTAGCCTTGAAGAGTGCAGAAAGCCTAAGTCACTGCAGATCTCAGGCCAACATCCCAGCCCCACCCGGGATGTTTTTGTGTTAGTGGCTTCAAAAGAGGCTGGAAATGCTAAATATTGGGTAAGGAGGTCTGGTAGCACATGATGACTTTGTAATTATTTTATAACTATAATTATCTCAGATATGAGAAGAGAAGCAAAGCTCCTTCTGCGTTTGACTTGGATTTAATTTAAACCTGTTTTAAACCCTGCAATAATTTTAGCTGATTTCACTGCCACTGAACAAGTCTGTAATATGAAACATCACCCACAGCTTCCTGGACATGGGCAGGGTCAAACAAAGCCCAGTTTTCTCCCTGGGCTTTTAGAGCAATGTAACCAGGCACAGAAACATGGGGCTGGTGGTGAAATAAGTAGTTAGTCTGATTTGGAAGAGGATATTCTTTATGACCAATGCCCAACAATATTATTTCTGAAACTGATACCTCCAGTTTTAGAAAAAACAGACAATTTAGTAGGGCAGCAGTGTGCAGAGGACAGTCTGACACTGGCCTTGACTGTGTCAGTGCATGAGCAAGCCATGGTACTCCTGCTGCAGGTCACAGCTCATCCCTCACAGAGGACTGTCACTCACCATGGGAAGGACTGTCCCACACTGCAGTGGCAGGTGACCATGGCATGGTGGCTGACACCCATGGTCCATGTTGCCACAAAAATGCTCTTCACACACCACCAGCTCTTCTCAGATTATGATGGCAGACCAAGAACCTCAAACACAAGAGGACTGAGGTAATGCCTTTTATAAATAGCCCAAGTCCTGAAAAAAAAAAAAAAAAAAAAAAAAAAAAAAAGTGGAAAAATCTATAAAAATGCTGAATTATAGTAGTCAGTGGAAGTATATTCACTGTTTTTAGTAATCTCCATTATTTCTAGTGAGCAACACATCTGGGAGGGAACAGCAGGCGGAGACCTGACACTTTCTCACCTTTCCTGGGCTGCCCTCCCTGCTGTTGGGGAAAGGGCTTGTGCTGCTCTTCCAAGGAAGAGGATTAGGGTAGCTGCCCTAGCAGAGGAAGTCCTCCCACGGGATAAGGGGTTTTTCACCTCTACATGTTAGCCAGCCTGATTTTCCTCTTGCCTGCTTGGCTGGAGGAGCAGCTCCATGCATTGGTGACAGCAGAAGCTGGAAAAGCTCATACGGTAAAGAAAGAGAAGTCAGGAGCCAAATTGCTTTCCTAAGCGTCGGTTTCAACGCTTATCAAATGGCAGCGTCAGTCCCCCTCGAGTGTGTCCGCAGTGGTTCAAAGCACTCAGGGCAGAGGCTCTTGACTCACCCGTCCTTCTGTCCTGCAGCTGCCCAGGCTCAGCTCTGTGCCTGCACGGCGAACCGGAGCAGGGAATCGATCTGGCTGGAAAAAGTCAGTTAAAACACCCTCCAAAAAGCAACGTGTTTTTCTTTCCAGCCAGAATCACTTCTCCCATCTGGCCGGGCTCACAGCTGCACAAACAGCTGCGGCCGGAGCGGGGCTGCGGGGGCCGGGGCAGCGGCACCGCCGATGAAAGAGAAGCTCCGCCGGAGCCGGCACCGAGCGCGGGGACCCCGAGGGACCCGGCCCCGTGGGCGCTCGGCTGCCCCGCTCCGAGCCAGGGCCGCAGCGGCATCCCGGCTGTCCCTGGCAGGGACGGCTGCTCTGGCACAAGCGGCAAGCGGGGACATTCGCGCTGGTTTGCACCTCTGATCTCCCTCTCCTGCAAGACAGGCTAAGAGAGAGAAGGATGCTCACGCTGCTCAGCAGCCAGGAGCAATGAGTCCCGTTTCAGGTCTGGAATTAAGGGAGAATCCTGCAGAAACATCCAGTTTAAACATGAGGTACATTTGGAGAAGTTGAACAGATAATCGTATACAAATTATGTTCCTTCAGGGAAATTAAACATGGTTGAGATAATTAATAACTTTCACATTAGAAGTGTTTGTGTTCTTTGTCCATGCTAACACCACTGGGTAGTGGCTGGGGTTTTTCTTCAACAATCAGAGGAGAAGATGGTCAGGTACTGAGTCATTTGTACCCACAAGCTACAAATACAGAGCCATGGCTCAAGTAACTCAGTACTAGGTTAGCTCAGTATTTGAGACTGGACTAAGGCAAACCAAAGCTGGAAGAGTAACTTAGACTGCAATAACTGCAGACAGGCTGAATAGTGTTGTCAATCTAAAGCACTGGGAGATGAGTCAGCAAGTGCTCCTTCATGTAGAGATCATGAGATAATGTTTCTGAAGCTTAACACTTTAACTGCACCATAGTTTCTAACATTTATTGTGAGGCTGATATTCTCTATCAATAGAGAGTATCATAATGTGAGGCTGACATGATGCGAGCCTGGTATCAATAGCAATAGCGAGGTTTAGAAAAGACTCAAGGTACAAACAGCAGAGCTGGCCAGTGTGTTAGGCAAATAAAATATGACTTCTTCAGGTTCAGAATGCTTGAACTTATCTCTGTGACAAACTTCTTCTTCTGTGAATCTTCCTTCACATGACAGGATTAAAGTCTCTACAGAGTTATATTGGTTTTACTTGAGTAGTACAAATTCCCTCCCCAAAGATGCACTAAGCATTGCATGTAAAAATTACACTCCTACTCCAACAGGAACATCCCACGTGATTTGAATGCTGTTGGTAAGGTTCCTGATGGCACCCTGTATCAGAATTGCTGGGTGGTGTTGTATCACCATTGTCTTTGGATAATTATACAGCACCACAATATTACAGGGTCCAGTTGGTGGGTTGGAAAAATATTCATAGAGAATGGAACAGAAGGTCCATCCTCATACAACTGAACTGATACTGAAGCTAAATATCAAAGATGGACTGGTCTGCTGACAAACTCAGTGATGGGTACTCCTTAAACCACTCACAATGTCAGATTCAACTCCATTAATGCTGAATTTTTTTCCATTTTAGAAAACGTCCTTCTATTTCTCATCAACCATATTTTACTGTAAATACAATGACTAAAACAAGCCACTCAAACAGATTTTGACATAATGTGCATAGGTTTGTGCATGTGTGTATATATGGATACACTAAAAATAGTAGCTTAATTTTTTTCTGCATCCATAGTTTTCCCCCTTGAAGTGTATAGCAGACACTAATTTTTTAGTGATTCTAAATATTCAGCTCTGTGTTGCAATTTTAAATGGTAACAGTTTACACTCAAACAAGCATGGAGTAAAATGCCACATTTGTCTTGCAATGGAATTTTTCTATCTTTAGCTCTGATTGAAGCTTTCCCTAGTTTAATGTGAAATACATTTGAATAAATAATGAGCTGATTAGTATGGAATCAGTTTCTGTTTAACAGAAGCATTTCTTTGCATTGTATTATAACTATTATTAACCATTTACATACTGGTACCATATACAGAACATGATGAAAAAGAATCAACACAGAGAGATATTTTTTTCTTTGTATTACAGTTCTGGGTCTTTATTAGCTGTATCAGTTATGTTATATTGCTTCCAATCACCAAGAACAGTGTATTAGAGTAAATATACAGGTTATCCCACTGCTTGAGTATGCTCCAAACAGTCATCTCCCTGATGTATCAGTAACATTTTTCTCCTGTTGATTTGTGGAAGACCATTTTATTTGATCTGTGCCAACACAATGCTTTTACAGCAACAAAAAACAAGTTTGCTTTAAAAGCTGATTCTTTGTCCTTATATTCTACAACTAATTTCTTAAGTGGGCCATTTTCAAGGGATTGTAAACAACTTAGAAAAACATATTCTTTGAAAAATCATTCATTCATTCATTCATTCATTCATTCATTCATTCATTCATTCATTCATTCATTCTTCCACTTATCCAGGACAGCAAACTCTAAATTACACCTTTTAAAAATGATTATACTTAAAAGTTTCATGCTGATAGCAGACAAAAACCTCTTCACAGCATGTCTAAAAAAACCAATTTACTAAAATGTGCAAAAAAAGTAAATAATAATTTCTTTACTTCTCCCAATTATTCTAACTATAATTATTCACTATTGGGAGTTATTCTAGCTCCCAATTATTCCCTATATAGATTTTGCAAGACTGTGCTTTGGTTATTTTTTGTCTAGGAATTCAGGATGCATAAATATTACAACAACAAAGCGGAAATCCTTGGAGCCAATTTATCTATTGAAAAGAAGTCTACACATCTTAAAATATGGAAATGGCAAAATATCAAGGGGAACTTGTTTACTTTCTCTACTGGAGACTTCATTGAACTAAAGCTAAATATTCAAGAATAAACCCAGTCTTTCAAATGCACAGGTGCTTAACTGGAATCTTTCGTTTTGCAGCAGCAGAACCAAGATGAGAATCTGGCCCTGGAGCCAGCAGGAATGCCATATGATATCTGAATGGTAATTTTCTCTGTATGTGCCACAATAATGCCTCAGACTTGACCTTTGGCTTTGTTGTCACCAAGTATTATCATATGTATAATTTGACCTTTCTTACTTGTATGAATGCTTGGCCTTGAACTCCATCTAACCTTCTAGAAGCTGTAAAGATAATTTCTATGCATTTGCAATAAGGTCCCTGATTTGACCTATGACTCAAATGAACAATAATTTCTTAATATTCCCATTTCTCCTAAGAGTATTTCCCGTAAGAGTATAATAATAAGGCAATAAAATGTCCTTCAGTGTGAACTCTTGTTATTCTAAATTTTGAAGGTCTGTGCTTTAGGGCATTCACAGTTCATTACATTTCAGTGTTGTCAAAAGATAGTATCAAGGCATCAAAAGTTTCTAGAATTTAAATCAAAATAAATGGAAGGACAAAAGTGACATTATTTCACTGTGTCTATATCTAGACAAAACTAAAGACAATAACAAGCTTAATTTAGGACAGTGGAACAAAAGCATATCTTAGCACTAGCAGAAGACTATTAATACTCCTGCCACTTCTATTTAGCAGTTCCAAAGCAGAAAAAGGAAGAAGTATTAAAAAAATTTCAATTCAGACCTTTGGAAAAAAAATTGTGCATTCCATCATTATGCAACAAAACAATAGATAATCTAACATCATAACTTTCTTCAGCAAAATATAATAAATATGCTGGTTTTTCAGGAAAAAAAAAAACTTTGTTAATATTGGTACACAAAAAGAATGCAAACTATTGCAAGTGTGCAAAGGAGTTGTGATTATATTGAAAATGGATTCAGCCTGATGACATCCAGTGTGTGATACAGAAGCACCTCTTTCAGCTGTGCAAGACTGTGAGATCACCCTTCCAACTACACAATTTGCCTTCAGCACCTAAAGCTGTATTTCACACCATATTTTGCTCAGAGTGGAATGTTAATGGATCATCATATTTGATGATCAGGCCCAGTACAGAAGTTTTCACTTTTTGTGCAGCTACACCCAAAACATGAATTCATCTAAACTTTGCCTGCATATAAAAGGCTCTGATTTAAAACTCAATAACTCAGGAATTCGGTCCTGTACAAGTAGGACATAGAATATAGAGCATAGAACATAGAATATAGAATAGTAGAACATAGGATATATGCAATTAGATATCAGACCCATGGGTAAGGTAAATACAGCCAACACACGGTGATTGAAATCAGTGGAGCGAAGAGCAGCTGCCAGGCATTGCTCATATTTTGCTGATATCCAAGCAGAGATGAGTTTTGGAGACCATGAAGTGACTTTTGGCAAGTGGAATATTTATAAAAAGGGTGTGCAGCAATACACCTGCACTTGTGTAGTACCATGACCTGGATTTACCATCCTTACACTGTCTCCTTTTCCAGCCACCCAGAAAACCCACCCCAACATACTATTTGTAGAAGATATTCCATATACTCCTTAATATTTTCTTCTTTCCTTTCTTTTTCCTTGAAACTGTACTTCTTGGAAATTACTTTGCATGGCTTTCATTCTCTTTGGCTATTCAAGCCAAGGCTCCTTTTGTGGAAACGAATCTTTTCTACTTAGAGCTGAAGTGTCCATGTGACTGGTAGTGATGCTATGACATGATCAATGTGACTCTCCTCCTTATACAAATTGCTCCTTCCCAGCTATCTGTCTTGCTATCATAGTTTTCTTCCCCACTGTAAAGGCTGGTGACACAAAACTAGCTCAGACACATCACTCAAGATAATTCTGAAGCTTCAGAGTACAGGGAACAATGTAAGAGATAAAGACCAAATTATTAGTAGAATGTGCAAACTGAGAGTCAATTCAAAACCCTTATGCTGCTCTTCTTTTTTTGCTTTCGAGCAGAGGGTTTATACACTGCAGTCTTGGTAGCAAGGGCCAGCCTCCATTGTCACTTGGAGCTCAGCTGCCACAGGCAGAATTGAGGGTTGAAAACTGAATGACGAAGGTGCCTGCAGCTAAACAGATCTCTCCTAAACATAAAGTGTTTCTTTGGCAACAAGTAAATGCTTTGGGTTCTTTAAGATTAGAGAGATATAGTATGGTTGGCCAAAAATAACAGAACATTCAGAAAAGTTTGGCTCCAGAGTGCATCTCTATCTTGAATAAGCAGATTAAGAATCACTTATTTTAAACTGTTTTCCCAACCAGAGTGAGCTTGGATGTTTGGCTTGCTGCAGATGTACTGGTCAAGAGATACTAAAAGAGCAAAACCTCAAGGATTGAAGTTTTAAGTTCATGTTCTGTCACCCCAGATTTTCCAGAAAAATGCAAATTTCATACTGCTCTCTGATCCAAGTTTTGAGACTCTCATTATCACGAGTCCTTCCAGAAATATCCAACAACCTTCTCTTCCCAATCCTCTCCCAGTCCAAGGGAGGGTTGATGAGGCAGCTCACTGACATGGTGGGAGCTGGTGAAACAGGGATCATGCTGGAGCATGGGACACAATCCTTCTGCTCATTCCACCAAGCCTCAGGGGTTCTGTCTCCTTGCAGAAGGACTCCCTGACCAGGCACTGGTGGGCTCAGCTCCTCATCCTCCTCCCAGGCATTATCAGTGTGACAAAAGCAGAGTATCCCAAGTGTGCAGGCTCAGTAAATTGTTTTCCAGGCAGTAAAAGTCTGTTGGCTTTTAACACCAGTAGCCCTGGGGAATGAGTGGTTGTGCTGGCTGCATTTGCTCCCCCACATCCCCCTGCCACGCTGCAGCCCAGCAGCAGCACCCCTAAAGCTGCAATCACCACTGGAGTGGTGGGGAAAAAGCGTCTGCTGGGGCTCAGGTACAACAGGAAAAAAAGAGGTAAAAAGAGAGTTAAACAAGGAAAAGACAGAAGATGGAAAGAGCTCTAAGGGATTGGATGGAGCTGGCAGGACATTTCAGGCAACAGGCAGATAATCAGTCAGCTGGCCAGAAAAACAGCCCTGCTGTGGAGGGTGACGGAGGAGGAGCTGTGCTTCAGTGGCTTTTGGGCCTCACACTGGCTCTCTGCTGAGGGTGAGCAGCTTCCTGGGCTGTCAGACCACTGGAAAATTTCTGTTCTCCATTCTGCTGTTCTAGGGATGCAATCACAGCTCTAGTTCTTTACGTGAGAAGTTTTCACTCTCTAGGAAGCCCCTTTTGCTCTAGAAGCCCTTTTCTCCATTCTCTACCCAGCAATATTAACAGCTCCATCGCAGGCATAAAGGTTCTTCATCCTGCTTTAAGGAGAAATGAGAGTAAAAGCATTTTTTCCTGCTGATAATGTAACTAATATATTTTTTTACTAATAATTTGCTATTATTTGATGCTGTCACTGAAAGGCAAATAGCATTTAAAGGCAGAATTTGCACCAGCCCCTACAGATTTTTATGGGGAGTTTGGCATCTATCTGACCCCAACAGTGTCATAATTCTCCACTAATAATAATGAAAACAATACACAGTACTTAGAACATAAAAAGGCAATTTTTATTTAACTTCAAGTTAAAAAAGGAAAGGGGAATGGAAGGTTAAGGGGAGGAGGAATGGAAAAGGAATGAAAAGAAGAAGGGGAAGGAGAACCACTGGAAAAAAAAAAAAAAAAGAAAAAAAGAAAAAAAGGGAAAGGGAAAAAGGGCAAAAAAAGGACTGGGAGTTCCAAAATCCAAACTCTGCGTCTCCTCCCGCTCCCTGCAAACTGCTTTCTTATGCAGTGGATTATGAAGTTTTCGAGGCTGGATTAGAGACTGCTATAAAACAGTTTGCCTGACACAGAAGCACATTTAAATTAGCAATGCCATAAACGGCCCTGCGAGGGAGGGAGGGCCTGCTCGTGATTCAAGGATATCATCTTTTGGGTAATTTTTCCAGTATCATAAATTTCTGCCCGAAGTTCCTAGCAGAATAGCACTGCTCCAACATATATTGAATAGGTGTCTTTCATAAAATGTTATACATGGAACAGAACTACAACTTGTGGATCCCGTTTATTTAAGATTAGTGATTTAAACCCATAGCTTTTTAGATGTAATGTTTTACCTTTCTGAGACCTTTGTGCTTAGCTGGAGGATGTTTACTGCGACTGAGGTATTTTTTCTAAACAGAGAGGTGGATTATTTAAAACCTTTTGGTATGGAAAACCCACAGTTTGTCCACCTCAAACAATCTCTTCTCTCCCCCAGTTGTCACAGCAACAACTTCAGCATTTGAAAGGAATCTGCTTCAATAATCTAAGCCTCTGATCTTTGACAGGCTTATAATGAAGGAACAGTTTGTTAATGCTGACATAAACATTTTGAAAACTTAAAGGTACAATTATTTCATGTTGTTTAGGAAGTGAGCACTACATGGTCAAGAGAACAGCACCCTTCAAAAATATTTACTCATGCAATTTCCTAGTGAGAAAAACAACTGCTGACTGTACAGCTGAACTGAGATTCCAGCCCTGTGGTTTGAGCAGCAAGATTTTTTCTTTGTCTCCTGCCCATTTATAGCTCTTTTTTTTCTCTCTTAGAATCCCATGATGATCTTTTGGATAATTCCAGGATATATCTTAATTTAAAAAGATAAAACTTAGAAACCCAGGCTGAATCAGACCCAATTCCAAGTGTGTCTCCTGACTATGCTGCTTGTGATAAAAAGTCAGAACCGCTTCTCAGCCAGCCAGCTGTGATGGAAGTTGTTTGCCTGCTTAGCAAACAAAACTGTTATTTCTGCTGGGAGGAGGGCAGAAAGCTGACACAGTGACAGAGTTCCCCAGGCTGTGCTCAGCAAAGTATTCCCTGTGCTTTCTGGGCAAAGCAGCAGCCAGAGCAGGGACAAACTGGGGGCTGCCCTTTGGAGCCCCAGCCCCAGTTGCTCCGGGGACTCCATCGCTCTCGGAGCAATTTCCTCCAGCAGCACCAGGGCTCCAGTGGTCCTGGGGGTGAAATCCATCATCCTGCATGCTGCACTCTATCAACTGGGGCTCCGAGAAAGGGTCAAGTGGTCCGCTGCCATGCTGTTTGAGCTCATCAGAGACATATTTAATTTAATTAAGGTTGTCAGCACTATTGATTTTGGCAGTTTCAATTACCGTGCTGTTATGGCTTCTGGATCTACTGATCTGTGATGAGCCCTATCAGCACTGGCACACATTGAGGAAAAAGCCCTTTGTCTCCTTTAAAACCTGACACATCCTGCCATAGGCCATAACTTATTGCTTTTATCCAGCCCGGCTCCTCTTCTGTTCCTCATAATTAATTTCTCATTAGACAGCTCTTTATTGTTTAATTTGTGCAGTTTATAATCAAATTGGGCACATTAATTGTAGTTGAATTTAAGGCTAATGAAAAATAAAGGTTTTCAATAACTTACTCTTCAATTATTTCAGACAAGATAAAATAAAACACTTTAAGAGTTGTCAGCTTTTTAAATTATAAATTAGGTTGTTTAAAGAGCATGGGCATTTAGGAAGCAGTTATCACACATTTAGTAATTATAAATCCTATGCTCCAATACAATTATTAGGATATATTTACAATTCCTCTTAGTTTTTTCCACCCTGTTGTTAGTTAACTGCATAACATCTAATTGTTGGTGGTTAAAAATAGCATAATCTGAAGTCTCTGGGCCTGATTCCTCTTCTTCAGCAGAGTGAACTGTAAATCAGCATGTCTAAGTCCATATCCTTAACACTGGAACAGGAGAGGTGTCTGAAACAGGAGAGATGTCTGGGTAAGAGGAAGAGGACCCCATTTGGTAGAGATTTTATAAAATGCTGATCATTCTTCTAGGCAGCACTGTAGGATTCAGCCCCTTTCCTTCAAGAAAAAGGTAATACATGATTTACATTGGGACCAGGACATCAGCAGGCAAAAATCAGCAAAGTCCTCTGGATGTAGACTACAATTTGTCCCATGATGTGCATAATCTTCATTTTAGCAATGGGAAAACAAAGGCAGAGAAGCAGCTTATTTGAAAGGACATATGGGAGATGAGGCCTGCCTGCTAGTTCTTTGTTTTCTTTTTGGCTTTTTTCTATTTTTCATTTAACAGTGAACAGGGGGGGTGAAGGAGGATGGGAAAGAATATGGGATAAAAAATTCAAGTAGTACCCACCTTCTTTCTTGTCAAGATGAAAACCAGGAAAACTGAGTTTCCTTCTTTTCTCAAAGGCTGCACTCAATGCACAGCATGTTAGGGGTGAGCAGGAAAAGCAAAGGAAAGAAAGGAGAGTTTCTGATCACCGCTGAGGGGCAAGCTGGGGGGCTGTAGGCCCATAGTTTGCATGTGAGGAGGTGATGGGAGAATTTGTGTGTTGTAAGATCTCTCTTTGGCCAGGCATGCAGGGTCCCAGCATGACACACTGTGTGAGAGTATGTTCTGGGTATGTGCCCGGGCACCCAGGGCAGGGATCCCTGGTCACAGTGTGAGTTTGGGAGGGGTGTGTGTGACCTGCTCCACGTTCCCTGCCCCAGCATCCAAATGATCACCCCTGCTCCTGCCCAGTGAGAGCTGAAGCTGCGCCTGATTGTGCATCTGCATCAAGGAAAGATGGGTCAGAGACAAAATCATGTCCAGTAGCTACAGACCAGAAAATGTAAAAACTGAAATACTGTTGAGAAAATGGTCACATCCACTGCTGTAAAAGTGCAAGGCTGCTGGTCTTTTTAATAAAAAAAAAAAATTATGCTTGTGCTGTTCAAAAAGGGTGAAATTCACCCATATCCTCACAAGATCTATTTACTAACCAAGTCCTGTATATAAAAAAGACAATGTCAGAGATTTTCTTTACATACTCCAGTCCAAACAGAGGTTATTTTTTTATTTCAGCAAAGTATTTTTGTCCAAAATTCCTTGGTGGGGACCCTGCCCTTGTGGATTTGTAGGAATCTTCTAATTTACGTATTGCTTCCTGTCTGGAATGAAGGGCAGGTCACTATTGCTAAATATTTCAGCATCATGTGTATTCTCTAGTTCAAAATCATTTGGAACAGAAGCAGGAGATACTGTTTTCCCAAATACTCCCAAACACTCTACATCAATCACCAACTGAATACGACAATATTCACCTGCCCAGCTTTTGGAAGGGAAAGTGAGGATACCTCCCTTCAATAGGAGCATGAGAAATGTTGGATGCAGGAGTTTTGTCACCAGCATATGCAGCCAGGGAACAAGGGAACTGGGGAATCAGGGAACCAGGCAGCACTTCCCCAGTGCTGAGTGCAGGGGCAGGAAAGGAAATCAGCGCTTTGGCTGGAGAAGAGGGCTCCTGGAAACTCAGCCTCTGATAAGGATGTGTGGGAACAGCAGGGGGAAAACAGATCAGCAAGCCTTGAGTAATGTGTGATGGGAAAGCAGCACACACTTTGTCCTTGGCCCTGCTTGGTGTAACCCGTGCAGTGAAAGCACAGGTGCACCTGCTGGGCACCACAGGCAGAGGTTACAGCCCTTGAAGAAACCTGCTTAAAGTTACGAGGGCTGCTTGAATTTACTCTTCTCTAGCAACTCAATTACACAACTCACCTCTGAGGTGCTGAACCTACTGCTGTTGTGCTCTTTCTTCCCTCAACCTTTACATTCCTGGATATATTATTTCCAAAAACCCTGGCCTAAGGTCTGCACTCTTTCTAGGAACAGGAATTATCTAAGTAGACAAGAGCAAAAGACCTTCCATGCAGTTTGTCGTCACCCCTTGACAGCAGTTCAGTGGTTTTGTGCTGCGTGACCCGCAGGACAATCAGATCTGGTAATTTCTGGCTGGCATCTTACTCCAAGTAGAACCATCAGACCTGGCTGTACATGCAGGGACTAGGCATCTGAACCCTACAAATATCTTTCTCTTTTAATTTAAAAATAGCAGAAAGATTTTTAAAAGGGAATTTATATAAGAATATAAGAATATTATTGATATTCTTATATCAATATATTATTGATATAAGAATATCAATAATATTTGTTCCTAGGCAAAGTTTCTTTCAGCCAAGTTTCAACTGTGAGGAAACTCATTTAGCAAGAAATGAACTCATGAAGAGAGAGTTTTGTAATGGAACCAATGAGAGGTGGCAGCACCCTGCTAACAGGTGCCACTGTCACAGCAGTGACAAGGTAAGACTTCTAAAGACATTATAGCCAGGGCTGTGCCCACCCATGCAGCTAAAGATCTACCAGGGTTTCTGTTATGGACCTCTGTTTGCAGGGTCTTGATACTTTAGTCATAAAAGGCATACCACAGGCTGAGAGTGAGAAAATAAAGATACAGCGCTCCAGGGCAGTTGGAACAAAAATAATAAAATCCACATAGGTGTTTTGAAGGACCTCTTTGGGATTTTGAAATTTTAAAAAGACCATGCTTCTTTTGCAATTAAATTTGGCAGATTACTGGTCAATAGCATTAACTGGGAGGGTTTTTTTCAGTTTGTTGCATTTTCATTTAGAGCCCCTAAAATGCCTGTGGCATTTTTTAAGCTTAAAAAAATCTTATAGCTCAATTAAAGGATAACAGAAATAAACCAGGATTACCTGTATGTAATTACACAAAGTTAAATCCAAGAAAACAATACACTACCACAACTCTCTTGGGTAATTTGAGCAGTCTCCCTAGAATCTCCAGAGGCAAAAAAATGAAGGTTGTCTCAGCTCATACCTGAGCATTTACTGCACTATAGCAAAAGACTCTGAAGTCCAAAAGACCACAGAAGCAGATGGAAAGACCTCTCCTTTTTCTTGATCAACCTTTTAATAGCCTTGGGGGATATGCTACAGAACTGAGCAAACTCTGTACTGGGGCACAAATTAGATTCAATGCTCAACTCACAAACTTTCTTATTGCTCTTGACCATTCTGCTCCCACTGTCTTCCCCTTGTCCACCAATACAGTACTGCAGTCCAGGCTGAGCTTCACTACATACACGTGGCAAGAAATAATTCAAATCAGCTAAATGTATCCAGATCTGAAGGCAGAAGCTATTGTTTAATACTTCCTAGGAGGGGTAAAAATTTTCTGTATGTCAAATTAATCCTCAAACTGTCTTAAGATGTGAAGACACCTTCATTGCAACTATTTGAAAATATAAAATCAACCAAATACCCTGTCCTGTTTCTGAAGAACAAGAAAGTATGGCAGAAGAGTTATCTAGGGAGCAAAGCAGCTTGTTCTTTCCTACCATATTCTGGGTGGGACTACCTAAAGTCCAGGCACTTTTTGACTACCAATACCTGCAGGCGCAGTGGCATGTTAGCTGAATTTAGCTCTCTGTGTTTGGACATTGTATAGCTGGATGAAATTCAATCTGTTTGGCTTTAAACATTTTAGTCCTGAATCATTTACCCAAGCTTCAGAGTAAATATATGAATGATATAAGTATACATGAATGATATAAGTGTATATGAATGATATAAGTATATATGTGAATGATATATGTATATATGTGAATGATATATGTATATATGTGAATGATATATGTATATATGAATGATACATAAGGATAAGGGGACCCACACCTTGACTGCTTGAGAAAATGGGCCATAAAACCAATGCCAATCACTTTCTTCCATCAAAAACTTCCAAAGGTAATAGATTGACTCTATCTGCAATTATAAGATTATTTTCATTATAACCATCCCAGCCTGGATTTAAACATGAGTATGTGAATAGCAGCACAGTATACACAGTATATATGTAGTACTGGTATATGCCGTGTCAGTAACTCAAAACACATGTCATAGGTTTCTGAAAAGCAGCCAGGTAGAGTGTAGCTACTCCCTTATCACCACCAGAGTTCCCTACCTGGACCAAGTCTACGTATTTATTGGTGTTATACATGAAGTGGTCCTGCCCTCAGCTGTGTTTGGTTAAACTGGGTATAAGCAGTACCTTTCAATCCTGGGGTCCTTCACCAGCCTGGTGATAAGGCATCCATTCCTCAGAATATTATAGCAGTATATTTCAGCCTGTAAGCTGGGTTAATTTACACCAGCTGAACTAGTCCTGCACAGGCTGGGCAGACACAACACCAGGACCCTGGGAGGCTCCTTGTGTGTTACAGAAATCCCTGGCCTCCCCTTTGGAGCAACCTTTCTGCCCTCAGCACTGTGGAGACAGTACAAAGCATCTGAAGCTTGGGCCCTAACCTTTTATCTTTGAACTTTTCAAATTTATTTTTCTATGCCTGAAGTATTTGCTTATAAAACCAACATGACCACCAGAATAAAAAAGAGCAGTGACTCTTAGCTTTGTCTTTTGTGCTCTGCTCAACAAGACATGTCCTGTACCCTCAGACAGGGAATGCACAAGGAGCACCAAAGGCAAGGGTTTGGAAACTCAACACATACACCATCTCTGCTCACCAGGGGCAGGAATCTATTTTCAGACCAGGGAGTGCAAATGGATATTTATTTTATTTTGCTGCTTAATTTTAAGATACTTATTGTCATTTCCCTGGCAGCAGGGTGTCAGTGAAGATAAGAATTGCAAACTCAGAGGAATGACCCTTTCCATTCATCTGCCCTTATTTAGAAGTGATGGCCTTCATTTCTTTTTTCCTTTTTTTAATAGAAAATAAAAACCTCTCTCTATTCTGTCCTTCAGGCAAGTTCACTGAGTCCACTGTATTTCAACAGGAGCTAAAGACATGGTTCTATTTACCCTCCCCCAAAAGGTCTCTATTAATTGTTTTCAAATGTTGGCAGCCATGTGAAACCCTGCCTAGCAAGTCTGGCTCCTTATATGATTTTTATTAAAATTCACTTTGCACACAAGGCACATGAGATTTATGGCTGAAACTAATAGGTTGGTTCTCACTAAGACATAAATCCATAGGCTGTTTATTGAGGCTCATGGACATTGAGAACTCAGGTAATTGTTACTGTGAGTGCTCAGCTTAAAAACAGTCAGTTATGTCTCTAAGGAAATTTGTTTAACTAAGCACACCACATAAGCTCCTGAAAAATCACTTTATCTGTGATGGTGAATGGGAGTACTGTGCAGGGTAAGTCCTGTATCTCATCTGTACATTTAATTTCACTTGTAACACTTTTCATATTTTCCTTTTACATGGTGTCTTACATTATAAAGAGCACATGTAAAAAGGATCACATTCATTTTCTTTCCGTGCCTGTTTTAGCCATTTTTCATTTATATATCAGAATTTCTGCTTTCTTGCTACACACCCTTACAAACTCCAGCTGAGGTTTTGCAAGTCCAGTTCCTCCTGGCTTGCTCACAACCACAATCTGCCACATGAACATCATTCTAGTGACAGCACACAAGGTGAAGCAGAGCCTGGGCTGATCTTTTTCTCTTAGGCTCCAACCACATTGCCATGTGCTAACAGCTGCCAGCCAGACTGGCAGGGGAGCCGGCTGCACTCTGGAAACTGTTCAGATGTGTCAGCTCAGTCCTGTGTCCCAGCAAAGAAGTCCTGCCTCTTGACATTGTGTTACCTTTCAGCAAGACTCAAACCTGTCTGAATGGCTTTCCACTCACATTTGTTTTGCAGCATGTCAGCTCACAGAGGAGAGAGAGAGGCAGCACTTGTGGCGCCTGAGTGGGTGTGGGTCTCACGCAGGTCCCATGTTACATCTGCCAGCTTCATGCGACTGTCTTGAGCACCCTAGGGCATCTCACATAGCCCTTTTTATCTATACAGAGTATACCTCAGTGAAATACACCAGCTGCTTCTAAAAAAGAAGTCAGGATCACAGAATCATAGAATGGCCTGGTTTGGAAGGGACCTGAAAGATCACTAAGTTCCAACCCCCCTGCTGTGGGCAGGAACACCTTTCACTGGGCCAGGTTTCTCAGAGCCTCATCCAATCTGGCACTGAACACTTCCAGGGGTGGGACATCCACAACCTCAACCTGCCTGGACAGCATGTTCCACTGCCTCATCACTCTCACTGTGAAGAATTTCCTGCCAATATCTAAACTAAACCTCAGTTTGAAGCCATTTTCCCTTGTTCTGTCACTACATGCTCTTTTAAAAAGTCCTTCTCCACCTTTCTAGTAGGTTTCCTTCAAGTACTGAAAGGCTGCAATTAGGATACCCCAAAATCTTCTCTTCTCCAGCCTGGAAAATACCAATTCTCCCAGCTTCTCCCCTCAGCAGAGGTGCTCCATCCCTCTGATCATCCTGGTGGCCTCCTCTGCAGTTGCTCCAACAGGTCAATGTCCTCCTTGTGCTGGGAACCCCAGGGTTGGATGTAGTGTTCAAGGTGAGTTGCTATTGCTTTTCTACACTTTTACCATACTGAACTTCTGATATCAGATTTATTTATTATTGTGGTCATGTCAAAACCAGCCCAAACAGCTGAACACTTCATTGAATGTTGCACATGGGAAGGCTCACACACTAAAGTTACTTACTGAAGCCTCAAAGAGTGTTTATGCTATGCATAAGTGTCATACAAAAAAGCAGTGCAGCCACATTCATTTGGGGTTCAAAATCACTAACCATACTGACTGATGGAGTTCAGTAGCTTGGCACAGTCTATGATATTAGAGACAAATTGCTTTTGCAATCTAAGCTGCTACTTCTCAAAACATTTGCTTGGATGTAGATTTTTGTCTCTTTTGCAACATGCTGCCAAAACCAAAGCAAACCAGCCCTACAAAATAAGGATAAAAGGGTGGGAGAGTGCCTACAATGCAGCTGACTGTATTTTAAAGTTGATATCTCATTCATTTTAAAATGGTATGTAAATACTGAAACCTCCCAGACAGCTAAAGAAATACCTAAAATTCCATAAATTCTTTAGCAGATGAAGAATTAGCGCTAGTACAGACCTCAACAATTTGCAGGAGCTTAGGTATCTTTATGTCAATGGTGTTTACACTGAGTGTCTCATACATCCTGGGACTGGTGTCGAGACAAAGAAAAATACATTTTTGGAACACTTTCTTTCTCTCTCACTGCCAGTTTTCCCTTCTCAACAAGCAGCTTCTGCTTTTACAGCGTGTGCTTGGCAGTCTATCAGTTACCTAAATCTGTGAGGTTGTTGCTTGCTGATGAAGTCTCAACGCTCTTGTCTGATCCAGTGACTGGGTCAGCAAGGTTGTGTGTCCTGGGGACTCGGGGAACTGTATGGAGGTGACCTCTGACACTCATCAAAGGCTCCACGGCTCTGTTTGGCTCCTATCAGTTTAATCAGCTGGCTCATGGCTGCTCCCTCCCCATTCACGGCAGGCTCTGTCCCTCTGTGCCTGCCTGGGGAGCGCCCAGCCCTCGCGCAATCAGCCATTCATCCTCCTGAGTCTCACAGAAAACTCCCTTCTCGCTGAAAGGGGGGCAACAGATAGGAAGCTTTCTTTTATTTCAGAGATGCAGAGGTCAGTGTTATTCCTGAATCTTTTCTGGCAGTTCAAGGTGATGCTTAAACTGTAGATTCCATGTCTGTTATATGCTTTCCAAGAATTAGAGGTATTTTCAGGAAAAAAAAACCCCAAACAACCCTAAAAATACAAACTAAATAACATTTCCATGAAAATATGATTAAAACCACATATAAACTACTGCAGAAATCTGTCTGCTCTTATCTAGTGAAAATAAGAAAAAGAAAAAATTGTCTCAAAGTGTCACTTAACTTTTAAAAAAATTAGGACCCTATAAAATATTTTCCCAATTTTCTTCTGAAGAATATAAGACAGAGATTTATAAGCAAAGTTAAAGAAGCTGTCCCAGGTCTCTTGATGCTCTTGGTTAGCTCCACATATTGGGAACACATACTCCACATCACTTTATGGAGAGGGTATGAAGCCAGGCTCCATGGCTTCATCGTGGCTGCACCTGGGCTTGCCAGTGGAGGACATCAAACACCAAAGGAACCAAGGCAGAACAAAAATTTAAAATTTTAAAATTATTAGAATCTCAAGAGTGATTGAGAAATTAGACTACCCAAGAACATTTCAGCTTTCTGATGGAGTTCAATTTCCTGTGAGATAAAGGACAAGTACTGCATTCTTCTGTGTTTCATCCATGCAAGTGAAGGACAACTTGGAAGCAGAATAACATTCCAAAAATGGATTTAGATCAGCAAGTGGTCACTGCAACCATCATTTCTTCAGACACAGAGAGGTATCCCACAATATATCACAAAAACTATCCACAGCACAATGGACTCTGAGAAATGCCAGCAGGGCTCAGACACCTTGTCTGCAATGAAAGGATCATGGCAGAATGTTCTGTGGACATTGCCACAACAGCATGAATGTGTTTAATTGGTGCAATATCAGCTCAGCTAAAGCAATGTAATTTATGCTGACAATACTTCTCTGTGCAAAGAAATGCTTAAATAGTCTTATCTGAATGCATTTTTTTTGCAACACAAGAGAGGTAGATTATATAAATTACAGCAGTTAATAGCCTTTTGATTCATCACTGAATCTCACAGAAACAGAGAGTCTGGAGTGATTCTTGAGGTGGATAAAGTCTGTTGTGTAATGTGAGGATCAGTCTTGTAATCCTTGCTAAATCAACAATGCTTTGCTCCCATTGAACTCAAAACCTGTGCAGGGAAACAGGGAAAAAAGTAGTCTTTCACTATAGAAAGCAAAACTATATTTAAATATTTATGACTTTTTTTTTTTCCTGTGAACGTTATTCATCAAGAAACCTTCATTTTCTGTAATACATTTCAGAGCTTTTCCTTGTAGCCCTATTCTTTGCTATTCACTCTAAATTCTGAAGTGGCAAGTTAGACTAGCAATCTCATTAGCAATTGAATTTGTCTGTCTAGTCTGATATGCCTGGCAATGACCTGTTAGTATTAACTATTAAGTTTCCTTCTGTTTACTGAGCACTCTTAGCCACTCAAGCTTCACAAAATACACTAATTAAAGTGTGTGGATTAATGTTTTCTTTAATAACTAAGATAAAGTATATAAAAGCCATAATAAAAAGTTACTGCACATTTTTGTGCTGCTGCTTTAGCAAACTTTCAAGTTGCAAAATATACACCATTGTAATGAAGATGATGAACTTGTATTTCTAAGGTGTCAACTCTTCAGCTGTTGTTGATTATGAAGCATTATCTCTTGGTGTGTAAAATAAGTAAGGTTTTTCTCTGCCTTCTCATTCCTTTTGCTGAGTTGGTCAGACTTCTGCAATTAATGCATATTTTAGTCCTACTTGTCAGGACACATCAACATCACTGTTACACAGGAAGAAACTGCAATCATACCTTTGGGAAACTGAGGCACAGAACTGAAGCATCAGGTAAGTAGTAGAGCCAAAATATGAACAAACATCTATCATGATTTTATCTCCAACCTCTGGTTCACCCTACCTTAAGAAAAGAAGGAATGCTTCCTTATTTTTTTCATATATTTTAATTTAATAACATAGATTGAACCAATTCACTGTGATCATAAGTGAATTCCATAAGAGCTCCCTTAAAGCCACTGTTATTTTCTATGTTGCTTTCCCAGAAGTAGCTGGATGGATGGAGAGTCCCTGGCTTTGTGCACCTGCAGTTCCCTGGAAATGAATGGGGTTCCTCTCAAGCATAGCTTTGGATCTCTGCAGGGCAGGTTTGGAGGAAAGCAGGGGTGGGCAGAGAACACAAAGAAAAACAACACCACCACAAACAGAAGTATTCAGCTTAGGTATTTCTTCACTAGCATAAAAGTAAAGGACTATGAGTCCATTTTACACCACATTTTCCACTTTTAGTGTGCTTTTAAAAAGGCAGGGAGAAATCAGTTACCTTGTCTACCCCCTTTACTGAGGAGTAAAAGGCTTCTCCACCTGCACAACAGTCAGGCCTTACCTTTATTTATTTAGTTAGTTACCACCGAAAGATTACAGGATACAAATGTACACACACCCCTGTGACTATAATATGTTATACAAAAAGAAATGGTATTATTTGATAGCTCAGTTAAAAGAATAAGCAAATATTTTGGATCTACCATCCATAGTTAACCTTTCTAACAGATGTACATTTCAATGGACTTTCTATGAAATTTTAGACTCTTTAAAAAGGGAAAGGGGTTCTAAAATTAAAAGTGTGCCAAATAGCCTGCATGGAAGTCAGAAGCAAATTCATAGTTCAGATCTCTCAGAATCACAACTACAGTTTTTAGGGGTTGGCTACTAGTTCATTCAAAGATAAGAGAATGGCAAATATTAGTATTTATTTCTGTTTGCTAGCCAACTAAATATTCTGCGACTAAAACGAGATGATATAGACCGGTGATTTTATCAATGTAATGGTGAGACACTGATGATGGTGGCAATAATGTGGTGCAAATACCCGCATGGGTCAGTGGCCCTGAGGCTACAGAGGTAATGCCTTCTGAAAGGCAACTTGTTTGTAGCATGATGGGGTCAGTATTACAGCAACTGTGCCATGCAGGAGATCTTTAAGAACAAATGATAAACAAAGGGCATGTTAAATAGGGAGAAACAGATATATTTGGCACCTTTCTTTGGATGCTGCATCAGCTATTATTTAGCTAAACCCTGGCCCCATGTTCAGATGAAGGACACAGATCTGTGAAAGTAGCTTCTGGTTAGAAGCTGTCTGGTTAGAAAATGAGCCAGACTCTAATCCTGTCTTTAGGCACTTGTCTACAGCAGTTCCATGCTTGGACTTTTAAGAGAAATGGGAAACACGTAGCTATACCTGGAACATTCTTTCTTCCAGCAGGCACAGCTGGAGTTGGGAAGCTAAGGCAGAGATTCATTGTCCTCCATCACAAGCTCTCCTTCATTCCTCAGACTGGTGAGTTCCCAATGGGAACCCTTCTTGGCCAACGCCAAAAAGCAGTACCAAATTGGACTTGGAGGTCCTTTCCAACCTAATCTAAGGTTTTATTCACAGACAGTTATGCAGATTAATTCTATCAAGCAGGGCCTAAAAAGGGAATCAGGTTTTTTTCACAGAGACTCTGTGTAGCCTTTGCTATACTGGCACTATTTTGCAGTGCCAAGTAACAACTGTGGCAAATACTGGTTCTTGGGACATGGACAAAGAAAGTGGAGCGAGAATAAGAGAATGTTAAAGTAATCTAATTAAATTTCTAATCCAGGTTTACATAATTAAGCAATAATGACTACGGGGAAGGGCATTTCCTGGCAGTTAATGACCGGCTGGAGGATTTGAAGGCTTGAGGTAAAGCCAAGTGTTCTTAACACTGTCAGTCATTAATTGCCAGGAAATGCCCAACTCAGGAGGTTATTACTGCTGTTTATAAACCAAGAATAGAAAAATATAAAGAAAAAAAAGACAGTAATTACCTTTTTAAAGTGTTGAAAGCTGAGCACTGAACTGCCTGTCGCTATGGAGACAGAGTTTTATTTATAGCATCAGTCCTTTGCCAGTGTTTAAAGACTGCCTCAGTACCCAGAGGAGGGCAGGAGTTAGTTCTCAGGGCTCCATTAGGTATATAATTGGTAATTCAGAACATCAGCTCTGTGCCATGGGCCACATAACATCTGCAGACATCAAGAGTATCACAAAACTTTACAACACTGATTACAAAATACTGGCAGCCACTCAAAACATTTTTATAGTTACAACATACCTCCAGAAAGCATTTCCAGTAGTTCCTGCTTTGATCTATAGAGTGTGTGTCTCTAAATAGGATCCTTGTAATGTCACATTGTGCTGTTTCCTAGAAATTAAGTACTTAGGGACCAGATCTTTAAAACTGATTAATGCCACAGGTCTGTGTAGCCAGACTATGATCACTGACTGATTTTACAATTGTGTAACTACTGATTTCATTGGAACAGCTCCTGGTTTACACCAGTTAGTATAAAGGTTGGATCCAACACACACTGAGTACAAATGCAAAGTGCAAAACCTCCTTCTTTCAAGCCTCTGAAAGAAATTATTCAATAGCTGAGTCCAAAAGCAGCTAAAAAAGGAAAAGTTATTTGCTCCTTTTAGTGTCATTCTCCCAAAAGATTCTGTTGCTTTTTATGTGATACAGTTTTGAAATCTGACCAATGCTTCAATGAACACAGCCTTCCAAATGAATTGGTCAAAAACTTAATTTCTATAATTTAATTAATTTGGAACAATGATTTTTAAAAAAAACCCAAACCAAGACACAAAAACTCCATTAAAGAACTTAGGTACCTAATTCAAAATGGAAGCAGGACTGAGGTGCCTGACAATAAAGTGTCAATCAAACAAAAATTGCTTCATTTTTTCATCCTGCTAAGTTCACTGATTATCAGATCTATAAATTCTCACTCTGTGAAGACATAGGGTCTGATTTCATAGACATTCTCAGAATAAATGGATCAGACATCAATAGAATAATTCATTTAAAACCAAGAATTAGATGAGGGTAGATAGGTTCCACTCCACCTCCTCCTCTCCTCCACCCTGTGTAGCAGCCTAGCAGTATGAGTACTCAGCCAGGGATACAGGGATACAAGTACTATACAACATCAAACACTGAACTTAAGTCACTCTAATCCCTGCTGAGTGCCCAAACTATTATTACAGGGTGAGGATTCCTTTTGTGCTTGATTTCCAGCCCCATTAATCTTGCATCCTTTGCTGACTGCAGTGCAGATCAACAGAGGGGTACTTGTGTTTCTTTATTTGGCCACATTTCAAAACAGAAGCCTGGGGCTTCTGAGCCAAAACAAGCCCCCTTGTCTCAGGCTGATTTTTGAAATGTGGATCTTTAATCACCTCTCTATAAATGCAAGCACAGAATTTTGTGCTTAGTAAAATTAATATACTCAGCAGAGTATTTATGCTTCAGAGCAAGGTGAAAGTAGTGTCCCCCTCTTTTCTCTTTCCCTCACCTCATAATTTACCTTTAGTGTTCCATCCATTCACAGTTCGTGCCACACAGCTGGCTGTAGGCAGATGTGGCCTTGCTTTGCCTGTTCTGTGAGGTGCTGTCTGGAAGCTTATTGGCTCAAGCCCTGTGCTGTGCTGGGGTGGTTGTGTGGCTCTTGGTGTGGCACACTCCAGTCAGAGTCCTCTGATGTCAGAGAGAACACATCTACAGCCTGGTGACTGAAGTAGGAGCTGCCTAATTGTCCAGACAGACTTCATGGGCAGGTTACATGCTGAGGTCATGAAGCCTAAACTCCATCCTGGGCACCAAACACCTAAAATCAGGAAGCTACAAGGTCTGCATCTTATTTAGGTGATGCTAGATACCAGTAAAATCTTCCATACTTTCACAAGCACTCCTCAACCTATTTAAGGTAGATGCTGCAGCATCTCCATTGTAAACTGTAATCCACTGCAAGATGGGCAATTTTTACTAATTCCTGAATTTAGCACCTTAGCCTGAAAAATTAATTTTATTCAGAGCTGAAATTTCTTCTGTCCTGGTGCATGAGCCAGTGATGTAGTGGATGATGTACCAGGAGACACACATGTCACAGCCAAGGTGAGGACACAGCAGAGGCTTCAGTGATGTGCAGTGACAAGGAAAACTTTGAGATGGGATTCTGCTTTGAACATGATGCTGTGGCTTCTCTCCTGCGTGGCACATCTGATTGGCAGGTGTGGCCAATCAACCGCATCTTGTACAGAAGTTGTGGAGCACTGAAGAGGATGCAGAAGTGCCCAGAAAATGCATTAGACACAGATCTAGATGAGGACAGAGAAGGACGTGGAGATAGAGGCATTGGCTTTGTCCCCCGAGAATCACTATTTCTGCATTTGCAGGAGGGGAGAAAGAAAAGATGATTGTTTTTACTTAGGTCAGTGTAAACTCTTGGCCTTTAGGTCACAGGTGTCAAGTTTTCCTCTTTCATTATTAAATCATGATAACTTCCAGATTCTTGATGAAGTATAATCTATATATATTTTTCTCTTTTTTTTCTCACAGAAAATCTTTAATATCATCATTCCATAGCATATTTTAATCTCTAGTGTTAGTGTTACTCTTCCCTCTTGCCTAGAAAAGGTCTATCCTATATCCAAACACAAACAAATGCTTAGTACAGACCATTTTCTCAGCTTGATTGTTTTATTCTGGTTTCTTTCACTGTACCCTTCTAACTGATCCATAAGATACAAGAAATGAAATATAGCTAAAATGTTGGAACAGACTTGTATCCTGGCAAACACTGCTGCACAATCTTGTTTGTCTGTGCTTTTAGAAACATTCTGCAGAATTCTCTGCTTGTAAGACTGAGAACTACCCAGTGTGTTCCCCAAAAGCAGCGTTAACAACGTGGTTTGCCACGTTACTGCCCCAGTGTTCATTCTAATGACCAAACACAGTTGTGAATGCTACAAAACACATGAGGAGCTCATGGCCCAAAGCAGCACAGCCACAGCCACACGTGTCCTATCATAAGAAACAGGAAGGAAAAACTGGACTTGGAGTTTTCCCACTCAAATCAGGAATGTCAGACCATCAGCAAGGATCCCACCCTCCTGCAGATTCCAGGTTCCCCAGCACACACCAGCTCGTCTGTTCCATGTCCCTTCAGAAGGCTGCAAAACAACAGCTGCAGTATCGAGTTTTGTACCTATTCAGATAAGTTTACCCCTGCTGCCTGGATTGCAGAAGCAATCTTTATTTGCTCTTTATTTTCAAGGAAGGTCATAAGGCTTTTGCAAAAGACTAGGGAAAACTTTTGAGGAGCCGTAAAGCAGAAGATAGAGGAACATAGAGGAACAACCAGAAAGTTGTAATTGAGCTCTTCCTTGCTCTGCAGGCTTAGGGATTGGCAACATGTGGCTCCTTTGCATTCTATCTTTGAAAAACGAAGCATTTAGATACAAACTGGAGTTCACTCACTATAACTTAGATTTACTACAAACCTTGGAGATTATTACAGAGTCTCTATTTTTCTAGTAAATATTTTAAAAGTAAGAAATTGTGAAAAAATGAAAACATTCATTTAGGAAATTGGAATTGCACTGCTTATAATGCTTTTCTGATTTGATGGCATAGTTCATAGGGGGACCAAAAATTCAACAATGTAAAATTGGATTAATTTAAGTTCTACTATATACAGCTAGAGCACATTATCCCATCAGCTAAGAGTCAGCATGTTTCTCAACATTTACAATAAGCTTCATTATTGTATACCTAATTGAATGCCCATCATCAACTTTTCAAGCAAAATTAAGCCTGGTAACAATATTAACTGTACAGAGCAGCAGAGAGTAACATGAAGGGTGGCCCAACAGCTAAAAATATGGGTTTTCTAAGTCATCACGAGCTGATTAGTTATAAAAGGAAGAACATTTAAAGCATTTAAGGCCAGGGTGGACAGGACTTTGAGCAACTTGATCTAATGGAAGATGTCCCATGGTAGGGGGTTTGGAACTAGATCACCTGGTGCCAGGTGCTTGCAGGGGCCTTCCAACCCAAACCATTCTGGGATTCCATGATTCAACTTTCATGCAACTTTGCATACTAATGAGCTTGCTCATGAACAGATTTCTTCATATCTGAGTCTCTAAATACAGTCATTACAGGCAGAGTAAGTGCAGATATATCAATGGATATTGCATCCTGTGTGTTATCAACTGCAAAGCTGAAATGTCACAGCCACACTGGGATGGCTGCATGTGCAGGACTTGACAGACCTCTGAGCCTTGTGGTAGCAGGAAAAGATAAATATCAGCATCAAAGAGAAGATAAAATTTCTATTTTATAAGATTTTCAGTAAATTCCCTTCATGATTGTCCAGAAAGTCCTAAAAATTGAAACAAAATGCATAAATAAAATCCTTAAAAGATGTATTGTGGTCACAGCATTAAAAATAAGTAGTTTTATTCTTCTCAATTATGACTTGTCAGATACAGTCTATCTATGCTAACTAAAAGAGAAATAAAGTAATTTCAATATAAAATCATTAAGTATCTTTGCTTGAGCACTGTTGAAATGGTACATTTCAGTATTTTCAAACTTTCAAAATTTCATTTTACTTTGGCAAACATATATTAATGTGAATTAGCAATTTAATTTAAACTTAGTAAGTGCTCCCCTGAAAAAGTTGCATTTTTTTCAATGTACAGGTTTTTTTGAAGAGAAAATTCTTTCTTTTTAATTAAATATATTTTTTTTTCATCTTTTGCCTTTCACTATTATTAAAAAGGGTACACATTTTAAATTAAATGTCTTTCTACCAAAGTGAACTTTTTTCAGAAAAACATATGCTCAAGTCCAGAACACCTAGAATGCTTGCCAAAATAATATATTTTAATGAAAATAATAATGGGTGAAAAAGATATCTTCTATTTGAAGACAAAAATTAAAATTGCTTTATAAATGACTATCAAATTATGGATCAGCAATAAATTAAACAATAGGAATAGCACTGATTTTTGTATGCACATGATGAAAGGACATGCAAAAGTCTCTACCTGGAATTCCTAACATGTACTTTGGGGTGAGCATTAAGTCACCAGGTGATTATTACACATCAGGGAGACAACATAAGAATCACACAGTAAAGAAAATGGATATTTTCTGTTATTTTCTGGCAGCATAATGTACAGATATTATAAAGCCAATACTCTGACTCTAGACTGGATTTTCCTGATGTTTAGATCTGTCTATAATTCATTTACAGGGAAGTGCCATCACACTATGAGGTCAAATGGGCCTCACCACAAAAAAGAAGGGAACTATAATGCTGGAGGCTGCTGCTCAAGATGGGATCAGTAACTTGGACCAATAACTGCCTACAAGATCAAGACACACAAACATTCCTCAGGATAAAAAAAAAAATGTAAAGTTGTTTACTGAAAGTGCAAGAAAATATTTTGAAGTACAAGTACAGTTAATCCAAAGAGCACTGAGAAATTGCAGTGGGCTTTGGAATCCAACTTTAAAGCTCAAATGGAGACCAAGTTACTCCTTGCACATCTCCTCACATTCAGTTTGACAGGTCCCTGCACTAGGCTGTGCCCTGTGCTTTGCTGGGGCTGCTTCAGACTGAGCAAGGCTCATGTTTGACAGCTGCCAAGGGTGTGATGGAGCTCAGCAGAATTGGCAGAGCTTCCTTCAGAGGCGAGACTTGCTGGTGATGGGCGCTCCCAGGACACAGCACAGCTTCTCCTTCACAGTCTCACTGCTATTCTGGACCTCTTGCTGCTGGATCTCTGCTTCGTGTCTCAACCCACAAATCCAATTGCCTTGGAAGGGAACTCCCAGTTGAAAAAGAAGAATTTGGAAATATCCTTTTTTTTGCTCAGAGAACAGGAAAATGCACTCAGGGCCAAAACACAGTCTGACATGAAGCATCAAGCAGAAAATGGGCAAGAAGTGCTCATGTTCATATTTAATTGGAAACATCCAACAAGCAGAGGTTATTCTAACTTTTTTTTTTAAGTTACTTTTTAGGGTATATAATGAAATATAATGAAATATAATGAAATTACAAATTTTAGTTAATGACTCACAAAAATTTCCTTACTAGATCACTTTTACAAGTATTTTTGGACACATTGCTAAATGATCAGTAACAGGCATAATTTTCCTGGTATGAGCTAAAATTCTCTCAAAGAACAACTGCAATAAGGATTAGCCATATCTTCAGCACAAGTGGCTGGTTTTAATGACTTTTCCATCATATGAAAACCAATCTACAACCAAGATGTTGTTTGGTATTCTGAATACCTGTTGAAATTTATACCTTCACACAAGTGAAACAGAGAACCCAACCAAATAAACTACAAAGCAAAACAGAAGTTGGGCAGTGACTCCTGGTACCTCTGGACTCTGAATACTCCCTACAAACAGAAGAAAAATCTGTTGCTTTTCTGAACCTTCTCAGAAGAAACCTCTGTGGAGGTTTCTTACTCCCAGATTCTGTGACTCTTGTATTAATCAGGGTTTCCAACCTGCAGGTCCTTCAGAGGAGGATATTGCTCACACAGCTGAACACCTCCTCCTAAGCTCATTCATGTGCATGCAGTCCAGAGCCAAGAGAAGATGCCATTGCCAGTACCAAAGCAGCCCAGTGCAGTGTGAAATTGAGGTGGAACTCATGAGGAACCACAAGCCACCATTTCAGCTGCACGAAGCTGGGGAGAAAAGCACTGGTGCTAACACTGCTGGAGCATCTATGCTCACTGTGGAGAATCCTCTTCCCTTGCCCTGGCAGGCCATTCCATGCCTTTATCACTCCTTCCATTGTGCCAGCATGAGAGTTTGTACAGCTGAACAATGACTCAGAGTGGGGAACTGATCCAACAGAAAATTGATTTTTATTTTTTTTTTTCTTTTTTTTCTTTTTTTTTTTTTTTCTGGCAGTGTTACTCCTACCCTCTCTCAACTCTGGTTCACTGTGTGGTCACAAGAAAAGTTGTTCCAGCAAAAGTAAAGGCTCAGCAAAAAGAAGCAAGTTCCACTGAACTAGAAGTGCTGGATTTTATTAAGTGAAAATGATCCTATGGAGCTCTAGAAGACTACTCCCAGCTACAAAACTAAATTGCTGTATGGTGCATGGCAAGCTGCTCCAAGTCTCTCTCTTCTCAATTTCAGTCTATTTAAACTATATATGCTTCAAAGCAGAAATGTTTTGCTTATTATGTGTTCATGTAATTAATTCCTCGTCTAGGTTGGGGAACTGTCATAATAAAAAGAAATAAAAATAATGATTTCTAGAGGAAGAAGCAGTTTACTTTCAAGGAACTCGTGTTAGCTAATGGAATTAGTTCCTGCGCTTCAGTCCTATACTGAAAACTGCAGACATGATATTCTGTTTGTCAGTGAGATCAAATTTCATTATGGAGTCAAGAAACTCACAGGAAAGATATCTGCCTAATAGAGGAATCTGCATTATATACAAACTCTTTAAAGATAACATTATATTTGGCACTTGAAATGTTGCAGGCGTTTTTTTCTTGTTCATAAAATAAAATAATCTAAACTTTTTTTCTGCATCTTAAGTGTTTAGGCTATCTGGGTATATATTTAATCATAAATTACTAAAAGTATTACTAAAAGTTTGATGTTATCTGGAGGAAGAAGGAGGGAGATATAAGTTTCAGATTATTTTTATAACCTTTATATTAGTGTATCAGAGCAGTGTGAATGGATTATACCTGAGACAAGGAAGTTGTTCCATACACAAAGAAGATTTAACAAGGGGTTTCTAGGACCTCCCAAGGATCCTCTTTGGCATTTCATCACCTTAGAAGAGTTCAGTAGGGCTGTTAGTGCTCAAGGCTTCACCTCTGCACCCAGACTTTTCCCCTTTGCTACAAACGAGGCTGATGGATAAACATTGTGATAGTTGTCAATATTCCCCTTGAAAATGCACAAGTTGTCTACTCCAGATTTTTCTCCATACTTTGCTGGTTCTTGATGTACATTTCTCAAAGGTGGGGATCTCTGCATATTAGCAGTGGTTACCCTGGGGATGGAGACACAGTTCAGCCAGCATCTCTACCCTCACAACTACTGATGGAGATAAGCAGGGATGGCACCAGTAGGAAACAGCACTGCAGGACCAACCAAGGACACATTGCTGCTCTCTCACTGATTTAAATTAGCAGTAACAGTGCTGAGTGTGATGTAAATTCCATAAGCAAGAACAGATTCCTTACTTCAGGGACCCTGCAGGCCATACTTCTCATCCTTTACTCAAGTGCTGATGATGTGCTTAAAAATCATTTTTGCTTTGCTAGTGTCCCAGTAGGAGTTTAAGAAGTCAGTTGCAGCCAATTGTACTTTCTCCTTTCTCTCTAAAGGGGATAAAGCTTTCAAACTATTTGAATAAACTGTGATTACATCTTCATTTGTCAGTAATGGGATTACCACGCTGATAAAAGAGACTTCAGACAAACATACATGTTTAAGATTGGTGTAAATTACCCGAGAGGGTCGGGAAAATCCTTTGGGCTCCTTAGGGCCCATCCCTCCCTCTTTGAAAACTAGCTGGCACCAAGAGTCCTGAATAGGCTGGGACCAGCTGACCATTCCCTGCTGGGGGTTGGGGCTGTTTTCCTGAGCACATGCTCACTGAACTGGAAAATACAATTATGCACATCCAAGTTCACAGTTAATGTTTTGACTGTAGCTAACAAGCTAAAGATTTTTCAACTAATTGATTTTATCTCTAGATGAAGAAGATGTCATAAATCTTGGTCAGCTAATAATGATTAAGAGATAAAGGCAACCTGAGAAAAATATAAGTGCTGTTGTTGCTAAATGGTGATGGGCTCCATGGTGAGATAATCTTTTTAACATGGCGACCCATCCCACATACAAAATGTTTACCCAAAGATCCATTTGTGAAAGAGAACAAATGGGAAATCTGAAAGCAAGCAGGAAAGATATGAGTGAGAAATGAAACGCAGATTCAAATCCTGTTAGGGCTAAAGAAAAAGAAAGGCTGGAAAATAATCCTACTTTGAGTCTCTACAATGAATTGCGTATTACAATACGGAGGGATTGCTCAGGAGGATTCTAAACTCTGTAGAGAGCAAGCACAGGGATTAGTTAACTCTGTAGCTGTCTTCAACTTTATGAGGTCTTGATTCTGCCATCCATATACCTTTTCAGTGGGTTTTACTTGTATTGGCACCACTGGGATTCCTCGTTCTGCTAAATGTACAGGCTGCAAAGCTGGGTGTTTATATTGGAAACTGAGAAATATAATTTGAGTATGTGGGTTAATCTAATGGGAAATAACTTCACTGAATTACATCAGAATTACATATGCAAAACTCAGGGAAAAAAGGAAAAGAATGAAAAAGTATGGTTTGGAGAATTGCTAAATATAATGCACAGCTTTGAGCAGCTAGCCAAAATCCATGATGTCGTATGATTGGCCAAAGATTCGCTGATGGCACTTTTTACATCTGACATATTTTCTTGAAGACATTATACTCCTTCATGGGAATTTATTGAAGTAGTCAAAATTTCCTACTACAATGAAGCTAAACTTCTGTTTTTCTGCTGTTATGTTGCAGGATATAATATAACAAGCTTCTGATTAAGTTGCAGTATTTAAAGAATGTTTCATTCAGGAGAAAAGAAAGTGAATTTTTTCTCTCAAAGTTTCAGAATGTTCTGGAGAATGAATTTCCATTACTTTGATCAATGAGAATGGATTTATAGATTAAGAAACTAAATGTCTAAGAACTAAAGCTAGATTTTGCTGATTAGGAAAAGTTTATCCTCTTTATCAAGGCTTTCAAAGATTGCACCAGATATACACATAAGAAATAAAAGCAGTGACTTGCCATAGTTTAAACCTTGTTGTTGCTAAACATTCTTCACAATAAGTGAAGCGATTGACTTTCATGCATCTTACTTTCAACCCTGATAGAGGAATCTGTATTTTAGGGAAAAAGGGAGGGTTGATACTATGATGGTTCCCATGTTATTATTCAGGAAAAATAGAGCCATCATGCCAAGATGCAAGCAAAACCAGATAAATGAAAACCTTTTGACAAAGATCTCACTATCTATCAAGGCAGAGTTCAACAGCTACCTAGAATAAATAATGAGGAGCAGCATGGCTAAAATAAATCTCTTCAGTCTCTCCTGAGGACCTCCTTAGTTGCCAGTCACCAGTTTCCCCCTTATCCTGCCAGAAGCAATTTTTGAGCCATTCAATGTGTTCTGTGCATAAACGATGTTATGGAAGAAAAGAAGCACGTGCAATACTGAGGTGAGGCTGAGCTGCCACCAGAGCTGATCATGAGCAGTGCAATAAAGTTGTATATAACACATGGGGGGAGAAGAAGAATTCAAAGGGAGATACAAAATGCTCAGAATGCAATGCTAAGCATATCTACAGCTATAAAGAAACCATCTGGACAGATGTGTGAGGATGATGTAGACACCAAGGAAGCCATAGATGAGAAGATTATAGTTGTGAGGTTCCTCTGGTTGATTTTGGAATACATAATTTCAGAGAAAGCAGAACAACAAGGTTTTTGAAATGTGAAAGATGAAAAATTGAAGTCAAGAATGGCTTTCCAGAAAGGAAATTAAATTCCAGTTGGCATCCATTTTTATAGTGACAACAATAATATAATGGTCATTATCTGTGACCAAAAAAAAAAAAAATGAAGGGAAAATAAAAGGAAACCACTTAACATTCTGAAAAGCATTAACAACTAGGCAAGTGACAGGTTTTAACATATTATAGTTAAATGGAGACACAGGCTAAATATAGATGAAAAGAGATTCAGGATATTTGTGAAAGTAATGGAGAAAACCGAATTTTTGAGTATTTGCCACAATAAGGGTAGTAGAAAACCATCATATAAGAGGATGATGATGTGAAATCAAAAAGTTGAGAGAAAGCAAAAGAGAGCTCTGTCAAGTGGTACAAAAAATAAACCACCTAATTAAAGAAAAAGAACCACATAGCAGGGGACAGAAGAGTAGCAAGGGATAGACAAGAGATTTAGTCACAACTGAAGGAAGTAGTGAGTCTAACAGAAGCAATGGAAGGATATTGTCAATGGCTCAGTAAGAAGTTGAGAGACAGGCAAACAGTGAGTTGGCAGGGAAATAAATGTTGTGTTCAATAACACAACAAGACAAGCTTTAAAATAAGGCAATACAGCTGTTGAAAGGATTTCCAGGCAACAGGAGCAGTGAGCTAGTGAGAGTCAGTAGGTAAATGAAGGAGAGGCTTCTGGAACAGTGACATTTGGAGCTCAAGAGTTTTCCAGTTGTGCCAGAACTTGTGGGTGCCAGTAGTGATCCAAAGTCATGATGTGAATAGAGGGAATCCTCCTTCCCCAAACCTTCTCACTCATGTTGCCAGTGCTGCTTCACGTCTGCCTTTGATTCTAAGCACTAAAATTGGTCAAAAACCTCAATGAGATCTCTTTTCCCCTTCCTCACCCTGTTCCTAATCTATTATGCAACAAGAAAAGCCCCAAGGAGGGATGTGTCTGATGTTCTTTGAATGCAGTAAATGCAAGTTCCAAAATCAGGACCCATCTGCCCAGAGTGCCCTTCCATTACATACATGCCATTTATGCAAATTTATATAAAATTATATATATATAAAATTATATATATATAAAATTTTATTTATATATATAATATAATAATATTATATATATAAAACATATATAACATATATATAACAGGTTTTTAAAGCCTCTAATTCAAGGCACTGTTTTATAGGAGTCATTAATCATAAAACATCTTGGTATCATGTTAGATAAGACACCAAGAACATCAACTACAGAGAGAAGTTTTTTTAATATATCTGTGCCGTGGCCTGATATCTATGTTGAACATCCAGCAGCTTCTTAATAAATGTAATAACTTAAATAAATTATTACAAACTGCCAAAAACTCAAGTCTTTTGGAAATTCTATCCTAAGGAGTAATCTAAGAGAGTTAAAAAGTCCAAGACTCGTGGTTTTCAATTAGATTTATATTCTTATTTCCCTTGTGTAGAAATCCTATTCACAGAAACTTTGATTAAAAAAAATTGGTCCTGATTCTCAAATGTATTTCTAAGTTCTTGTGATTTCAAAGGAATCTACGCACAAAAAACTTTGGAGGATTAGGTTCTCAGTACGTAAGAGCAGCCCAAGTCAAAGTTACTCCAGGCTTTACTGGAAAAACACAGACTTTAAAACTTGAGAGCTGATAAACATCACAGCAAGCAGCAGCAGCATACTTTGTGTGAAGCTGCACTCAATGACCAGACACTGCAACAGCTGCAATTTCTGGGCAATTTGAAAGTGCAATATTGAAGCATCAAACACAACATCTACTGTGGAGAGTTACATGTCAAAAAGAAAAGGTAGTAAAGACTTTATGGAACACACAAGCTGGGAACAACTGCACATTTCCTATCCAAAAGTAGTAGGATATCTTACAAAGCACTTTTGAATGTGAATTGGAAATGGCAGCTATGGCCACTCAATCAAGGGCAGTAACATAATCTCTGCTTTTTCATTCAATTATTTCTCACAGTCTAAAGGATTTCTCAGACTTCAATTCTCTGTGGGGAATGAAATTCTGTCCCTGAAGATGTAAAACCCAGACTCTAATTCCTTACTTTCTTATACATGTTTCCAGTGATTTCTATTGAAACTGTCTGGATGATCCCTGTTATTACAATCTGAAAGAATAGCACTAAATTTTCCCTATTTAAAAATCATGGAACTGGAGTGGAGGGCTGCTAAGTGAGGTGTCTCATATCATAACAAGGAGTCTGTGTCCAAGACTCTAAATCCAAGATAAGTGCTCAGACCCTGTGGGATTTAAGTCTTCTCTGCAAGAGCAAGCTCTATGAAAGCAGCATGTATGTCTCCCACCGGTGGTTTGGACATACATCCCCTAAACAGCCCACATCTCTCTGATTTTATTGCAGGACAGTTTATACCATCAAGTGTTCATATTTGTCCCCATCACCAAGCCACTACAAAGTTTTACTTTTGCATGTCAGGCCAACATCTCCCATCTGACCATGGATGCCTTCCTAGGGTGATCAAACGCAAACTGAGTGATGTCTATCATTTGGATGCTTTTCAGCCCACATGAAGCACTGCTCCTGCAAAGATTACTGTGTGATTTATGGGCCCAGCACAGTGGTCTGGCTGCAGTTTGTCAGATGATCATCCTTCCTGAGTGTAGAACACAGTCGCAAAGAACTGTGCTGAGAATAAAACATTCTTAACATTTAATCACTTCTTGGCTAAGGAAAGAAGACAATCAGAAATTAGGCTGTTGAATGGTTATCTCTGCTCTAATAATTTTGAATTTTTAACAAATAATTTTGCAGAACTCAGATGTAAACATCAAATTGTTAGTTAATAAGTTTGTCATCACAAAGATCATGACTGGAAAATCCTCAATGGAAGTGACTTTCCAGTTTGAATCAGACAACATCCTTGTCATTGGATGGTAGGGGCAGAGGAAGAGATAGTCAGAAAGAAAGATTCAGAATGAGAGAATGTAGTCACACTTTAAAAACCTATGCAGACTTCTCTTAGAGAAAAATTAAATAATCCCAACATAAGACAGCCACAACCTAGTTAGAGAAGAGAAAAAGAGTGACATTCTGCATTGTTGTACAGCTGGCATGTAGCCAAGATTTTTTTGGTGTGTTTGTTAAAATATATAGATTTTAGTCTATTAGATTTTTTGGTCTGCATCCTTTGTCCCCTGGTTATTCCATATCACTGGATTTTTTCTCAACTGTAAGCATCAAGGTCACCCTGAGGACAAAGCTGTATGGTCTATAAGATGTAAATTTTCTTTGGCTGAGAGGATACTTGTGGCTGGGTCATGTGATACTGTCCTTTCCTTTTATTTGGAAACTTTCAGATTAGAAAGCAATGACCTTAAAAACTCACACAATACTCTGCAAAATTGTCCATCTGCCTATCAATCACTCAATTCCCTCCACAGCCCACTGTGGTGGTTATGAAAGGGGCAGTAGTCCCTGGGGTGACCTTCAAGAAAGAGTTTCAAAATAAGTCTTTTCATAGGATATTTGAAAGGAATCAGTATGTTTTTTCCTAAAATGTTCTTCTTCAATTATGACAAAATTTCTCTAAAAAGGTTCTGGTTCTTTATAATATATCCTCACAACTGTAAATGCTCAAGTACAGTGCATACATGGCTACATGAGTGGCTTGACATTTCTAACCCCATTAAATATGAATCCATGTATTTCTTTGGAAGCATGTCAAGGTCTGTATGATGAAAGGCAGATCCAGATTCACAAACTATTTATACAAGGACAAGCTGAACAACTGTGGTCAAATAAAATATAAAGAAAATATCACAGCTAGAAATCATTTCTGAGAACTAAATCATGGAACTGGGAGAAAGTTTAAATGTTTTGGTTTTATTGACCAGTTCCATAATGTGGAATGTTTCAACACACTTCTAAACTGACCCTTCACAATGGGGGTAGAACACACTCTTTACACATTTTGGATCTAGGTTGGCTTTATATTTCCAAATATGCTTTCCCATACGCATATGATTCCCTGTTGTAAAACATAATGCCAGTGGAAGAAAAAAGACACATAGATTATGAATCAGAGTTCACATTTTGAACATTGAGTAAACTTATCTAGACTCAGTTACTGCCTGAAGAAATAGTATTTCAAATGCCATTCAAACTTCTTTTGGTAAAGGTTACAGTAAAGACTACTACTTTTAAACTGCAAGGTTAAACACAGATTTTAGGATTTAGTAAAGATTGGCCTGAAACTAATCAGGCATCTGCAGATCTAATCACTTCAGATGTACTGACTGGGCTTTGGATGCCTTCTTGTACACTCCTTGCCAACAGACATGACTTCCACAAAGCTACCAAATTGCTACATAAAACCCAAAAACTAGTATTTCTTACTTGCCTTGCAATTTGGTAGACACTGGAAGTAACCTAGATGAAATTTAGAGTGCCAAATTCCGTCATTTAACATAGCTGAAGACAGTCACTAAGCTGTTATTTAGAAGCAAAGAGGTAAAACTACTGTTATTTGTGCATTAGGCATAAACACAGATAAAAAGGCAAAGCAAAGATATTTGTAAGGGTGTATGTGGGAGAAATAACATTAATATGTATATACATTGCAAGGTGTGGGACTCAGATAGGCCAGTGAAGGTGAGAGGAAAGGCAAGAAGAAGATGCCAGATGTAACCACAGAAGCAGTGTAAAAATATGAGTACATTTCAGCCAGAGGCTGGATTATAGACATTTAGAGCTATCTGTGAAGAATTTGCCTCCTCTTTGGTTTCTTCTGTGCTTGGGGAAACAGGACTTTGTATATTGTAAGTGAGCAGGATTGCATCAGATATGCTAAAGTCAATTATCTCTCCCCCTAATGAAAAGAGTACTGTAGCTCTGTATTAGGTTAACTGTTCTGTCCAAAAAACAGTAATAATACTGATATTAACCTGATGCTGTGTTGATTCATCATTCAGGAGAGGAATTACAAATAATGGCATGTGGCAGATGGATGCCCTAAAAACAATAGGGACAAAAGGGTCACTGTATGCTACATTAGAAGTTCGACAACATATAAGGAGCCTGCCTTCTGATTTTAATTTTTTTTTTTGTAAATGTAAATTTCCACAGCATTTAAATCATGTTACATGAAATTAAATGAAGCTTGTGATTTCAGCAATGACTGCTTGGGTTTTCTCCCTGCACAGAAGAAAATTTTTGTTAATCTCTGGACCAGTGTAACTGAGCTGAGCCCAGCTGTGGAAACCTGACCACTATAAAGAGAGGAGAAGGGATTTCCCACTGGCTGGGGTGGTCTGCTACTGATATCACTGATGATCACAGGATTGGAGTATGCATCTCCCAGAGAAGAAGATAGTGATGCATTGTTTGTATTTCTACAGAGAATCACTCTGCAGCTAACCAAGATCACAGGCCTGCAGTAATAAACAAGATTCTATCAGCTTGAGGTATGAGGCAATCTTCATGCTCACCACAGAAATTGCTGTCCTCTAGAGCTAGGATTTTATACTTGGAAGAAGAAAAAAGCCATAGATTAACCACTAAACAGAATATGTTGCTGCTCATAAAACTCTGTATGTCAACATAATTGTTTCACCTGCATTCAAGTAATAGAGTAGTTTTTAAATAGTTATGTACATAACTGCTATATATAACCACAGAGTTCCATAGTTTGGAACTCGACACTGTCTTGGCTGGACCTCAGCAGAGCCTCAAATTTAAGTTTCTTGGAGACATTTTTAATACTCAAAGCCACTTTTTGTAACAATAGTTTCAGAAGACAATAAAAGTAGAACGTTTAGCATTCCAAGGTAATATATTAGTACATACCCCCTACAGTCCAACCTTACTTGTGACCATTAATTTTAGTAAATATTTTTTAAAAACAAAACTATGCGTTTCACAACTGACTAATATGTTTATTGATAATAAGTAAACACACAAGTAGACTCCCACTAAACAAATGTTAACTGCAGAAACCCAATACTGTAATTCTTCTTGTAATTTAATGAGACCCTCAAGAGAAATTCAGCTGCTTTTCAAGACTTGGATCTTGGAAACTCTGTTGAACTAATCAGGTTTCTTAAAAGATGTTGCCAGGCAAAACATAAATCATATGTTTGACATCAGTTTGTGCTGTAAAATTTACTTTAGAATCATTGAATAAATACTAGTGAGAAAGGTGAGCTGCCAGGTGGCAACAGGCTACATGGTGCTGCACAGGACCTGCCAGAAGGCAACGCTACTTGATATTCTATAAGTGAAGGTAACAAGGTCAAAATCTGGAACAAAAATGAGAAAAAAATTCATGCCATGTACTTGAACTGCACTGTGGTTATTAGGAACAACTTTTTCATCACTAATTATGTTAGAGAGTTTAGCAAATATCTAGTCATAATATTAGAGTGAGTAAATTATTGATGTAGCAACAAGATAAAGAGGCTAAAATATTTAACACCTGCTCCTGATAAATCTCTGGAATGTCACATTCAAAGGACTGGTAGAACAGAATGAAGTCTCTATTTCACTTTGCAAACAGAATTTGGAGGAAAAAGCAACACAGGGGGAAAGATTATACTTTAATTCTCATGGTCATGTCTGCATACTTATGTTCAGATCACAGTTCCCAACAATTTTACATTTCAGATGCATATCTTCTGAAATTCTGAAGACATGCATGTGAAATGTAAAATTGTCCCAAAATTTAAAAAAAATAAATAAAAAAGGCCCCCAAATTTCGAGTTCAACATCAAGAACATTGAGAAAGAGTTTTTCAGCAGGACTCTGAATTATTGATGCTCTGTGAACATCTGCTGCAAAGCCTTCATTTAAAATGCAGGTAGATGTTGTCAGGCACATAGGGGCTGTCACCATTGGAATTAACACTTTTAGCCTTATTTTAATTCTTCAGTAGAGTTAATAAACTATTCACAAATAAAATTAGATACCAAAGAAGGAGAATCATAGCACCCTACAACTAATCCCAGTAGAAAATGATACATTTGGTATCAAAATTCTCAACTCACTTTAAGGAGGAAGTGTATGAGCTAGGTATTTTAGCATTTGAAATACATTTATCACCACAATTCCCCACAAACTAATGCAAAACAAATGCCTGAGAGGTACCTGTGGCTTGTGGCTGATAGGCCTGATATTTTTGGCCAGATATGTTTAAGCTCATCGAAAATGAGGCAACTTAGAAAGCTGTGAATCTGCTTCAGTGCTGTGGTGAACCTAATTAATAGACCCTAGAAATAAAAAGCTTAAAGATCCCTCTTCCTTTAATAGCTTTGTTTTGCTATATTGAATTCTACAGATTCATGAAGGAGCACAGACAGAGCTGGGCTGCTATCTTATGGCTCATCAAGTGATGCTCAAGTGCCGTGGGGTGTGTTCAGAAGAGCACTGACCCTGCTGGTCATGGGAGAGGATCCTGCCCCTCTACCCTGCCCTGGTAAGGCCTCACCTGGGGCTGCTGTGGCCAGTTCAGAGCTCCTCAGCACAAAAGTCATGGAGCTCCTGCAGCAGGTCCAGTGGAGAGCGGCAAAGAGCATTAGAAGATCTCTCTAGGTGGAGTGACAAACATGATTAGGACATTTCTCTTGAGAGGAAAGGCTGAGGGAGCTGTGTCTGTTCAGCCTTGAGAAAAGACTACTTCATCAAGAGGAGACCTTAGGAATGGATCCCCTGGACACAATCCTGTGCCATGTGCCTCGGCTGGACCTGTTGGTTCTCTGTGCTCCCTTCCAGCCTGACCCATCTGGATGGCTGCACCCTGGGACACATTGTCCAGAGACTGGGTGGAGTCTTCCTCACTGGAGATATTCACAAGCTGTCTGGACACTATCAGGTCAGGTTTAAAGCTGATATTAGAAAGAAATTCTTCACTGTGAGTTTGGTGAGGCACTGGCACCTGTTGCACAAGGACACTGTGGATGCCCCATCCCTGGAATTGTTGAACACCAGGTTGGATGGGGCTTCAAACAATCTGGTCTAGTGGAAGGTGTTCCTGCCTGTGGCATGGGGGGATGATATTCAAGGTGCCTTCCAAATGAAACCATTCTGTGATTCTAGGATTCCAGAATCACATGCCCTTATCTCAGACACTTGAGACATGATGCAATGTAGCTGTTATTGATAAGAAACAAATCAGCAGAAAAGTGGGGCCAAGGATAGCTGAAGCACATGATAAGACAAGCAACTATCCTTCTCTAAACAAAATTTCTTGGCCAATATGAGATGTTTCTACAAATAGATCATGTCAGAAAATAATTTGTCCGTAACACTTGATATTATAAAGGTTTTCTCTAGATCTGTCTTGTGCAGACATCTAAGGAATTAAATTCCTTTCCCACAAGCAATCTGTCTACATTATGATTCCCAGCACAATGGCCAGATAGATATAGCGAAGAAAGAGGAGTTAAAAAAATTATTCAGATTTGTCCTGCCTCCCAAACAAAAGAATATTAGGAAAATGCTCCTGCAAAGGAGTAGAAAGAGATTATGGGCTGTGATTGCCTCTTCTACAGTAATAATGACCATAGTAATCACAGTCTGGTGCATAGGAAACAGGGAGGGTTGCAAAGAGGAACAACTTTCCTTGCATAAAACTTTTCTGGCAGGAATAGTCTAACCTATAATACTCACCTGGCAGAGAATCAAAAGCAAACTGACATCGAGTTAGCTTTTTTTTTTTTAGCTTTGATTACTGACTTCACAAGAATGACAAATTTTGATGGAAATTAAGGGTTTACCACAGTCTTGAGAAGATGCTGCTGCAGGGTTTATCTGTATGCTAAACCATGGGGCAGTGGTGCAGGTAGGGGTGGTGTTAAGGCTCCAGCTCATCACCACACCCAGTTGAAGCTCAAAGGAAGAGACAGGAATAATCTCTATTGGAGGCACTGAGAATTCCTGCATTTTGAAGTTTGAGGGTGAAGGTAAGCTTTATAAGCAGATCATACACTCTCAGAGGGTCTAACCCCAAACTTTTCTTCAAGGATTTTCCACAAGAAAAATATTTGTTTGCTAAGGGATTTTTTGTTGTTGTTGTAGAAAGATGGCAGCTATTTCAAAAGTTTGGGCAACCCTACTGAAAATACAGAATATCTGTCTTTCTGCACATCTGCATTTGGCTGGGCAGCCTTGGTGCTGCTGACCAAGTGGGTGAAGCATTGTACCACAACTTGAGGTAGCAGCCTGAGAGTTTTACCTTGCCACATTAGCAGCATTAGCCACATTAGCAATATCAGCCACATTAGCAACATTAGCCACATTAGCAATATCAGCCACTTTAGCAGTATTAGCCACTTTAGTACCTAAGTAAAATATTAGCCACTTTAGTGCCTAAGTCAGTAATGATTTTCCCCAGAAAAGCTGTTTTCTTTCTAACTTTAGGCTACACTTCTAACTCAGCAAAAGCTATGTGAGGGCAAATGGAGAAGACAGAGGCAGTGTCCTGTCCCTGCAACAGGCTTCAGTGCAGGGGAAAAAAACTGACTGTGTCACTTTCATCCATCATATTTCATTACATTCCCCTACAGCATTATACTGAAGTGAGGAGATACAGTGAATAAAGCCACTGTAGTCTTCAGTTCATAAATGCAAGTTGTGCAAGTTCAGTCCCCAAGAAAGCAATCCAAGTTCAGCTCCTAAAAGTCTAACTCTGATGGAAATGGCACAATAAATTCTCCAGGGGTAATGGATGTGTAAATGTGTTACCCATAGCTGGTACATTTGGATTTAAACCAGAAGGTTAAGATTGCCTGAGCACAGAGTTCAAACGCTCCAGGAAAAAATGTTCAAGTTCCAAGACAAAGTAGACAAGTATGGGTTTATGCTCCTGGTTGAAGTTTTTTAAATTACCAGAATGTTATCAGTTAAATAACAGCAGCTGCCATCATGAAGATGTGGTAGGAAATCTGTGTTTCTCAAAACTCATGCTTTGGACAAAAATTTGGGTTATTAGGCCTCAATCCAGACAAAAAACAAAAAGCCAAAACTATTTTAAAGCTACCAAAAAAATACAGAGTCCAAATATGTATTTATAGCTGAAAGACCAATAAATAAGGAACAGTTTTTAAACCACTTATTCACACTACTGAGATCCTACAGGAACTAGACTTAAATATATAAATAACCGTTAATAAATCTTTTCAAATGTTCTTAGGGTGGGTACTTTTATATCTCTTTAATCTACAACTTGATTGATGTCTTTAGGTATTTTAGAAATAAACATGACCATGGAAATGTATTTAAAATGTGGTTTACTGTGAACAGCCTCTAAAGTTGAGTGTATTAGCAGCTCCCTGAAATCTCTTCCATCTCCCTCTGAACTGCAGGACCTGACTGCATCTCCCTGTGTTGCCAATAGAAATGTTAGCAGAATCAAACCCTTAACAAATGCATGTCAACATGGCAATAATAGATTCCAGTCCTGCACAGGCTGCTGTGTATGCTTAATATCAAGCACATGAGTAACTCCAGGCTAGAACCTGAGCATACAAAGGAGCACAGTCCAATCCATTGAACTCCTGTGTACTCTTTGACAGGTATTCTTTTGCTTGTCACCTCCACTCCAGCCCACAAAACACAAGTCTCCCTTTTATTAGTTTCTCAAGCATAGATTTTTACCACCATTTAGTGCTTTTAAGGTCTCAGGAGAAATAAAATATCTAAGCTTGTTATAATATATTAGACAAATGCAAAAATTATCAAGAGTTCAGGATTTTGTTAAAATAAATTAATAAACACATGCCCTGATCTCTATGTGCAAGAAAGACAAAAATTTAAGGAAACAAAACCAAAGCAAAGCAATACAAACAAAACATTTTCAGGTAAAAAAAATCAGTAGAAATTCCATGAACTTTAGGATGTTTCATGAAGACATCCTAAGCAGGGCTAAAATCATCATGAATTCACCTTGCTCTTCTTTGGTACACTTCTGGCATATGCCTCAAAGTGGCTTGAGAAAGTGGGTGATTGTATCCAACATTTGGGGTGCTTCATTGAGCCCCTCAGGGTAAGCTGGGAAGAGTTTTGGTCTTGACTTCCTGGCTTCTTTAGGATTGTCATTAGTCTGTCAGAGTGCTTGGGGTTTCTTTCCCTATGTAGGAATAGAAATGCTGTACTGACTGAAGCCAGGGAAAATATTATATCTTCAAATAGGCTAAGTTTTCACATCTTTTTTGAGCTATGTCTACATGTAGGAATTTTTCAGTGGGTAACAGAAAAGTACATTTTAAGTAAAGTGTCTTGACTTTTTGATTTTCATCTGCAACAAATATTTGTTTCATTATCTTTATGTATTTTTTAAAATATTACCTGCTGTATAATACCTATTATTTTATTGTTTTATGCCCTATAAACACTGTTTTCAGTCTTGTCCCTTCCTGCAGTAGTAGCTTGTTGTCAAAGTAAAAGTAAACTGGTTTACAACATCAAAGACTACAGCTGGTCTGGATTAGATTGCCAGCATGTAAAAGCCAGCTGGCATGAGCACTTACCTGTCTACAGTCACATGGAGCTCCTTCTCTATTAAAATTCAGATATCCAATTGTGAAATGCAGTCTCTAAGCAATTTATTGCAAGGTGAGAAACTCCCATTACTTTAACTCAGATATTTACATGGTACAGTGCCTGTGTTCATGGCCATCAGAAATTGCAGCCTTGCCTGTGGTTGCACAACTTCCCCCATGTGTCTCCAGCTTAGGCGCTGGTCATCAGTGGGGGTCAGTGTCTGCCAGGACTGGGCTCAACTGGTTCATTTAGATCAGATCTTACTCACTGAAAGATAAGTATAGGATGTGAATGAGTGGGGAGAATCACTGTAATTAGTGAGTTTGAGTGGATGATACTGTGGAGAAGGATTTTTTTTTCATGGACTTTTTTTCATGGACTGCTATTCAATTTTCTTTTAAAAACAGTGTATATTATTCAGTCTTCTCAATGTCAAGAAAAATACTTTGTGGCTTTTAAAGTGACTCTAAAACCTCATTCCCAAAGCTTAATTATTTAATAAAAAATCTCAGTTTCCAACAAAATGAGGTTACCTTTGCAAATGTGTTTACTGTTGCTTGTTTCAAAAATAACTGCGGTAGTAGGAGGTGTAAAAGTCTTTTTAAAAAAGTGATACATTCCCTGTCCTTTGTTTTCATGGCATGCCCATAGGCCTGAGGTCTGGCAGAAAAGCCCTGTACAGATCCAGCTGGCCAGGGACAGGGCTCAGCAGTTCCCCAGATCTGCAAGCCATATCTGGCCATTTGGCAGGAGTGGCCAGGAGACGGTAACTGACCAGCTGTCCCCAGATAAGGGACAGACATTTGCATCCCAGGACACAGGCTGGCTGACACTCACTGAAACTGGGCACTCTGAACTGCTGTAACCCACTCAGCCATGTATGCAAATGATACATAAATCACTGAAAACAATAACAAGCCTGGGCAAATCCAGGCACTGGAATAAAACAGTTCTTTCCCACTCTCATCCCTCACCTCCCTACCAGTTCACCCAGTGTGCTGGATGAGGCCTCTGCCAGCCCAGCTGCGCTGGTTTCTGCACCCAGGGATGTTTCTGCCCTTCCCTGGGTCTCTGCTTCCTCCTCCTGCAGCAGAGGCTGTTGTGGGTGCAGAGGGGAGGCAGAGCCAGCCCTGACAGGGTGTACAGGCCCCAGTGCACAGCCACCATTTGGGGACCCCCCCCTGTTCTGTCCCCTCAGAAATCATGGCCAGGGATGCAGCGCTGAGGGGAGAACCTGCCCACCCGTGCCACGCAGGGGGAGTGCAAGAAGAGCAGCCATTCCAGAGAGCTCTCCAGCAAGAAGGCTGGCCCCTGTAGGAGATGGCTCTGAGGAGGCAGGGGAGGTGGAGGAAGAATTTCCTGAACTTCCAGAGCTTCATGTGCTCACAAAGAGAGCAGCTGAGCCTGGCTAGCTCTGCAGACAGAGCCCAACCCCACAGAGCATGGGGCTGCCCTCAGCTCACCTGAGCAGCCGTGATCAGCCTGGTTCCATCCTGCTGTGTCCCAGGGCTGCTCTGGGCACCCTGGCAAAGGTGGGAGCTGCTGAGGCAGTATCAGGGTTGAGGAGCTGCTGCAGGCAGGTCCCACATCCTGCAGTGGTACAGGGGCTTTGTGAGAGCTGGTGGTCCCCCTGCTTCATTGCCAAACTCAGGTGGCAGCGAGAGCAGTAAGAAATACTTAGAAGTGTGGAATATCAAAGGTCTTAGTGCAAAATATTCCCTCTTTAGCTCTTGCTCTCCTCCCATACCGCTGCTTTCCACAGCAGTTCAGGAACTGCTACCTGCTTTGCGCTAGAGGTAGATGTCTGATGGCAGGCAAGTATAATCATTGTCTTTTATTTCCATGACCATCCAGCAATGAAAAGTTTCCCCGCTGCCTTCTCCTGAAATAAAGCAGAGAGACAAAGAGAAGTGGTCAGGCAGAGAAGTGACAGACCCTCTCTTGGAGCCAGTCATTTAACAGTGATTACTTTGCAGCTCCTTGCCCAGCAGAAATGAGCTGGAGGTGCATTAGGGTAAGAAAGTGATTACACTGCCTCCCTTTCAAGCTCCAGACCGGTGCTGTGACTTGATACGGTTTTTATCAGAGACTGCAATGCTGCATTACCAAGTAAGCAGTAAATTATGTCAAAATCAATTATACTACCCCAAGCAGAGATTCTGAGTGGAAAATGAATGGGTCTGGGGGTGGAAGGAACAGACACTGCTTATGCATTTTGATTAGATAGCTAGCTATCATCCTCCATGAGAAAGGAACAGCCAGCAAGTCATGAGATCAGGAATATTAGGGTGACTTATCACACGTTATATTTTATGTGTATTTTACTGTGGCCTACAAAAGGAGATCATGGACCTTACTAGGAGTCCTCCTGTATGATAGAAGCTTTTCTGTTTTCAAGTGCTTTAATCCAGCTTCTGAGAAAAATTAGTTATATGACCTATATTTACAGGCTGACAGAGAAGATATTCACTATGAACCTTTATGTCCAGAAAGTGTATGGATCAATGAATCTTTATTTTTAAAAGACAGGATGATCAATATAATAGATTTATGTTGGAAAAAAAACCATTTTGCTGCAAATTTTAGTGGTGTTTGCATGGAAATGATCAGACAAGAATCCTTCCTGAAATTCTAATGGGGGAAAAGATTCTTGTTACAGTAGATTACTACAAACAAAAACCAAAGCATTTACTGCCAGCTTGCTAAACAGAGCAGGAGGAAAATTACTCAGGCTGACATTCAGAGTCTAGTTACAGGCCTGTAAAGCTGAAGTAAGGGCACTTGAATTTCCAGAACTCGGGTAACTCCCAAATTGATGAGAAATATTTCTATCTTCTTTGAAGATCATGAGCAGTGCTTACATTGATGACTGACATCTCTGTATTGAGAGAAAAATAATCACTGTCTTTGGGGCTGTGGGGATTTGTGCTGGTGTGTTTCTGTCATATAACAGGACATCTGATCCTTTTTGCACACAGATTACTATTCAGGCAGACATGTTACCCTGCAATTTCAGCTCCCTCTAATTTCACTCCAGCACCATTGGAGCAATGTGAATATAGTGAGATGCAGTGCAAGGCAGAATTGACTTCTTTAGGTGTAAATACATGTTATCCCATTGGACCTGTGTTGAATATAATTCTTCACCCTAAAAGTCTTGGAGTTTCTTTACACTGCAGTAGTAAAAAGTGGCTTCAAGGAGCTCCCAACAGGTTGATATGGCTTTTCTCTCACAAAAATGAGTACTTCCCTGTGTCACTACTTTCTCCTTTACTCCCATTCTTGCAGGAAGTAGAGCTAGAGAGAAACCACTAGAGAGGTGCTAACCCTTGAAAAGGCTCAGCAGTCCATTCTCTCCTCCAAAAGCCAGAAATGCTAGGAAGTGAAACTGTATTCTCTAGAAAGATGAGACCTAAAATGATCTAATTTGTATTATAATGAAAACAAATGTAAAAAAGGTTTTAAAAGAACCAAAAAAAAAAAAAAACCAGAAACAAGACCTAGCTAAAACAGTTGTATAAATTTTAGCAAATTTCTAATATCCTCATAGATAGTTTGCTCTGTATTTGATTTACCCTTTTCTTGTCTCTGAAATCTTGTACTATTAAAAAATAAAACCTGCTAAAACTACTACACCTGTGGAAACCTAGATTATAGAAGAAACCTAGATTTGATTTTATTGGATTTAAAACTTGGTTTCTTGTAAAAAAAGATTAAGTTCCATACCTCACTAACAGTCTTCTATAGCAAGTTAGAGGCTTGCTTTAATTTCTTCTGTGATGGGATGCAGCATGGATAATTTTCATGACTGAACCTTTATGAATGGCACCACTTTAATTATTGTGTGTTTCAGCTTCTGCACCTGTAAAACAGGAATTTTATCTTTCAAGGTGTTTTGAGATCTCTTGTGCAAAGAGATACTTAAAATTTTACTAGTGGAATGATAATTAAATTATATGATTGATAATAGATTCAGATGTTATGACAGCTGTCTATGTTAAACCTGATAAAAAAGGTGTTGCTCTGTGATGCTGTCAGAAATCTGCTAGAAGTACAGTCTTTTAACAAAGTTGTCTTCCTAAGCCCTTGTGAGCGCAAGGTCCTGGCGGTGCCTGTGCTGCTTTAGCAGAGCAGTTTGCAGAGCTTGCACATAGCCCAGCTTTTTGGACTAAGTCACAAGGGTGTAGGATGTCTTCACAGTGTCTTCTCAACATTCACTGGCACCCTTGGTTTTCTGATTCCTGCAGCCACCATGGCTCCTGTTGCCCTTCATGTCATGGCCCATGTCAACTTTTCTGACCACAGCCACATGTTGGTGCCACAAAAGCAAATGTCATTCGTGGTCCAGGTCCCTTCACATTACAGGTTTGGGCAAATCTGTTCTTTGTTTCAAAATAATGACTGGGATGATGATAACTTTAAGACACACAAGTGTGGTCTCAAGCACAGACTCAAGCTTTGCTTAAATTGTGTAACAGATATCCAAAGCTACTACATGTGAAAATAGGTGCATTAAAAAAATTTCTCCCTGTTTCTCTTGTGCTCTTTTTCTAATTTGTACTGTCTTGGATGGTGAAAAAATGTCCTATTTCACTCCTGAGGATGACATACAATTGCATGTAATGGCTGCTAGGTGCCCAGCATGAGGTGGGAGTTCCTTTAATATAATCCCAATTCCATGTCCCTTAACAAAAGCAGATGGGATATGGCTTTACTTCTTTTTCATCCCTTACAACTGTGGAAACTGAGGATATTTATAAAATTACCTGAGTCCTCTAAAGTGTCTGTCCTGACTTAGATTTTATGTATCCTGGACTAGGGGAGGTAGGGCCTGATGCCTCAGCCTGGGTTGTGACTCTGCGCATCTTTACAGCTGTGCAGCAGCTGCAGTGTGAAGCAAGGTCTTGTCTTCTATGGAAGGAATCCTCCCACCACCAATTCACACCTGGGTTACTCTATGCTTGCTGTTCCTATTGCCTTGTTTGTGTCTGTCAAGCTGTTAAATAGCTTGATCTTTTCTCCTGCTCCCTGAATCTGAGCTGCAGCTGAACTAGACAGAGGCCATTTCAGTGGAGTGCACGGGGCATGGAGGTGTCTGTCTGCTTGCCAGCACAGCAAGAATGGGAAACTCCTTCTTCCCTCTCATTGGAAGTGAGATATTACAAATTCTAATGTTATTGTTTTCATGTGTAAAGTCTGGCAACATCAATAGAGGGTACAATAAAATCATTATTTGGACTAGGATGGGTGCCTGAGCATACACACCAACACTTAAGGAGTAAACTGTGGCTGAAGCTATACTGGAGAGACACTTCATCCTTTAAAAAAGGATAAAGTTCCTTTCTTGTCAAAGGAGTTACCTGGGTGCAGAGGTTATAATTTAGAAAATCTTGCTTTCTCCTATTATTTAAATATTTTTTCTTATACTTTTTCTTCTTTCATGTTTAAAATTTCTGCATATTTAAAAGCCTCTTTGGCCCCTCAATATGCAAACTCAAACTTTAAAAGAAAAAACAATAGGGCAAGGCTCTCCTCCATTTGCAGGAAAATTTCCTCTAGTGTTTCTAGGGGAAAATAAAGCACTTGAACATAGTGGCTTACAATTCCATGCTCAATGTAAAGGCACTATCAGTGCAGTGTATACAAAGTGATAGTGTAGTGTCTGTTCCCTGAGGAAGAGTAGATAAAGTAATCTACCAACACAAATGGACTTCAAACAGTAGTTTTCAGCTAACAAAAACAAACACCACATCCCAGATTAAAAAAAAAAGTAAAAAAATTGTTTGCACTTCTCAGCTTTCCCCCAGGAACAGTCTTCCTTCCTCTAAGTTCCATGTTGTCATGGAGAGTGATGTGGTAAGGTCTGTGAAACTGGCAGGCTGCTTACTTTCAATGTTTTAATTCACAACTGATGTCCACTGAGCAGAAGGAGGCCTTGTTACTGCTGCAAAAACCAAAAAACCATAACTTTATAGTGCAGAACTGGCTGCAGAGTAGGAAATGTAGGCATCCATATTTGCGTGAATTAAGACTTAATTTTGACTCTTTGCGTGATCTGAAAAGGGAAAAACTACTGTAAAAGCTTTTGACAGCCAGTGTGTGCTATTCAACCAGGATAGAATTAATTGGCTTGGAGGAGAAATAATTTGCTGAAATAACAAATAATACATGTCATCAGTACAGTGATTGAGCCAGACCCTCTAAATCATTGCTAGGATCTACTCACTGTGCATAAGTTAAAGGTGCGAATCAGAGTTTTCAATTGCTTTTGTATGAACTAAATATTTGAAAGAGCCATGTGTCTTGAGTCTTATTTGCTATGTATATCTTCCTATGTTGCCTTCAAATGTGGAGTAGGAATGACTGAGGTATTTCAGTAGTGTGTAAAACATATTTTCAAGTCTATAAATCCAGAAGTGCTGACCTACAGTACCTTTATATTAATCCATATGGGTTTGGACCGACCTTTAAGACTACTAAAATGTTTGGTTTATTTGAAGGAGTGTTCTTTCATTTTCTTTCTTTTCTTTTCTCATGCTAATGTGGAAATTAAACTACTTGAGTCAGGGTCTGACTCTGCTAGGCAGAAACTACTAATATGCATTTGCTTTTGCAGAAACCCAAGCACTTCTCTGTTCAGCCAATGTGACTGATGGAAGAAAATACCATAAAATCAAAGAGCATGTGCAGAGGTAATGTAATGCTGTGATTGGCGCAGCTTTGGAGAGTGGCCAGGCAGCTGCAGCTGAGTTTTGTCAGTGAAATTAACTGGGTAACAAAACACAAAACCAGGGACAGTTACAGAGAATCATGGGACAGCACTGTCACCAAAAGAAAATGGGTTAAAAGTACTTACCCTTGTGTATTAAGTACACACATTCTGATCATCTCCCATGACAGAGCCTGTTGTGAAGTTGGGAAAAGTGCACATGCATGATTATATGTTCCCTTTGCTGGACATGACCTACTCCTTATGTAAGAATTCCCAAGATTTGGTTTCTCGTATTTCACACCATTCATAGTTCATTCCTTTTAAAAAACCCCAAAACCAAAATCCAACTAACTAAACTAACAGAAAAAAAAAAAAGAAAAATGGGGAAAAATCCACTAAAACTTGCTTTTTAAATTGTATTTCTTTCTTCTTTCTTTTGCCTTAAAAAGGAAACCATGACATCTGTAGAGAAGGATCTCATTCACGTTTGACCATGTAGTTACATTTTCCTATGTTATACACTGATGAATAATAAAATAATATCCTCTGTAGAGCCACAAACCATCCAGACAAAAGGATGTGGATCAACTCTTTGGCCTAGTAACCTTAACAACCTACTTTTAAGCTAATTCACAGATAAATCCTGAGTTACAGCAAATGAATGAAGGAACGGCCTCTGCACGTCAGAAGGAGAAAGTATCACATGGGGCAGAGTCCCACTGCACACAAACTGTGATGCAAGATACTTCAACTATAAATATGCAAGCCTTAGATGTTTTCTGGGAGATAAGAAATATTGTCATTTTGATGCACAAAGTGTAAGAAATTACTGATATTACAGAATTTTCATCAGCTCATGGTGAAAGGTCTCTAGATTAGAGGTGGGGGAAATGAAAAGATGCATCTATGCAATCTTTGCAGTCTTTGGGGGATAAAGCAAATAAGAAAATCAAAACTCTTTTGTTTATACTTGAGGGTAATTCAATTTCATCTCATTTAGAACATGACAGAAAGATGAAAACTAAAATGAAAACAGCTTTTGAATTAAAGACAATCTTCAAATCAATCAACATTAAAGAAGAAAGGCATTGGAATAATAAGTGAATGACATGCGCTATTGCTTGGAAACTTTTGAAATCTTATCTTTGTAAACAAAAGAAAATCTTCTATATTTGTGTATTGATGGGACTAATTTCATCACTTAAATTCCCTAAAACCATAATACACCGGGTGACTCCAGTCATATTCTGTTCATAAAGCTGTTTGAAATTTGCTCTGATCTTTTAATATTTGGATAGTCTTTATATATCTAAATGTTCTGTTCTCTTAATAGAGAATATCTATCTGGCACAACATTTGTAAGTAGTTCTGTTTACCTCTTGGTTGATTAACACTAACCTATGGAGTGGATTGTAGAATTGTCCTTGAAGGCTTGTGGAAGAGTACACTCAGGATGGACTGAACCCAGTAATTCATTAGAATTAATTTATGCATGACATCTCAATCTCATAATCCAATTCTTAGTAAGAATTTTGGTATATAAAAATCCATTTTATATACTTCTACGTCATTTTGGGGGATTTGGGCATTTAATTAAGGAGCTTTAAAAATAAATTACAAGCTACTCTGTTCTCCACTATATTTCCCTGGAGAATGTATTAAATTAGGTGACAATAAGGTGAATTTATATTACACTTGATTGAATAATTGAGCGAATTAAAATGGAGCTAACTGGAAATGCATGAAATGAGTGGTTTGTACTTTGTCTTTTATGCCACGTGTTCAAATGTAGTTCAAGTATGTCTCCATGATATGCCCAGTTGCAAGAATACAGATGTGGATGATATAGAGGTATACATATATACACAAAAATGGTGTTCCTCTAAGAAAGTTCAGCTGAAGACACTCATGCAACTGAAATAGTAGGCATTTGGTCCGGTGGTGGTATTGATGAAATGTTCAGATGTTTTACTGCAAAAGCTTTAAAGTCACTTTTTAATTAGAAAACTTTTACTTTTTTCTGGTTGTCCACTCTCATCTCTCACACCTTCCCCATGCTGCCCACTTCAGCTGATATATTCTCTATTTGCTCACAAAAGTCTCTTTTGCCTTTGTATTTCTTCCTGCACTGCTCCTAAAGCTAGGAATTTCTTGCCTGAAGTAAATATTCTTCCTCTTTTATGTGTCTCTTCTATGGTTCTACCACAAAACAGACAAAAATTAGCTAACTTTAAATGGCTAATTGAGAGTCATTTGGAGCCTGAGGGACTAGTGGAGAAAGACTACTTTCATACTTTTAATCAAAACCTGATTAAAAGGTATATGAATGCAAAAATGTTTATATTGACAACTTCTTTTTTTCCTCACTCATTACCTTTTGGGTTTTTTCCCATAGTTTCTTTGTGGAAGAGGCCATATTTAGTTTCTCTTTTACAGTGCCTGCTACAACAGATCAGTTCTCATTGGAATTTCTGGGCTTTGCTTAAGTGGAAGTATAAGAACAGTAAAACTAAAGTTTTTTCCAGTGTTATGCAGTCATTTTAGGCAAGTTTTATTCCAATAGAAGCCAACAGAGTAAAATTTGAACTTTTATGAAAGAAATCACAAACTCCAATTGATTCTCCTTTTTTTTGTAAAAGGAGTGAAAGAACCCCACAGGACAATAACTGCCCCCATTCTTGAAGTTTTATCACTGCATTCATATCACTAAATTCATCACTTGACTCAGAAAGTCAACCATTATCTGAGTTTTTCAACTCAAACACCTGAGTATCATGATCTGCCAAGTAAACCTGGCATCTGTAGTGCAATGCAAACTTAACACAATATTAGAAAAAAAACCACAAATACCCAAGAAACCAAATAACACTGTGGAATATTTTTTTGTTCTAAACATAACTTCAACTTGTACATCTGTCATTGAGTAGTAGCTACGATGCTTAACAACCATGCTCCATTCAGGAAATATCCATTATTCATTTCCAGTGTACCTTCTGGCTGATTTCGTGAATCTACCTTCTGTTGGAGAGTTTTCTGCTAGATTGAATCAGCCTTTATGTGGCAGTGCCTCAGTGTCCAGGTTTTTTACTTTCAGCTTTTTGCCACGCTCTGTGTCTGTAACTCCACTTGACATCAGCCAAAGTCTTGGGAATTTCCAGCAGGAAATGCTGCCCCCGGTACGATCAGGCCCACTCCTGTTGTCTGCAGTTGATGTTTTATTTTGAACACCAAGCATTCCTCCCTTCATATATCCGAGAGCATTGCAGTTTTGTGATTGAGGCGGGTATTAGATGACCTTTACTCTTCTTTCCCTTGCTTTCCTCTTAAGAGTTAAATGAAAGCCTTCCGTTCCTCTACAGGGTACTTAGAACTAAGGCACGATGGCGCTAGCAGCAGGTTGGTTTCATTACACTGATAGGATACATGTGCTGTTTTTTATCTCTAGCATTTTCTCAGTAATTCAGCACTTTAAAGTCTCAGCTGTCTACCGATCTGCAGACAATTGTTTGGTGTAATACTATCCGGAAAAAGCTGATAAAACACAGATGTGACTAGGTCTCTGAAATTTGTGGTTTGCTAAGTGGTTTTTTTTCCCCTTTTTTTTTTTTTTTTTTTTTAAGACCATTCTTGCCCATGGCAAGTTAGCTTCCCTACTAGGCATGAAGGCACAGACTTTTATTAAAATGTTGCAACAAGAAGGTAATTGCTAAAAATTAAGAAAGTTAGCTGAAATATAAAGCAGAGACATTATAACTGTTTTCCCTATTTTTCATCATAACCCCTGGCAACCATTTCTCCCTATTTTGCCCAATGCATATCCAAAACAATTTTCTTTTTGAAAAACATCCCACTAAAGTGTGGATTTCTGGCAATCCTATGCAGATCTGTTTAGAGAAAAATGGTTTTTAGGCATTAAGAGCCAACATCTTGATTTTTCAAAGTGGCTGAGATTTTACAGTCACTGTGAGGGTTGTCTAGATAAAAGATTTGATTGTGCTGGAACACGATTGGAAGCAATCTAGTTAGATGGCAGGATGTTACCATCTCTTAGTGGTTAGTGTTTAGACAAGGACAAATTATTTTCACCATAGCATCAGCTGAACACAATTTTTCCTGGCTTCCACTGACCTCTAACTTGTGACTGGCCTCCCGTCCTCTCACTCAGCTATCACAATTCCATTCAAACACAACCACATTTTGTAGGGCAGGCAATCTTTACTGACAGGAGAAGAACAGTTGCATGTGCTCAGTTCTTTTACAAACCGGCCCACCTCATCTTAGGCATTTCTGCACGAGGGTATTGCTTAGACAGTTCATGTATTGTAGATGTTCTGAGCATGGTAGGCTTCTACTTTGATTATCTGAATTATGATTTTAACTCTGGTGGCTAGTTTATGATTTTTTTTTAATTTATATAACTGGACTAGTACACCTTTGAACGTGAATGCAGTTTGTTGGCACAGTGGTAATTTGTTTACTCACACAGGAGTTACTACTAAGATTTTAAATACTATAGCTCTTTCCCTCCTCCCAAAGACACTGTCTCTGTGTTGTAGTAATCAGTTTTACTTAGAACTTCACTTATTTTTACTTACTTCCTCTAGGTTGCAAAGTAAAATGAGAATTTGCAAAGGCTAAATAAATGAACGTGTCCAAAAGAAACCAGACTATACTGTAATATTCCTATTTGGTTGTAGAGTGTGGGGGAGGGAGGGAAAATTGCAAAAGGCTGCTGATTGACATCTGTGTGTCTGTATGATAACTACACACAGCTTCAGTGATTTATGTGCTAGACAGGTTTTCCATTCCCATTCAAATGAAAGGCCATCTTGCAATTAAAGGCTCAGTTTGCAGTTCCTGATTTCTGAAGGAAGAGGGCGTTTCTATTTATTCCAGAAACATTTAGTGGTTACATGCATGGCTGGCAGCAATTTCCCACAATGTGTAAATTAGTCAATCCCAAAGTCAGTAAACTTCTGCTTTGAAGTGGACATTAATGAAGTGCACCATTAGAGCCTAATGATTGTTCACATTTGTATTTTAGGGGCCCCTCTTGCTTTTGATGTCTTAGTGCCTTGGTTCCTTGACTTTAGTTATCTAAGTGCCAGGACTGCTAAACTCCTAAGAGAACTCAAAAAAAATTTAATGAAAAAAGTTAGTACTAGCCTGACTGATGTTGGCACTTCAAAGCTGGAACAGACTAAATTGCTGTAGACTGCTTAATTCAAAAGTGCTCCCTTGTGGATGACAGTGCATGGTGACAAAGTTCAATTGGCAACAGGAGACAGGCAAGATCAAAGACCCTCTATTGTAATAGTTTTGTTCCATGAAGAATTGCTTATTGTCAGTAGTTTTTCAAGCCTTTACTGGCTCCAGCTTCATATCAAGATTCCCTGGTTCAGAACCAGCTTAAATAAATAATTGTAATTACATCCTTCTGATAATGCATTGCAGTCCTAAATGCTGGATGTTGTGTCTCTCCGAGGTCCAAAACAGAAAAGTGGGTGTTAGGAACCAGGACTTGGGGGAGAACCTTCTTTTTTGTAATCTTCTTTGTTCAGAAGCATCCAAAATACAAAGTACTGCAGACAGTTAATGCCGTGTTAGCAGCAATTGAGACTTGCTCCACACAAAGCCACACTGCCCTTCTACCACAGCAGTGATGCTGCAGTTTCTAGTTTGCATTTCCTGCCAGTCTGATTTAACATTTAGTGTAAGATTAAACTGAATCTAATCCTCTAAACTGTGCTTTCTCTCTCTCTGGTTATGGCCCAAGTTTGAATAAACTTTTAAGAAATGTTGAACTCCATGCTAACAATGGTAAGGCTACAGAAATCTCAGAAATATTCATCATTCACAGGATGCTGCAACTCTGTTTTCCTCTCATGACTCATGCCCTTCTGAAAAATATGATTTTTTTTTCCCCAATCAGAAGCAGAGAAAGAGGCCCTGTCTGAAGTTTGCCAGTTACACTGGAAATTCTGTTCATTTTCAGTATTTTTGCTATTGTGTTGTTTTGGGGTTTTTTTCCCAATAGTGTTGACCATCTGTAAGGAGCTGCTGAAAGACAAGAAAAGCACCATCCCTCAGTAATAGTATTCAGGGATGTTGTCTCATAAAATGTACATGGTATTGTCAGAATTTCTTGTCTTGAACTAATTACAGAAACATGTTTGGTGACAATTAAGGAAGCCACTGTGTGATCATTTTCATGCATCATATTGACAGAAGTTACTTTTATTTTTTAATAATCACAAATGACATTTTTTCAAAGAAAATTTCATTGAATTTAGCATAAGCTGAGCAAGTAGAGAGATGACCAAGTCCACTTAGAAAGGAGGCAGCAAAAAAAAGCATTACATTTAAATCACATCTGCAGTGGACTCGCATCTGTTGTTCTGATTTTATTGATAATTTTAATTTAAAGAAACCAAAAGACAGCATACTAGTTTCAATCTTGCCTTGAAACTCATTTATGAAAAACATCAGAAGTGTGGTTGAGTTATTTCTTTCTTCTTTTACTTTCTTTTTTTTTTTTTTTTGGCAAGATCTGAAATAACACTTTAAACAGGATTAGAAATGTACTATGTCTATGCAATTTAGCTCTAGCGACTTCACAGTTGTAAATTATGATGGAACACATCATTAGCTGCAGACTTGTATGTTCTCCCTTAATCACGCTGAAGTACACATAAGCCCCAGCTGAGCAATTATGAATAATTAAATCAATTAGAGACAGTCTAACACCAGGTCTTGTGGCTAAACTGGTGTCAGCATCCATAATATTTTAACAGTAAATGCAAATGTGTGCATTTGGGTGGAGGGAAGGAGGTGGACAAAGGCTTATACAAATGCCAAAGCATGTTGCTTAGTGATGGCTTTACAATAATATCATGAAGATTATAAGCTGCCTTCCCAAGGAAAACAATGGTAATGAAATTCCAATAAAATATTTTTGTACCAGATTTAAAGCTTAGAGATGAGTTAATTAAAAAGGGATAAAGAGCAAGACCTAAAAAATATGCTGAATAAATTAGGACTTTACATTCACCCAAAACAAATACTTTCCTTCATCAAATGTGCCCAGCTTCCTTCCTTTTGACACATTATTCTTCTGTAACCTGGTGTTAAAGCAAGTAAAGAAACCAATACACCTTCCTTAGAACTTTTTCAGTAAAAAAATTCCACATTTTCTCTACATTTTGTAGAGAAAACTCTGAAGAAAACATGGAGATTTCTCACGGTGCAGTGCCAGCACTGTTACCTTGTAGAGCAAGCCAATGTGCTTGCTAACAAAGAGACAGGTTTTAGAGCTCTGTGCCCTCTTCCTAGGATATGGGTGTGGAAGAGTCCCTTCATCCTCTGGCCAGAACATGCCAAAGCTCTGCTGCGCTGTGATCTGCTCCTCCGTGCCAGCTCCAGATGCAGCCCTTGCTCTGCCACTGCCTCCTCACCGTGCCTGCAGCAGGTGTTGGATGCTTCCCCTGCTACCTCATTCCTCCCAGGGAGAAGGAAAGAACAATTTTGTCTCTTCCACTTTGCCCTCTCATGCAGGTAAATAGCATAGTTCCCCTTTCTGCAGATTAACTACAGAATGAAGCAACTCAGCATCTATTTAGTAGGCTGCTCTCCTAAGGATGTGTTTAACTTTTTCAGAAGACATTTCTGTTCTCTTCACTGAGGTCCAAAGCAGCTCCTCACAGATAATTAAATCCTCTCCTGATCTAGTGATGCCTTGTGAAGGCTGACCAAGAACAGAGGCTAGACAGAGCTAAAGAATAAAGTGGGTATTTATTAGAAGGCCTCAATAGATCCATCTTGGGCAGCACAAGAGCCGAGCCAGGGCTACACCCAAAATGAAACCAAAATGGTCACAGAATGGACAACTGGTCTCACACTTTTGTAAGTTCTGGTCCATTTATATAGTGGAGTTAATTGTCCAATTATAGTTTTGGTTATGAAGCCCCATCCTTCTTGTTTTTCTCTCTTCAGTCCACCATTATTTTACGCTCCTGGGTCTGAGATTTGGATCTTTTGTCCTTGGTCTCCAGCTAGAGGAGGAATTGTTTTGTCTACCTACTCTGTAAAGAGAGCTTACTATCCCGTAATACGAAGCTCAGAACTACACACTAAAGCAGTACAGAATCTGAAAAATATAGAAGTTAAAACCTGAGGCATCATTAGGACCCAGTTCTGTACAAGTCACAAGGAGATATCAGGCTGTCTCCCCACCCAACCACAGCAGCCAATAAACACCAAAATTAACAATCAGTTTATTTTTCTCCCTACAAATCTAATAATTTTATCAACAAAATTATTTGGAAATAGTATTTACTATAACTGGTGACCAAGAGATTGTACAAATAGTGATTCTGCTCTTGTTATTACTTGTGAATGTCAAGACTTGCTATAATCTCCATCACACGGAGATGAATGAACCAAGTGTCCTGCTTTGAGAAGACTCAGGGTACCTTGAAGCACTTGCCAGTTGTTATTATGGGAAACAATATAATAGGAAAATGTCTAATGAATACAGACATAGGGAAAGACAATCAGACCTTAAAATATTTAATGTATATTGTATTTAAGACTTGCTGAATATACAAATTGCAGAGATACACCCAGCTTGTTCATCCCTCATGAGGTCTTTGAGTATGTTACAAGTGCAATTTTTATGCAGCACTCAATGAAGTACCAGAAATAGGATTTGTTTCTAGAACATCAGAAATAGAACATCAGCCCACTGCTTCATCTACCAGGCAGCTCTACTTCCTTGTGCCTGGGCAACTTGGTCTACACTGAATGATTCTCATATTTCGTGGTGTCCTTTGTAAGAAACAGAACCTCACACACGTACCAACTAACTCAGGAATCATGATGGACAAGGAAAGCTCTACCTTCTTCTTACTTGTGGAGATTAGGTCAGTTGCTCTGGAAAAGGAAACAAAATATGAACTGAATGTCAAGGAAAAAAATCTCCAAATCTTTTAGAGGCGGCATTTATTTCTCTAGATGACATTTTGAGGTTGCTCATATGGTCTATTGATCACTGTTTATAGTGAAGTAACTCCCCAGTTGAACTCTCTCCTGGAATAACGGTTTTCTTTCTAGAATGGTGACTCCTGTTTGGAAAAGTTGTGATTGTTGCAGGATTAAGTCACTTTTCTGCAAGAACAGACTATCCCTGAGTGGCTGTTCTGCCATAACTATTTCAGTGGTTTTCCTCTGCAGACAGGCCCTGGTGAAGTTCAGGGGACTGGAGAGGTTCCAGAGCAAAAACTAAGACAGGGGCTGTCTGAAAATGAGGCTGCAGCTACAAAGGTATGGGACTTTTCAGAAAAGAGTCCTTGCCAGATTTCTTCCTGTGCCTCTTCCCCCTGTGGGAACTAATTACCCTGAATTCTCACACTCTCCTGAGGACCTGCACAAGCTGCTGCAGGGGCTCAGGCCCCTCTCAGGGGACTGGCAGCACTCCACACTGACTGCTTTTGCAGAAGTGCAGATGAGAGGAAAGTGTGATTCAGGAGGGCATAAAGCCCTGCCAAAGAGTAGGACTGCTTAAATATTTGAGTGATTATGCTGCTTCAGTCTGACCACAAGGCGATGCAGAGGTGCCAGAGGTGGATCAGTGACAGCCAACCTGGGCTCTGCAACGCCTGTTGAGCACTGTGGGCTGATACCTGGGCTCCTTCTGCATGAACCAGCTGGGGTAGAAAAACAATTTTACCTAATTTGCCAGGCACTTTGATAAGAGGAATAATCCTTGTAGGTGAGCTGGCTGGTAGCACTCACAGAATCTTTTCGCTGTTCTCCCTTGTGTGATGTAGACATATTTTGAGTGAATTGACTAGCAAAAAACTATATGATGATGACAAGCATTTGAATTTGAGCATCTTACATATGTAATCCTAGTCATTCAAATAATTGGACATGAAATTCTTCCCTGGAACTGGTTTGATGAGGCAGGATTACTTTCTGAAGGACTGGCAGATCAACTTTCTATAAAAGAAAGAAGAGATGGAACTTCTGTGGTTAGTGGTCACTGCAGAATCAGATCCAGTTTGCAATTTAGCATTTCCTTTATACATATATATATGCAATAAAAAACTATACTAACTTGAATAAACATTTCAAATACTGACTTATTTTTATGTTGATCTTGATAAAGGGCAAACCAGAATAGAATAGAATAAAATAGAATAGAATAGAATAGAATAGGATATATTTTTAAAATCTAGTAAGTATTTTTGTCTGAAATGTAGTACATGCTGCACAACAAAATAATTTGTGAGATCTATCAAAATTGCTACTTCTATCAATCATTTTATGCTACATATGGTGCTGTATCTGAAAAGTCTTTGAGAAAAATTTAACTTGTGGTAAAGTCTGTTGGCATGATTGCCAGTAACTGAGCAGCCAGGGTATTACAGCATTGTTTTTGCAAGCAGAATTGTGAATTTATTAACAAATCTTTAAAAGCATATTTTTAGATTAACAAATTATTAAAATATTAGAATATAATTGCATCTTTGATAAAAATTCATATTGAAGGGAAGTAAGTCCTGGAAAAAATATTAAAAGGGCCCAGCTGTAGGAAAAAGGAGTCTTCCTAGTTTTGTTTTTCTACATTGCCTTTAGTGGAAAGATAACTCTTGGAAAAAAAGCTCTTATATTGAGCTGTCATTATTACTCCTTTTGTTCTTCTTTCTAGTGACTACATATTTTAGGTGAACTGATTTTCTGAAAACAGAAGGGTTTTTCTTTCTGAGCAAAACCAAAGAGGATAAACTGAAAGCAAATTCAATCATGTTTGGATTTTAATTACTTTTTTCCTTTTGTTTTCCCTCAAAACATTTTCTTCCAAATGCATTGTCTTGTTTAATGTTTTGGCAATCTGAGTGACTATTGGTCTGATGTGCTTTTGTTCATGCATGTAGAACAAAGTTTCCTTAAATACAAAATCAAGCCCTAAACATACTGAATTCTCTGGAATTCTGTTTATGAGCTGTGTCTTACCTTTAATAAGAGAAGATGTATGAGTACATCTGTAACCAAAGTCACAGTAAAGTTTTATCTCTTGATGAATTGTTCTCTATTTATTCTGTCTCCTCTGTTACTTCTAGGAGAAAATAAATGATATTTCTTTACTGTTCAGTGCAGCATATTTCCTTTCTCTCCTTCAAGTGCACTGAAGTGCTGGTGAGGCAACGAACATTTCTATTTTCTCCTTGGCTACATATTCCTGAGGCAGGAAATATGGGATATTGTCCAATGAACTGGGACCTGCCTCATGATGACATGGAGATCAAATGTGCAGCTAGTTCAGCTTTATACTTTTGGCCACAGTTTTCATAGAATAAACTCTATTTTCCTGCAAAATGGAGCAAGGCTAAATCTGTTGATGACCTCAGATTTCATATTTAATGTATGGCATGCACTTTTGAGTACCTTTTGATGCCTGGTGGCTCTATTAGCTTCTCTAAATCATATCCTAGAAACTTCTAAAGATTAACCCTCTCCTACTTTGCCTTGCAGAGTGCTAATTAATGTACTTACAGTTGGACAAAGTTTTCACTTTGCCATTGATCTTACTTTGCCATATTCTTTGGAGTCAGCTATCAAGTGGAGATATGAAGCCATTCCATCCAAGACAAAACACAGCATCAGAGAATGAAACAGGATATCTTAAATTTGCTTTGATTCTCTTTTTTTTGGGGGGGGGGGGGGTGGGGGGGAGATTCTATATCAGTTTTCTTATTGAAAATCAGAATGAATCTGAAATCATTTTTCCTGCTTATCACTAAGTATATCCAGAGTGTGAAGTGTTGTGTGGAAGAAACACAGCACTTCATGCTTCAGGCATGAGATTAATGAATTAGTGTGTTTGTTCTGGCACTTTTAACAGGCAAAGGTAGATCAGGTTTAGAAACACAAAGAAAAAGAAAGAAAAGAAAATTGGACTATGGTCTTTAGCATGAAATCTGTGTCTCCTCCACATGAAGTGAGCTCCCAGAAGCTGCTGGGTGTCCATGACACATCTCTGCCCAGCAGAGCAATGGAGGGGTGCCTGAAGTGGAAATACCTTTCTCTTGTTTATGAAGGGTTTACTGTCTCAAGAAAGGAGTCATGTACTACAGGGAGCTACATGAATTTAAAAAAAACAAAAACAAAAGCCAAACAAAAACAAAGAGCAAAAAAAAAACCCCACCAAAAACCCAAACCAACAAAACCATGAAAGCAGTTTTCAGGTGAGAGAGTAGGAACTTTAAACAAAGAAGTATGAACAAGAAAAAATGTAAGACTCCTGGTTATCACTGTAAAGTTGTTTGCTCAATTTCTTAATTACATGCAAAGTAATGACAAGAATCAGATGGTGTCTTTATTTTAAGGTGACATTTCAATTTTTTACAGGCATTATTAATGCAGCATGATTAGCTGGCCAGGAGGGAAAAATTGAGGATAAATTGTTTGATTATCAACTGCAGGTTTATTGGTCTGAGACTTCCACCACAGGGAGTGGCTGCTGTATGGAATTGATAAACATAGAGATTTATAAGGTCAAGTTTTATGAGCCTACAGATTCCTTGTGGTGTATTACCACATCCTTATTACAAGCCCCTGCTGCTGTCCAGCTAAGCCACCAGAGGTAATATATTACACTTGCTTGTCTGTTCTTCAGGTTTTTTTCCAAAGGAAAAGAGGAACAGGTCAAAATAAAATATTGCTTTCTGGGGTTGTATTTGCAGCTTACTTTGGGAGATGTAAGAGCAGACTGTGAGGAACTGGGGAGTCAGCTCAAAAAGGTGTGAAAAAGTGATTGTTTGTGACACTGGGAGAAACAGAAAGTTACATTCTTATGGGGATAATGATTTTGTTTTCAGAAAGATAAAGAACAGTTGCATTTAATAATGACATCTTTAGCATAAAGAAGCTCAGTGGCTTGAGTACAGTAAGATAAGTGAGTATAAGGCTTTCACTCAGCAGCTGATGTCTTGCTAAATGGTCATTTCTAATAGTTAGCTAATTTGGGAAAAGATGAAAAGTCAACAAATTACCTGATCAGTCTAAGATGTTTGTATATTGGATAAAGCTTTATATGGTCTGAGCAGGTTATTTGTGAGATCATCTGTTAATAGGATTGTTAGCTGTCCATGCTATAACACCACACATAAAACAGTTTCTCTGTGGTTTTGTTGAGGTTTTTTCATAATGGTTTCCTCTCTGTCATATCAACAGAGAGCTATTGCATTGCTATTGATGATATTGATTGAAACACATTGATCTCACAGCCAATTAATGAAAATATTAGTTGGGATTTTTCCCAGTTCTGTGATATGTCACAAGAAGGGACATGATTAAGATCTCCTGTGCAAGTACTTGACAATTATTTAACTCAAACTGATAGCATCATGCTTTAGATGGCAAAACTGATGCCATTTTATTAATTCAGCCTGTTCCTTAATTAATTCAAAATTGCTTCTCTTATGAGACCACAAGCTTGATAGTTATTTGGCATGAGTGTAATTTGTGTTATTTCAGTTGCACTGAGTTCCCATAGAAGGGACTGCTCGATGGAATGATAGTGTAAATCCATCTTGATTCACACAATATGTAATCAGGCCAATTGATCCATTCATAGAAGCCACAAGAGTGGAATGGTACCTCTAAAAGTTACTTTGCCATGTTCTTAGTGGATTATTCATGTGTAACACCATTGACACCATTTATTTTAACAGAACAAGCTATGTTCTGCCCCTAGAATCTGATGCAAAGCTGTACAGGACATAAAGCCTAACCAGAAAACAACATTTAAACTTTCTAAGTATTCATCATATAACTATCTTGTGTAGTTGTGAGCATCCTGCATTGTGTTCTGCCTCACATACAATGAACTGCATTGTAGATTGGATGGATCCCTGATCTTTAGCCTTTAATCAATTGCAGAAGTAATTTATTGCCTGAAATAGTACAAATTAACAGAAACATAACCTGAATGGCCAAATTCCTGTCCTTGTAACAAGCCTCAGACACAGACCTCAGACAGAAATCCTTGATGTTGATAGTGAAAAAAGGAAAAGCAGATTAACATTAGCATAATCAGAGTTACAGCACACAGACTGAAAGAAATTACATAATGATATAGTTCCAGTCTTTAGGCAGTTATGATTATCCAATGGAAATAGCTCATTTACACTACAATTTAGCAGGGTTTGCATCCAATGGACAAAAAGTGGTTTCAAAACAAGACATTGTTTCCCAGGAGTTGATGATAGTAGAAAAGTGTTGCATTAGCCAAAATCAGCCACTTTGCAATATAAAATTATTCAAAATATCATAGAGTAAAAATTGAAAGAACTATGAACTATCAGTGCTTTCAGGATCTTTCTAAGAATGCCTCTTAAAATATATCTATTTTAAATCTAGCTTAACAAATTATCTTACATGTTTACTGTACATGCCTACATTTGGCCTTTTCCAGCAACAAAAACAAAACAAGAGAAAAGAGTAAATTAATGGATTTTTTTCTATCTGTGCCAACTTATTCACAGATTTTAAAACTGAAAAAATTTAGATCACCCACTCCAACACTCACCTGGTTCTAGTCCTCTTGACATACCAACTCTTGCTTCCGAATTTAGGGAAAGGAATGAGTGTAGGGCCTGTGAATGTAATTATACATATGGACATAACTGGCATTTAGTGCCATGGTTTAGCTGCCAGGGTTGTGTTCAAAGGCTGGACTCCATGATCCTGGAGGCCTTTTCGGACCTTACTGATTCTATGATTCTGTATATACAACAAAGCAATAGGTTTGGCCAAATGGTAAAGGATACATAGCTGCATAAAAACCACTTTGGGTGAAAAATTAAGATTTTCTTAGTGACTGACAAAGCAAAAGGACTTCAAAATAATTTCATTTGATGTCAGGGCTATTTGCTGAAGATATTGGAGAAAATGGAATAGAAAGACACTGACAGGGAGAGAATTTTTTTTTCCAGAGGAAGAAGAATCTCTTGAAATCTTAAAATCAGTAAGAACATAATGGAAAGGTGTTGATAGCAAACAAGAGAAAAAGGAAAAAAAGGATAAAAATTTGAATGTAAACAACATAAGAATGGTTGAGAAAAAGGGACATGACAAGGAAGAGGAATGACTCCACTTACCCAGGTACTTTATAAAGTAAATATTTTACTGGTAATAGTAAACCTCTCTGTCTGTTTTTACCCTACCTCTGCCTATGAGAGTTTGGTCAAATGATGGTGCTCTGTGGCTGCTGGGATGATTGTTGAGTGACACACAGGCTTGGAGATGAGATGAAGTTCTTCAGATGACAGCCTGGTAGATCTCTGCTGCCTTTTGCTGGCAGAGAGGATAGAAAATTGGAAAATATCTTCTCTTCCATGAAAACAATACAAACATCATGTTGGGGTCTTTGGATTTAAGTAGCAAGTATTTAAAACATCATATACAGTTGTTTTAAGACATTTATATAAAATGAGTAATATTTAATGGAAAAAAAAGTGAGAGAGATTATAGAGTAGGAAAAGAGATTCCAATAGACGAAACAATGCAACTGGAGAATGAAAGAAAAAGAAAGGAGAAACTAATACTGAAAGCAAGAAAAGGAGAGATTTTTTTTTTCCTTCACTTGATTTCTATCCTTGTTCTTTCAATACTCCTGCTCTTTTCTATTTCCCTTCCCTTCCTCTTTTTTGAAGTCTTTTTCCTCACAGATGGCCTTTCTTTTTTTTCCCCCACTCAATTTGGAACTGAGTGGGATTTTTGTTAAAAATGGAATGTCCTTCTACCCTCACCCTCAGAACAGACATTGAAAGAGATCTCTGTAAGGCAGAGAGGAGAATGGAGGACCACTCTTTATGTCATACAATATTGGTTCAATACTGAAAGAGAAAAATGCTTTAAGGCTGTTTAATATGTGTTTCCTGACCCATGGGACTTGTCAAATCCTCAAACAGTTCCACTTTATTAAGAAGTAGTTAGAGCAAACTGGAAAGTGCTTTGACCTGTTGGCACATCCTGAAGAGCCTCAGAGATTCTTTTATACTTAAACTCAGCATTGAAACAACATTAAACCATTGAAATTTCTAGCTCTTTTTGTCTTTTATTCTCTTCTCCAAGCCTTAAGTGAAAAAAAAGTTTTATTTGTTCCTATAGCTGTTGCCAGCTTTATGCATTATCCCATATTTCAGCCTGCTCATTGAGCTCGAAGTAGGTCAACATCAATTTTAAAATAAAATTTTCTCTTTTTTTGTACTTCAAGCTTTACAGTAAAGTCATGAAAGAAGGCAATGATAAATTTGATGCAAAAAGAGGAGACCAATCCTAAATATAAATGCAATGGAAATACAGAACTCCTATTCATACAGCTACTACTATCTTATTTCATTTTATAAACTCTTAAAGTCAGAAGAGGCGAACTGATCCCTGGATCCTAAAACCACAAGGAAGGTCTAAATCTTTGCTTCTCATTTAGAATGGCAGATCAATAATTTCTGCTGCATAGTGACACATGATGTTAGGAACATGAAAGAGACAGACAAAAAGACATTTCATAGTCACAGTTGCTGCAATATCCAACTTAGCCCTCTCTTTATGTTGTAAAGAGAGAAGAAAAGGTCCACAGAAATGGTGGATTTGTTTTGGACAGATCCATTCAGCAGAGGAGCTTTACTTTCAATGCCCTGCTAGGTGCAGTGGAGTGCAACTACTGCAGAAATGTTGGCACCTAAGAAGCAGGACTGCTGCTGTTTTCCAAGGAGCTAGGAGCTTGATCCAAAGTTCAGTGGATCAGAGAAAAGTCTCCATGGGTTTCACTGAGTTTTGGATCAGGTCCCATTTCTTAATTCCTCTTTGCTTCCACAAGGTTTTACACTAATGCACTTCCATTGACTTCAGGTGAAAATACTACTGATTATAACTGCAGACACCCAACTCTGTAACACTTGTGCTCTTCTTGATTGTCCTTATACCTCATACTTGCTGATAAAACTAGAAGGCACATGATGATTTTGGAGTCAGTGAAGGCCCTGTCTTTAGCAAAACTCTCTGCTGAAACCAGTGATCTGCCCATTACTTCTCCACATCATCGTCATAATTCTGTTAATTAATAATCTAATTATTCTGTTTATTAGTAATCAAGAGCTCTTTGAATTTGGGATTTAAATATTAGGTACTTAATCATGATGATAATAGAATCAATTGAAATAGATGAGCATTTGCAGCAGGTCACCCCAACTATTTTAGCAAGGAATCATTCATTTTCTAGAGTTATCTCCTACTTTTTACTGTATAGATGGGAAACTTAATTAAATTATCCACCTATTTTTTAGACCAGTACCAAGTCAGAGGAAACAAGCTGAGATGTTAATGTCCTTAAAATCAGTTCTTTATATTATGCATTCACTAGACATAACACTGCCTTCAGTTATTTTGCAAAGAACAAATGTGACAGGTGATAATAACAGAGCAGCCCAAACGAGGTAGATTTGGCTCTTTCCTCTGGGCAACTAAAGCTATTAGGGAGTGGCAGACAGGAAATGCTCAGCCACACTCTGCAGCTGGTAAGTTTTAATTGAGAAAAACAAAGAGAAAAGCAGACATTATTGCATGCAAATATAAACATTTACATTTGCATGATATTGTAAATCTCTAGACCTGTGTTGTATTCTGTGCCTTGGAAGAAAATTACCAATTGCACTTGGAAGGCAATATTTGTATTTTTTACTTACTGAATCTTTTCCTCTCCCTAGCCAGACTATTTTCATGGCACTGGGCATTAGCATCATGTGACAGACAGTGTCTGGCTTTAAGATTCTCATAAATCCTTTTGTTTCTCATCACCTCACCCTTTCTTCCTCAAAGACTACTTCCAACGTTCCAAGTTCTGACTCGTGCTCTTATAAGGACCACTGATCAAAGATACTTCACATGCGACAAACATGAAAAATAATCACAAATAAGAATCAAAGACCTAGTTTTTAAATGGAGAATAATTATGCAACAATCATTTGAGTACTTGACTCTCTTTCTTCACAGGTCTTCCCTCTTGACACTTGACAAGTTCTGCCATTAGATGTGGGAAGAGTGCAACTGTATATGGGTAGTTACATGTAGGAACTGCATCCTCATTATTTTCCTGAGGACCTAACATTTTAAATGCTTCCCTTCTGCTAGACCCTCTAGGGATCTTAGGATCTAGGTGACTGAATCCTGCTTTGCATGTCATCTGGTCCTACCTGGCAATGGCTGGGTCATTTTCCATAATGCTGACTGAAACTGTTTGTGATTGTTTAAGGATAAAAGGAGGTTAAAAGAGGAACAACTGCCAGCAGGAGAAGAGATGAAGGTGTTTCAGGAAATCAGTGGTTTGGCTTGGAAATTAAAATTTTGATTTTGCTCAGGAGTATTATTATTGCATTCCTTTGGTATAAGATCAGGCCTTACCTAAGTATTTCTCAGAAGGTGGAATGCTTATTTGCCCCAAAACACCAAAGAAAAAGGCATAGCAAAGTTCCACAAAAGCTTCTGCTCTTGGATTTACATACCAAGCTGCTTGCCAGTTCATGCATCACAAAGTGGACCCTTCTCAACAAAAATAATATGTCCTTTCCTATTGGCTCAGCCAATTCTTAACTAACCAGTCACCAATAACTAGTTCCAACTGCTGAGTTTCACCTTTTACACAGGGAAGATTGTAGGTTCAAGTACTGTGAAATCCCAAGTTGTGTCATAGTGGTAGATCAAAGAATGGACCTTCTAGAAATCCATTCAGAACAAGACTCTTTGCAGACTTTAACTAGTAAACTTTATAGAAGTTTAAAGGACACAAATGAAGCAGTTATGAAACTGTGTCTCAAGCTTGAGTCAACCATTGTAAAATTTTTATCTGTAGCATTTCTTGAATCTAGAAAATGATTGTATGAATTATTCCTATGTACCTCCTGTGCACAGGAGCATTGGTCTTTGTAATGGAGCAAGAGTTGTTGCAGAGAAAATCACAGGGAGACTTGGCTTGGAAATTAACCTTAAGCCAAATAATGGACAACTAAAGTTAGGCTTTTATAGCATGAAATAGTTGACACCTTAACAGTGAGAAGTTTCATGAGTTTACTTCTTTTATCATGGGCTTACACTGGGGTCGTAGAGAGCAGATTCATCTTGATCTGTCACTGAATCCTGCTGTTGAGATTAAAACACAGAGATAAAATACACCTCTTTCATAATAGCTCTATTACAAATCTTCTCCTCTTTTTATTGTTATTTAATGAAATCTATATTTGTAATTAGAGAATTGTTTCAAGCACAGCTCACGTGAGATTATGGTTTTCACTGTTAAGGTGTAATTGCTGATATAGTCATGCATGTATATATATGTATTTATATATATGTGTGTGTAATTATATATGCACTCAAGAAGCAGCTGGGATTGTTATCTCAGGGTTGTGCTCGCAGTCACCAATGATCACCCTCCACTTCAGAAGGCAAGCACTGAATGTTGGGAAGCTGTCATCAATCCAGCAATTCAATTTCTAGTTACTTTTCTTGTTAGAGTCATAAATTCAAACCACATTGACAAAGACAACAGACGTACTGCAAGTCACCATTTGCACCTGAGATGTGTAATGCCTAATTGAAGCCATTTCATTGGCTCAAACTGAAGTTCACATGGCATTTCTTGACTACAGAGGAGCTTTGCAGTGATGGAGCAGTGGTTGGGCCTGGATATAACCAGGGAAATCCCCTGCACAGGACAAAGTGTGTGTTTATCTCATTGCACAGGTCCCCTTGGGATAATCATAGTGCTGATGTGACAGTTCAGTAAAGTATCAGCTGAGTGCTCCTTCAGTGCTTTTAACATGAACTAACGATGCAGTTTCCCAAAAACAAAGGAGAGGGAGAGCAAATGCTGTGTGAATCCTTGGTGGATGGTGCCATCATGTTTTACTCAGCGTCATTCTGCCCAGAGATACAGCTCTGACTAACCCTGAATAAGCCAATGGTTGTGTTCTGGGAGACCCAAGCTTTTCTCAATAACACATGCACTGCAGCTGCAGTTGAAATCTGTTTCATATTTAGTGTAACAAATTATGCAAAGTACACCAAATAAGGCCCATTTCAAATTCCAGTGGGCCTTTCTGAAAACATTTTAGAGAAATGTTTTCTTTGCTGTTTCCCTTCTGCTCTCATTAAAAAGGTGAATCACTGAAAGTAATTGTGTAACAAAGCAGAGTGACAGTCTGTTCAGAAAACAGCATGATAGGCTATGGTTTTCCCTAAGACCTTCACATCTTTCATATTAGGAAGTTTGACTACATAATCCAGAATGGACCCTTGGCTTAGAAACTGCATACTCCTAGCCAACAAGAAAAGTTTCAAATATTTCTCACCATAAAATATTTTAAACTACCCTTTTTAACATTTCTCTGTATTGAAAATTTCTTTTTGTTTTCATGGAAAATACCACACAACATCAACAAGACTGGATTATTTTGACAACTGTTTAAAGAAGGAAACAGTTTTAAGAGAAGAGTTAATTAGAAATAGAAGGGTAAAAGAATAGACTGGAAGTAAATAGATGTCCTTGGTTCAGATCAAAACTCAGTTGGTGGTTACCAAATTGTAGAGTAATTTGTTTGGGTTCCTTGGGGGACAAAGTCATCTTGTTTGTTTGTTTTTTGCATGACATTAACTTCATATTGTTAACCTCAGATGTTAAAGTCATGTCAGGCCACAGAAATAGCGACGCTTAGAAAACTGAGAATTTGGGGGCTTTTTATTTGTTGTTTTGATTTATAGCTTTTCTTTTTAAAAACAAAACAAAACACCACAAGCCCAGTTTTAAGGTCTGGAAATTTTTTGTCTGATGTAATCACATGATTCCAAAACAGGGGCTTTGCAGAGAAGTATCAAATATCATGACCATGATGAAAATCACAAGAACAGGGAATACTCCTAATTAGTGGATGATGAGATGAGGGAAAATTAAATCTGACAGTCTTGTCTCCAGTAGCCACTAAGCCATTCCTGTCATGGCTAAGGCATAAATATATGTGGGTAAAAGTTTGCTCTATTTGTGTGTTCTGTACAATACTGGCAATTATTTATAAGTCTGTGGTGTGAGGACTCAGTCCTCCATGAGGTCATTTGGCCCAGCATCCCCAGCTGCTCACAGACACCATCACACTGATCTTTATTGGTAAATCTATACAGCCATGCTGGTTTATGGCTCAAGCCAGCATGCAAGACCAAATTCCCCAGCCATCCATACTGCTCCTAGGAGTTGTCTCACACTTGGCTCAGACCTGGTGCAAGGAAGAAAATTTGCCAAGCAGAGAAACTCAGAGGTGGATTAAGCAGTATGGATACGACTGAACCCACAATGAATAAAAATCTGGGCACAGCTAAGGCAGTACAGAGACACCCTCTGAGATTCTCTCAGTGACTTGAACCAGCTACTGTCATGTGGAAAGGCCCTCAGCCCATCAAGTGCTGGAAAAATCTTGCATACCAATAACATTCAGGGATAATTCCTAATGCACAGGGGATTCTTATGCCTTTTTGCCCTTTTCAGCAGACAAAACGAAGGCAACAAGCAGAAAAAATCCTGGAGAATGTGAATTTACTCAAGCTCAAGGGTAAATATGAGGGAATTTCCTTTCTCATTTCATCATAAGAAAGAAAACTGTTCATTTTTGACTTAACTGCATCCTTGGCATTGAGCACGGTATATTCTAGAACATTTTTACTATTTCTTTATTCCAAGGGAATGTTTTAAGTTTTGGGTTTTTTTTTTTCAGTTGAATTGGAATCTTAAACTATCTTTTTAGGTAAAAAGACAAACAGCTAACAAAAATGCAACAAATACAACAACTAAATTGCTAAATCATCACTTCATAATTATTTCTGTAAGATATCTGATCCATGGCATGCCAGTATAAAAAAATTAATTTCCTTGGCACATTTATATTCTATAAAATGTAACCTAGATGGCTCTACTTCAGCTATCATTCTTCTTTTCTTTGTGCTCTATGCTGGTGATGCATCTTTTTGACAACACAGTTTCATTAAGTTTAATAGTCTTATAATCACATAGGGGCTTATTGTTGTACTCTTTATCAAGTATTGTTATTTCTCTAGCAGTTTAAGATTGAATTTAATTATTTCTTCTTTTGGCTGACATATTGCCTTAGAAACTCAGATGAGATGTCCTGTTCACTCAGTATTATTTCTACCCACGGCCTCAGCACTGCTTCTTTCAAAGCAGAGCTCCCAGCAGGTACAAGAATTAAGTATGCTTATATTGCTGGATGGCAATATCACATTCTCATGGGTGTTTTGCTTTATTTCTAGCCTTTCAGTCTCCAGCACCATGAACTCCTTTGGCAGTAGCATCAGGACTCAGTGCTAGTTGGTAAGTGCCTGTTGGGATCTCTCTGGTCAGAGTAACCCTGAGAGAAGTGAGAAAGTCTCTTTTCCCAGCCCGGAGCTTGAAGAAAGAGTCATGGCTCTTCATTTCTCGGTCTCAAGGTTGTTTATTGTTTCTTATCTATAAAATTCTTTCTCCTGTCCTGCTGAGGTCTGTCCAGCAGGACAGTTCTAGGCACTCTGCCTGCCCCCGGGGCAGTGTTATATTTTTATACTAAAAATTATGTATACAATGTTTACAATTACTTTCCAATACCTATGACCTATGTTAGACAGTGAGCTTCTACTCTAAACCAATCCCAAAGTGCCAACATCAAAGCAGAAGATGGAGACCAAGAAGGAGAAGGAGAAAGGCTGGACATGCCCAGATCCCTCCATCTTGCCCCCTGAACCTCCATTCTAGAAACCCCAAAATCTACTTTTTCACCTCATGATAAATTCACTATCATCCTACCTCAATTTGTCGTGGCTTGCAGATCTTCATCTAATGTTGGTAACTTGCTCCACAGGTCATAATCAAAACCACAGGGGCATCTTGGGCCCTGTGCCAGGGTCTCTGAGACCCCTGGCAGGGGTCTTGGCTGCTCAGGACAGCCAGAGGGATGTCCTGGGTCCTGACAAGTGCCCACAGCACAGCGGGTGCTGCACAAAGCCTTGGCTCAGGTCAGAACTGTGCTGAAATGTCTGTTCTGTGTGTGAGTGAATGTCAAGAAGGTTAGCTGGCTTCAGAACTGTCCCCCTGTCCCTCTACCAGTGCCCTGCTCCAGGTAAATCCCCTGTCTGCCTCTCTCACAGCCCCTGGGCAGCCAGAGGAGCTCTGAGCTGCTCTCCCTGCCAAACCGAGCTGACCGTGACTGGAGCTGCGCTGACCACTCCACCAAGACAACAGCATCCTCCCCCCCTTTTCTCATCAGCTACTAATTTTGTTATGCTTTCCCATAAAGAAAAAAGCCCAAAACAAATAAACTCATCTGGCAAGAATTACTCTTCCCCAAGCAATTGTGGTTGATAGTTCAGCAATCCTCTGAGAGAGGAATTTTTTTGAAAAATTCAGCTCTAACCTAACCCAAACTCTGTCCAAATCCGTGTTATTTTTATCATTGGCTTAAAGTGAGCAAAATTAGGATAATGCTGGCAGTTTTATTGCCACATTTCTTCATTTTTATGTTTTATATTTTCTTTATTATTTTCAAGGTATAATTTAAAATTCATGGCACTTCCATTCTCAGTAGGTTTTATTCTTATTATCTATCAAGGGAGCTGTCTTTCACTGCTGATGTTGGGAAGATTATCACCAATTCCTATCCTCTCTTCATTTAGATAGAAACATTCCTCATATATTTGTAGAAGCTAAGTATTTTCTTCTGAATACCTCTAAGAAAAAAGCTTTGTCTTCCCATCTGTAAGTTTTAAATTGCCTCCTGTTAGACTGCGCTTACTTCTCCTTCACTTTCCCTCTTCTTCCAATCACTGTCCATATTTATCCATATCTGACCTTAGATAATTCCTATTTTCAAATTTTTCATGTTCATGGAGAGTGGCATTTGTTGCAGCCTACAGTGGCTCAGATCTTATACATATTCTTCACTTCAGATTTGGTCATATTTGTAACTGCCTTGACAATTAAATTGTTTTGGCTTTGTCTGTGGCCACGTGGCCCTGGATACTTTGATAGTCTGCTGCAAAAATAGCATACAAGAGGTATACAGCATTTAATAAGGATATACAGAGTATTCAGTTTTCAGATGCCTCCAGATTTTACAGTTATTGCTGATTATTTTCAGCTTTACATTCAGCTGTATATCTCACATTCAACTTGCATTGTCAGTTTATAGCTGTGAGCTTGTTTTTAGCTATGACACTAAGAGCATCTCATCTTTCTGAAGATTTCTTTCTTATAGCTGAAGTTAAATTTCATTTCACAATCCACCCACCAGAATTTTCATTATGCCCCCAAAGCCATAATCATTGTCAGATGCTGTATCATTCCTCTTGATCATTTGACATATTCCTCAAATATACATACAGACATGGAGGTAATTAAACTCATGTATCCTTACTATTCTTCTTCTCTTGTTTCAGAAAACCATATCTTCCCTTTAACTTTGCAAGTAATGACATCTGAGTTAACAGAACTCCATGCAGCTGCTATGGTTTGAAGTCTATTCAATAACATCTTCATGTTTATCCGTGCTCCTCCTACCATGATGGAAATTGTTTCACCCAAACAGACCATTGCCTCGTTGAGACATCCTGAGAATCAAAAACCTGCCTCTTTCTACTGCCATGATGAAAATCACTCTATGTATGTGTTTGTTCCCTTTAACAGGACCTGTCTCTTTATTCTAAAATTTCCTCAAACCAAATAATGTTCTTCTGGAGGCTAAAACTTCATAGCATCAAAGGATAAAACTTTCCCAACAGCAAATGAGATTTCTGTCATGAAAGAAAATGGATGGTATAGTCTCACAGCTCAAGAAGTTGAAGGTATTGAAACTGTACAATATCTGTGATTATTAAAATGAAGGAGATCAATAGAGTCTGAAATTGTGTGAAATTATCTGTGGTCTGAAATTATGTGTATTAGACATCTCTATGTAAAATTACAAAAGATCAGAGCAACACGTTAATTAAGTTGTATAGGTTGCTGAGAGCTTGATTATCTCAAGGTGAATACAGAAAAGCCACATTGTTCAAGAGTGTTTTCTGAGCACAAGTCCATCTGGTGATTTGATAAAAGTATTTAGTTTCTCAAGGCAATCTGAGTGCATACTCCCTAGGCGCCACTGTTTATAGCTTAAATATGACTTGCATGTGGATTCAGCATTACAAATAGGAAACAGCAGCCCTTGGACTTGTACTCTAATGTAGTCCTTTCATCACCCAGTTACCCTTAAGCATCTCCTTTCCTATTGTAATTTGGTCTAAATGCAAAGCATTAGTGCTATCGATAAAAACTAATGGTTCTACTTAGAAAAAGAGAGGTGTATTTAAAATAAAGGAGATGGCTGGGTTGCTTTTCCTTGTATCCAGGAAGTCAAGCAGGGATACCAGCCTGCAGGTATCTAGTTCTGGACACAGATTGTAGAAGCAGCACCATTGTCATGAAAGATCAACCTACACCTGCATCTTCAAACCTGTTTATCAGGGAATGTATCTTACTTACTAGTGTATGCAGCCAAAATCAAGGAACTGCTTTATTTTTCCACTGTCAGTTTAACTTAAACAAATATTCCTTATGAATATGAGGAAACATAATTGACGGAATAGTCACCATAGGTGCAGCAACAGGAATATTTGCAATGCTTTGCCACTGGGAGAAAATGTAACCTTAATGGTCTTTCTTGGTTTAGATTAGTTGATGAAGTAATTGAACTTTGTCTTCAGTGTTGATGTTTCAACTAAAATTCAGAATCAAGAGATCATTATAGAAAATACATATGAGACTAATAAAATGCCAAATTCTAGAAAATCAAGGCAGAAATCACATTTTCAACTGCTGTTAAGCAAGGTAATTACAGTAAAGAGAAGTCCTTTTAACTTCCAGTAGCTGAAGATCTGACACCATCTCTGCTCTTGCTACTAAGACATTTGGAATAGAGAGTTGTGTAAATTCCCCATGTCATCAAATATGTAATTTGCAGAAAAAGAAAACCTGCACAGTAAAGCTGAGAGAAATATTTGAACAAGCTGCAACTTCAAAATTCAGAGCGCTGGTTTGCTCAGGAAAGCAGCACTGAATCCTCACTCTTACACCTCTTCAGTCAAGAGAAAAAGTTTCTTTGTGGGACCCCTATCTAAGTCAAGCGCAAGGGTAATAAATTCTATGTAAAATATGTAATTGCTATGTATAGTCACTACAGTGAAGAAGTTAGTGAATTGCAGTCTAGATCTCACCTTGGTAGTCCACCAATTTCTTACACTGGAAGTCAGCCTGCTCTTAAGCTTTGGCATAGCTGCAGTTTGGCACAGGAACTTGCAAGAACCACAGTGGGTAAAACTAAACTATCAGCTTTTCAGATAGCAAATTCTTTTGTGTCTTGGACAATGTCCTCTGTGTATGTGCAGCTTCAGGCACAGCAAGGAGTGTTAGCAACCAGTCTCCCATCCTCACTTTCCAAGGAAAGGTTTGCCCCAGCCCCCCTATTGACTTACCCTGTTTCCTCCCAGCAGCTGACAGATTCTACTTCCGTTGCCCTCTTTGTTTCACAAAGGACACATGCTTTTGTTTGCTTCATGCTTCTTATCCCTGCACAATGATTCTCCCTTTTTCAGATCTCTCTCCAAAGCCCTCAGCTTCCAGTTAGGCACCCAGTGCTAGGCACTTGTCTTTGTTCCAGCTTTTCCATTTCAGTTTTCTGTAAACAGGCAAGTTTTGCCTCTAACAGTAAGCATATTTGTGACCTTTCAATCGTGCAATAATTCCTGTCATCTCGCCCTTTTCCCAAATGCTTGCACCTTTTTTTAATAGTTACTGGTTTAGTTAATTGGGCTATGGCCTATTTTTTAAATTGCCTGTTAAGCTCCATAGACACCTGGGGCACTGGATGCATAAATAATACTTAGTAAAAAACAATGAGATGGAAGCTCCCATTAAATTGTTTCATGGTAACTTTCACCTAATGAACTCACATCTGGCAACAGGAAGAGCAGATAGTTTGTAGGGAGTATTAAAGCAGGTTTTGAGGTGAGATTCACAAAAGATATAGAGTCAAGAAGTCTGGAGGTCCTGAAAAAATATCAGATAGGGGTCTTTGATTAATGGATATATTTAGGTAACTGAAATTGAGGAAGTATTTGCTAGATTCCAAATAGTTATGGAAAATGGAAGATGAACACTGACAATTAGTTCCATGTATTAGGTGAGAGTGAAAACCTGTTAGTCTCCAAGTATGTTTGCAATTCTCACCAAAAAGCTCCTAAATGCATACATCCATGTTTGTTCAGTGACAAATGTCAGCTAATTCAATTCTTCTCAATTGTGTTTTAACTGCTCATATTTTTAGGTGAATGATGTGTAATCCTAGACCTCATCTTAATCATTCTGTTACTGTCATGATCTTTAACCTCAAACACCTCTGTGAGCTACAGCACAGTAATTGTCCTAATTTTAGATATGGAAAACAGCCACCCAGAGAGTCCTCCTTAAATGGACTCAGGTATCATGATGACATGTAATGCAGTACCTAACCTTTGCTACCTACTGCAACACATACATGTAAGTCCTTCAATCCTGTTTACATTCCAAAGGGAGATTTGAGAGGCCATGAACATGGTCTGGCTTGAATATTCATTCAGATACAGGAAAATTGCTGAGTTGCCTACCCTCTAGAAAGAAACCTTGTTCTCCCACTGAATGATGTCCTTTGGTGGTTAAACAAAGCCTCAAGAAGAGCATGAGATGGCTGCATACATGTGTGCGTCTTCTACTTGTCTGTTTCTGTTTCTATTTCTTTGACATAATTAAATGTCATTGGGTCAGAAAAATATGAGAAGAAACAGAAAAAATATATATTAATGAAGAGACAACATAACCCTGTAGGTAAGAAACATGATGTGATGGGATTATGTATCTGCATAATCTTACTGTCTGTTTAATTCTGAATCTAAACACCATCTTCAATAATCATTTGCAGGATTCAAACCTTGATTTATATCTTCTAAACTAAGTATCCCAACTCTGCACATTGTTTAGTTGTGCTCTAGCTTTTTGCTTCCATTTTTCATATAAATCAGCAGTTTTAAAAGATGCACAGCAGGGTTCCATCTCACTTTAAAACTTTGCAGTTCAAGTGCTCAGGTAGCAGAGAGCAAGGGCTCAGATTGTTTTATGAAGAAAAGGAAATCTAATTTAACACACCCGTGTCGCCGCTAGCCTTTGTGCTGTGGCTCCTGCTGAGGGCCGTGGGTTTCAGCAAGGATATCATTACAACATTCAGTACAGAATCAAGGAGCCACATTTTACTGAAGCTGTCCTGGCTCCACAAGAGCTTTTTCAGGAAAATGTGCATTGCTTCTCCAGAAGTGAGAGGCCTGAGGAGGTGACACATTGCAGACACACATTCGGGTCTTTGGGGAATTAGTGGAGTTCAGCCAACACATTTGGGGTTTGCCAGTGCAGGAAGGGGAGGTGGCAATGAGGCACCAGCACTCTCAGCACTCTCATGCAGTGCAAACCAGACTGAAGAGGCAGCACATGAAGGCCTCATCTGGAGAACAGGCAGGTCATGAGAGTCTAAAAGAATGGGTGGATGAAGCCATGAACTGTATTGCCTAATCCAGACACCACAATTTTTTTAAATGGGCATAATTTACCAGAACATCTGAAATTTCTGAATTAAAATGAGAGAAACCCTCCTCCTCCTCCTGCTATCAGCCACCATTTGGCTTATGGATCAAACCCTGCAAACAGCATGGACAGTCCACATACCACTATTGAGCAGTTCTGGGCACTGCCAGGAGCATGATGTGTAGTGAGCTTTCAACTTCCATATTGTTGCCAATTAATCTGAAGTATTTTAGTTAATTTACATTAGACAGGTTTTTGTTGCAACATGTAAAACTTCATCAAGACATTAAAAACTGTCCACAATCAAAAGAGTGCAACAATTACCTGTTCTAGAAAAGCACCTATTAAAAGACTTACTATGTACTAATGTCTGTGTTTTCATTAACTTTTAAAAGTCTAAATTTTCTCCTGGAGTATGCATTTTCAGCATATGAATTTGAGACTAAGAAAAAGCTGCATTAGTGTATAAGAGGCATGTGTGAGTGTGTCTCTGTGTGTTTGTGTGTGCCTGCATGACATACTTGCACTTAGCAATATGAAAGTGCTGCAGTGGTTGCACAAAAAAGGCTTTTGTTTGACCTACAATATCCCTATAAGGATAAAACGCTGGTCTATAAAGATAGCCCATAAACCTGTTTTTCCTATTTGTTCCTTTTTTTGTTTTGTCTTCTACTTGTTACTGAGAGAAACAGTGAAAAAGGAGGCAATAGACATCAGTGATCCCATAAAACGTGTTCAATTTATTAATAAGATTTTAGAAAAAGATGAGACCCAGCAGCCTGTAGACAGGAATAAGTTCTACAACAGTCTGGTTACCAATCATTCTAAGAGCCAGCTAACAGCTGTCTGACCATTGGATATGGCTATTTGCATGGCTAACAATTGGATGTCTATCTGCTGTGTGAATGGCTTGCAACAAGCTGTTTGTTTGGGGACTATTCATAACGGCACAGTCAAAAGTCTCCTGAAAGGCATACTCCTTTCCATTTCTGTTCTTTACCCTTCTAAAATTGGCAATTTATTACATCAAAAAATAGCAGTCAACCCAGAAAAGGACAAAATTGACACAGTTCCCTTTTGATCTTTCAGTTTTGAATAGGCACCCACCAATGAACTTCCCAATGAATATTCATTGGATGCAAAAGAAGTACCCAGCATTTTTTTTAAATAGAGATTTTACTCTAAATATTTAATAAAAGAGATAGCCCTTGATATTTTATACAGCAGAGATGCATTTTCAACCAACTTTAGAAAAGGGAGTTAATTTCATTGCATGCATTTGCTGCATTATTCTCTTTCATTTTATATATATAGTGTTTTCCTGTATTTTCCCATGTCTCTACCCTTGTGGCAGGTTATTCCATACCTCTTCTTTGCACACTTTCTTTTACTTTTCTTTAAAGCAATTGTTAGTGTTGCCTTTGACCTAAGTAGTTTATACCATCAGTTTGATCCAATACATACCAAATATTGTCCTCCTTTGAAATGTATATAACTATTTAGAAAATTATATGGAAATTATATGAAACTTCCTTTTGCTACAAAAAGGTAATGGGCCAAAACACATTTTGTATGTGCCAAATTCCATTCATTGAAGTTTCTCTGATTTCAAGGCAATAATTCCAAATTTTCACCAGTGTAATCAAGCATTGAGTTGGTCCTTTAGAAGAGGTTCTGATTTGCTACAAATCACTCTATAACAGGAGAGATGGATAATGGGATTTCATGTGTGACACACACAGTACATTATTGTCAATGTTGTTTTTTCTCTTAGACCTGATGTGATAAAAGCTAAACAAGAGCCCCCAAGGGCAGAGTCTACCATCTTCACACAAGATATTTTATAGCTTCGCAAGGAGAAGATATCTTAGTTAATATAATTAATAAATCAATTTTACATCTACTGTCATTTCATATCATTTTTTAGTATCATGCTGTATGCTAAAGAATTCAAGTGTTCTCATACCAGAGCCATTTAAAAGAGCTGTTCAAGAAAATCAGCATACTCTGCTGTTGTAGTTGCTTCTCCACTACGTAAAAGGCCAGGCTTTTTCCTTGGGATGTCAGCTTGCCACTTCAGGCATCTTAAATAGAAACTGGTTGTGGCATAGAAAATGCACGAAGTTCAGTCCTAGTGCATAACTGCAGCAGGAGCTGCTTTCAGGATCCTTACCAAAGCCAGGAGCTGCAGATTGAGTTGGCTGCAGACAGGACCAGAGGGTTTTGCACGTTCCTTCAGCCCACATTGAAGCAGCAATTTAGGGCGCAGCATTTTACAACTGGTAAGATACAATGTTACTCAAGATTTCTGTTGATATGATACTAAGATGTCTGGCAGGGAGATTTATTACATAGCAATCAAATTAATTACAACCCCTGGAAACAGATAAAAAATGTAGGTTCAAAGATACTGAGGGAAGTCTACTTTGTTTTCCTCTTTAAGTTGTTAGCATTCTGCCAACTTTTGCCTACAGTCATGCTTTTCCATTCACTGATTAGATTACCATGCTGCTTGCTAACCATATTATGCTCCTGAAAGTCCCTCCCCAGAAGCTCCAGCTGGTGCAGATGCAGTGACCCTCTCCTTCAGTCAGACTGGCCAGAGGAAACACACTGCACTGCTGCACTGGTTACTGCCTCCCTTCACAGGCCAAATCACCATGCTCTTTTCACTTTGAGAGCCTGACTTGGTCTGAGACTTTACCTGAGACACACTTGCTCTCATGCACTGCTGCAAGCCTGCTGAGAACAGCTGAGAACAAGGGATTTAGTTGCACTTTAACTACAGAAGACATCAAATTCTCACCAAACTTGCCAGCTCTGGAGTTTTCATACCCATATTACAACAGCACTTGGAGCTGCACCTTCTGCATGTGGAAATGGTAGCGCTGATTAATTAGCTCTGCTTACTTAATGATGTTGTCCTAGTGATGGATATGTAGCTATTTTGAAATTAAGGTCCAATTTTTACTTTATTACTCTTACACTCAAACTACCAAAAATGGGATTCATCTCAAATAATATATCTACAATGTGAAATTTTCCAGCTGAACAAATCATCTAGCCTTCCCTTGGAGGCAGTAAGGAGAAAAAGAAAGAAAATTATTCTCATTACTTTAAGGATCAGATCTACAGGGATCCTACAGCGGGAATGTGTGGTTACGTCTGTATTCTGTAAGTCAGAACTACAGTAAAGATCAAACAATCAATTCTGAGTGTAGAGATTTGTCCACAGAGCGCAGTGCAGCAATAGTTTAAAGCAGATGTTAAAGCCCAGAAGCACCAGAGCCACGTTATCACGGTTCTGTGGTTGACCTACTGCAACTACCCCTAGGATTGCTCAATGCCATCCAAACAAAGCTACAATTGTTGACTTCTGTGAGGTAGAGTTAGCCCAGGTATCTCTGCAACAGAATACACTGCAGACATGCCGCTGCATGTTCATTCATCAGCAAGTTACACTTGCACTGAAATTGATCTAGGGCCTGATCTAATAAGATCAAGCCTCTTCATACTATTAGAAGTGCATCAGTGTCAAGGGCTATATATGTTTAAAATCAGTCCCCAAAGTGACATAGTTATGCTAGAAAGCTTCATGTATAGCCCAAGTCCCTCTCTGTGGACCTTTGGGGCACAGTGCAAAGACCATCTCTTTATTCAGGCTTTTTTTTCTAGTGTAAATAACCTTTTTTTTCTTTTTTTTTTGATTGCTCAGCCAGAGGGTTGAGGACATTACTTTTGTGTCTTTGTTGTATTATATCATAGGTAATTGAAAACTTTAGTAGTTTAATCTTCAGGCAGGCAACAGTTGGCAACATATCAAATTTTATTGAATGGTTTTAATGTGGGGTGTACTCTGAGGCCAAGGGCAAGGCAGAGAGTTTCAGTTTTATTGAATCAAATTTGGAGAGTATGTATTTGGTCTCCACATATACTCTATTCATGTAGAACATCAAAGACCTCTTAATAATCCAAGCCTTGGAATTTTATCTCTTACTGCACAGGCTGACTTTTACTGTTTACTTGTTCCCCGGTGGATGTAAATTTTCCAAAAGCCAGTATAAGTGCCTCTGGTAGGGCTATGGGAATTACAAATTGTGGCTAATAGCAATGATGTCTCTGCTGAAATACTCCACTGTATCACATTTTGTTTTAATAGTTACAGAAGACCTACTAAGGCAATGCCTGTGCCAGTATAGATTGGAATCCACAATCTGTGTCCCAGCTCTGTTATTAACAGCTGTAGGGGGTGGATTTTGCTGGAGTTTGGTCCAAGGTCAGTGATAGAGCAGGTGTGGCTCAGACTACCCCAGTGGGAGTTACCCACCATCACACATCTTAGCTGCCTCTTAGGCACAACTACACTGATACCTTCTCATCCAAGTTCTTATGTAACATCTGGATTATTTTTACTGTAACAGATAGAGTTTTGCCTCATAGATGTTGGCACAAGAAGTTCCTGTTTGTCACACTGATTATGTTACATATCCCATGGTATCTCTCATTTGGTTCCCATATCCCTAAAAGTTCCAAGATAGATGCTTTACTTCAGTTACAAAGGCCTTCCTGACATACTGCATCACTCATACAATTTCTGTGCAGTACCCAGAGGTCTTACCGCCTCTCATCCTGTGAACTGTTTTGGACAAATCCCAAATAAGCACTTCAATGATTTCTCCCTTGTTGGGGAAAAATTTTCTGTAAACATGATCAAATTTTCTGCAAACATATTCAAATTTTTCTCTACCTTCTTTCAAGCCCAACCTGAGGGTCATCCTGCTAAGCTTCCCACCACACCCAGAGCATTGCTCTCACAGTTTCAGGAAGGGAGCTCTGTTCTCAAGGGGCTGCTCATCTACATCCCAGAGGGCTTCCCTGGAGGCACAAGTCATTACTTACAACTGTCATGCCTGCACTGAGAGAGGAACAGGCAGCAGCCAAAGAGATTCTTGCAGCCAGCAGGTTGATGGTTGTATGGAAAGTCAAGGTGCTCAGAAAGAGGTGAGCTCTTCCCTTCCCTGTGGGTAGCAGGCAGTTGAGTGAGAATATCCATGGACAACAAGGAGGCAGCTTCCCAAGCCATCACAAACTAAGCACCACAAGCTTTATAAGTCAAAAACATTTAAACTTCACCCAGAAATTAGTGTTGAATATTGCCTTAAATACAGCTTTCTATGGGGAAGCACGAGCAACCTGTATTGCTGTTTGAGAAGTCTTGTGCCCTCAAATACTTGGATTTCCAGTAGATAAAACATACTGTGTTGGAGCATGATTGTAAGACAGCTTCAATAATTACAAAAGATCTAATACAAATAAACCCATATATTTTTGGTTATATTTTGGCATATAAACCTTCTTCAGAAATCTGCACTAAATCTCAGTCTCTTCCTTGTTATGAAAAAGAAAAAGCCTGGGATGGATTTGTCACACAATAAAGCATAAAGGGAAGAATTTCTTTGGGTATTTACATTTAAAATACCAGCAATTTACTGGGCAATAAATAAATAATTGAAAAAGTCCTTTTACATTTTCCTGGCCAGCCGTCCTAATGATATGCTATAACTCCCAAACTCTTTTTAGCTTCCATGGGAGCATTTTGGACAGACCTTTATGTAGAATATTACAATTAATGGTCACAGACCACATCACAGCAGCACTGAGCAGATACTGGTGTTGTGTAGATATCATTAACCAGCCCCCATTAACCCAGTCAGCTCTGTGTTGTCCATTTGTGTCTTGGTGAAGATGAAGTCATTGGCTGTGTACTCATGTGTTTTGGAGCAGGGATAATGAGTTTGGAAGAATTCAGGTGCTCTAATAAACTTGATAGTGCCATGTTGCTGTTTCCACTGTATACACTGGATATGGTTAAAAATAATATTTAAACAATGGCAGTTTAGCTGATACATATTTAAAAAGTGCTACAATTACACTTAAATATACAAATTACACTCTATGGTTTGTTGTATCCTTATATATTTAGAATATATTTACCAATAAAGTCTATAAATAGAATGTTTATTCCCAATAAACATTATTATTACTGTAGTCAGGTTTTAAAATATGTATTAAATATGAAAATACAGTAATATATTTATATGTTTAGTATAGAAATTTGAGAGTTAGTCACAATTACTCAACACAGCACAATGTAGAAATATTCTAGAGATCATGTATCTATAGTTTTGGTTTTTTATGCATTATAGACTATATTTTCAAGATCTGCTCTATGACATAAAAGCTTAGAGTGTGTGGCCAAACCCTTCTCACTTCTCAATCATTATTTCTTTTTTGACCACCTCCTCCTGGAAACTCTCCAGTATTTAAATATGACAGTGAAAGACAGGTGATATTAGGATACAGTTTTGTCAGAACCTGAAACATACCAGATTGAAATTATTTTAATAATCCTGTACAATTCATATCATATAACAAGATGTTTTAGTTCAAATATTGTCAAATAAATATTTTTGTAATTAAGCATTTATTTTATTCTGCTCTTCACAAATGACAGTGAAATGAGGTGTTGGTTTTAGACTTGTCCCCTAGCATGTAAGGCAGCCCCTCACTACAATATCTGAGTATTTTAATCTCGGATTTATTTATCTTTGTTAAAATTTTCTGTGATAATCATAAATTAATGTCCAGTCATAGAACTGAGACACAAATGAAAGAGCTATGGCAAGTCTTATTCTCCACTTCTAATTTAAAACCTACACATATTAGCAGACCTACCATTTCTAACAAAAATATTCATGACAGGCTTGTAGCTCCATGTGCTAATTGCATTTCAGTGGTTCTGATGAGATCTGTGAAATAAAAATTCACACATCCTCTTAGCTGAATGTCTAACAGAAGTGAACCCCAGTATATATCTGATTTTCCATTCTTTATTTTGAAAATTGTCTCTTCTGGTTCCCCCTTTTTCTCGCCCTTCCCTTTATCTTTCATGCTGTTTTCTTGGAGATGGAAACATCTGAATGCAAACACTTTAATGTCATTCATGAAAGTATTGTATTCTGCTACAGCTCCAGAATAATGCTACAATATTGTATCTTGGCAGACTTAGGCAAGGAAAGAATCTTCAAAGTTCCAATTACCAGAAATGGCTGTAACCATTATCTTACAAAAAATACTCATAAAATGTCTTTCTATTTATTCTATTTATTTCTCTATGGTTTGTACATCTCCATAACTGTTTGAGTCCTTTGCTGTGATATCACAAATTCACCATCCACAAGGGGTTAGCTGAGCAGTGAGTGCCTTACCTCTGATGTCACAGCTGCACCACTTGACACAAAGCTTTACCTAAAGCAGCAGCAGAAGGAATGGAGCCAGCAGTGGTGGAGGGGAGGAAAAGAAATTCACTTCTGTGCCAAAGTTCCACCATATGTCTATGCTTCCTAGCCAAAGTTTGTTTAAATTGTTACCAAATCATTTTTGTTTGATTGGAATATCAAATACCACATTTTCCAGTATGTCTAAAGGATAGAGAAAGTGAAAATATTAGCTGGGAAATCAGTTTTGCTCACTGTACAAAATAACACTCACTGTACATTACTGGAGTAGAAAAGGCTTGGTAATTCGTGGCCATCAGATTGATGAGGAGAATTTTATTGAATTACTGAAGCTTCACAGCAATGACAATGAGACCCTGGGAAGCTAGCTGAAGAGAAAACAAGATTACACAAGTCCAACAATTCAGAATGAAATCATCAGTCTAATGAGCCGTGAAGTTATCCCCACTATTGTAAAGGAAATTAATTGTGGTTGACAATACCATTCTGTCATAGCTGATAGAACTCAGGATTACATAGATATAGTATGCAGAAGAAAAGTGTCCATCTTCACCACGTTGACCCTGGCAAGCAAACCAACAAAAAACTCGTTTATAATTTCCTATACACCAAACAATTCCATGGACTTAATTGGAAAAATTGCTTACTGACATTGTGTACTTGTTTGTAATGCACAACACTCATGAATAAATCAAAAACATTCTTGGGAAAATATCCAGAAGTGCAAAGACATTCAAGTGAAGATATATTTTGAAGTAGAGATAGGTTTCATAGATCATCTAGCCTGCTTCTCCTCTGTAAAAGAAGAGTTTCAAAAGAATCTACTCTCCAGCCTTATGAGATATTCTGAGGAAGTTAGGAGTGGACAAATAAAAACTAATGCCAGCAGGGTCTCAATGGGAGGATGAAACTGTAAATGTGTTTGCTTTAATGTCCCACACTCATAAAACCCGTGATGAGTCTGAAATAAAAGTTTATAAGAGGGACAAAGCACAACACTAAGCAGAGTATGTCAAGTAAATTTTGTCAAAGGAAGGTTAATGAGGCAAAGAACTGATTCAACTGTGTCTATTGCTAAATAAGCAGAAGAAATTGTCCAAACATTAGACTTGGTTCCAACAGCATCTCCACAGCCCAAAGCTTCCTCTGTTATTTAGCTGTGAGAGGAGACAATTTTATGTAATCAAAGGAAAAGAACTTTTCAGACTGTAGTACTTCAAAGAAATTTAAGTGTGTTTTTTCCAGCCAAAGACCACGTTCCTGTAGGCTGATCTGAATGAATATCCACCATGGGAAGGCATGTTTCGTGTCAATGTGAATGAGGAATTTGCTGGCTGTGAACTTGAGGGGGGGGAAAATTCATGATTAAGAAATATCCCCCACTCAGAATCTGACCATAGGAAATACAACTAGAGACATTTCACAGACTAGAACAACTCCTGTAGGGAGCTTGCAGTCTGGTAAGTGTCTCAGCACAGCTGCAGTCCCTTCAGTGTGACAACTTCACCATCAGCTGCCACAGAGAGGCTGTGCCTGCAGAGCTCCACAGCTGAGCCACCTCCAGACCAGGCTGAGGACAGATTAATTTATTTTCCTTTTCTACCAACTTTGCCTGCAGTGTTTGTTATTATACTTACCAGCCCAAAGATTCACAGCACATGCTGCTTCCTCAAATGTCTGCTTTGTTCAGAACTGTCTAGCTCTGAATGCTCTGCAAGCATCATGTCATCATTTCAGGTCACTCCAGGCTTTACCAGAGCCTTACCCTTTAGACAAAGCTGTGCCTTTACCCAAAAGAAAACACATGTTTAGGCAAAATGCTTAACACAGACAGCTTTGAAAAAGGAGCAAAGGAAGGATCTCAGGTGACCCTTGTTAAAATTTCCCTATTGTACTGAAAAGGTTCTTTGGCTGTTACTGCTTATGCCCACTCTCACTACTAGTGAAGCATCCTTCTTGGGTGACACTCCTGTAGCTCTTAAAAATAGATCTAAAGACAAATTGTAGTGACTTTGAGAACACATTGGACAGGAATTTAATCATTCCTTTTACCCAAAAAAGCTCAAGGCAAAGAGGGGAATGAAACGTCAGGACAACAAGCTATCACGAGATCAGAGGAAATAATTCAGAAGTAGAAACAGTTATCAAGTACACAGAGAAGTTGCTGACAAAATCCATAATTTTTTAAGCGGGTGATGTATTTGATGGACTTTCTATGTACAGCTATGAGTTGGAAACCTGAATTTTCAAGGTAAGTGTACAAGTTTTTAAAGGGGGTAGAAAAGTATGAGAAACCATCAGTTTACCTGAAAACTAAAGCATTTGGGCCTACTACAAGCCTTGGGTTTTTGTTTTGGAGAGTCTTTTTTGGGGGGGAAATATTTGAAACTGTGAGAATATTCTGACCTGCGTGTATTAGCCAAAGGCTGTATTTGATGAGAAGAATCAGACAATTGCCAATTAGAGGTGCTTCTCTCCATGTCACATTATCAAATATACATGGAGGGATAAAGAGTTTCAGACTAGTTTTATTAATAATTTGTGTATTCTGATTTCTTTGCCCTAAAAAGCATTACTTTAAAAACTTATTTTAATCAGTGAAAATACTTTAGACAATTTGGTTCTAAGTCATGTGTACAGAGACATCCATGCATCTCATTGCATCACAATTTATCCATTATGAAGGGAAACAGGACATTTTGATTTTTTTTTTAAATAATTTTAGAAAAACTGATGTTGCACAGTAGCAAGTGCAGTGAATCAGGTCCAGAATCCTGATTCTAACATCCAAAGATGATAAATGTTTTAAAGGAAAAGCTATAATAGCTATGATCATATACCATTGTAGACTTTAGAGCAAAATTCCAGCATCCTGAGGCTGCTTCTTTTACCTGCTTTTGTTCTACTCAATAAAAGCCCAATGCATGCATGATTAATCTCTGCATTCAATTGCAATAATTTGACTAATTTTGAAGTGAGGTTCCTCAGTTCAGTCTGTCCACCTGCTCATTACTCTTCTTTTTCATTTTCATGCCTGACCAGTTCCTTACAAATATTCATGCTGCCAATTTCTTTACTAGTCTCATCTTGCTATCTGTGGCTGCTCTTGAACAATCCTGGCCCCCCCCTGTGTGCATGTGAAGGGTACCTGAAGGTGTTTTACACTCTTGCATGGCAGCAAGAGTGAGTCTGCACCTCTCAGCACTGTGCTCTGCCCAAACTGGGAATAAACCAGTGCAGGAAGCCAAACCAAGCTGGTCATGAGCATGAATTTCTTGCACAGTACACACATATATATCCTTCCACTGCCACCACTTCTGAGGAGACCTGGGTTGTTTGTGCAGGCTGGTGCTTTCTGCTACCCAGTAACCAAATACATTTGTTAAGTAAGGTCACTTTAAAGTTAAGAGCTCCACCAAATAGCAAACTACTCAACTGCAGGTCAGTGCACAATCCTCTCTTGTCCTGTATCTCACAGTGGGTCAGAGCCATGGTCTGGCTTGCAACAAGCAACAGCAATGTCTCACAGTTTGAAAATGCAGATATTCCTTATAATTTCAAAATTATAGGGAGAATGAAAGAAAGCAGACCTGGGGGCATTTTCAAGAACACCTGGTGATGGAGAGAATTCCAAAGGCGCTGACTTGGACAACAGCTCATCAGTGACAGCAGTTGTGTGGTGAGTAGCTATCAGCAGAGCTGCATCACTTTTAAAATAATCAAATTTTCCCTCTCAAGAAAATCTAAGGACAGGGAAACCCCTTGACTAAAATTTAGCTACCATGGCTGGAGTTTGCACCCCATAAAAGGACAAGAAGTAGTTCTGTTCTCTCCAGCCATACTCTGAGAATTAGACCCTCTCTTTGGATTCTCCTACAGCCCTATATTCCCACTCACATCCTGGCCACAGCAGCCATAACTCCACCCATAAGTGTAACACACCAAAGCACTTTGGCAAGTTCCAATTCTCCAACTTCCTCATAAAAAAATACCAAGTGTAGAAAAAGTCACTTAATCCTAGATCACCTATTGAGACATTTTCATGAATATTAGAAAAATACAACTTGCAGCTACCATTTTTCACTGTATCTCACTTTCTTCAACATCCCAACAGAAAACCACACACAGAATTTGCTTAAAGTGTAATTCATGAAAGCTACACCAACACTAGAGTAATCATTGTAATGTAGGAACTTATAACCCATAAATATTGTTTAAAGTACAAGGCTGCATGGTGGTGGCTCTGAGCTGAGGTGGGAGTGTGGGGCTTGTGGGTGACAGAAGGAAAGTAGTTGGGGCTGACAGGAAAAAATGATCAGTGGCTGTAAATGGGGTGTGGAATGATTTAACTGCTAGTTTGATCTCATTTGTGGCCTGTGAAATTAGGAGCCTTCTCTCACAGTTTATGAAGATCTGGTGCACGTGTCTGTAGTGTGAGTGTGGGTATGAAGTAAAATTAAATATACATTGCCTTGTATCAGCTTTCTTGTAGAGGAAATTAACTAGAGTATCATGCACCAAAGCAAAACCAGCGCCATTCAGCTGGGAAGTTATGAGATGACACTGGTAGGAACTCAGTGAGAATGAGTCAAAAGCCAGAAGTACATGACTCATGCCCAGTGTTTTACACAGAGGTTATAGAGCAGCATTTAAAGAACAGACACAACATCATCTAAACGCCCCCTCTTGTGTTTGTTCTGAAAACGGCACATTTTGCTCGGCACTCAGCAGGAGAGGAGAAATCTTCTCTTTAGTTGACAAGTCCCTTACAGTAATGCTTAGTGACACTTTAAAGACTTTAGGACATATCCCAATTTTAAATGTAAAGAAAAACTCAAATACCATGTAGAGATTTTTGTAAAAATCAATTTTCAATGTGCAAAAATGCTTTGCTGTTATAAAGTCACCTCACCTACCACAAAGGTAGAAGGAATCCTGAGGTTCTAAAAATGCTTTTCCTTGCAGAGAAATCTCAGCTGCTCTTTGGAGACACAAGATACTTGCATTTTTCAAATGTATTCTAAATTTTACAAAAAAGTCATTGTAGAAGCCCAAAGCAGACAAATGTGAAAGGATATTTTGTTGGACAGCAAGCATAGATTACAGGATTTTAAGGGTAGTGTTCATAGAAAATCACATGTGCTAGTGAAGTTTCTAAAGAAAAGGAGTATATGGAACAGGTTCTGTTGCTGTTTCAACCTCAGCCTAGAAATTTCATATGAATAGTGTCAACTTTACATTTTGCCTGGAAATCTGACCACTCAGAAAGTGCAGTATATTTTGTTAAAGGTTTACTGCCTGTGGCTTGAAAGCATTCATATTAAGTACAAGAATTTTAAAGCAAAAGTAAGAGCTGCTTTGGCACAGGTTTTTATAGCTTGCATATTTGAGGTTTATTTAAAATCTGACCCACAAACTACTCTGATGCAAACTTGCTCGTTTAGATGATGGTGGCACTACTGATCATGCACTACTCTCATTTGACAAAGTGGGTGCAACTGTTTTTTGCAATAAAATATTACTTTTGTAACATTTTCTGTCACAGAAATTACTAAATCCTTTACTTCATCATGGAAGTACCTGACAGAAATAGGAGATTGGTTGGAACAAATAGGGGGCAACCACATGTTGGGAGACTCATTACTGGACAGAAAAATCTAAACTTAAACCAAGAAACTGCTCCATGTTATCTGTTGCAAGATGTAATTTCATTTTTCAGCTTCTAACTATTTGAAGAATATCTGCTTGTGATGAAATTCTGAGAAAATGAATACAAGGGCAGACATATTTTAGACAATTCCATCAGGCCTTGGCAGTTTTTTCATTAATTCTCCTTTCATTTCAATGACTATTTCAACTAAGGACAAATAAGACATATTTCTGCCTTTTGTCAAGATTCTCAGACCAGTCTTAGTTCTTAGAAATCCTCACTCATATGAATTCCTCTGCAAATGTGGTCTGTCCCACTGTATTGATAGAAAAAACAAAGAAAAGAAAAGAAAAAAAAAATGGGGGAAAACCCTACTACTAATAGTGGAGTTTTGAAGGACTTGGACCAGAGTTTTGCCTGTTGAGGTTCATGGTCACTTATGTGATTCTTCTTATCCAGAATATTGGTAACAGTTTTAATGCAACTTGAAAACTCCAGCATCCTTTTGCTATTTATACTGTTGTAGAATGTTTCATATTTTGTTTGTCACAAAATGACCCCTCTCTGTCTCTACATGAAATCCCCTTCCTGCATCATCCCTAAGCACTCATGGAAGAGTTCATGGCTCTGAATAGACAACCACTAGCCATTTTATTACTGTCTTCCCTGAAAATTTCTTTAAGAAAGTGCTTTGAGAAGCTCCAGCAAGAGTGAAGGCAATCATTTCTCCGTGAATTCCTTCCAGAGCTAAAGATGGGAGAAATCACATGAAATAACCTAGAATCTGTGTGCTATTATCCCTCAGCTCTGTGGACCCAAGAATGTCTTTGGCGGATTTTCTCCTACCTCGCATAGCCAAATCCATATTCCTGCCTTTGATGGTGATTCATATTACGAGCAATTAGGTCTTACTCAATATTATCTTTCCACGTTCTTCATTGGCCTGAGGATTGAAACTCCTAATGATGGCTGTCCAAAATAAGCCTCGCTGGTCTGTCTTCCATCATCCTAACCACATACTCTGCCCACTCAGGTCATTGGGATTTCGCTCCATTCACTGCATTTGGCTCTTCTCAGACCTCCCACAGTTCCTTGTTCAATAGTTCTCTCAACACATCTCTCTCTCTCTAACTGGTCCAAACATTTATCACAGGGATTTATTCTCAAAGATCTGTGATTTTTTTTACTTTTTTAGTAGATTGCCTCATTTTCCCATCCACATCTCCCAGCATTCCATGCATTGGCAGCCTGGTCTTTCTCCACAATTGCCTCGAGCTAAACTTCAGGGAAAAGCAACAACTGTTCAACTCTGTACTGACTGAACACTTTCCATCACTAAAATGTTGCTGAGTATTCTTGGAATTCATAGGTGAAATGCTTGATTTGGTAACTATCTTTAGAAATTATGAGTTCAGTGGTTTTGATTAAACTGCTATATTTATGAGGTTTTACTAATGCCTCGTTAATATCTATTAAATGTTTTTATGACTGTTTTATTTTTCTCTGTCACCTAAACAATAAAGTTTCAAAGCTAAAATGTAATTTCTGACTTTGTTCCAAGTATCTAGTATGAAGTACATATGCATTATCATGTGTACTTATCTTCCCACAGCTATTGTTGTTTTTCCTGTTGCTGACCACCAAGTTACACAATTCCAATATTGCATATTTATTGCAGATTAGCATGGAGTTTTCCCATACAAACAATAGTTTCATTACATTTTACCCATATTTACATTTTTTGAAAATCAAATCCTCTAGTATTTGATTCCATGGCAGAGAGGGAACATAATATGCTATAAAATTAGCCTTAAATCATGTAAATATCCCCTAATTCCTTTACCTCCAGGCAAAAGATGGTATCTCTGAGAGAAGAGATTTTTAAAGCTTAAGGACTCCTATTTTGCATCCAAGCAATAAAAGCCCCTGAAGTATTGCTCTTACCTTTGTATCACTATTTGTAAAGAACAAAGGCCTTTTTAAGCAGTGAAAAGCATATTGGTGCAATTAAAGTCTGCTAATAACAACTGAAATTATTTTCATAAGTCAGTGCAAACTGGGGTTTTAATCTTCGGTGAAAAGTTTAAATCAGGAATTTCTATAACACTGTAATTACTGTAAAAACTGCCAACTGGTAAGGAGTTAGAAAGAGATTTTATCTTGTGTTCATCTGTCCATATTTTTTCCATTTTATATTGGCTTGTAAGCTCCCTCTTTATCCCTAGCTTTAATTTCATTCTCATACTGCTTTTAATCTTTGGCAGAATGGAGTACAAGCACAACTTCTGTCAAGTTTTAAAACTAGTTGGGCTGTAAGGAAATGCTGTTTGGAAGTGCATTGCATTTTAAATGAAAGTGCAAAACAAAAGCATTAAGCCAGAAAAAAACAAAATGAGATCCAGAGTATAATGCAACGAGAGCACGGGGAGGCTGGACATCACTTCAGCAGGGTTTTGTGGAAGCTGACTGGGGAGGAAGTTATTCTCTCTGCTGTACATTTTGCCAATGGAACAAACAGTCCCTGACATTTGGGAAAGAACCAGCAGCATGCAATAATGCCAATGACTCAGTTAAAATAATTTATAAATACTGGTATTAAGGAACTGCTTTTCTTGCGGGTGTTTGAATGGCTGCAAAGCCCTGATATTGCACCTTTTTGGGGAGGTATCACACAGACTTTTTTTTTTTTTTTTACATAGGCGGCCAGAGGCTTGCTCTCAGAAAGCTTTGCCTTGCAGAAGGTGTTTCCCGTGCCATTCTGGCCTTGTTTAATGTTGCTAAACTGCCCTTCACAGCAACAGCCATGCTAAATTCATATGGGCCCTTAAACCAAAGGACACAGGGAAGGACTGGTGGCAGAGGAGAACTGGAGGCTTCCCTGCATGAAGGGCTGATGGGAATTGAAATAAATAGGGCAGGAGATGTTTCTCCTTTTAACGCCTTTATTAAAAATCAGCTCAGGTGGGAAGAACTGACAGGTTGCACTCACGCTGCCGCTGCTGCTCCCAGGAGGGGCACGGAGGAGGAGGAGGAGGAGGAGGAAGAAAAGTGCAGCTTTGTCTGCTGGTCTGTAGGCAGAGCTGAGGGTTCCACCCTCACAAGAGCATCAGCATATTCCCTACTGTTTGGTTTGACATTTAGGGTCCTCTGTCCAGCCGACATCTTTCAGGTTATGGTGAGGGGTAAAAAGGGTCTTAGTGGATGCTGGATTATGTTCCTCACTAGACATCACTTCAATCCCTTAACTCCATGTTGGCTTGTTGTTTTTAGGGTTTTTTGCTAGGTTTGGTGAGGGGTTTTCTCATTTGCATGCCAAGTTCGTTGTCCCCTCCTCTTCACTGTCCGGGTGCCATCCTCCAGGAAGCAGCAGGGTGTTACTGGCAAAAAGAGGAATTCCTAACCATCAACAACAGGTAGTTAATGAAAAACTATTAACAACAGGTAATTACAACAACAAACAGTTAGAACTCCACCCTGGCAGCTACTGGCCCAACCTGTGAACTCTGCAATCTTTTAAAAAAGGGGCAAATTTTCTACTCATAACAGGAATCCTCCCTTTACCCTGCATTTTTTTTTAGTTATTCTGCGTAGAACATACGACCTCTAGACAAAGGAGTGTCTCTGCTCACAGGCCTAGCCTAGAGTCCCTGCAGGAGGCAGAGACACTTTGGTGATCCTCAGCTCCCTGCATTCCCTGTGTGTGTGTCCATGTGCTCAGCCAGGCCAGGGCACGCTGATGCTGTTTCCCCTGCAGAGGAGCCACCCGCGCCTCTGCCGCAAGGGCTCGGTTACTGTGAGCACAAAGCAGAGAGTGGATTATCCAGCAAATCCACCCTGCACTTACAGAACAATTTTGGAGCACAGGGTCAGTCTTTTTAAGTCTCCTGGTGAATACATTTTCTTAATTTAGGCATAATTTGTTTAAAACTGGTTGGTCCTACAAGAAATTGAGTATTGGTGTCAGTGTTTTCTTTGAGTCTGGTTACACATAATGGTAGTCCAAACATATTAAGATTTGGGCAGTCTGGCACCTAACTTTAACTCTGCCCTTCCCTGATACCACAAGTAGTGAAAACATAGGATTGGAGAATCTCATCTTCTTTTTAAAATTAATTATAAATATAAAACCCTTTCATTGTACTAATATAATTGCCATAGAGTTAAAGATGTGTGAGAGCCTTAATCTCTGTTGAGCACCTTAATGAGTATATATCTTTTAAGTTTAATCATGTTTTCCAGCTTTGAATTTGATGCAATTGGAACAAATCTGAAAAATATTGTTCCTTGAATTGTTTTCTTGGGTCTAATGCCATCTTAATTTAGTTTTTTTATGAGGGTATACCAAGTAATTAATTTCTAAAATTAGTAGCTCTCAGCCTACATCAATGGAAAAACTCATTTTTCAAGAGATTTATACAGCATGTCGAAAAATACTTTGCTTCAATTGAATTTAATACACTAGCAGTAGGAAACAAGGACATTTATTAACTTTATAGCTCAGTAAGTATATCTTCATGTATAATATGAATATTTGCTTTTAAATAAAAATCTTAACAGTTTTTTTCACATTATTTAATTTTTTCTACATGTTTCCTAGTATTACAATGTTATTGGAATTTGATAACAGGGTGTATTTCACTAGACACAGTTCTTAAAGCAGAACACAAAAGTGTTGTAGCAGAACACAAAAAGTAAGTTCTAGCAGGCAACATTGTAGTTTATACGTCTTTATGTTGGAATTACCTTGTCTCTGGTGTAAATAGGTTCGTTTTCCATATGTTACTACAAATTGGTCTGTCAATAAATGCCTTTGATCAATATCTAGGGAGAAGAACGACCCTTTGATTGTGATATCTATTTCTTCAAGCCACTCAGTAGTAAATGCTGATAAGAACGGAGATAAAAGTTACCAACAGCCTGAGGTTTGGAATGTAGCTGAAAGCTAAGATACCCATAAATCAGTGGGGTGCTGTTTAAAGAATGGGATCATCCACAAGAAACACCAAGAGTGAGTGTTTTGCATGTTATAATAATGAGTGCTATCCTTGCTTGTTATCCACGCTGAATGACTAATGACCAAGCACCCCACTTTGAAAAGGCGCAAATTAAAGGTGGAACTTTAGGACAAATCTTTTATGCATAAAACTGCTGTAGATAAACTTTTGGTTTTGTACCAAAACCTGGCAATCTAGACATGCTGGGCAGTGGCAATACCTGCATTTCTGGAGTCACAGTCAATGCAGGAAAACATGAAATGTAAAGTTTAACTTACTCAGTGCCCCAGGTCATGCTGCAGCCAAGAGGCGTGATTGCAGTGCAAGGTGAGCTGTGGTAGTAGTTGATGCAACAGAACACTGCCTCCCTTTGAAGAAAATGAAGATGAAAATGACAGCCACTTGCAAGAGCATTTATACAGATTTCCTTCTTCTCATAGTCTCTTTCAATGCAGTTGGCAATGCAGTATGGTTCAGTCCGTGCCACCAAGTGATAATGGCACCTTACTCTCTGTGCTCCCATTGCTTGGAAAGGGGAAATTCAACCTCAATCCACTGAAATTTAGACAAATGGCACCATCTACATCCTGATATGAAGTTGATTGTGATGCCTGCTTTAATGCTTTGCTGAATGAGGACTAAACAAAAAAGAAAGCCAAGCAGTATCTCAGCATTTTAGGGGGGGGATGGGAAAAATCAGTCAAGCTCTAAATAAGGAAACACAGTTCACTGCACTATATAGGAAATATCTAATTTTGGCAGAAGCGTTTTACAAGCAATTGCATAATGTGAAGAGCTGTGACTATATGAGTAACAATTTGCTCTGTTCATGGCACTCGTTTTCTCTTCCCTTCAGCACTTTTTGACAACTAAAAATATTTGAAATCTTTATTTTCTGATTATGTAAAACAACACAGTTTGCTCTAAGCTAGGATATGATCTACACCTAAAGTTTCTGCAAGAGTCTTCCATGACATGTTTATTCCTTCCTCTGACAAGACACTGGCCATCAGTTTTTGGGGTATTTTTTACTGAATCCCCACAGAGGCACACAGTATGCTTGAACAAGTGATTATACCCAAAACCTGAGCTTATTCAATACTCTGTGCTGCAACAAAGCCCTGTCTGAGACCAAGATTGGCCCTGCCTTCTGGCAGTTTCTAGTCCATTCAGGATAATTATTCAGACATTCACAAAAGAGAATTAAAATTAATACTTTGTTTATAAATACATATTTTCCATGAAGCTCACAATTACTTCTAGTCACTGGGAAAGCTCTCAGAGTGATAGCAAAGCTTAAAATATATCCCTAGAAGGCAAGAACATGAATATTAAAGTTAAGCTAAGAAGCAGACAGTAATACAATAACTTTTCCGAAGTGGTGGCTGAGCTTGTTTTACTTACTAGCTACATAGTTGTTAGCTATTTTACACATATAACTGTATTTTGGTTACTATGCAGTACAGACTGGAGTAGTCATTGAATAATTGTGTTTGTTTTATTGAGTTGAAGCTCATGGACTCAGCAGCTTTTCTTCTCACTTCAAAAGGGCTGAGTTTACCCCCAGCTTAGCAACCTCACTCAGCTCCCTGGAGGAAGTGAGAAACTGCAGATGGGATTTATCTTACCTAAATATAGCTGCCTTAAGGTGAGGAGTCTAGTCTGCGCCAATTACCCAGACTTCCTGCATGGCCAGAGAAGAACTACAGTCATTTTATGCGATACATTCCGTCTGCCTTGGATGCTTTATTACAGTTCCAGTTGCACCAGTATGAGCTCTGCTAAAACACCGTGGAGTATGGGCTGTTCCTTCCAGCTGCTCTCAGCCTGCAGAACGCTCCACCCCAGGGTGCTCCTGAAGTGCTGTGCCTGTGAGGCCAGCTCTGCATGGCCTTTCCTACCTAGCTTTTCTTTTCAACAAATGCTCTGACTTCAAAGCAACCCTTTTGATGCTCTTTGCTACCAAATCCAGGCTATGAGATGATCAGAGACACACACAAATGCTGAGGGGGGCCAGGACAGGCAGAATGCTGATCTCATGAGGCTGTAGCAGCTCCCACAGCAGTGGAGCAGAGCCATGGCCCTGGGAGGCATTTTGGAGCTGAAATTTTGTTTAAGACCAAACTGCTGAGAGGTCACACACAAGAGTTTCCTACTTCATCCCGCCACTGTAGACTGTATGGAAAATTTATTCTATTTCAAATAGCAAACAGGTAAGTTTAAAGCTTCTTCCTTAGCAGAGACTTCAACTGGCCTCTTGATTTGATTTTGTCTTAAACAGCCTTGTAGACACCATGGAACATGCTGAATTCCTCAGCTGAGCAGCTACTATCTGAAAATCAGCATCTCTTAAACCATTTTTTGTACGAAGATTGTGTTTTCAAAGCCAAGTCAAACTTGACAGGTTAAACTACTTTTAGAACTTAAGGTAATATCAGGTTGAGCAAGTACTTTAAGAATATGTTCCTTTCTGCTTTCAGTAGTGAATTACCACTTCTCAGCTAAGACTGAGCAACCAATACATATGTATGTGAGGACTTACCAAATGGGAAAACCAATAACAGATTAGCATAATCCAGTTTGGGGATTAGAATATAATTAATTTTTTTAATACTAGTTAAAACCTTTTTCTTTATAAAGACATTATCCCTGAATTATAGACTGAAGCTCTTCTGCAGAAGAATTCTTCCACAGAAAACGTTTCTTCCCCAAAGTATGCTATTTTCATCTTCTGTTCCTTGTAGATCAGTACATGGTTTTGTAGTCTCTCTACCTTCTGTAATGAAGACTCATAGCTTTTGCAAACATGTTTTGAGAAAAAGAAAAGACTTGAAAGACTTAAGGGACCATATAATCTGCTGTTTTACTCAATCTTATCTTCATGGTAAACTCCATAAACTGCCTACTCATGCAGAATCTAGCCTGTTTCCTTGATTGGAGTTTCCAGTTGCTGCTGTAAAGAAAAGAAATCAGTAATTCTCAGTGTTAACAGTCCTCATATTTAAGAGCAATTACTGCAATATAAACCTAAGGATGGGTGGTAGAATCATCAGGGATTTATTTGAATGTGTTCTACTATTTCAACATTATCTAGAAGAAATAATTCAAGTAAGATGTTTGTCTAAACTGGCAGGAAGCGACTACATGAGGCTGAAATTAAAGGACATGTACTTATTCACTGTGAGTTGAAAGAGAGTTTGATTATTCTAGTGTAGTTTGAAGTTACGTCTAATGCCATGAAATTGCACTTGCAACCCTCAAATGGGGTTGTTCTAATCTTGCAGTGATTCTTGCATATCTTCCCTGCTGTGCCACTTGCTTGGACCTAACAACCAAGGGACCTGCGTGTGAGTTAGCAGAGCATTAGTTAAAATGCTGCTCCAGTGGAAAAGTAATCCACCAAAAGGAAAAAAAAAAAAAAATTCTCTTGTGTCAGTTCACTGGACCATTTTGTACTCTGCTAGAGCTGTCACAAAGAAGGGGAAAATAGCAAACATTCAGGAAGGGAATGACCAGTCATTCCAGAGGATGCAGAGCTCTGAGTACAACAAACCTCAGATCTCAGTCTTACAAATTATTTCATTTCATCTGATAGAGATGCTGCCAAAAAGCCCAAGAGCAATCTCCATGCTGCTGATAATATGTTCTCACATGATTTCCTGTGCTGACACTGCATTTAAGTATACCTGGGTCAGGCACCTCATGTGCAGCAAAAGGGCTTTGCAGCACCAGCAAACCAACCACTGGACTAAAAAAAACCAAAAAACCAAAAAAAAAAAAAAAAAACAAAAACAAAAACAAACAAAAAAAAACAAAAAAACCCAAAAAACAAACAAACAAAAAAAACCACAAAAAAACAAACAAAAAAAAACCAACAAAACGAACAAGAATAAAACAACAACAACAAAAATACACAAAAAACCAAAACAAGCAAAAAAAAAAAAACCCAAAAAAAACAAAAACAAAAAAAAAACTATAAAAAACCCAAACTTCACTTTTTGGAATTCTTACAAGCTTACAAGTAAATTGAAATTCAGGTATGTCAGTTCCCTGGTCTAGATCATTGGGTAGTTATCCAATTGCTAGATCTGGCACAGGAGTAAATGTTAAGTTATGAGCAGAAAAAGTTCCCTTTGGTAGTTCACTCCTACATCACCTCAAAGCAAACATGAGATGTGAGACTACACCCAGGCCACAATGGATATCAGGCGTATTTCTGAAACACAAAGGATGAAACACCATCTGTACATGCAATAACATCTGCTGCAATTTTGTTACATCTTTTCGTGAATGTTGCCTGTTTTATGCTTTTAGGGTTCATCTTCTCTGCAGCAGCTGCTGTGGCTGCCCCATCCCTGGCAGTGTCCAAGGCCAGGCTGGATGGCGCTCTGAGCAACCTGGGATAGTGGGAACCCTCCCTGCCCATGGCAGAAGGTTGGAACTATTTGATCTTACAGTCTCTTCCAACCCAAACTATTTTAAAATTCTAGGATTATGTTCTTCTAAGATCATTTTCAGCAATTGTTTTCTTTTCTATACTGCTATAGTAATTATTTTGAATATCAATAAATATTGCACAACATTCTGAATATGATTTCTGGTTTTGATCTGTTGATTCAAATAAATTGAGTCTCCAATTAACTTCTGAAAGGAAATATTGTATGTGTTGGGTAAAAAAAAAATGCCATTTTTACCAGCCCAGACAGACTGCTCTGCTAAAAAGTATGCTGTGCATAAATCCACAGAATAACATAAATACTCAAGGGACTCAGCTGTACACAAAATATGGATTACAGGCCAACAGCTCCATGATATATTTTTTGTGTTTGTTTTGTATAATTTATTTTTACACCATATATTTCTTCCTTCTTTCATGAGGCATAGGTATGGGAGCCTCTTAGTGTAGAAGTTTTATTTTTTCTTATTTTGCACCTTCTCAGGACTTTCCTGCTAGTCATCTATGTCATATCTTGCAACTTCTACCTCTTCAGGGGACAGAGGCTTCACCTTGCATCTGTTGCACCTTCCTCCTTCTGGTTGTTGCTTGCAGATAAAACAGATCTCTAATTTTCAGCCAAATGTCTGCCTTCCAAAATCTGAAAATTAAGTCCATCTAGTAAATACAATAATCCTCATTTGGCACTTTAAAGGGGGATCCTTGCATACAATTCTCTTCATACTTCTTTATTTTTTCTTCCTGTGACAACCTGTTGTGAAAAAACCATATGCCAATACTGAAAAAACTCCTGCATTTTTTAAAAATATGAAAATGCTTTCCAAGGGTGAAGATAATGAGTACAGTAGTTCTTTCATTATACAATTATTCAGAAAATAGAGTAGGAAATCATTAACTGTTGTGAACAAAAAAATAAGATATAGAAAATTCTTAGTGGGAAAGAAATGTCCAAGATGAAATCTGACCCTTAAGGCATGTGTTTCCCATTGACTCCTACAAGGTGAGGATTTTATCACTAGCATTTGTACTAATTATGCTTACTATTAACTGCTTCATCCTGCCCATGAGACAGGAAACTCTGATTTTCTTTATTCTGTCCTAGAGCAACCTGGGGATGTGCAGTGCTCACTCTCACAGCTTTCAGCAGAATCCAGGCCAGGGGTCAGCATCATGTGAGTGATGTGGTCAATTCTACAAAATGCTTGGTCTCAAGTTATTCTGTCTATTTTCCACAGCAGCTGGAGAGAAGGGACACTTGGAGACAGAATACAACACTTGGAGTTTACCTGCAGATTCTCTACTGCAGAAACCACGGAAAGGTACTTAAAGCAATGAGTTACTTTTAGCTTCAAGCAGCTGAACTTCTTCCCATTTTCTACAAATGAAACAACAATGTTGTGGGGGCTTTCATCTTCATGAGCTTTCATGGTTTTCATGGTGAAACAGTTCTTGTGAAAACATGGAGCTTGAAAGTGGTTAATGAGGTTGCCCTGGTGCCATTAATTTAACAGAGAAGCACAGAAGATTACTGTCCATAGTAACTACAGAAAAGATGCAAGATACTACCCAGCCTCTTTCATCTTCTGAGAAAACACCCTAAAATAGCTCTAAAATACAAAAAGTGGAGAAAAATTAGGAGCAACTTGGGTATTCACACCTCTTCATCTGCAGTGCAAGGTAACACCCAGAGAATTAACATTATATTTCTTAATTTTTACGTAGTTACATTACTATTCTCCATTGACTCTGCTGAATTCTCAGAGTACAGAGGATTGACAAATATTTGAGCATTCATTCTTTTTACAATGAAAATTACAGAATAACTGGGTTTATGAACAAACACAAGTCCAGGCTGCAGATCTATGTGATCAGCCATGATGTTAAACTTTTAGCACAATCCCTGGGACAATTTTAGTCTGTGCCAAAAAAACAAAACCCTAATCTCCCAAACTGCATCTGGGGCAATGAACATTATCAACACAGAGCCTGGATTTGGCTTCCTGATACCAAGAGAATTCATCCATGAAGATGTGAGCTGTGTCACAACACTTAACCATGGGGCCTGTTTTATTTATTGCTATAGATATAATCTAAGTGTGTCAAAGAAGAGGAACTATATTTTCTGATGCAGCTAAAGAAACCAAGAAGACTGATACTACCACATTCTTATGCATGGCAGCTACAATTACATACAATTCCATAAAAATTAAGTAATATAAAAATATACTTTAATGTAAATTAATGTCATATTTGCACTTTTATTATTTTCATTGTTAAAATCTCATCAAAATATCATTGTTTTTCATAAAATTATATGCTGGATGTTGCTTTAAGAGCTAAAAAATTTATCTTCTGACTTGCATAATCAATAGAATCTTGTCTAGTATGTTCATCACACTCATCAAAAATTGAAATGTGGTATGTTTAAAAATGTTTGTGATCAGCAAATTCGTGCCCTTGAGCATTAGCAGCATCCTACCTCAGTGGGAATAAGAAGTATGTGTAGATGTTCAGAAGGAGAACAAATCAGAGGATTCTGGTAGTCACATCATTTGTCATTTGGTATGATGTAAAAGTTGCAGGTTATTCCAATACCAAAGTGGGGAGAAAAAAAATCAAAAGTCATAAATTAGCCAAGATTCAATAGCACTATAGAGAAATCAATGCAGTTACCAGACACTGTGTGTTTTGCATGAATTCCAACATGTTAAAACTAATTAATTTGCTTTTTAAAAATAAAGAATAACATCCAAGCATGCATGTTTATCTCTTTTGAAAAGATAAGTGTTCCATCTGCCAGTAGTTTCTGCCTACAAGGTTGGGGTTTATCTTATTGTATATTTTCCATATCTAATGATCAATAGTGATCTCTGCCATGTGGAACTGCTTTGGCATTTGATAATTTTAATCTTCTTTTCATTTAGCACTTTAACATATGATTCATAAAAAGCAAAATTAGGTTGCCAGTGCCTGGGTCTTAACCATCATTTTTGTTATGTCTGCTTTCCTGCTTTCTAATAGTACATATAATCACTGGAATTTAATACCAGTAATTGCCTGAACATTTCCCTCTTTTTACCCTTCAACTCTTATGATGTTGAGAATTATGCTGAATTTTTCATTGCAGAAGGTGAGAGAAATCTGGCAGTAAGTTTATGCAGTTATAATGCTGCTCAGACTGGAAGCACCAATGCATGATGTGCACATGTGATAACTTTTCTGAGAAGAAATATGACCAGAAAAATCATTATACAAGCTGTGGTTTCATTTAACCTTTTTAGTCCATGAACATGTTTGATGTTTTCTTAGAGCAAATTTAATAATTTCAAACATCCTTAGACTTTCTGGCCACCACTGTCCTTTGTGGCATGTAGATCTCTGAAACTTGAATAGCTGGAGGTAACTCACACAGTCTGTTCATGCTACCTTTGCTACTTACACTTTAATCCAGTATAAAGCAAATAAACTTTCATCTTCTAAGCACTTAAGCTAATTACATTTAGACAGAATCTCAAGTACTGGAATCAGTTCTATATACAGCTATTAAAAAGACAAACATCATAAAATCCAGATGCAAAAAGCATGGCAACTTAGTCTAACAAATTTTCTTTGGCGTGAAATATAAACAAAACGGTATCAGCCACTGCGGCCCTTCAGATGTTCAATTGTTAATCAGTGTTTTCAAATAAAAACTTCTTTTACTATGATGGTTATACACATGTACATTATTACTAAAATGTACTTTGATTCAAATACCAGTGGATGTTAGCCTAACTTGTAGAAACTTTGAAAGTGTTTTTGAAGAACAGTAATCATGAGTTAAAGAATAAATTTTAGTTTGATACTGTCTATTGTTTTTTCCATTTAAGGATTTTCTGTATTTTCATTTCTATGCCACAAGTATTGGGGAATTATTGTTTTTCAAAACCTACTACTACAGTTCATAATTTTAAGTTCCTTTTCAAATCTATCCAACTTTCAACAAAAGTTAACCCTCCAAGCTTTAAAGCGTTTGATTGTTCTCTCACATTGCCAGTGTAAAACTGTTCTGTCTTCAGTGCTGTGATTCCCAAATTCACATCCACTTCATATTGTTGCTCATCACCTTAGGTACATAAGGCTTTCTACATAAAAGTAAGCCCCAACTACTCTATGAAATTTATAGGATCTATAGTGTGCCATTTGAGATAGCTTGGGAGTTTTATATTTTATTAATTAATAGAAACTTGTTCACCACTGGGTTAATTTAGTGGAAGGTACACTGTGAATGAGTGTGAAGTCCAGCTCCTTTTATGTTACAAAAGTAATTTAGAAAATTATCATCTGGCAACATCCTGAAGGCAGCCAATGAGCTGATCTGCTTTTGAGTCATTATGAATCCTCAGTGCCTGTGGAGTAAAGGTGACAACCAGAGCTCATCAGGGATTTCCTGTCATGCCATTTTCATCAATGCCAATCAAAATGAAAACTTCTCAATGGGATATTTGCACCAGTTCTAATGAAGGTGTGATTCTTGTCCACAATAAGGAGGAGAGTAACCCACATTAGATTAGTCAGTATCAGGGATATGAGAGATTAAAAGAAAGTTCAGGATTTATATCTAGTAACTTTTTTTTTTTAAAGCAGCTCCCATAAAAAGGCTGAGAAGGTGCACCTCAGAAGAAGCAGATGGAGCCATTCCTGTGGGATTCAGGAGCCTGAGGCAGGCACAGTTACAGCAGGACATGCTGAACTGTTACTACTACTTTTTGGCTGGAAATTACTACCCCAGGGCTCTGCTGGAGGAAAGAATCATGTTCCTGGTGCCTCAAAAAGAGTTAAGGTAAATGAAACTGTGTGTAGGTGTTTTGGTGTAGTTTGATACAGGCTAAAGAGTGCTTTTGTTACTCTTCCCCCATCTTGCTGCTGGCAAAGAGAGATGAGATAACACACAGTGGGTGTTGCTTGAGCTGGAGGAACCATCTCCACTGCCTCAGATTCCAGTCCTCTGCCTCTCACACAGTCCATGATGTACGTTTCTCCTAACACAGGTTTGGATCCCAACCACTGGTTGTCTCACTTTCTTCTGCTGGGAGATAGGAAATGTTGTTCCTTACGTCCCTGAAGCTGACAGTGAAAGGCTTGAAGAGCAGAAAGGTGAGATATTCCAGGATTCAATCCTTCCCATGGCTGCTGCACTGCAAAATGCTTAAAATTTGACTGAAAGCTGCCTAAGCAAAAATTCTGAGCATATTCCATGATTTGGGCACCAAACACCAAACGAAATGACAAGCCAAACTTGACCAACCCTCTAAGTTCAATAAATTTCTAAGGCTCATTAAACTAGCTTTCTCTGTAACACATTTGTTTACACCTTTAATAAAGGACTGATCAGAGTTTGTCATTGTTGCTGTCATGTTACTGCTGGCATCCCCTGAAACACAATCATTTCAAGGACAAAACAAAGCCTTTCCCTTTAAAAAGAGAACAATAATTCTTGTGTTTTGAAAGGAGCCAATATTACACAGGTCACACTCCAACTTCTTCACAGGGGATTGCCAAATTTTTTTAGTGCTTAGGGGCACTCCTTCCTTCACCTAAATAAGCAATAAACCAGCAATACAATGTTTATAACTCAGTTCTAACAACTCATGTTATTCCTTTTCCCCAGGAATGCTACAGGCCCTGAGCTTCCTCACAACCATCCTGTGAGATCAACTTTAGGCATTTTGCACAGAGAAATGCTAAATATGCTTTATTTAATATGCACTGTCTTGCTAGCACATCTCACTCATTAACATAAAATAAAATATTTTAAGTTTTGACTCTCCTTATGCTCTAATTCATACACTGTGCCTCCACAGAGGTTATCCTTACAGGGAAGCTGTCCATATCATCCACATCAGAGCAAGCATGATTTATAAGCTTCTTCAGATATACCACCTATTTGTGTCTGAGGAAATCCCAATTTAAGTGGATTTCAGTAAGGATAATGCCTTACCTATATCAGAAATTCACTACATATATTAAAATTAATTACAATATTTAAACATTTATGTAGTTGCATTGGTGCAAACCTTTACTAAAATAAGCTTATTTATCATAAATAATTTAGGAGAGCAGGTCTGACATTTCTCAGGTCAATACAGACTTTTGCACAGTGAGGGTTAGAATTGGTTGAAGTATGTAGGCCAGTCTCAGAGCAAATTTTAATAACTGATGACACCATAGAACTCCAAATGCATGGCTAGTGGGTAGCAGTGGATTACTTTCCACCAAAAGCCAACATCAGTTGGATGAATAGCTTCCATGGTGTTCTCTTCCTGTGCAATTTATTTCTCATAGCCATTGGATTTCTAATTTACAAATACATTTTAAAGCAAAATAAAAGTCATTTTTCTTTCACACACTGCTCATAACAAACTTACAACTTGATTTCCCCCATGGAGAAAAGTGGTCTACAGGGAAAGACAGGGTCTGTGACCAGTGTGAAACCACTGTAAAATTAAGAATCTAGTTTTCGATCGTATCTGAAGTACAATAAGCCATTCAATGTTTTTTATATAAAATGCTATTGGAGCAGTATACACACAGCTAGAAGCCTCTTCTAGCCATATATTTTATTTTGGGAACAATTTGATGTTAGCATATATTTGCCATAATGCTTCAGTAGGGTTAAAATTCAGAGGCCTTTTTCTCCTCTGAAGTTGGATCCCTGATGTAGCAAGGTCACATCTCCTCTCTGGCTGCTGTGCAAGAGGCACTGTCTGACACAGGGCATTCAAGGACATTTATAATGGATGTTCAGCCAGTGAAGGAGTACCAGGCTTGAGTCACTCAAGCTACAATTCCCATCAGGCAGCGTGGCAGCTGAAGGAATCCTAGGGCAGCGTGCCAAGGCTGGGCACTTGGGCTTGTGTCTGTAAAAACGCCTCAGCTTTCATTTTCCTGGCATTAGTGACATTGCATTCCAAAGGAAGATCTATTTCTTCAGATGTCTGTCCTAATAAATGTGTTACTTGAAAATACATTTTCCAATACAAAGCTAAAAAGCAAAATCCTTAATGTACTATTGAGCCAGCCACGTGTTTTACTTCTTTAACCAGAATGACAGGAAAAGTAACTGTCAGCATTTTCTTAGACACTCACACATTCAGCTTTTCCAAATGACATGGATATCCCATTGCAATATTTGAACTCTGTTAAGAACAGCAGTTTCTTCCAAGGATGGGGGTGAACTTTCATAACTACTTTTCCTTTTCTTTGTTTTTTCCCCCAAAATACATAGTTTTAGTGAGGGTCCAGTGGGCCGTTAAGGACTGTCTTTATTTTGGCTTTCCTTTTGACTGAACCCTTTATAAGAGATGTTGTGTGGTTTCCCTTTAGAAGAAGAGGAGTTTTGTGAGTAGTTAAGGGCAAAAAATTGAATTTGTTAGTGGTGCATTCCACACTTTTATGACTAAGCCCATAGCACATGTCTATGTAACTGGTACATAACATGATACTAAATCAGCCTGCATAACTAAATTGCAACATACCATTGATTTTAGTCACTAATAAAACACATACATGTGTTTCAAGTGGTTTTAATTATCTGTTTATTATTAAAGCATGTTTGCTTTGCTGTGTTTCTATAAAGTTTTGATGTAAGAAAGAATTTTTCTTCCAAATTTAAGCTCGACTGTAATACTTGATACATTTTTGGACCAGGCAAACAGTGTCAAATGGCCATTTACCAAACTATTGTTCTTTAACTTTGACCTCCTAAAGGTGGCACAGAAATCGTGCCTGGGACTTGGTGTTCAGGGAAAGATAATTAAAGGTCTGATGGGTTGCCTTGATAGGACTTTGTCATTAGCTGCGCAGAAATAAACCATTTCTTGGGCTGAGGCCAGAACAATCTGTAAACCTGACTAGCAAACTCACAGCTCTCTGCTCACAGTCTGTTCCCTTCTCTCTCTGATCTGATAACTCCTGCCTCTGTTATTCCCTGTCTTCCACTCTTCATTTTGTTTTTATCCCCTCCCTGACAGCAGAACTCTAACTCACTCTCACTGCTCTTTCCTCTCTTCCTGATCTTGCACAGCACAGTGTGACTTGGGGGTTTGGAAGCTTTCCTGTATCATAGATGTGTTTTCTCTCCCAGTTTTGCCTAAGTAACACTGTTCAGAGCAAATCTACTTAACTGCTGCAATTTTTTCCACATCTCTGACTTACTCCTTAAGCTCCCCATCTTCCTGTATCCACTTATCTCTCCGCTCAGATGGCGTCTCACTAAAATCTTTGGAGAGGAAATCAGCAAAGGCTTCTGCTTTGTCTTGCTTTCTCTTCTCCACAACTTCTCTTTACCTTTGAGGCAGAGGTGCTGTAGCACTTCTCAGAGCTTTGCTTTCCTCAGCAGTCCCACCCCTTCGTTTCACTCTTCCATTTTATCCTTTACTCTTCTCATGGCTTTTGGCACTTTACCCCTTCAGTACAATCCTGCTTCACTTTATCCCACAGTCACCTCCCTGCCCTTGTCTCTCCAGCCATGCCCTATTTACCTCCTGCTTTGTGAGGTTCACTGAATGAAAAATTGAGCTTCTCTCCTCTGGTTCCATCCAAGGCCAAATTCTACCAAAACATAGATTGACAAGGTCTTTAGATGATGTATCCTTATCCTGCTTAGTATCTCTCCCTCAGTTTCCATTATTGGCTCACAGATATTAACAGAAACACAATGGTGCTCTTAGCAGCCTATGCTCACTAATTCTAAAACAAGGATCTACGTTCCTCTTCTAGCTTTGCTTCTTATGTTTGGGAGGAGCTGTTGACAAATATTGATGTGGTTTCTTTACAGTCAGAATCCTCTTTCCTTGATCTCTATGGATGATTAGACAAATGCTAGATTACTGGCCTGCAGAGAACTTCATCACTACTTTTGATAAATTAATTTGATATTGCCTAGTTTCCCTGAACTCACTTGTCTGCATCTGTTCCTTTGTCTTATCCTTAGATGATTTTTGAGGCAGGACTGTGGGGTTTATCCAAATTTCACAGAACTCTTCCCACAGTGGAGTCTCAGTCCATGACTAAGGCACCACTTGATTTTGTTAGTAACAGCCATACTTTAAAGGCTTAACTGAATTTCAGCTGTACCTAAAAGCACATAATTGTCAATAAACCAGCTCTTATTTTTATTGGAATTGTTTAAATTTAAGGCCTTTTTCAGTAATTTAGTCTTCTTTGTAATTAGCAATAGTGAGAAACATATGGTTGCTCTTTTTGATCTGAGCAACTAACCATATTTTGAGATCTCATAGGTTATTCCCAGGGGATTGAGAAATAGATGGGGTAAATATTCTTTGATGTTTATTTTTCTTTCTTTCTGAAAAGGTTTATTTCTGAGAAATAAATTACTTTTTTTCTTGAAAATATCAGGATTTAAGCTGCTAGAAATAATGCATTTCCAAGTCAGTACCCAAGCAATAATACACTCTGTGGACTTTTCCTAAGGCATAAATGAGCATTAATTCTTTTTATGTCTTCAGTTTTTACTGAGCTTTGCTCCACTTCTTTATATGAGGTCTCTTCTACATACACATGTTTCCATGCATGTTCCAAGCTAACCAAAACTGCTTCACTATTTTTATTTGGATTTCTGTTTTGAATCTGGAAACTCCTGCTTGCCTACATGGAGGGCTTGAATGACCTCTTACAAATATTATAAATAAGCAGCTAGTTCATCTCTATTAAAATAATGCATCAATTAAACTGAGGTTTCTTTCAATAATTACATGCAGATGCTTTTACGATGGATTTCTGCTTCATGGTCTGCAAAATCCCTACATATAATAAAACTGGGTTTGTACTTTGGCTTTGTAAATATCTGGAAAAACTGTTTCACTCAGAAACATAAAGGATTTTTCACAGATGACTGGAAATGCAACATTTACATTGAGATATTGAGATATCTTCATTTTAAAGCTGTAAGAGAAATATTTTTTTATGTAGTAAGAGAAGCAAAAGTAGTAGAAGTCTTTTACTAGCACTCACTGAGCTCCATTTCAAAACCTGTCAGAAACCCAGCCAGAACCTTTGCATGTAGCTTTAGGCTTTGCTATTTGTGTGCATTTGGAAGACTCACTTGTGGCTACACGGTTATGTCATGTGATTTTGTGGTGTTGTGAATGAAAGGCACGTCACAGAATTTATTATAAACTGTAAATAATGTAGTACAGCCTTTGCCAGACCATATGTAAGAGCTCTGTTAGTTTCACTCACACATCCCCCAATAGTATTTTGCTGTCACTTTTTTATTAGCACATTTTAACTAAAAACTATCTTGTAAAGTCTAATATATTGTGATATGCTAAAGAATGCATAATGTATTTCTGTCAGGAAGAATCCTTTTCCATTGTCTTAGTTATTCCTTTGTACTTTCAATTCTAAATTTATTTGTATAATCATTTGTACATACCCTGCATGCAATTTCTGTCTCCCAGTAACTGTGGGGTAAAAAAGCTAATTTGGGATTTGTATCAATACTTTGTGTAATTTCCTTGGATCTTAGTTCATGTTGAAACACCCTTTGCTGCATTAATAACCCTATGGTAGCCCTGTAATTTTGGCTTTTTTATTCATCTTTAAGTTTTACACCTCTGCTAGCTCTGACAAATATGGGTCAGTTCTACCAATGCTGAGTTCCACTGGGTACAGGAACATACCAGTGTATGTTGGGAACATATGAATTTGCCTTCACAGGCCCAACAGGCAGGAGTGTGCCCTGCCCTGCTTCAGGGGTGGGCTCCTCCAAGCCTGCTCTAGTCAGAGATGGTTTGTGTCAGTGCCACGTGGTGTCCCAGCAGTCACAAGAGAGTTTTGGGAACGGGGCTCCCCATTGCAGTGCTGTGGCTCCCACTGGGTTGTGCCCACCAAGCTCATGGCAGCTTATCTAGGCAGAATCACAGTTAACATTTTGTGGCTTATATTCTGTGTTCTTCACCTGGCAGTGTTCAGGTCACTGGGGCATTGTCTCCATCCAGTCTTACACAGGGACAAATACAGAAAGTTGGGTGACACCTGCTACAGCTCTATATATGCGTCCTCAAATTATATGTGCAAACTTCTGCAGGCCCAGGAAAAATGTTCTTTTTCAGCCTTATTTATAGTACAACAAAGTAGTTGTTATAAACTGTAACCTTTCAACACTGATCTTGATGAGTATTCAACAAAAAGATAAGGGTTTTGAGAAAAGGAATTGCAATGATCTAACTATAATAATACCTAGTACTGTCCTTTTCATCAACTGATCTCAGAGCACTTTAGAAAGGAGATCAGTATCATTATCCCCATTTTATTCATTGGCTGCATTTTCTTACAGTGCATTGTCCTGATTTGCAAAATGTATACAAAACTCTTTATATCCATCTTTCAGATCCAATGTGAAGTGGGAGTTATACTCACTCTGGCATGAGAGGGTGCTTTTTGCCTTTCACATCCTCCAACCCCTACGCACACAGACCCTTCTATTTTTTCCTGACTGAGTGGTTTTGCAGAGCAGAGATCAAAAGGAAATTTATCAGTATCTGTCTCCCTTCAGACCATTGAAGCCAGACTTCTGACAACGGTGTAGCAGCCTTAAAGCTGAAAGAAGCATCAAGAACAGGGAAAGAAAAGAAAGAAAAAGTCCCATGGCTACACTGTCATTGTCAGATTATGGAGGAGGAAATTGCACTGTGAGAGCACCACAGATGCTTTGAAGGTAAGGAGGCAGGGAATGGGGGACTCTGGCCTCCCTAGATTGTTGGTTTGTCCAACCCAAAAAACTCCAGACCCCCCAGTCCCCAAAGACTCCTGAGCTCTGAAGTTGAAACAGCATCCTTGTGCATTATACAGTTGTGGTTAAAGGAGATCTAAACTGCTTCAAACACATAAAGTTCATCAGGAAGTACCAAGTGTGACATTTAAACATAGTCCCTCCTTCAACTAGCTCCTAAAATTGGGGCAATAGGATTCAGAATTTCCTTTGCTAGAAAAACTCTTGTGTATAAATGCTGATGCCTGGAGGAAAAACTTAGTAGCCTGAACTTTTCAAGACTCCAAGGGATTCAGGCTTGGGATTGTCTGAAGCTCCTTGCCTAAATACTTGGCCAAGATTGCTGAGGTGATATTAGACAGCACAGACTGTTCAGCTAAACCAGAGGAAAAGCCAGTTCCTCCTTTTGTGTCAGATGTGCTCAGAACCCCTTTAACAGAATCCTCTATCCACTGTATTCCAAGTGACTTCACTGAAGCACTGGGGAGTGTTCTGCTTCTGCATAGCTTGAAATAATCATGTTAGTTATGTGATTCACTGATGAAAGAGGAGCAGATAAATCCCTGAGCTCTGAACTTGGATAGCAGAAAGAAATGATGGATGAACCTTCTGCATTGGCAATTCAATTGGGTTCAGATAATGAATCAAATGTTTAGCTGCTTACCCAGACCATATCCCCCCCAAACTCTCCAAACAGTTCTCCCTGACACTGGGATTTCATCCAGCTCCCTTTGAAATCAATTAGCAGACTCTCATGACTTCAGCTGGGAGGCCATCGGGCCCTGGGGCTCAAACAGGTTTGCTCTCGCGTGACTTACAGATTGTTCGGCATTGTGGCTGAGATGGGGACAAGGTTGACAGAACACTAGTCAAAAGACAAATCTCCAGTCAGGGAGAAATGGGACAAGTGAAAATTCAAAGGACTTTAAAAATCCTCTAAGAAAACCTCTGGTGGCAAACCATTATCATGAATTTATTTTCTTTAGAAAATAGTTGATTCAGTTTGGCTTTGTGGAAAAAGAAAACCAAAACCAACACCAGACATTTTTATTTGGACTATTCTGGTTCACCCACATCAGTAAAATGCATTACATTTTATTGTCAATAGATAATTATTTGGAACTTGATGAATGAGAGATGCATTTTGGTAATGAGTAGGACATGAAAGAACCTTTTCAAAAAATATTCAGACTTACTTTTGAACTAAATAATAGGAGTGTATCTAGCAAATTCTCCACTCATAGTCAGGCAAGAGTTTAGATGTTCCATATGGCAACCTGCCCCAAACAAAGGGAACCTGGCCAAAGAGGTAAATTAATTGGGACAAAGTTTTACACAGTGTCATTACCACCCAGAGATACTCAACAGGATGTGGTCACATTTCATCTTCTTGGCATTTCAAAAATGTGTCTGAGCCTGCATTGTTGAACCCTTTTCAGATTTAAGAGCTGTCAGTCCCAATACTTTTGTGTGACAGTGTAAATAAGAGAAGGATAAATGTTTATAAGGAGGTTGTCAACACAGTATTCATATATTTACGGGGGAAAAAAATCTATACATTACTAGGCACTAGCAACAGAATTGTTCTTTCAGGAAATAACACAGGGGTTTAATTATTTTTTTTTCTAAAGAAGATGTAAAACATTTCTAATTGAAATATAGAAAACTTTAAATCAACCATTTTCTCATTAAAAAATACCAGACTGATCAAAAAAATGTCACTTTCTGATAAGAGAAAACTTTGTGGTAAGAAAATGAGCCAGTTCTATTAATAAATCCTTGTATCTTCATAACTATTTGACACATATTTCTAGACTCCATGGTTTTCCTTCCAAATTAACCTTCTTGAATTGAAGGGGAGAACACAGATGTGTTTTGTCTCTGTGCAGCAGTTGGGTCACTGTTGCAGATCCTTTTTATCAACCTCTTTGTCTGTAGACACCCAAAAAGGAGTTTGAAAGGCCTTAAAAAATTAACGTGCCAGGTGTCAGTGTGCTGGTGCCATTTTAGGCCCCCTCTGTGAGAGCACTGAGCCCACAGGAGCAGCTGTAGGGACAACCTTCTACCCAGTGTGGCCATGCACACTAACATGGAAAGACTAGTATAAAAGACTCTAATATAAAAAGGCTACATAGAACTGAGACAAACCAGACCATACACACCCTAAGGTGCATATTTGTGACCCTAGTCTGCTGCCTGAGAATTGTTTCATGAGCTTCTGTAGGGTGACTGTGGTCTGAAGATTTTGGGGAAGCTACAGTTTAGTGTATGCCTGTACAAGGAGCCCAAACGCCAGAACTGAGACCAAAATGTTTTTTAATCCAATTTTCTTATTATTACCTTCCACTTGAGTTAAAGGAAAATGGAAAACAGAGAGATCCATGTTACTTTTCTTTATAGCTGTTTTCTGGCTGGTTCATAATCTGGTTCTCAGGAACTCACAGAGGGTTAGCTGGGCTCACAGCACTGAAAGAGAATGTTCAAATGCAAAACATTTCCCTTTATAATAAGCAGAGGTCATGGCAATGTTTCCATTCCTACAGTCTTTCAAAAGCCAACTTCATGAAATGTAATTTGAGGCCTCAAACTACTTGACATAGTCCTGATAGTGGTAAAAAATAAACTTAAAAAAAAAGCTGGTTTGGCTACTAGTTACTATTTCTGAAAGTTATCCCATATTTTCAATTTCCATTCAGTTGTGGATAATGTGAAAGCTCTTTCCTTGAGGAAAAAGGCAGACTTTATACCGCTTCTGATAAGCTGAAGAAAAACATAAATCAGGACTTGAAGTATGTTTCTTGTGACTCTTCTGTCTTCTCTGAAAGTAATTTAATACTGGTCTTATCAGTAGCAGGTTACCTCTCATGTCTGGGTCTGTTACTTGTGGTACAATGTACACAGTGCTGTAGAAGACAAAGCATGCCTGATGTGTCACATCAAAACCACAGGAATATCATAAGACTTCTTCCTTAGTCTACTTCTGTCTGAAGGAATTGGCCCTGAATCCCAGTGCCCTGAGTGTGCTCCTCCAAACGTGGGCACTGTGAGGTGCAGGCTGGCAGATTCTGTATCACACTGGCGTCCAAAGGCTGTCCCAGAAACATCTCCCAAAAGTGGGCACAAAGATTAAATGGTTTTTTCAGGGAGCTAAGCAGTGGGAACCTGAGGAAAAGGAATCCTAATTCACAGGAAAGACTAAGAGAGTTGTTTGCACTCTCAGTAACATAACAACACAAGGCAAAGATGATAGTCTGTTTAGAACAGTTTATTATGAATGTCCAGATTCTACAAAAATACCAAAAAATTCTTCATTCTCTTGTGGTGTTTGTCACAACATTATGAAATTCCCTTTAAAACTGTTTTGGGCAACAGGTGCTTGTATAAAACAGTTTTGTGTTGTGGGTAAACTAACAACAGAATGTGTTCTTCCACTGAAAGTATTGGAAAAAGTAGCTTTAGATATACACCATCCTAGAGGAGATCAGGTTATTTGGAAAGACTGTGTAGACATTGTAGTTTCAAACCTGATGTCACCAATTCTCAGAAACATTTACTCTTTTTTGTCTGTGTATATGAACAAATGACAGTGCAATTTTGCTGATGGAGGATACCTTCTGAACTTCTCACACATGTATTTTGGAAGAAATTCAAATGTAGCATAGAAACTCTGTTTTTTAGAGCAATTAATTAATTTGTTATAGAAAATGTTGTTTTATAAGACAGTAACTGCAACAACTGTTTGTCCTGAATGTCTCAAGTGATATAATTCCTAATAGTCAGGTCAAGTCACACATTTGTAAGTTTAACTGCTCCCTGGAAATGCATCCATGACTGAATAGCAATTAAATTGAAAACTGGAAAAGCAAAAATGGATAGAAGAATAGCAAAATTATGTATTAGGCCCTTTTATTTACTCTCTTTAGCAGGCCACATGCCGAAGTCCTGACTCAATCCTTACTATCCTAGCTAAGCAAAAATGTCATTCAAGTCAAAAAGTAATAATTAAATGATTAACAGACAAAAGAGGTAGATTTGGGGATGGAAGGAATAAATAGTAAGATTGATATTTTCACTATTGCATGTGTTAGAACTGCCACATTTTTAAGGACATGACAAAGCAGACCAAATTTTTGAAAACTGGAATCCACCCAGGAAATGGCCTTTTCTCAGTTGGAAAATTTTCTTTTTTTTTCTTATTGTCTCCAGAACTCTCTTCTCCTTTCTTCTTTGGCATTCTTTGCTTATTACTATACTCATCATGATTGTGGTGCGCTTGAAGAAAGAGTATGTGCTGATAAACATCCTCATTCATTATGGACCCAAAATACAATTACAGCAATTACATATAATAGTGGCAATATATTTTTTAAAAGCCTTGCTGAGACAGCTTTGTGACAATAATGAACACCCATGATTTAAATCACTTGTGTCTGAGATTAGCCCTTTTGCCTTACTTATTTCCTACAAACGTTATGGAAAGTATTTTAAACAAAATAGTACAGAGTTATCATTAAAGTTTTGTGGCAAAACATGCAAAAAGAACACCTAAAAACAGAGATGACCATCACTGACTGCATTGCTCCAATTTCTGAACAACTTATTCCCATATGCAGAATTGAGGCTCTTAGGAAGTGTTTTAGGAAGACATGAATTCTTTCTGTGCCAAAATAAGTGCCTGGTCTTCAAGAATTCAGCACCACTTAACAGAAAATCCCTCCCCATAAGCTCTACTCTGGGATTTGCTGTGTGCCAAGAACATTTGAAATGTAAGTCTCACTCACCTGGTAGGTAAACTTTCCTTCTAGGTGAGTGCTGAGTTTATCTGAAAAGTTGGTTCACTGATATTCCAGTGATGAACTCTAGGAAAAATGAAAAAGTTACAGATGTCTGTTTCCTGTGGTTTATACAAGAGCATACTTTCAGGAAAAAATCCTGGTGTTTATCTCCTAAAAACACATTTAACTCATGCTTGAGCTAAAGAACTGTCTGCTGACTCCTTACTAATGTCCATCAATCAAATATGTTTTCATCTTCCTTTATGTCAGTTGATGGACATTTTATCAGACAGATTTTTCTGCAGAGAGGGAGCATAAAATCAGCATAGAACCACAGTCTCTGCATTTCTGTGGTCCCATATTGCCTGACTCACGATATTTTTAGTGATCACCACCTCATATTTTTAGAAATTTTATAATTAGCACTTTACAATGCCAGGAGGAGTCTGGAAAACTTGGATGATACCAAGCTATCACAATCTGACAAAGTTTGCAAATCCTTTATTCTGCCCAACCCAGTGTCATGGCAGAAAGCATGTGCTTTAGGTATGTATTGATTTGTGTATTGATTAGTGTATTGATTTGTGTACAATGACTGTAGCATATGCTGATGGGGAGGTTTTTTTCCATAAATAGGGAATTTTACTCCATAAGTGGCACTCAGGTAGAATTAACAACTTTCTCTCTCACCCATTCTTAACCTGTAATCACCAGAGAATAAACTGCATCTTTCTTCCCCTTTCATTACATTTTTTCTTTTAAACCCCTTTCTAAGTTATTTAACTTTTGCATTGCACTGGAAGCTTTGCAGTATTAAGTTCTCCAGGTTATTTCAGAAGGCAGATAACAAAATGTTAGCACTACTTAGCATTATAACTACACCTCTTATGAGTCACAGCTCCTAAAGTATGGCAGGGGAAGCTTTCAGAGGAAGAGCAGGTAAAGCAAGATAACAGAACACAGTTGAACAGTAATGTTTAAACCACAAAATTTTAGTCATGAAGAATACATTAGCATGTAACAGGTGATTTATATTCCCATGTAATTCAAATGTATTTGCACATGATGAGGAGGGCATTGGAGATCAGGTGGGCATCAGTAAGTATCTTGCAAGATTAGACTCGTGATGTTTTCCTTAGAATTACTTTTCTACTCACCATTAATCACATCGACTGCCTTTTCTTTCCTAGTCACTTTATTTGTTTCAAGGGGACTGATAAGGCCCTTAAGGCAGTCCCGTAATGATACTAATTAATTAATAATTGGTAGCAATTTGGGTGTGTTGAAGAGCTGACCTCAGATAATTCATGCATTGTGACATGATGTACTTGACAGTGCCAGCAGCAGAAACAGCAGGAGTGCCATCCTCCAGCTGCCAGAACTAATTATAAGCAGTTTGTCTTTTCCCTTAATGGCAGATTCTGTTTGTTTCACAACAGTCAATTTAAAAGTCACTTTTAATATCATCATCAACAAAAGAATACCTGGAAAAAAATGTGTTCACTTTTGACCGAGAAACTGCAGAATGGGCTGGATTTCCACGGTCACTTTTGCTAATTGAAACACTGAACAGAAGTTAAAAAGCAGATGGAAAGTTTCTCACAGGAAAAGATAAAAACTGCTCTTGCTTTTGCATAGTTGATGTGGTGCTGATGAGTTAATAGAGCAACTTAAACAACATGAAGTCCCCTCCTGAAGCTCTTATACTATGTGATCAAGCTTATGACAAAGGACCATAGGCTACATTTTCCATGAAAACTAATTCTGTGTAAGACTTAGCAGGGATAAGGTGCTGAGAAAGTCATGTAGTCTTATAGAACTACCCCAGTGTCAGTTGAGGTAATTCACTGTATGAATTCTCATCCTTCCTATTACTTTGTAGGCTCACGCCATTAAAATCCTGTCTTAAAATTTCATCCTTCTTCTATAGTAAGGTGAAAAGGTTAATTCCCAAGGGACTAATCCTGTGAGGTGCTGGGCTCTCTCAGCTCCCACTGACTTCAAAGCTAAATATTTGCTTCACATGAAAGCCTCTTTAATTCCCCATTACTGTAAGGTATACTTGTATACAACTGTGGGAGCAGTTGTCATTATAAATCAGACAGTTTATCAGGGGAGCTATTCTCCAGGGCAGAGCAGATTCTAACACACCACGACATACTTTATTTGTTAGCCTTAGTTCCACAGGAATTTTATTCAGGCAGACACCTCAAGGCATGCATCTTTTCAAAGTGTTTAGGCAGGAAGCGAGATTCAAATTAGATACACTTACGATGCAAATGCATTATTATTTAGCTCAAAACGACTGAGGCTGGGGGTTGTAAATCCTGCCATAAAGAGATCTTTCAATTACCTTCTGTTCAGTGAATCAGAGAAGAGGAACCCTTTCCCTGGCTTTTTCATGCAGAACAAATTTGACTCCCAAACAAATATCAATCACCATAATACTCTATATTTTAGCCTCTATAGAGACCTAACTCCTAGCTGTTTTATATGGGATTTTCTTTTAAGATGGTATCAAACCAAAACCTTGTATCTTTAGTGTGACTGAATCTGAACCCAGTCTGAAATGGCTCCTCCCTTTGTAAGCTCAGCAAAACTCCAGAGGATGTGTGAAACCTGGAGCCAGATCTAGATCTGATTTAGAATTTTTTCTTTCCTTTGGAATTTCATTTCTTCCTCTGCTCATCCCTGTCCTTTGTTCCAAAATTCCAAACTACAGATAAGATCTATTACTGCTTTCCTATAATATTTCTACAGCATGACTTTTTCTGATGGCTCAGATTTCCCTTCACCTCCTCGATGTTTGACTTTTCTAACTTTCAGTTGATTCTCTTTCTCTTCCTTTCCTGTCCCCATCTTTTAAACCTGCCTGTTTAAAACACGGCTGCTATAGCCTTTAGCTTACACAGAATCCTTTTGTTAGTTTCTCTCATTCCACTGCACCACATTCACACCTTATTCCTCTCAGAATACCTTAAACTTTTCCTTGCCTCTCTGTTTTTGTGTTGTATTGATCAATCACACCCTTCTGCTCCCCAGCAGCCAAATTTCACCTTTCCATCCTTGAGTTCTGTGGCACAAAACATTGGGAAAGTTTTACTTTTCCTTCTGCTTTGATCTTCTGAGGAGGCAAAAGAGCAGACAAGCACAACGCCACTTTTCATGGATCTTTAAAAAGTGTGTGAACACCTGTGTCCACAGACAGTGCCTTGGCTGGAACTGTTCATCTGCAGGCAGCATAAGGCTTCAATCAGTATAGTTCTAGGCATGTATATCCTCTCTTTAGATTGTCTGTAGGTGAATTTATCTTTCTCATTGCACAGTGATAATTGCAGAACTGGTGGTTTAAAGCTTCTGTATGACACAAACTAAAGGAAAGAAACAATTCCTCCGATACACAAAGCCATCCCAATAAAACTTTACAAAAAGCCTGTTTCTCTGACATGGAGAACCTGAAGGCTCAAGTTTGAAGTGGCTCATATTTTTTAAAAAAAATCCTTAGATCCATATTTAAATATCATTTGAGGACATATTTATAACAAAACATATATTCCAGCAACATTTTTTGCAAATATATATTGTATATGTATTGTATATATACACTGTATTGTATTGTAAGAACAACATTGAAATACATCTTCTTAGCAAAACCTGCTAGTGCAGCTCATATTCAGCAAACAAAATATTTGTTTCTTTCATCTAGTTAAATATTTGGTTGTATTCTAACTGCATATATGTATTGTTTCACAGAATAAATGGTTACAATTTTCAATGTATTTTAAATGAGACCATGCTTTCCCAAAGCAAGACTGTATGACTGCAGTGCTAGTGAAAAGTGCCAAACAAATATCTGCAGAGGCTGCAGTTTCCCGTGGGTTTCATCTAGAGACTATTACTTGATGTGGACAATTGCAGAAGGCACAGGTCCTGTGCTTAGGGCACAGAGGCTGTGTCAGGAGGTCAGGGCTCCATTCCCCACCCTGCAGGACCTGCTGCTTCACCTCAGGCCACTCACCTGAGCTCTTTGGAACTCAGTTTGACCATCCATGAGGGGGGGCTTAATCTTTCCTGCCTACTCCACAAGGCAGTTGTGAAGCTTATTTTGCTAATGTTCATGAAGTGCTTTGAAATATTTGATTCGAAAGAAAGACAAGTTTTTTCCTATGGTGTTGTTTTTTTCCACACAATTGCTACTACATTTATAGTCAGAGTACCAGCTCTCCAACACCACTAATAAAACTGAGTCACAATGGTTTCTATACTGAGTGGTTTCTATACTGTAACACTTTGGGGTTTTTTTTCTTTCTATTTCCTCTTGTCCTGTCAATTTAGGTGATGATTTCTATGGTTCTTTTGGCAGGGGCAGGTGCTGGTCCTTTTGCTTTGCTTTTTCCAGACTAAAGCCACAAATACTCAGAAGTAAATAATAAACCTTTCTCTCAACCAAAAGGAAAAAAAAAAAGTTTGGACTGTGTACATTTCCAATTATTTTTAAATTAGCTTTCATGAGCACATATTGCAAGTAAGTGCAACCACAGTGCCACAGTTTCAAAGATAATATCACTGCTTCTTGAGTTTATGCAGGCCTGCTTGGGTCTTTATCTGTGATCCCACTATCTAAACAAAAGCTTAGCTTTCTTTTTCTGTCCTTATCTTGTTCGTCAGTTGATTGTTTGCTAAGTATCTCAGTGTACAAGACCCGAATGAAAATGAGTGTTCCTGTATAATTTGTTTGGATCAGATTAAATTGAAAAGAAGGTAAAAGTGAGAGAGAAAGTAGAACGCACTTACACATGAGTAGAGAAGGTCAAAATTAATTACCAAACATCATGCTTGAAGCTTTCTCTTCCTCTTGTCTGATTTTTCTGTGCACTTTGTGGAAAAGGGTATAACAGCATGTCCAAAGGAAATTCCTTAGATTATGTGAATTTGAAATGTCTTGGTATTGTAATACGAAAATATCTTGTGAAGAATAAAATAATCTAACACAATTAAAACTAACATAGTTTGTTCCTTTGTCACACTGTTGCCTGCTGATAATTCTTCTGCCTGCTATTACTTTCTGTTATACTCTGTATTTCTCAGCTGATTAATTTTAATTGCTGTAGCAGTGCAAATCTTTCAAATTGATCCTAAATTTCTTGCAATAAGACTTAGAAACGTGACTGGGATGTGATTTGGAAGTAAGACACTAACCACATTAAAGTTCTCTGGATTTGTTCTCTTTTTGTACTGCAATAAAAACTATTTGTGAGAGTTCAACTGTTTTTTTCAGAAGCAGCACTCTTACGACTTCATTTCAAGTAGATAAGATAATCACAGGACGCCTGGGGAATTAAAATCCTTGCAAGACATCATGACTTGCCAAAGGCACAGCAGGCCAACAGCTTCAGGGCCAGGATTCCAGAGATCTGTTGTGCTTCAGCAGAATCTGCAAGCTGCTATAAATGCATCTTTCCACTCCTCACTCCCTCCTCAGCTCCTCTTTACTTCATTCTCTCATAAAAATAAATTCTGAGGGGAAAACACAGTTATCTAGTTTTTGCCCCTTCATCATCCTACAAGCTGGGTAATTTTATAGTGGCACTCTTCTTCTATTCCCTCTGGCCTATTTCTTAATTATTACAGACTTGTTGATTTAAAACCAAAACCCAAGCCACATCACCTCTATGTAACCTTGCACTCTTGTGTAATGTCTTTCAATGGTCCATTTTTTAAAATGTATGATTTTTTTTCTAGATTTGGACACTCAGTTTCCAGACGTTGATTCTTAAGTATTTGTCTGAGAGATTAAAATATCTCAACTAAATTGATGATTTTGAATGATCTTAAGCTCCTTTTAGAGAAATTAAATAATTAGGAGTTTCAGTCATTCACACATCTTTATAGCTGTTTTGTATAGCTGGCTACCTTGCCAGTATTCTCCTTTGGCAAAACGAGTATCCAAACAGTACAATATTCTCTTTCTGCAGCAGTTTCAGAAAGACCATGTACAGTTGCAATATTTTGCTTGTGTTTGCCTAATCCTCTGCTGACACATCTAGAGATTTTCCAGCCATACCATATTCAGCTCATTATTTACCATGATGACAAAAAGTAGATAACCTGTAGATGCCTCTGTCCACACAGATTGCTTGTCTCCCACTGCCACAAGTTACAGATACTGCTAGAACATTTGACCACCCCATTTAACTGAATTCTCCATCAAGTTACATTCCCTCCCATGCCTAACCTCACAGCTCCCTATGTCCTAATCCTTTCCTTGCCTGGGCCTTGCCTGAACCCCACAAACTCCACAGATCATTTTTCTTCCCTGCTGTGAGCATGTCCAACAAGATGTGATCAGCGCTGTCTGTCGGGAAATCATTTACATCAGAGACAGCCCAAATGAGAAGCCCTGGCTATCATTGCTATGTGTCCCCACAGCCTTACTCTGTAGAAAGGAAAGGTCAATGGGAAGTTAACAGAAGACAAGAGGAAAGAAAAACATGTAGCAGTGTTCGTTCAACAAGCTACTTCATCTTCATTTATATGCTGTATTTAAATTAAGCTCCTTTTAAAATCTGCAGGGCTGTCATGTTTCCCTTTTTTGCCCATTTCATGGAGACATCCTCAGTTTTATTTAGTCTTTATATACTTTGTGGTTCTCAGATGACAAAAAACCATAAAGCATTACTTATGCATTGACAATTTATACATTATTAAAATAAAGTCCCCATACTCACAGGATGATGAAATCACAAGTAATATTAAATAGCCTTTAGTGCAAAAATTGCCACCCTAAAGACTGAAAGGATCTACTCTGACATTGCAACACCCTGATCATCTCTTTAGGACTTCAATACCTACCACAGGGCTCGTTTCAGTAATTGCTCTCTCCTTAGCACCTCCAGGAGGAAAACAGAGTATATCCTTTTCCAAAACAATATGGGTCAAACTCAAACATGAATTGGACATTTTCTTCCTTGTTTACTGTGACCCTCATGCAGAAGATTTCAAAATTATGCCAGAACATTGAATCCTGGGAGAGTGCATTCATGGAGAATAGTTTATTTTGTTGCAGCAGAGGACCAGTGAGTGAGACCTAGATTGCCTTGGTGCTGCTAATCGACAGAAGGCTTGTTCTGACAGGTTTGTGTCACTGTGTAAACAGGAATGTTTATAACTGTGCTGGAAAAGTGAAGAGTTTGTTGGTGGGGCAATATTACACATGAATGCCAGCCAGGGTGAGTCAAGTTTTGCCAATACAATTCTTCACGCAGCCCAGGCTCTGGCCCTTTTGTGCCAGTCTGGCTTTCCCAGCAGTGGTTTCGTTAATCTGATTTATGTCCCACAGCCCTGGCAGCACTGAGCCCAGCCCCATCCCCAGCTCCAACTCCATCCCCATCCCCAGCTCCATCCCCAGCTCCATCCCCAGCTCAGCCCCAGCTCCATCCCCAGCTCCATCCCCAGCTCTGTCCCCAGCTCCAGCCCCATCCTCAGCCCCAGCTCCATCCCCAGCTCCATCCCCAGCTCCATCCCCAGCTCTGTCCCCAGCTCCAGCCCCATCCTCAGCCCCATCCTCAGCCCCATCTCCATCCCCAGCTCAGCCCCAGCTCCAGCCCCAGCCCCAGCTCCAGCCCCATCCTCAGCCCCATCTCCATCCCCAGCTCCAGCCCCAGCTCCAGCCCCAGCCCCAGCTCCAGCCCCATCCTCAGCCCCAGCTCCATCCCCAGCTCAGCCCCAGCTCCATCCCCAGCTCCATCCCCAGCTCCGTCCCCAGCTCCAACTCCATCCCCATCCCCAGCTCAGCCCCAGCTCCATCCCCAGATCCATCCCCAGCTCCATCCCCAGCTCCGTCCCCAGCTCCAGCCCCATCCTCAGCCCCAGCTCCATCCCCAGCTCAGCCCCAGCTCCATCCTCAGCTCCAGCCCCAGCCCCAGCTCCATCCCCAGCCCCAGCTCCAGCCCCATCCTCAGCCCCAGCTCCATCCCCAGCTCCATCCCCAGCTCCATTCCCAGCCCCAGCTCCAGCCCCAGCTCCATTCCCAGCCCCAGCTCCAGCCCCATCCTCAGCCCCAGCTCCATCCCCAGCTCCATCCCCAGCTCCAGCCCCAGCTCCATTCCCAGCCCCAGCTCCAGCCCCAGCCTCGTGCACTGGCCCCGGGAATCTGGAGATCCAAAACAGCAAAGCTTCCTCTGACCCCTAAACCGATCATTATTCACTTGAAAGGCAGGCTTGCACAAACAAATATTTTGTGTAGCTGTTATGATTATTGTCAGTATCTGTCCCCATTGTTCGGGCGCAGGAATTCCTTTGGTCTCATAAATACTGAGCCCGGCCCTCCCCTCCCCCCTTTAACTGTCAGATAATTACACAGTTGGCTTTAGAGTTTAACTTGTCAAAGGAGTTTCATTACTTTGTTCCTTTTGGGCAGCTTCCACTATTGTGCCTTCTGAACACTAAACAGAACCTATATTAACTGTCAGTTAATTACACACCGTTTTTCTTCAGTATTTACCAGTCAAAGGGGCAGGTAGGCTGCAATCCTATCATCTCAATCACTGTCTCTGCTCACAAAAGAATCAATAAAGATGAGTCACTTAGTGTCACCCAGTGTCTGATACTCAAAGCCACCCATTCCTAATTGCCTTTAGAGATGGATGATAATACAAACTTTGAAGTGATAATCAGCCTAATGAGTGGCCTTGCTGAGAGGGTAGATCATGTGTCAGAACAGTTTGCAGATGCTTACGGGCAAACAAAGCCAGCTTTCCTTTTAGACCTGAGAGGACCATGGCGAGTCTGGTACCCAGAGCCCCGCACAATGGCAGAGACTGGAGCACAGCAGGACGCTGCAGCCTGCTGATCACAACTGACTCCATCCATCTTGCTCTTTGCCTTTAATCAGCGCAGTCAGAACAAGTCCTCCAGATCTCTGCGTGTTTATGCTGGATGTTTAGGCAATAACTGTGTAAAAGATAAATTCTCTGATTCTGAGTCATTGGATTTAAATAATAGCGATTGGACTTGATAGGTAATGGCCGGGGATCCCGGCTAAAACTACTGAGTAAATGTAATTAAATACAATCGGGTGCAGTCAGCCAGGCAGAGCCAGAGACCATAAAAGGCTCATTCAGACAGCAATGAAAACAAACAACGTCAGCAACAAAAACAAAACCAGTGTTTGGTTTGCTAATAAGAGCATGATCTGAGGCCTGATCTACAGCATTTTTTGCACCCAACAATTTGATCAAATCAATAATTTGTAAAAAGCCGGCAACAAACAAATAAACAAACAAAAAGACAAATTAAATTGCTACAATCCCTTAATCTGGATGCAGTTATGTTATCATAAAGACACCTTCTTTTAAAAATAGTTAAACTGTCATAAATTCAGTCAAGTGTGAACAAATAGTCTATGACCATGTTTGTGCTAATATGACTGTCTCAATGTAAAAAGGGTTGCGTTGATTTGACAATCCTTTGGGAATTTAGCTAAACTTTGACAAGACCTGACCAATGACATTGCTACAAAATCAACTCACAAAGACTGGGAATCTGCAGGATTACACCAGTTTGGCTTCTAAGTATAAAGGAAATATATGTGGAAATACATGTATGAATGGGTTAGCATGCCTAACAATTTGGATGTAACAATGTAAAATTCTTTTGGGGGCAGATCTCTAGTCACTTGGTGAAAGGTGGTGAAAAAGCTGAACAAGTGGGCTCAGGATTTACACTGTTTTAATTAGAAGCTGTCAAGTTTTAATATTTTGTAGTCAGCCATTTCACTTGTAAAACCTGTCATGCAAATAAAGCAGTAATGCAATAAAGCAAATGAGGAACAGAAATTTTCATAAAAGTAAACCTACCCTTTGAAACTAAGAGCAAGATTATTGCTGCCACTTCAAAAATTACAGAACGAGGCATCTTTCAGATAAAACAAATCATATTTTCATATTTTTTCTCGGTTTGTATCTGCCTGGCTTCCTTTCTTCAAGTCAGTGAGAAAAGTGCAATATTTTGGATCTGAAAGTAAAGAAAAAAACAGCCTTTTAATTTGTGTAGTTTGTGTATGAATATAACGCATGTGCCTGTTGTTTTGAGACAGCATTGTCCAGTAAGTGATGTCTGGTGATACTTGCTGCATGCTGACATGAAAACCTATGCCTTCAAGCTCTCTGCTATAACTAATATCAGCAATTAGCCCAACCTAACACTATTTGAAGCTGAATGCACCTGAGTAATTTAATTTCTTTTGCTAGAGAGTATGAGAAAGAAAACACTTCACTGAATTAGTAAGTGGGCTTTGAGGCATGTGTCCATCGGCACTCACAAGTTGCCCGTGATCACACAGGTTATTTAAGGTTCCTGAATTCACAAAGCTGGAAACACACATGAGTGCCTGCCAGTCCCCTGCTCTCCCTCCTGTGGCAGTCAAACAAACTCAGCTCTGCTCAGCTCCCTCAGTGGCAGCTGTGATTAACACAAGAGTTTTCCATGCATTGAAGCTGCGGGCTCGTTCCCTATGGACCCATATCCCCTTCATGTCTGCCCACAAAGCACCTCAGAGAACCAGACTTCTCCAACAATGCTAGGTCAGAACTTTTGGGAAGTGGTTTTGAGCTGTGGAGGAACTCATGTTCCTTCTTACCTGGTGAATCAGCTGGGAAAAACCACCCTGCCCACACTTAAGTACTATCCTTCTCCAAGGAAAAATTCTAATCCACAGTTATATTTCTCTTACAGGAAATAGTCCTTTTAATTTCTCTTCACTTACATATTTATAGTTCATATGATTCAAGTTAATCATTAAGCAATACATTTGTTGAAAATGTTTTTTAAAATCACTGTATAATTACATAGTCATATGCATTGGACTATATATACACTGTATGTGGTTTCATAGTAATTTAGTTCTAAACAAATGCATTCACAAGCATGGAAGTCTAAAAATACATTTTCCAGCACAAAATATTGCTATCATTACATATCTTATCACTTCTAATCGCATTCAAAATCTCCATTTGAGCTCTAAAGTGTGTTGGACTAAGGGAAAACTTACCTACAGTCAGACCTATAGAACTGAAGCTGATAATTTGTGATTAGTTAATGGAAATGTGTTGACAAATGAATTACAGTTGCAAGTTTAAGCATGTATGTTGGAAGCAATTATGAATTGGAAAGGAAAGGAGACAATGGATTGAATAAATGGGTTTGGTGATGCATGATGGCTGATACCAACTCAATCTCAATTCAAAGTTTGGATTACAGGCAGAGATGTTAAAATTAACATGATATGATACACTGCAAGGTACATATTTCTAAATATTTTTTTCTAACTTTTCTTTTAAAACTTTTCTAACTTTTAGAAAAGTTTCTAATTTTTTTTAAACAAAACAAATGGGACTTTTAATGTATCTTTGAAATCCACTCATTTGATACTAACCTTAGAATATGAATTTAGTGTTATTTTGTTATGTCATGTTTGTATTATAGCATCACATAGTCATAAAGAAGAGGGGTTTGATGCTCAGCTCCATGCAGGTAACAACCAAATAATCCATGTCTGAAAGATTTCCCTAGAGATAAAGCCTTAAGAAAAATAATTGTAGTCAAGATTTTCAGAATGTGTGTGTGTGTGTGTGCTAAATTTGAGAACCACAGAGGTGTCTGATTATCAGAGGATTTTTAACTTCACGTGTTCTAAAAAATATCTCAAATTAGATACCCAGAAACAAGGGCAGCTATAATCAGCAGTCATTCCACAGGTATGGTTTCTCTCCCAGTTCCCATCACCCTTGCATGGGGTCACTGCTGGAAAAGGGAATCCTAACCTCCCGGTCGCCTCTGGCTAGGCACCCTCGCTGCATTAAATATGCTGGCACTCGTGAGCAAGCCAATCCGATGGAAACAGGAACCTACAGGAGATGCAAGGCGATCCGCCCTGGGTCTGGGCAGCCTCGCAGCGGCAATGAGAGCCCGGGGCACCGGCGGCCGGGGCCGGCTCTGTCAGCGCCCGGAGCCGATGGAAGCGCATCCCCGCCCCGCTCCTCCCGCCCTGTCACCCATCTGCTGGGGAAATAGAAACGGCACGATAAACAGTGACCTTTGATAAAACAGAGTGAGGGGAAATGTGAAAAAAGAAACTGCGTTCTTGCTTTAATATTTTGATTTACATATTGGGATTTCAAGTGATTATGAATTTAAACTAGCATCTCCAAGGTCTTTTTCAAACAAGTAGCTCCAAGTGTTTCACAGATACTCGCAAAATTTTATAAATCTTTCCATGAGGCAGCAATACCTGGAGCCAGTCATGGCCCTCATGAGCCATGGAGCTGATGGAACCGCATCCCGATGGAACCGCATCCCGTGCCCCGCTCTCCCGCCCTGTCACCCATCTGCTGGGGCTCTGCCAACGAGCAACCAAAGAAATAGAAACGGCACGATAAATAGTAATTTAATAAAACAGAGTGAGGGGAAATGTGAAAAAAGAAACTATGTTCTTGCTTTAATATTTTGATTTACATATTGGGATTTCCAGTGATTATGAATTTAAACTAGCATCTCCAAGGTCTTTTTCAAACAAGTAGCTCTAAGTGTTTCACAGATACTTGCAAAATTCCAGAAATCTTTCCATGAGGCAGCAAAACATACCAGGAGCCCATCACCTGTTAGTGGAAGGCAAGTACATTTTGAGGAAAGTGCAGCAGGGGTAGTAAAATCTAGCACCGCTATAAATAATGGAAACCACAGGATGAAATGAAGGTAGTTAAACAGCTACTGGAGATGAAATTTAGCCAAGACATGAGGGTCTACAATCTTTTTCCCAGTCTCAATCCTGTTAAAAACCTCCACGAAACTGGTAATGACAGAAAGGAATGGCACACTTCTTTTGTCTAATCTGAGATGTATCTCTGGAGTAAGAAGCTTGCTTTTAAAATGGTTTGCTTTGTATTTATTCTCTCAGAGCCAGTGTAAACTTTACCCATTATTTTAATTGGACCAGATTCTTAGCGTGCCACCAAATCCACTTCCTACTTTTCTTGGAAGTGTCTCCATACCCCATATTCATTCAGTTCAGCTCTTCCCTGAGCTGCAACTCTGTCCAATCTTACAAACTACTAAGACAGGAAAGAACCTTAACTCTGGAAGTCTGCAACACATTTTGAACATTTTTATTGAACACATGCTGTATGGCAGTAGGATTTTGAGCAGATAACTCTATAGCAAAAGTCATGCACAGAAAACCAAATGTGGCTTTTGCAAAGTATTTTCTTATTTTTTAAAAAAACCCTACTATATGATTGCTGTTATGCTAAAATGCAGCCTGATTCAGCACTGGGCTATTGCCTTCCCTCCCATTGACTTCAAAATGAATAAGCTCAGCCTGGGTATTTGAGAATTCATTGCTGTGAAGACATATTCTGGCAGGTCAACACAAGCATTATTCATAGGCTTCAATTCAGTCTGTCATCTGAAATGAAAGAGAGCCTTTCTTTAAAAAGCTAAAATCCATCTTTAATTTGTTATCCTAGTAACTGTATCAAAAACTGTTATAAAACAAGTATTAAAAATGAGAGCAAGCTGATGAGCAATTGAAACACAGTAAAATAGATCTGGAAGTGCTACAGAGCCACCAAATCCTTGCTCCAGCTATTTCAGACAACCAGTTTATATAACTTTTTTCATTAATATATCAAGATCTCTCTTAAAAACAGCTCGTTTTATTTCTTAATTTACTGCTATGGTACAGTTATTTGTAGTTCTTACAGTTTGAGTTACAGATTCATAGATTATATGCCAGAGTGGACCACTGTGATCATCAAATTTGACCTCCATAATTTGCAAGATTGCCCTGAATGCATTTAGGAAGCCAGTGATTTTGTAACCAGGAGTCTATTAGGGAAAGGGCACAAGAGCCATGGTATCAGTGTTGACTGATGGGATTAATCAGCTCATGTTAACACACTGATTATCATATAGTAAAGGGAAATGTTTCAAAAGAATACTCCAATCTGAAACATAAAGCAAAATCATTTGGACTTCCAGAGAGGTCATGGTTGAAATATCACAAAACTCTCCTTACTCAAAGCAGATGTTTATTAAGATTAATTTAGTGTGAAAAATGAACCAGAATGCATATAAAAGACAATGCCTCCTCAATTATGTAATAGGACACCTCCTCATTATATTGTGTTCACTGAAGATGATGGTATTTTCCTAGGGGATGTATAACTACAGTCTGCCAAAGTCCCTCTCCCTCATTTTAGATTAAATATCAGACTGCAGAGCATGAAGCCAAGTGAACAGAAACAAGAGAACTCAAATAAACATAATTTAAATGAAAAAGAAAAGGCCCGTTAAGCATGTTTTCTGAGTAAATGTGTTCAAAATAGAAAGTTACAATGATGCCAGGATACAAATACAGAGAAAAATCACCAGAATTTAATATAAGCAAAAATACCTCTTTCCTACATTTGTACATGTATTGAAATGAAATGCAATCTGTAAGTGTAAATATTGACTGAACTTTTCATAGAACTGAAACAACTTCTCTTTCTTGCCACCTTTTCTCTTTTTCTTTCCTGTGTCTTTCTGTGAGCTCCCTCCAGTGTTCTCAAGGAAGTATTGAATCATTTCATTTTGGTATATTATATTTTTATCACAGGAATCATCATTATAAGAAAAATTATACTAATCTAATCTCCAAGGATGCCCAGTCTGGGCTAAACATCTGATCTAAACCTGGTTGTGAAAATAGGCACTGGAAGAATAAGATGCCTCTCACCCACCACAGATGTCCCTTAGAATGAATGCCACATGTACCAAAAGGGCTGCTGGCTTTAGAGGTCAGTAGAGAATGAGCTGAGACTGTGTACCAACTCTGAGATTGTTTAGAGTTAAGGAATATAAATTATTTCCTTATTTTCCTCTAGGGACTAACAAAAAAGATTTCTCCTCTAAGCTGCAGGTTCATCAGGAAAAGAAAAAATGACCAGGAAAACCAGGTCACTGACTCAGTCATCAACATGAAAAGACCCTGTCAGGTAAGGTACATTCCATATTGCAATAATAATGCCTTTGTATAAATCTAAGCTGGAAAGGGATATGATTACACTTTGGCAGAAGCCAGCCAGGGCACTGAATCCAGTACGCTGTGGACATGCCAGTCTGCTTGGAGCCAGCTCAGGGATCTCTATACAGAGCTATTATGCAGGCTACAAACCTGCCAAAAGTGCTCTAACACCTATTTACATCTAGTTCAACTCCTGCTTCTACCAAGATAAACAAAAATAGAGTCAAACACTTTATTTCTATGCCTCCTCCATTGGCTTTGTGGAGTTACTAAACAAACGAGAGTAAAATTATTCTCTGTAAGGCTACTCTGCCTGATTTATTTTTGCTGGTTTGTGTTTAGTGTTTGTTCACTGACAGAATAAACCAGTCTGAGCTGGGGCTGTTGCAGAGCCTTCCTACACTTTCTTCCACAAGCTATTTGTTCCCATCCCTTCCCTTGTACTGCCCACAGCAGTGCTTTGGGCAACTGAGCCATGAAAAGGGTCAGGGAGCTTTGTTGTAACAAAACCAGGGAAATACCGGGAGAACATACAGAAGCTTAAAGTTATAAGTAATAGAACTAAAGATAACTTAATTTTGAGTACTGCAATGTCAATTAATTTGGTGCCTTTACTGGTGTAAAGTGGTGGAGGCTTTAGCTACTGTAAAGGCAACTGTGACAAGCCACTCCCCTGCTAATCTGCATGATATCCAGCAGATAGTGAGCCATGGCCTAACCTCAGAAATGTCCAAATGGAGCTATGGAATCACTCCAGTCCTTTGTGGGTTTGGCAAAGACCTTGTAGGATTTCTAGTGACGTATGCTGGGCCTGACTCAAATCCCAGCAATGGAAATTTCTTTGATTTGGCTTATTGTTATTTCTGACCCTGTAAATGTGGGAAGCACTCAGGCATTAAGACATTGTTTCCCTGACATATCTTTTGGTCACTGCTGTTTAACATCAATTGAAACAGAATTAAAATTCCAATTTGATTTTTCCTCTTTCAAAGCACATAAAATAACAACAATTCAATGCCCATCCAACCATCATGTTGGATGGTTTGTTATGTACACAGCAGGATTTGAGTTTCTTATGAGAAAATTGAAAAAAAAAATGGTCCAGATCTCATAACATCCTTTCCCCTATCATTGTCTGTAAAAAACTTCAGAGAAGCTCTTTCCATTTTCTCCCCTCTTCACCTTTACAATAATTCTTTAAATAGGTTCTTTCTACATTTTAATTTTTCTACCCTTTTTTGCCATTTTTGTTTTACCCATCCTTTTGTAAGGGCCACCCTACTATCACTTTTGCATGTTGGTAACAGGGAATCAATGGAAGATCACTCTCCTGCCAGTTGAACTGGTTTCTAGCAGCCAATATTTGTGGCCACAGACAACACAAGTTGCAGTTCATATCCATTCTTTCCACAAAACCTTGTTTCAATGAAGTGACCATACTCCCCTTGTACAGGTTGTACTGTCTTCCAGCCCCACTTTTAAACACTGAAGAAGATTTCTCCGCACATCCACAAAACTGTATTTACTTTGAGTGTAAGCCAGTAAGTATGCACACTACTGGCTTAAAAGTTCAAACTGTTATCAAATGGAGTTTCTCCCTTTCTGATTTGTCTTGGTTACAAATGTGCACTGTGAACAAATTGCCTTACTCTTGATATTCTCTTCAGTTTGTAACACTGCCATCAAATAAGAAAGTTACTGAGTTTACGCCAGAAAAAAAAAAAAAATAAAATGGACCACATGTAGTTTTCTATTGCCTGCACCAAATTAGGACCTTTGTAACATTGGGGGGAAGTTCAGGAGCTTTTCCCCTTTTGTTTGTCTTTCACACCAAAGGAAATGACAATTTGAGGAGTTACCTATCTCTGAGACAACCCCACCAGCCCCACTTTAATGGGCACATTGATCAATAATCACAGGGAAACATGAACTCCTTTTCACTGGCAGATTTTCCTAGGGCTGCCTATTAAGCAGGCAGGTATACCAAGACCTGATGATTAGTTTGCTGTCCTCACACTGAACACAAAACTGTTGTAGCTTGCAATAAACGAATTTCTTCTCTTCCAGAAGAAGTGTACAGTGCATGTGGTCTCACCAATTTACCTGCATCGCTCCAGGTGGGACTGTAGTGCTTTGTGAGTGTTTTTGGAATTATACTCCAACCTTAAAATCTTAAATTTCAAGGTGAGTGTTTTTAGCAATTACAGGAAGCTCCAGCATGTACTATTGAAATATATCTGCTCCAAAGTAAGCTCTAAGCTTTTAAAAGAAGGTGGCTGTGGAAGTGCAAATGACTAGTGAGGAGATGCAGTTACTGTATACAGGAAGCTCGGATCAAGTTCAAATGAAAGCTCTGGGCACCAGTTCTTAGCAACTGATTTTAAAGCAGTTGTAATCTGCAAAGCTATCTATCTCTACAGCAGAGGCCCTGGGTATTATATACCTAATGAGTTAGACCATTTGAGCAACCTTCTTTCACATTAGAAAGGCACTTTAAGTTTTTCTTTTGCCAGATTAACTGTTCAGTCTATTTCTGACAGATGAGATCAGCTATATGGAATTTTAATACCCTGTTTCTTCTAAAATGTGTCTCTGTTTATTTCCTTGGGCTGGAATGGAAGTTTTAAGACTGTTGAGATTCAAAATTGGTTGTGTAATATTACTAGTACAGTTTCGGGATGTTTTTCAGTAACTACTGGTCACATGCAAAAGGACAAATAAATAAATAAATGTAGAAATAAAGACATGATCTTGTTCCCAAAGAATTTCCAGCTAAGGTCCTGATCTAGTAAAAGAGTTATGTGTGTGCCTTGTGAGGTTCCAGTGACCTCAGTGGGAGTATTCAAAGTAGTTTAATATGTGTATAAACCTTTGCAAAATTAGGAGGTAAAATATAGTATGTCTGTTAAAATTTACTCTGCTTTAATGAACTGTAGATTCCTTTTCTTGGTCAAAAATATCTATAGGCCATTCCAGTTATTTTGAAGAATCTAAATCTCATTAGAAAATAATTAAACTATTGCTTGACACAGGCACCAACACATTGTTTTTTTTTCTAAAAGCAGGAAATGAAGGCGAAGTTCAAAATTTCAAGATAGCTTTCATATTTCTACAGTTTAAATGTAATAAAAACAACACTCTAATAGAAAAACTCTGCAGATTCTTATCCAATGGACACTTCAATGAGAATACCTTAAGGGAGTGTAAATCTTTGCTTCATTAAATATTGGAACAAACCATATAGTTGAATGTGCACAAAACCGCAGGTTAATGCTATCACCTACACTTTCAGCAGCATACTACCATGAGCCAAGATGTGTCCTTCTTATTTCTACTGACAAAAACTGACTTGTGCAAGTGCCTGTGAAAGAATGTGCATGTGGAATGAGTTATTAATTACGATAAGGATGGCAGAACCACAGTACATGAAAATAACCTTAACAGGTAGCATTCATGAGCATGTCAGAAGTGTCTTCAAGGACTCTAAGACTGAGGATGTCAGCATGATCAAGTCATTCTTGAAAGTTTATTAAATGTGACTGCTCAGGTTTTGGTAATGCAAGGAAAAGTAAATCCATCAATATTGGGAACATACCTGAAAGGATCTGATTTACTACGTGTGTGTTTCACATAGCTTTATTAAACATGTCCTTTGCTGAAGTATCATTATACTGAATTTCTTAATCTTGAAAGAGAAAGCATTTGGCTCAGGGTTCAATCAAGTACTGCTGGCATTCCTGGAATGACAACTTTAATCTCCTTCATTGTCCACTTATTTAATGCCTTAAATATATTCTCGTGGTAAATCCAGCACCGAGGACAGAGACTTAAAACAGTTTATTCCTTTAATTAGAAATATGTATCCATACCACAATAAAAACACAATTAAAATAGAACAATAATAACAAAGTATGAATGAATGCTAATTACAATATGACTGTGAGGGAACCACTAATATGCAGCTAAGACTGAATTCATGGGAACTGAACTGAAAGCAGAGTAGTAATCAACATGAGAAGAAAGCCTGATACCCTGGAGTAGATGGGAAAAATAGTTCTGGTTGATTAAGTTTCAGTCTGCTGGGGTGAGGTAGGATTTTGAAATTGTGTTCTTTGGAGACACAGGGAATAAATGTGCTTCTGGTCAGTGAAAGGACAGTTAAAAACTACATGGTGTCTGCCGGATCCCGGAGCATTGGGTGGCACGTATGTATGCATAAGAATATTTATATAAATACCACCACTAGTTATTTGGTCAAAAGCTTTCCCCATGGTGCCACGTAATCTCATGTAGCTAGGCCACCGCATAGAACAATATAATAAAGTTATAGCATCTATAACAAAGGTTATTTCACAAAGTTTATTCTGGAATCGGGTTACAAACATTGTGTTACACCTATGCATGTACTGATGTGACACTGTCCCAGTGCAGGATGGCAGTAGCCTGGGGGACCAGGGAAGTCAGCTTTCTCTTCTGCAGAGGAAACCATCGCTGCACCCTCCAGGTGTAACAAGGCTGCTCTGCCTACACAGGGATATGTGGTCACGGGACATACACGGAGTTACAGAAACACAGAATATTCTGTGTTGGAAGGGACCCACAAGGATCATCGGGTCCAACTCCTGGTCCCGCACAGGGCACCCCAAGAGTCACACTGTGCGCCCAAACTCTTCCTGATCTCTGTCAGGCTGTGGCTGTTTCCCTGGGGAGCCTGTGCCAGTATCCATCTCTGGAAGAAGACCATTTTCTAACACCCCACCCAAATCTCCCCGACACAACTTCAGGCCTTTGCCTCGGGTCCTGTCCCTGTCACCACGGAGATCAGCGTCTGATCACACCGATGGCATTGCCGAGGGGAGGCTCACACCAGCGCCTACCCCAGATCGCAGTGCAGATCTCGTTAATATGTATTAATCAACTCTAATTAACCTGCCTTGCACCAACACTGCTAGGCTACACCTGGCAGGGCGCCCTGGAGGGGAGTCGTTTCAGCGTACACGTTCTATTTTCCGTACAGCGCTGGTTACACGTGCAGGCCGTGCCGGGACAGGGCTCCAGGCCCATCCCGTCCCTCACAGGGCGCTGTTATCCCGGGCCTGACGCGGCCGAAGCCGCTCCCGCGCCGCCGCCGCCTCCCCGCCCCTCAGCCGGAACGCGCCGCGCGGGGCCGCGTTGCGCGGGGAAGGGCGCGCGGCGGCACCGGCGGCCGCCATGGCGGTGGACATCACCCTGCTCTTCAAGGCCAGCGTCAAGACCGTGAAGACCCGCAACAAGGCGCTGGGGGTGGCGGCGGCGGGGGACAGCGCCAGGGACGAGCTGCTCAAGAGGGGCACCGCCCGCTCCAAAAGCGACTTCACCAGCAGGGCGCGGGAGGTGGTGAGTGCGGCCCCGAGGGGAGTGCGGGGGGCGGCCGGGGCCGCCGGCAGCGGCTCCTCCCGGGCGGGCAGCCCGGCCCTCACCGCCGCCTCGGAGCGTCCGGCGCTCCCCGGGGAGAGCGAGCGGGCCCCGGAGTCGCCCGCAAAGAGCCGCGGGGCGGCACTTTCCCACACGGCTGTGGGCTGGGAGCGCGGCGTGAGAGCCGGGGCCCGGCGCGGCTCCGAGCCCGCCTGTCGCCCTGTTCCCCGCGGCGCGGCCTCTCCCGGGGCCTCCTGCCGGGGCTGGGCTGTGTCCGTGCGGATCCGCCGCCCCTCCGGCCCGTGCCTGCGGGCTGAGCACGGCTGATTCCTCCAGCTGCCACGTAACAGAGCGCTGCCATGGCACACGCGTCCGTCTGCGTCTGCAGCGCTGCTCCCTTTACTGCCTTTGGCGTGCTGGCTTCCGCTGTCACACGGTGTGGCACTTCAGTGCCAGCCCTAGGCAGATTACATGTACAAAGGTCATCGGAAAGTTTTAAGACTTGCAAAGACAAACACTGAAAAGTTAAGGAGTAAAAGAGGCGAAAGATGATCGGCATTAACAGCAGTCCTCAGTCCATAGTCGTTCTGTAAAAGCAATTTTGTTGCATATTGTTTTCCTCCTTTCTGAGTCAAAGGCAGGGTTTGAATAACATGACTTTGGTAAAGACTGGACTGCATGTTGGAAAACTAAGGAACTTTGAGTTCCAGAATGGATTTGCAATTTTGAGACTAAATTTTCTGTAACTTAGAGTTACAGAATGGATTTGCAATTTTGAGACTAAATGAGAAATGCACAAGTGGTTTATAGTAGCAGAGGAAGCACAAAGAAATATGAGGTCTTTAGGTTCCATTCTAGACACTCTTATAGCCACAGATTTGTTTGTTCCCTCTGAACAAGCCTTTTGTCTCATTGCCACGAGTATTTTTTCTGTCTGCATTTTGATTCCTCCTGCTCAGTTTCTGTGTCCGTATTTAAAAGTATTTACAGTCTCAGCCTAGGTTTGTGCAAACCTCTTCTTCCCTTCTAGTCTTTGCTCCCCCTTACCTTCCTTCTACCAGGGCTTCTTTGCTTTTACCTATTACCAAGTTTGGTTTTTTTTTCTAAAGTTCTGTTCATACTCAAGCCTACCTTCACCTCCATCTTCTCCTTGCCCTGCTGTGGTCCTGTGCAGTCATAGCATGCTATAGCCATGGCCTTTTTTTCCTGCCCTGGTTCTTTGGCTTACCCCTGTTCACATCTGCTGTTTCCTGATGATCCCAGTTTTTTCTCTGAACTCCTCACCCTTTCTGAGTTTCCTCAGTGCACTGTCCAGACAACAGATAGAAGGACAAAGGTGTGGAGAAGAATGTCTTGTTTAATTTGTAAGAGCGTCAGGTGAAGTAAACAGCTAGTGCCAAAGGGGATGAGCTGAACTGTCTGAGGGGGACAATGGTTTTAATTAATGGCAATTATATAAACATGACTTTGGAGAAGAAGCAAAGGCTGCAGTGTGTTGCTGTGTGAACGCGTGGTGCCTGTTGACAGCTGGTCAGTGAGAAGGAGCAAGGTGGACTTGCTCTCTAAGTCCTGTACCTTTGTGACAGTGAGCCAACAGCCCACCAGACCACAGAACATCATTTTAATGTGTGAATAAAACATTGCAACTGCAGTTAAAAGGATAAGATTTATAGTAAAATAAATGATTATTTTATCTGTTTGTTTCAGCCAAATACAATTCAGTTTGATCATGTATGTGTCAAGCCCTCTAATAGTAAAGACCCTGAATAAGTAACACTTAGTCACCACTTTCTTTATACCTTGCTTGGTAGCAGAATAGAATATTTCAGTTGGAAAGGACCTACAGCCATCCTCTACTCCAACTACCTGGCCCCTTCAGGGTTGAGCAAAAATTAAAGCAAGTTATTAAGGGAATTGTCCAAATGCTCCTTGAACACTGACAGGCTTGGGGTACCAACCACCTCCCTGGGAAGCCTCTTTTGATGTTTAACCACCTGCTCATTAAAAAATGCTTCCTAATGTCCAGTCTAAGCCTCCCCTGGCACAGCTTTGAAGCATTCCCAGTCAGCCTGACTCTGGATACCAGTGGGAAAAGATTGGCACTTCCTTCTTCATGTCCTCTCCTCAGGAAAATGTAGCAATGAGGTTGCCACTCAGCCTCCTTTCTTCCAAACTAGAGAAGCCCAAAGTCCTTAGTGCAAGTTCTCCATCTGACATGCAGATATGGAAATAGTGAAATAATAGAGTCTACACAAAAGATTAGTCCTTTCAACATCATATTCTGTGTGGGTTTGCATAGCATCTTGCAGGTAGAGCTGTGCCTGGTGCTGCTTGTGCTCCAAGCTCCAGGGGGAGCAGCCAGTTGCTCACAGCTGCAACACAGCTGGAGTGTGGGACTGGGCAGGCATTCAGCTGGAGGATCAGAGATCTCTCTAGGCAATGCACAGAGGTTTTGTATCACATAATTAAGGTGATTGAGCACTTTGCTGAACTGTATTGAGTGATATAACTATCATACATTGAATGTTCTCTTTCTCCTTTCTGCCCCTGAAGGACTGTGACTTTTGCTGTAGCACCCAAGGACTGTGGAAACTTCTTTGGGTTTTGACTTCCTTGTATACAGTCTCTAGGTGATATTTACGAGGGAAGATTGAAGGTGCTTAGTGTTTGGAGGAGAAGCTGTAACAAATTGTATCCAGTAATTGTAACCAGTAATCCTACAATATTGTAACTGGTAATTCTACGCAGCTTCTGTATATATGTAAAGGTTCATTGCACCTGGGAGATAAAGTTACAAATTCCTATTTTACATTCTCAAACTTAACATGATTTTTAGGTGGATTGAAGGAAGCGCAGAGAATGTAGAATATAAGTTTTAACTTGAATCGATATTGTGTGGGGAAGCTGGTTTAGAGATGTGTGCTCTTGGTGTTTTGTTACTCACAAGAAAATATTTCAGTATTCTGTATTAATTTGTATTTTTGTGAAGCTGGCTATTTTATACTCAGGTATACTGTGTTGCTGGAGAGCTGATAAAGGTTTTTGTATTTGAGACTAAGTTCTTAACACAAGGATGTTACGAGCTCATCTATAACCATGGTAAAGTTAGTTGCAGAGACTGGTGGTGTGGGTGATGTTATTAAACTGTGATAAAATTGTTCCATTCATATAAATCAAAGATAAATTTTATGGCTCTGAGCTGTTGAAAGGATTTACTTTGCCCTGGCATTGACCCATCACTGTTTATTTGAGGTTTTTTTGGTCTGTCAGCTGACATTGTACAACCATTGGGCTGTCTGATAGGTAATGTGACTTATGTTTTTTTATGGTGAAAATTTTTGACACCTCTCAATCTCTTCACCATCTGCGTAATGTCTAGGACCAGGTAAGAAATTATTGCTAAGGATCAACAGGATCCTGTACCTACAGGAAAGCTACAGATCCAGTGACAGACTTTCCATTACTTGCAATTACTTAAAATTCATTATGTGTATGTTAGTGCTTTTTAGTGAATGAAAACAAAACATTTTCTTTCTCTTAGACTTTATGGTGACATGGCTGTTTAAAATGCAGTAACCAGGGTTACTAAAGTTTGCATTTCTTCATACTTTTATTCAGGTTTATGTAGTTGTAGCAGTTTGATACTGACTGGATGCCAGTTACCCACCAGAGCTGGTCTATCACTGCCCTCCTCATCTGGGCAGGAGAGGGGAAATAGAATGAAAGGCTTGTGGGTTGAGGTAAGGACAGGGAGTGATCTCTCAGCAATTGGGTCATGGGCAAGACCAACCTGAGTTGGGGAAAGTGAGTTTACTTTATTACTAGTCAAATCAGAGGAGGGTAATAAGAAATAAACCAAAATGTTAATAACATTTTTCCCCCACTCCTCCCATCTTCCCAGGCTGAGCTTCACTCCCAGTTCTCTACTTCCTTCCCACCAGTGGCACAGGGGGACAGGGAGTGGAGGCTGAGGTCAGTTCCTCACACTTTGTCTCTGCCGCTCCTTCCTCTGCAGGGGAGGACTGCTCATGCTGTTCCCCTGACCCAGAGGATGGTCTCTTCCACAGGAGACAGTCCTCCATGAGCTGCTCCAGTGTGAATCCCTCATGGGGTCCTGCCAGCAAAACTGCTCCAGTGTGGGCTCCTCTCTCCACAGGAGGCTGTGCAAGCTTCCCATGGGGTCACATCTGCCTGTGGGCATCCACCTGCTCCACCATGGAGTCTCCATGGCTGCAGGGCCACAGCTGCCTTTGCCATGGTTTGCACCAGGGGCTGCAGGGGAACCTCTGTTCTGGCACCTGAAGCACCTCCTGCCCCTCCTTGTGCACTGACCTTGGTCTCTGCAGGGCTGTTCCTCTCACATGTTCTCTTTCCTCTCTCCTGCTGCAGTCCCTACTGTGCATAGCACTTTTTCACCCCGTCTTAACTCTCTTATCCCAGGGAAACAGCCACTGTTGCTGCTGGGCTCATCCTTGCCCAGTGGCGTGTCTGTCCTGGAGCCAGCTGGCGTTGTCTCTACTGCACTTGGGGGAAGATTCTGGCAGCTTCTCACAGAAACCACCCCTGTAGCCCCCCACTACCAAAACCTTACCACATAAATCCAATGCATTTGTTCCTTGGTATGGTGTCAGGTTTGGGATTAAGCTAAGTGATTGAAGAATTTTAAAGTTTCGAGCAGAAATATTTAAGTAAAAAAAATGGGCTTGCAGTAAGTGCTCAGTGACAAACATAAGCAGTTCAGAGCTCCAGTTTATGTGACACTGGTTCACAGCTTTACAATGCCTTCAATCTGTTGTTTTGGATGTTTTAAAAGATTGTCAGTTTTGCAAAGTCTTTGGCATTTGAGCTGCTGTTTTAGGACAGTATTAGGAAATGTGACTCCTAAAGGCCTTCTTCCGTTTTACTTTTTTATGGCACATGAAAGCAACTGGGAATACCATCTGTCAAATATACTTCTTAGATATTTGAAAATATAGGAGGAACAAGAACTTTTTATGAATGCTGATTGTTCAATTTGTGTTGGAGAAATGGAATCAAGGCTGATACAGCTGATAAACAGAAATTAATATAAATGAACGATCAAGCAGGATTTCATGGTGGATTTAATTGCAGTCTTGAATAAAATCTGTTTTGCTTTGGGAAATAATTTTATTAAAGGTTTTGTGAAAAGCTAAAAACTGAAGAGTTGGAACACGAATTATTCAAAAACATTATCAGGCATATAGGCATATCTGAATAAATATCCTTGAGAATGGAAAATTTGAAAGGTTAAATGCTTCTAAATCTTTTAAGTGCAAAATTTCAGAATGATCAAATATCCATGTTTGAAGCTGTTGAACACATAAGGATGCCAGATTCATGAGACTTCAACATCTGTTATTCATATAAGTTCTGTGTATGGATTCTGTAGGATGATTAACTGATTCTTCAAAAAAAGAATGGTACAATAGGCCAATACTCACACAAAAATTATGTTCAGCTGCTCTGTACAAATGTGTAATGAGGAGGAGAAATCCCCACATAAAACTTGTCTCCAAAACTAGTTCTTGTGAAAGCCAAAACAAATGACATTTAATATAAATTTTAAGCAAACCTTTTAATTACAAGGCCTTGACTTCTGTAGTACATTGCTTTGGCTACACATAGGGCAGTGGTGACTTTATGATTTTATTTTATTTTTAAATTTCATATGTAAAATAGCTATTAATGTGTACCTGTGAAAGTCCAACTTATTTCATTGTTTGGAATGCAACCTATGGGATAATTTAAAATAGCAGTGCTATTAGAAGAGATGGAGAGCTGGATTTTTGTCTTTGGTGTCAGATTTGAGATATTCCTGCACATCTTTGTACAGACTGGTATTTAGAGTATTCCTCTAGGACAGAAAAAGGTAGGAGTGTTTGTATATGAAGTTCCAGTTTATTCATTGCCTCTGTCACTGCATTAAATAAAGCCTAAAAAAGCCATGGGGAATGCCCAAACCAGGAGCTGGTCCCCCAGACTGACTATAGAGTACCACCTTGAATAGCATGATGTAACTGCTGACATAGGACTACTAAAAGGGAGTGTTTTTAAACATATATACTTTCTGATGCCTTTCAGAGTGTTCAGGATTGTTTGAAGAGGTACCAAGAATAAAGATGAGCTGCTGAAATGGTGTAATGTACACAGTGCTAGTAGGGAAAGACAAGACACTCACTGGAAAATTTCTAGGTGTTTACAAATAGAAAGTTTGAAAAATATTAGTAGATCAAGTCTAGAGATCTAGATTTCAGAGGATTTCTTGTGCTTAATACGATTCTAATATGATAAGGAAAAAGTTGACTTTCAGACTGGGAGGTCCACAGGCTTTTCCACTGCCTACTGGTTTCAGATAGATCATCACTTCAGTGAGTGGCAGATACCAATGTACTGATGCTGGGAGTAACACCATCCCTGTTCTAAAAGTGAAAGGTATAGAAAAATAAAAATGGCAAATATTAAATGTTTTATTGTCATATACTGTAATTATTATGATGCTGGTTCTGAGTCAAGTTCAGGTTGGTGACTCCAGAACGAGTCAGGTTATATATGAGCTTTTCAAAAAACTGGGAAATATCCAAAGGAATGAAATAGTCAGTTTGCTGTATTAACTTTTACAAGATGGGACATGTATTCTCCAGGTCTAAAACAGAACTGAAAGGGACTTAATCCTTAAAACTTCTATATCCAAGAGTGGCAGCATTGTGGGCTAACACAGGCAGAGCCCCAAAGACTGCATGGTCATGTAGTGAAGTGCTTCTGTTGTAATTGAATAGCTGATATTTACCAGTGCTATGAGGGAAATGGCCAAAAATGGCTGAAGTTGTGAGCTTTAATGGTTTTGGTTTTATACTCCAACTAAAAAATTATAACCTGATTTAATAAGGCTGTTTAATAAGATTTTTTTTTAACTCTGCTGATTGCATAAGAATAACTCCCATGAGGAAATATTTGAATGCAGGGGAAATATATACTCTTTGTGGTGTAGCCAAATTAGAGTCTTTATTAGAAATGAACGGCTGTGCCAAATTTTGGACAGTGAGTGATTTCAGTTCACTTAACTTTTAATGAGAGATAAGTTGTATTAAATTGGGCCCATTGCTGAGGTCATTAGGATTAATTCCTTCTTCTCTCATGAACAGTTAATGAACAGTTGCTCTTTCCCCCAAAGTTCACCGATGATGTTGCATTTTGTACTTATTTACATGCACATGGGTTTCCCTCCCCCATGTTGTAGGCAGAAAGTACAATTTTAAATTGTACTTTTTCAAATAGGGAGTTACAGCATACTGCTGCCTAATATCTCAGATTTATCTCTTCCCCTGTGCAAATTACAGTTAATGTTGGTTTTTTATTATGAGCATTTATTGGTTTTACTTCTCATTTCCTTCATCCTTGTTAGAGAGGTTTAGTCTGAGAGACGGAAGGGAAAGACGATAATTTTAATTAGTAGATGAGAAACATATAAAAAGCTGGTTAAGGAAATAGCAAAATAAAGATTGAGGAAAAAAAAACAAAAAACAAGCTGGGAGAAGAATGAAATGCTGACCTTATTCAGTACATTAGGACTAAATGCCAAATCACTAATGTTCCCCATGTGATGCTTCTGGTTTTAGCAAAAGTCACTTCAAAAACAGTGAGGAGGGTATTGGCTAGCCTTGGGGAAAAGTTATGAACTCCTGCATTTTGGGAAATGTCTGTGCAAATGTCTGTCATTGTTTCCCCCTGCTTTGTTTGTTTGTTTTAAAGTACATTCTCAACTCCATGGGAATTATTTTTTGAATTTAACAGAACAGCAGGATTGAAAGTTGGCTCAGGAAACAACTTTCCTTAGTTGCCTGTCAATTTTGTTTTGACTAGCTGGACCTCATGTGGTGCTGAGGAGTCCAAAAGTATCTAACACTGCAGTTCCCATTTTGAGGATGTTGTTTTCGTCCTCACCTCACCTCCTTCCAGGCTGCTTGTGGGAGGTTCTTTCCTGGCTCGGAGTTGGAGGAATTGTATCCTGCAGCTGGTAACTATGAACTCTTTCCTGATTGTGGTGTTCTGTTAAGCTGACACCTTTTGCAAGTTCTTACTTTTTCATCCTCCCGCAAATAAGGATAACATTTGTGGAAATGGAAGAAAGCTGAGGTTTATCATTGGTAGCCTCCTTCTTTTCTTAAGTATAATTTACATTAGCATAACCTCTGAAGGAGAAAGATGGGCTAGAGGCAAGGTGTTGGGCCTTGGGGTGTCTGAAAAGCTGGAGAGATACAGTGGAAAAGAGAGACAACAGAAAGTGTGCAGGCAAAGCTGGAAGAAAATGGAATGATCAAGGCTGTAAGATACAGTCTAATGTTAGATGTAGAAATATGAGGAAAAAAAAAGAATGAGTATCAGGAAGTTATATGAGGTTGTGATATAGTTCATCTAAATAGGGAAGGGAAGAAGGGAGAAAAAAGCTGGAACTTAATATTTTCAGGTTACTGAATTTAACTGATGCATTTGTACTTTTTGCTGTTTCACTGAGTTCTTTATCAAAGACTTTGGAGCAAGAACAGCTTATTATTTTGAGTACTTTGATGCACTGCCATTGCTACAAGCCTTGGGCTCTATATTTATGTATTTTGAAATATAATCTCTTGTTTGGGACAGAAATGAACATAAAAATAAGCAAACACAAAAGAATATTGGTGTGATTTGTTGAGTGATGCCACTGTGGGGTTTATTTTTCCAGCTATTAATACTGAGGCCAAAACAAAGCTAATTTCCCTGAAAGTTGGTAACTTCAGGGTGTCTGATTATTCTCCTCCTCTTCTTTTTTGAAAATAGTTTGGTGGATAGCAGCCCAGAGAAGGTCTTAGCTGTGACACTTCCAGCATCCTGCAGTTCTTTCGGTGCATGCTGCATCCTGCTTCTTCTCTCAGGTAGAGATGGTGTTCTTGGACCCTGGAAAAGTAACTTCTTTTGTTGTCTTCTGCTAAATCAAGTCTGGGCTAAGGAGTTTTCTCCTCTGTGACAACTATCAAACACAATTTCTCAGTCATCACATATGTTAATTTGTTTAAATCCTGAAGCATATTGAAATACTAATAAAATGGAGGAATATTGTTATTTAGAATGTAAATTATGCTTCACAAAAAAAAAGAGTTTCATCTCAGAGAACAGCTATTTCAAAACATAAGGGTGTTTGAACTTCTCACAAAAATTGGTTAGACATCATTGCTTTCAATGAGTAGTACTCACACTTGTGTTTTTGCTAATTGAGACTCATTTTGATCATCAGGTTTAGTTATTGCTATAATGCTGAGCTGATAGCTTGTGATTTTTTGGTAATGAGTTGATCAAGTTTTTGTGCGTTTCACCATAGATAAAAGGATACAATTTTTCAATGAAAGGTTATTATATGTTCTGTCTTTGAAACTTCAGTCCATTGTACTTGAAAAGATTTTTCAGAATGGCAAATATTAAAACCTGGCATGATAGCTTCAGCAGTGAGAGCAATTAAGGGGTGAAAATTGGAGGTATGAATAATTTCCAGTAATTCGAGGAAAATGTTCTGTAGTGTTAAAATATTACACTGGGGTATAATTGCATAGAATGTTAAATGATGGATACTTTTTTGAAAATGGAAGTTTCCTGGCTTCAGGGTGGTTTGTCAAAACTTTCTGTCTGGCAAACAATTACATTTTATAGTGATCAGGTGTTTGTTGTCCCTTTTTACCCTTTCGTTCTGACTCTGCCTTCTCTTTTGATGGAGGTTGGTGAGACCTGTAGAAAAGTGCATGTGCTAGATCGACTCAAATTTGCATCTATTCAATTTCTGCAGGTATTGTCCAGCATTTGAAAAGCAAACAAAATAAAAAAAAGATACAATTAAATGTAATCCAACTTTCTTTCACTCTTTGATTTTCCACTATTATTGGATTGCTTGTCATTTCACAATGGATATTTTTTTGTGGACCTTTAAGCAGTTTTAAATATGGAGGTAATCTCACAGTTCTAAATTGAATATTTCATTTCTGTATAGAAATTTCTGTAGATGCAACTGACTGGTGTTTCCCACCTCTCCAATTTTTCAGCTGTGTAAGAGTGAAGTGGGTTTTAACTGAATGTTGGTGGAGGTTCTGTGATGATATCCATAAGCTCTCAAATGTTTTGTTGGTTAATGGTGGAAAATAAGAGAAGGGGTCTTGGTTTTACTTCTAAATTTATTTGACCTCTAATATGAAGTATTCTAATATTCTAACTATAATAACTATAATTTTAATCAGGTCATTCAGTATTTTTTTTTAATTTCTCTTATGATAAAAAAAACCTAAGCCCTCCAGTGTTTAGTCAAGGTGAAAGTAAAATCCCACTATTTATAGAGAACCTGAAATAATCTTGCTGCAGGACTTGTGGGGATTCCTGGAATAAAATACACACCTGAGGCATGTGAGGTAGAAGAGGAGATGCGAAGGGAGCCTCAGGTTGTATGGGAGCCCCCCCTGAGTGCCCTTGGAGCTTCTCCCTGGCTCCGTGGCAGCAGTGTGCCTGTGAGTGCCAGAGTCACCAGCCTCCAGAGAAGGGGAGAGTGGTTTAAAAGGGTGGGAAAACAGGAGTTTGTCAGTTACGGGATGAAACCAAGGTGTTTGGTGTTTTGGGGAGGAAAGCAGACCCTTGGAGTTCTGAGTTACAGAAGTCTTGTCTCATCTGCTGGTTTTCAGACTGATGCATAAAATTTGGACATAATTGCATGATGGAATTTTTTTCTTGACTATTTTCAGATGATTTGGATGTTTTGAAAAACAAATTTGAATTCCCAGGACTTCAGAGATTTCTCTCTCTTAAAAATTTCTAGCCTTCCTTTGAGAGTTTTTGGGTGAGCTAGTGGTCTCGCTTTTCCCCTGTCTCCAATTTAACAAGTTTTCTTTCCTGCTTTTACTCTAGTTCTTTCCTGGAAAAGAAGGAAAACATTGTGTGAGCTATAGAAGAACATACTGCCCGTAGGACACTTTGTGTGTAACATACAGCATGTTATATGGTTACTGGTATCTGCCTTTTTTATTACTTGTTCACTTTTATTAAAATAAACACTGATAGCAAGGAGGCGTGAAAGACAAACATGTAGTGGTGATGAAAACCACTTAATGATTAGTAGAGAAACATATTTATTGAAAATAAAAACCATGTCTAATGGTGACTTCTTGAAACATTACCATGTTGTGGCATTTGCAGTGCTGTATGTCCTGTACAGTAGATATTGTTTAAAATTGCTTGGGAACTGGAGCTTGCAATAGTGAGCTTGGAATGTCCTGCAGATAATTAAGTTGTGGTCAGGCCTTACAAAAATAAAAAGTTCTCGAACTATGATTTTATAAACATGCTACAATAACATTTCTTTATATTTAACAGTTTCTTATAGAAAGCTGATACTCTCACAAGGCATTGACTAAAGGTAAAACATCAAGAAAGAAAAAATATTAAATTAAAACTTCACTTCAGATGTTGACAGTTGGCTTGTAATGTTAAACAGATGTGTGTGTTCTTGGGATACTCTTCTTTCAGAACCTTGTTGCATACTAGTTTTCAAGTGACAGCTACAAATTTTTGATTAATTCAAAATTCTTCTTTCTTCAGTTATCTTTGTTACACGTTATTTTCTTTGGTTCTATTCAGCTGGACAGTGTGATGCCAGCTGCAGTTTCTGCTGTGATATTCAAGGGAAAGTGTTCCTTTGTGTAGGCTTAAATTGAGGCATTCCTCATTCAGCAATATAGAAAAGTTATTACATATATGCAAATGTACATGTATGAAATACATGTAAGTATTTCTTGGGCATGACATTACCTTTGCATGTGTAAGGGTGGCATTTATTGGTTCTGGTTGTGGCTGTGGTAGGCCATAATTTGGCAGTTTTGGCTCCTAGTAAATACTGCACATAGAAGCCAATACCAAAACAATGGAACTGAAGTTTTTATAAGATGTAAGGTTAATGAAACATAGGGGGGATGGTCACTTAAAGGGAAAGTGTATAGCATTATTAAAATGGCAAAATGTTGTGTCCAGTTCTGATGTCAACATTTTTCAGAAATGTGGTAGTGGTGGGATGTTGCTTTGTTGGGTTTTCTTTTAACAGAAGGAGCCACAAGAATGATTTAAGTCTGAAAAAATCTACCTTGCAGTGAGAAATCCTTTAACCTTACTTTGTTATGATGCATGATCACAAGTAAAAAAGTCTGATTTCTTCATGGATCCTCTGAACAGCAAAATAAGATACGGTGCTGCAAGTAGGATGCATTATTTGAGGTGTGATTCAGCTGATCCTTGATTTGGTAAATTCTGCATCACTTGATGTCTCTCAAGTCAAGTTCATGTATTTCAAAATACACATGGTACTCTACAAGTAATGCAGCAGTTAATGCACAGAGGTGGCTCTGGAATTCCTTATGGCACACTGCTTCATACTAAAGCAAGGAATTGGATACTGGTTTTCCAGTTCCCAGACTACTGCTCCTGTGACTCTGATCCATCTGACCTTGGACTGTCCAAATGTATGAATGTTCTCTCTTCATACATTTCTTTACATACATGATGTAAAGAACTGTACAGTAAATACTTACTACAGATAGTGAAAATGTGAAGGAGAAGAAAAAGGAAAAAAATATCAAAGAGCTAATTAGTTGGTCTAAAATGTAACCAAGTGTAACTTTTTATATTCTATTTATTTTCTGATGTGTTACAGCATACAGAATGTGTGGTGCTGTGGCCTGGCTATTTCACTTCCTTGACCATTTCTTCACAATTTACTGTCTAAAAATTAAAGTAGTTTCAGGAATTGTATGTGGATTTCCACAATACACTTGAAACACTTAGAGTTTTATTTTTTAGGGGAAATGAGGCATGTGTATTTTTTGAAGGAAACTTTGTTGCTTACAAGGAAGGAGAGAGAAAAAGCCTTTTCTGTATAGCTCTCAGGATTGAGAGCTTAACTGAATTATGTACCTCATGCAAATTCTGTATATGAGTATTATTTCAATTTTAAAGAAATACATTCAAAACATCCATTAGAGATGTGAGGGAAGAAGATAATACAAATATTAATGGATTTTACCTATTGAGTAAAATTGCATGTTCAAAGACCACTTTTTTTTTGCTTATAATATGATTGCTACTGATGCTCTTACATTTGAAAAAGAGCTACTACTGCAGAAACCCATAGTCTGCTTGCAAGCACTTTATGGATTTAAGTGTTCTAACAAACTGATTTGTATCAATCAGTTCTTAAAATGCAGCAGAACAAGTTTCTTTTTTCGGTGAGACTTGTAAGTTGTGGTGGGAATTCTGTGTAGCCTGATGATGATGGACAGGATCTTCTGTCTGAGCAGGCACACAAAATAATTCAGTTATTAGAATGTCTTTCTGCTGGGGCTTTGTGATGGTTGGGTCTGCCTTCAGGTTTTGTCCCTCTTGTGGATGACTTTGAAATAATAGGAATAAAATATTAATCATGGAAATTATATGAGGTAACATGTTTTTTCATTAGCCCACTCAGAGACAAAGGATATTTTATTAACATAGCTCCAATTATCCTTATTGCCAGTGCTTGAATACCAAGGCTCTGGCAGAACAACTCTATAGATGTATGCCTAGATAAAGATCCTACAAAGATAACTTGACTGAGGCTGTTGTCAGTGAGATATTGTTGTTTTAAACACAAATGTATGTTTTAACAAAAAAATATTTTCTTACTGGAATTTTATAAGGAAGAAGATTGTTGTAATACAAAGAAACTGAAACTCTTGAATAGTAAGTTGTTTGGAATTAAGTTTCCTACCTCTTTTAAGACTATGAACTGAACTATTATGTTGCCTTCTGATTGCATGGTGTGTTTTCTGCTTTAAATTGCTATTACAGTAGCTCTGAGAGTCCCTAACTGAGAGCAGAGCTAGATTCCCTTTGCAGAGCGTTTGAACTGTTAACTGAGCAAGACATTGAATGATGCAAGATTAAATCCTGGTTGTACTGAAACAGACTGCAGAGTTATAGTTGATTTAATTGAAGAAAATTCTGTGCAAAAAATTCTTAGCTGAGTGAAAGTTCAATGCTTGCATGTTTGTTCCACAATTTATCTTGACTAAGAATGAGGATGAAGGCTCAAATAAGAGATTGTGGAAAAAGAAGTCTTCTCAAGTGTCTCAAGTGTTTTTAAGGATTTTTTTTATTAAGACTTTTTTTTTTTTTAAAGAAATGCACTGATTTAGTTGAGACTATTCAAATATTGTTCACTTGGGTCCTAAGAGAGCATTCCCCAAATGGGGAGGCATTATGAGTAAGGACATTTCTAATTTATGTCACTTATTTGTATTTCCAAAGATATGCTGTATCCTAAATCAAAATAATTCTGAAAATATTTATTCGTAACAGTTGTTGAGTAAAACTAGCAATTTTCTGAAAAAATGTAGTTTTGAAACTCTCTCTGAGTTGTAGCAATTAACCTACATGCACATTTATAATTCTAGAAAATGGACAGCATATTACATTCAAAGACTGGATCTGATAGACTCAAATTGCTTAAAACATCAGTTATTGAAGATGTCCCCCTGGGACTTTGAGAAACTATTTAACAGATGAAAGTACATTTTGAAAAGTCTGACCTTACAGGCAATCATAAAATGAATCAAAACAGTTCTTTCCTCCCCTGAAATGTACAGAGCCCATCTGTATCTAATCCAGTAATTATAGACTGAGTTCAATTACCTTTTCAAACTTGGAGCAGACTGGAGACTAGGCAGTGAACAAACATAGGGTTTTGTCTAGACCTCAATTGACCACAGTCTAAAACTTGAATTTATATCTAATTTTATTTTTAGTGTAGCTTGATAGTTTTTAAAGGATTTATTTTGCTACCTAGTTGCTAGATCGTGAAGGTTTTTATTGTTGACTTAGTGTTTATGGTGACATTTTTTGTTCCAGTGAAGTTTATAAAATGGCACCAAGTCCTAAAAGTTTACTGTATAAATAATTTTAAACTTTAAAAAAGTGGATTTAACAGCTCTTTTGAGTCTTTAATATTGCTACAATCAAATTATGAAAGAATCTGAACAAAATTATGTAATTTAATGTCTGTACTCATATCCACATATTTAATATTCAGATTGAAATATCTGCCTGTGATGTTTTTGGTTCTTTTAGAAATATGGACCCTGACTACCTGACTGCAATATTACCAGTAGTTGACACAGATTAGAAACTCTGCTGAAAATAAATTTTCAACTGTTTTTTTTTTTTTTAATTTATTTCCATTAAAGCAAGTAAACTATCCGTTCAGCCGCAGGCAGTGTTAGAGAATACATACACAGCTACAAGTTGTAGCAGTTTAATGTAAGTTAGCACTTTGACCACCAAGTTGAAGCCTAGGCATCTTTTAGTATTATCCCACAAGCAGAACAAACCACATAATATATAATATAATATAATAAATACAATATAATATAACATAACATAATATAATATACATCTTCATGAGAGGAATCTCGTGCTGCATTCACTGTTGGACATAATGTTTCCAACGTGGTGTTGTTACTCCACATAGGGCAGCTCTGAGCAGCCTTCTCTTGGCAGGCATTCTCCACACCAAAGCTGTGTAGTTCACAGAACCCAGTGCAGTGCACAGGGCTGGGCTTGTTACAGGAGAACGTTTCCTATCTCTTGGGTAGCAGTGGAGGAGCAATGATTAAGGGCAGAATAAACACTTTATTTTTAACTTTTAATTGTGCAGTGTGCTTTTGACAGAATGGCATTTCTTGGCAAGTGAAGCCTATGGTAATTAGTGCATTTAGTTTAACTTACTTATTCTTAATAATAATCAGTATTTGTAGCAGTTGCTGTAATTAGTTAAGAATGTGGCTCATGGTGACTTCCAAGTCAACACGTATTTGATGAATAAGGCACACTGTTCCAGTAAGTAGTAAATTTGACATGACAAGCTGGAGTCTTTTGATGTTTAATTGGCTTTCCTTGTAACACTTGAGGAAAAAAATGATCTCATGAATGTTGCATTGACCATAAAGCTGAAGCCCAAGAGATTGCACGGAATGTATTTTGTCTCCATATTTTGTAAGCTTTCTAATATTTCTGTTTTAGTGTGTTTTTTTGGATGGGAGGTGTTTGCTTGGTTTGTTTGGTTGGTTTGGGTTTTTAGTGTATAGTAGTTTTCTGGATGAATGATACTGTTCTGAAGAGGTAATATGGAAATGTATAAAATTATATTCATAATCATAATCTTAAAGCAAAATTTGTAGTAATATATTATCAGGAAATGTAGTAGTATATAACATCAGTCTGGTTTGTTGTTTTGGTTTTTTTCCCTCTCAAAAAGGAAGGACTGTCATGCACTCAGGAGTCAGGAAATCCAATTTAAAATTTCAGTCCTTCATCAAAATCCTATTTACAAAAGCGTTGGGAAGATCTTTATTTCTCTCTGCCTTAACTCCACATCAGGAGCCAAGAAGACCTTTCAGCTGTTGCTAATAGCAAATGTCATAATCTGTTTCACAATCATATTTGTATTAATAGATTCATCATAGAAGATATGACCATAATCTGCTTCCAGTAATTCCCCTAGCACTCTCTTTTCTTCCTCCTTACCCTTATGACCATAAGAAATAAAATTCACCTAGAAATTCTATTTAAGTTTATGCTGCCATAGAATGTGCCACCAGCCTGCAATGCAAAGTAGGGATGGTTGATGTAAGTTTCTGAATTTTGAATAATTCTGTGTTACAGCTTCATAGGAAAAATTTGCTATGACCAGGACGCTATGACCTGTAGCCTGCAGGTTGCCTGAAATGAGAAGTCTAGATTTAGCACTGTGTTTATTCGGATCTGGATAATTTTAATTCTAAGGGGTAGTGACACTACTGACCCCAAATTCTAAGGCTACTAACAGTATCTTAAGAATTATGCTGGCTGCAGTAGACAGAATTTGTGTTACAGGAAAAAAGACTATTTTGTAGTCTCAAGATATTTCATGACCACATCAGGTGTTTTTCCCAGGTAATGGTTGGTTCATTCAGTTGCATCTCTTTGCTCATTAGAAAAAGGTCTTTGTTTTGTGACTGTTGCAAGAGACTGCTGTTGATTTTCAGTTGCATTCTGAAGACCTCCTGATAGATTTTCTGCTGTATGCATTGCATACATTATACTTGTAGTGTAAGATTAAAACAGTATTTAAAAAATAATTGTGTTTTTAATTTAATGGAAAGAGAAATTCGAAAAGTGAAAGCATTTGTCCTTTGTGTTTCGTGGCTATTTGTGTTGGCTGTTTTCAAGCCAGATCACTTGAGTCAGCTCCTGAAATTGTACATGTCCCCTGCCTTGGAACGGGCGCTCCAAACCTGCAGAGAGCATGCATCTCTTAGCTGCCTCTGTTCAAGGAAATGCATTGAATTTGCCTTGTAAGATCACTTTTAAATCTAAAGGGAATATTAACTTTATTGTAATCCCTGGTATTAACTTTGGAAAAAAATTGAGGTTCTTCAGGAGTCACCCTATTTTCTCCTGTTTCACTTATTTAAAAGAAGTAATTTTCTTTTGCCTTCATTTGTTTCTTCCAACTCTTTCATTTTTGATGTGTGCTTTTCTTTCTGGTTCTCTGTTCTATTTTGTTAGGTTTCTGTTGAAATATCTCACAATTTTAGTGTCATTGATTTCTTATTGTTGGTGTTTTTAATTTTCACTCCATTTGATTCCTTTGTTACTGTATTTATTTTCTGGTTTTTTGTCTGATTTTTTGTCTGATTTTCTATACATTACAGAATTAGTAGACACTTGTTTATTTATGTGGTAAGGAACTGTTGTTAACTACAAGAAGGATCATTTGGTTGTCCACGAGTACCTAGTCAGTTGTTTCACTTTCTGCAGCAGAAGGAAGGCTTTTTCCTCTTGTTGCTATCTGATTTGTTGTATAAGACAAAGGAATTCAAAGTGCCTTCCATGTGAAGCTTAATCTTTATAAGTAATTTTTCCTTTGTCTTTTTTTTTTCCTGTCTTGTCCAGCAATTGCTTTTTGGACTTTTTCCTTTTCTTGACTCCATTTGTGACATTAATTAGTATTAATAATGTCTACTAATGAAGCAATAAAAAGATGCTTGCAGTCATTAAAGTTATGCTTTTAAAAAACTTTCTAAAGTGGAAAGTCCTCAAATCATTTTAAATAAAAGAAAAATTACGTTGTGTTACTTAAGCTACGTAAGAAGTCACAGTACAGCTAATTTGATACAGCAAAATGAGATAGAACTAAACAAAGTTATGTGAGTAAAACTTTCTACTTCAACATGGGTTTATTTTCCTTCCCTTTATTTTTCTACCCTTACTCATTTTTGTCTCTTCCATGCTTATTGATGCTGTAGTCAGACCGACACTCGAGTTGCTTATGCAGGAACCACATTTGAATTGCTCTGTAGGGGACAGAAGAACATTCAGGACAAAAAAGATGAAATATCTTCAAACTAGTTTAGTTATCCTGACTTTAAGGATACACTGCTGCTATACACTGTGTTCAACAATATGCTTTTCCATTGGTATGACATTAGAGCTACAGGCATTTGAAATTGTTTTGTATTTCTGTGGGGAAAATTGTAGTTTTGGAATGCTCTGATTCTAATGCTGATGTGCCAAGGAGTAGAATGTGTTATTAAAACATGAGGTCAGGTTAACCCTCTCCTTGCTAGCACATATGTAGCATAAAGTGTTTTGTTTAGGCTATTTTGAACGCTTTCAAGAACAATATTTTGCATCCTAGGAGATTTAATAATTGCTTTGGGAGTTTGTTTCTTTCTTCTTTAAGTGTGGAGTTTGGGTTTTTTGCTTTTGTTTTGGTTTATTACCCTGAATAAAGGTCCTGCTCTTCCAATACATGCTAGGCTCTTGTGCTCTGATACACGTCTCTCATTTGCACTGTAATTATATTTACTGCTTTAGCGTGGGTGTATCTTAGTTCTCATGTTTTTCACTCTTTACTTCAAACCATACCCTACTGCTTCTGTTTCTGTTCCCCCTTCCATCTGCAATTCTTCCCTTCATTCACTTCTCAAGTGTTTCTCTTATTTTTCCACACTTGCGCCACAACGAGCTTTACCAGCTCCTGTTGCATTTATTCATACAGTCAGATATCTGCTTGACATTTACCACTTAGTCTTGACCAATCTCTGTATGATAAATTCTCTTTCTAGTATTAAGTTTTCGTGTTCTAATTGTGATTCATAGCCATAACATTTTCATCTTAAAGTTGCTAGTGAGGTACTTCATGTTCACTTTTCTCTCTTCCTAAGCTCATACCAGTGCATGAGCAGACTACTGAAATACTGATGAAATGCATTTCAGTAATACTGACTCATCTGTAATGCAGAGCAGAGCTGTGGAGCAGTGGCATGACATTTCTTAAATCAGGTGTCCGTAACCCAACTAGAACTGAAAATGTTCATTTCTGTCCTTGACATGGGAGACCATTCACTACTTCATGTAAGAGCTGTGGAACATTGTGGCAAATTGCAGTACCATTTTAGCCTAACCTTGAGTGAAAACTGTGCACAAACCAGTATCCAACTTACAAGAGATACTCCAATTCCTCCTTATGCTTGTCTGCTGAAATACAAGTAATTCTCCTCCAGTTGTTCTGTTATTTGCCCACACAATGCAGTAGCATTTAGCTACTGCAACCCAACCTGGTCAATCTGTTTATTATGGCAAAGACAGAGGTAACACTGTTTTTTTTTCACTGTATATAGGTTGGTGAGATACAGTGAAACAGTTTGATAGACATTGAGTATTAACAGAGCATCTTAGAAAGTTTTACAACTTGGTCTGTAAGCTCCTGGACAGTTTGTGTGTGTTTACTTCTTGATGTGGTGGCTTAGATGGTTCCTTCTTGCTCTACATGCTACAGCAGTGGCCTTATGTGTATCAGCAGAAGGTGGTGAAAGGAAGCCCTCTATGAAAATGGCAGCATCTCTGAAATGTGTGTGCCCCAAACTGTTGAAAAAACGTGATGTTGCCTGTGAAGTAAAAAGTCAGACAAAGGAAAGTAGTCCCTGATTTAGTCTCTCTAATGGAGTGTTTCAAGTAAAATAAGAACTCAAATTCATTTTACAGAGTATTTTAATAGACTTTTTTCTTCTGAAGCTCTTCTGATTCATCAGAGTTTATAGAGTAAGCACTATCTTTTTCATTGCACTGGTGGTTTCTGTGATCTTATCTCAGTGTACTTAGGTGCTGGATAGCCAATGCAGCTCTCACTGCAAAGTCCTTGTCAGCAGGAATCTGTCAATAAATACGTGTCAGTGTCTCTGCCACCATCTTGTTTCCTAAGAGTGTCTCACAGCTGGCTGGGCACTTGGGAATTTCAGAATGGAGACTGTGTTCCTTTCCTGAGCAGCCATGAGGATAATGCTGTAGTTTACAGCCCTCTCTTCTTGGAGACCCTTTGGAGTTGACTTCTGACTGGGACCTCAGACTTAATGCAGCAGTACACAGTGGTGGTGTGTCTCAGTACAGAGGCTATTTCACTTTATTTCAGCCAGCCCTTTTGTTTCCTTTTCTTCTGTCTTGGTTTTGCCTTAGTTTTTGTTTATTTCTGTTTTTCTCCCTATTTAGCACTGTGTGTTTTCTTTTCTGTGGATGTGTACTATCAAAAAGCCACCTGTTATGTGAAGTTATGGCTTCCTATGAATTTGAGACTTTCTAGACATAGATAAAACACTTTCAGAAATTAGTAAAATGTTGCAGGGAATGGTAGCCAATTACAGGATACAGGTCACTTAACTCAGAGACAGGAACAGATTGTTGTATTTTGAGGTGTCTTGCATGATCTTGCAAAGTTCACTTCAATGAGTCTCTTTTGACATTTGTATTCCAAGCCAAGCTTTTTTATGCCCATGTGAGCCTTGGTTTGGCTGAGTCTCCTAGATCAGTCACTCCTGCAGACTGAGTTAAGAGAAGGAGACCAGAAGCTCCTATCTCTTGAGGCTTTCAGAGTTTGTACTCTGGCTTATGAACAGTTACTAGACACTTTATGAGCAGTTACTAGAAACCCTTGGCTTTGAAGCAGCTTAATTTTCTTCCTCTTGTTTGGTAAAGTGTTTGTCATTGTATAATAGATAGAATAATTGAGTTCACAGTTTAGTTGTAAATAAGGCTGAACTTTTCTAGTTTTTTCATTACTTTCCTGATATGATTTGATTATTTCCTATTGATATAGTCAAGGAAGGCTTATGTGGTGACTTACATATAGGTTATATAACCACCACAAGTGCCATAGAATAGTATACTGTAAAACATATAGGAATTAGAGAAATTATCTGTTAAACTGTATTTTTAATAAAGTTTCCTTCTATTTTTGCTTCAATATTTTTCAGAACTTTACATGGCTATGACAGATGTTCCCACAGGAAACTATTTCAGTCTATTGTGATGTGAAATTTCTTCTAGATTTTGGGCTAGATTTTTTGTTTTGATTTTACATTGTAAAGTACATCAGTGTTTCCCCATGTGAACTTTTTTTCCTTGCTTTTTGAAAATACAAAACATGCTGTTGCTCTTTTAACCCTTACTTAACTGACCTATAAATCCTGAATTAGTTTAACCTTGAATTTCTTTATGTAGCACAATTGTTGTTGAGGGTCAGCATGCTGGAATGTTTCAGGCAAACTTGTAAATACCTAGTCTGTAGGAACCACTATTTCTGAACATTTTTTTAGCTATGCTGGTATATGAAAAGCTTTCCAGTTTATGCATTTTTATTCTTCTCTGCTACTCCCAAACTTTTTATATGAGAAAGTCATAAAAATTTTTGTGCTGTGTTCCTGTTGGCCTTGCAATGTTAAAGCAGTTTCTCATGATTGCTCTCATCATTAAAGATGTTTAATATATTTATTGTAGCTTTTTAAATCTGAAAATCCTTAACATTTTTTTTTGTGATTGGCATTTATATCAAGTGAAATTAAAACTAAGATATCTGAATGCTTTGTTAAAATTGGTTAAATGAGTATGATTAAGTTGTAAGAAGTAGCCCATCAAGTAAAATCTTCCAATTGCATACAAAGCTGTCTGTTGAATTAAAAAAAACAGAAACCCAACTTTCATTTGCAATAGCACTGTTCTGATTTTCATTAAATAAATTATGTTTTACTCTATTTTGTTTAAACTCTAGATTAATTTCTATGGTTACAGCGGATATAAATCTCTAGATTGCCTTTAAAAGGGATTGTTTATTCAAAACAGGACTGACAGTCTCTCCTCAAGAGAAGCTATTACTTAATTTTATTTTTCTAAGTTTAAATGCTTAAAAAATATTTGTAATGATACCCCAAAGGCATCATAAAAATGTAAAAATAATTATACTCTAAAATTACCAAAATTACAGGAAGTGGACATTTAAAAAATCTTACTGAGATTCATGGCTGAGAAAAAGGGAGGCAGGAAAAGTGCTTTACTTCACAACTTGAAATCTTGTCAGGGATTTCACTTTCGGCGATTAAAAATAAATGTTTGAATTGTCAGTATTACTCAGATGTGAGAGAATAGCATTGATTTCCCTTTTAATTACAGCTAAAACTTTCTCCTCACAAATTCTGCAAGCACTTTCTAGAGAGAAATTTTTATGTGACTGTTTTTTTCAGGTAGAAATTATTTTGCCCATGGTGGGGGCATTTTTTCATAGGCAAAACAGCTGGCAAATCCCCATAGGCAGATGAAAACCAGCATAAAAAGCATTTTGTGATGAGCAAATCCTGGGGTTCAGAGATACTTCTTATGGACACTTCATGTGTTATCTTGGGAGTGTAGTGGTCATTTGGTAGTTAATGGAATGTAATGGTCATTTGGTAGATATGGAAGGGCAGTGTGCTCTAAATGAAGAGGTTCTTCTTTTGGACTTTGGTCATGTCAGAAGATTCTGGTGTGGGAACAAGATAAGGTGTCTTTCTTCTGTGATGCTTTTATTCCCACTTGAGCTCTGATAAACTTCTAGCCCTTGCTGTAGAGTTGAGAACCTGTTATGAGTTGCCTTGATAACAATTTATAAGACACTCAGAAAGGTGCAGGATGAAGGGAATTGGATAATACTTGGATTTCAGATTGACTGTTAGATTCCTCTCTTGTTCAAGGATGATCTTTTTTTTTCTTTTTTTTTTTTTTTAAGGCTTTATTTTTACTCACTCAGTTTGCTGTTATAAGGACTAGTGGAGAAGAGTTGTTTTCCCCAGGGATGGAGGAGGGGTTTTTTGTATGGTTCTATTTCCTAGGTGCTGTAACAAAGGAGTAGTGGCTTGCTCAGAAAAGGCAGTGAAGCAGAGCATTTGAAGTGGGGCAGAGGAGGAGATGTGTGTGCCTGATGGAGAAGCTCTGTCTGGGTTTCCTGAGGATGTGAATGCTCAGTGCATCACTCACTCTGCATCAACCATGGAAGGACTTATGGCTGCCAGGGCCCAGGAAGTTCCTGCCGTGTAGGAAGGAGGATCCAGCTCTTGAGCTTTCCTGTTGCATGAGTAAAAGGGGCAGAAAGGGATCTTTGTATTAATTTTTATGCTGACACCATAAAGCACTTGGATTAAAATCTTACTGTGTACTGAATTGGCTTATTTCCAGTATATTTATTTATTGCTTTTGTGCCTGATCTATATATGGTCTATATATAAGGTTTCATAAACATCTCATTTCTGGCTGGGTGTTTTTCTTGGTGTTTTAGTGGGGGAGAAACTGATTTGGTACAAATGCTAGAGCAACCACTGAAGTAATGTTCAGTCTGTATAATACAAATTAAGGTGTTGCAACACAGTAGAAGTATTTTTGCACTAAGAACATTATTGTACAAATAATGAAAATCCAGGAAAATACTTGCCCCTCTGAATATTATTTGACAAGAGTTGTAGGATTATGAGACAGAATGGGCGTTGTGTCTGTTCGTGCTCTGTATCACTATGGGTTTATGAGTGTAAGCACACCGAAAATGCAGAGTTCTGAGTGGGAAGGGCCTGGCAGAGGGGCTGCGGAGCCTGAGCAAGGCTTGGCTCTGCCCGCGGCTTCAGGGAGCGCGGCCGCCGCGGCGGCTCGGCCTCGGCCCCGGCCGGGCTCGGCTCTTGTCCCGGCCTCGGCTCCGGCCCTGGGCTCGGCTCTTGTCCCGGGCTCGGCTCTTGTCCCGGCCTCGGCTCCGGCCCTGGGCTCGGCTCTTGTCCCGGCCTCGGCTCCGGCCCTGGGCTCGGCCTTAGTCCCGGACTCAGCCCCGGCCCCTGTCCCGGGCTCGGCCCTGGGTTCGGCACCGGCCCTGGGCTCGGCCCCTGTCCCCGACTCCGCCTCAGCCCCTGTCTCCTGTCCCGGCCCCGGCCCTGTCCCCGGGCTCAGCCCCTGCCCCGGGTTCAGCTCCTGCGGTGCCCTGCAGTGTATTACGGTGAAGCAGATTTCAGTCCCAAAGTGAAGCACGTGCACATGGAACTCTCTGAATTGCACTGCAAAAACCTTTCAGAAAGTCAAAAGATTTCATAATAATGGTCGGAAAGAGTAACCATTTATTACTGAGTATCTGTTAAATGAGACTGGACTTCTCTCTTTATGTCATAGAACATCTTTCAGTCAAGAAAATGTAGTACTAAAATGAGCTCAGACTGAGAACAAGAGACAAGGAAAATATCTCTTACAGAAAGACTCAAGCAATGTTGAATGCAGTTACTGAAAGGTTGTAAATGGAGCATTTTCAACAGCAGTGGTAAAGACCAATTATTGCAAATACATATTTTGACCAATTTCCTTGTATCTCTCAACCAAAATATTCCCCACAATTGTTGTGGGATGTGTATTTTAGTCAATGAGGTTTTGGATGATTGTATAAAAATACAAGTTAAAGAAAGTTAAGATTATAGTTTGACAATAAACAAGAAAAAGGGAAATAGTGAATTTTCTTAAAATCAGATGTTGTGCTCTTTCTTTTTTTGTTGCTGCTGATAATAAATGAAAACTAGTTACTAAAACCATTTAGCTTGATGGTACATTGTAGGAAGCCTACTGTTAATTTTTTTCAGGTCATTTCATGTTCCTATTGGCTGTCTACAGACCATTTTCAGAATAACTGGATGTGCTTCTATATGTGATGGTGTCAAACCAGTGTAGTCCACAAGAGCTAAGGAAACAGTGGCAAAATTAACACAGACTTCTATCTTAAAGTCTATGTGCGTTGCATTTCTCTGCTTTAGAGTTGAAATTCAGTAAGTAATTACCCTAAAAAATAAGACTTTTTTTTCCCTTCTGTTAACAAATGTCCAAAGTACAAAGCATTAAAAACAGTTTTAAGGCTATACAATATATTCATGGATAATTTCCTTAAAAAACAAAAATTAAAAAAAATGTCTTCAGAGTAATTTTTCTATATAGATGGAGTTTGCTGTCAATACCATACACATTTTTAAAATACTTATCAGCCTTATCCCCAGTGAAACCTTCATGCAGTGATAATACTATGTATTGTGGTCAGTGGGGAACTGGACTTTTTGAGCTATTCGATCTTAATTTTGTTTGACTCTTATTAGAAGAGTCTTGAACAACAGAAGTTAGCAGTTGTGTCACAAAAATGCAAGAATGTTTTTTCTTGATATATTTGACTGAATCTTACACTAACTAAAGATTATTTTTATGGAAGTCATAGTAAGACGAAATGTGAGACTTTTAGGCTGATAGTGAGTTATTGACTACCAAATCTTCCATTGCAGGTAATTAACAACGAATAAAAAAAAAATAATGAAATGCAGATCTAAAGTGCACTTTAGAGGCAAAGTATTTAAATGTTAACTGACAGTATTATAAATCAATGAGATTAATCAATCTCAGTAGTATAAATCAGTGAGATAAATCAATCGATTTTTGAACCACAGACAGTATATATAAAAATATGTTAAGCAAGAACTAAAAAACCCCAAAACTAAAAAAAATTATTTAGAACCAACTGGATTTTGTTTGTTTGTTTTAATGTACAAGACAGTGCTTTTTTACTTTTTCCTTTTTGATGGTTTGATATTAAACAAAATGAAGTGTTTTCTACTCCAGACCAGGTGTCAGGAAATTGGCTTTGCTTCTTACAGCAGTTTAAAGATTTCTTAATCACTTTGTTAATGTGCACCAAATACTGCCTGTGGTATTCTGTAGACAGGCTTTAACTTCCAATATTACACAATGACTAATGAAATCTCCTGCAATGATTCCTTACAATTTTGCTCTCATTTTATATTAAAAAATGTGTTGTTTTAAATTAGAAAAATACTAATAATATTAAACATTTTTAATTTTTTTTTAAATTTTGTTCCATCTTTACCTTGAAGTTTCAAGTAGCCTCACTCTTCCTTTTCATGGCTTTTAATTCAATTAATTCAATTTTGAATGTTCTTATCATATATACTATATATTTTGTTAACGTGACTCCCCCATTCTTGGTTAATTCCTTTGCTTCAAATGCAAGATTGCTAATAAAATGCAATAAGAAATGTTTCTGTGCCCGTTGCTGTTGCTGTAACACGTATGCTGATGTAAAGCAGAAACTGAACAAAGTCACAATTTTCCTGAGATTAGAGGTAGCCAGGCTGGCTGTCTCCCCGCTTCCAGCTCCGGGCCACCCCCTCGCCGCAGTTTAGATATTATTTGCTCTTTTGGGTCTCAGATTACGAGAGCAATTGATCTGCGTGACCTATTTTAGAAACTTTCACGTTTGCTGGGGAAACCTAAACCAAATGTATCCCCTCAAGAGACAAATCAGCTGCACAGCGGCCGGGCTGACGCGTGGAGGCAGCCAGCGAGTCCCTGCATCAATCCTGGGGGCACAGCTCCGCCTCACGGCGCGCTGCGAACTCGCACCAAGTCCCTTCAAGAAAATCTCCACGCAAGTAAATTTCATTTCATTGGTTTTATCTCTGTTACCAGCGAATTATATAACTTCCTCTTTTGAAGGTTCCAGTTCTGAAATGTAGAATCCAAGTAACAGTACTTAAAAATCTTGTCAGTTCTTAGCAACATCCAGCCAGAGCCTGTGTTGATTCAATGGGCTGACAGTGCTTAAAATATAACCTAGGTAAAATATAACCAGGGTGGAATCTAGTTCGTCCTGTGTTGGGTTTTAAAAAATTCATCTATCTAGCCAAAGGCCGTTTGTACTGAAAAGGGTCTCTGTAGGAGTAATTTCTGCATCAAAACATTTCTAACTAGTTTTCAACTGTAATAGTTTAGATAAGAGCTAATGGTCTTATTTAAAAAATTATTTAATATAAATTTTGCTTCCATTTATAGTGGCTATTCTGTTTGGGTTTTCACTCCAGACTTCTGAAAACACTTACCTTCATTACATGCACTAACCATGGAAAATTTCCTTTTCCTCTTTTTTTTTTTTTTTCAATATGAATTAGACATTGGAAAAACAAGTTTATGTTCTTACACTAATTACTGTATCTCCTTCTAGTACTGAAACTGTATTTCTTTTGGTCAGAAACATGCAGTTCCTGTTCATAAGCTGATGCTTTACTGAAATTCAGAATTTCTCTTGAAATAGACAATGGGTTTGTTTGGCTTAACTATATGTTTGGAATTGAAAACAGGATAGGTGCCTAGATACTAATATTATAACAATCTTAAATTTTACACTTCTTGGCAAGGGCCACATAGAATATAGACACCTTTTTATGAATCTGTAAATGGAATCTATTTAGGTAAGACATTGGAGATAATGTTTTTCAAACATACTGGAAAATTAAATGTAAAATTTTGTTTAGGGTTTTTTTTCCCCCTCCTGTTTTACGGGATAGTACGGCAGTATACTCAGCAGTGCTTGTTAGCGCTGCTGAATCAACAGTAAATACCACTCTCACAACTTCTACAAAAGTCTTTCTATTGTGTTTTGGTTTTAAGTAGTTTTTAAAGTTTCTTGTAACAAAGTACACATTTTAAAAAAATTCAGAGTGGCAAACAGCACGAAGTGTAACAGTCAATTTTATATGGTAGGAAATAGCTGGGCATTGTTCTGATGGAAGAGTAAATTTGATAAAACGCTATATTTGTTCAATGAAAATGACCATTCAGCATGCTTGAATTCTCTCTACAATATGTCACGGGAACCTACTCCAATCATTTTAATCGTAAACAATGCTGCTGCTTCTTGCAGTGGGTTAAACGCATGCAAATTGGACCCTACTGTTTCATGAGTGATCAATTCTTTGTTGGGATGGAAAGCAATGCTGTATGTATTGCTAAGAGACTGAGGGAAGTGTAGTCAGCGTCTTGTTCTAAAGCCTCTGCCTCTCATCGAGATGCTGCTTTCCTGTTTCTTATCTTTTTAAATAACTTAGCCTGCTCTGAAATCATTAGAAAAATCTCTAAACAGAGGAACATCTACCATTTCTAGTGCAGGCCCCAAGTATAAATAGAGCTATGCATGCCACCTGTGGTAGCAGATGGCAGCCATTCACAGCTTCCTTTTGTGTCAGACCTGCATTAGATGCAATAATTGCTTTTATGCTTTAATAAGAGTTGTTTAAAGAAATCTGTATTGCAAACAAAACACAGATATACATGTTAAAGATGTTGTTTACTGTGGGGATCAAGTGCAAACTGGAACCTAAAGTAACTTTTAAAAAGTTATGTGACAGGCTTTAATGTGAATTTATAGTGTTTTTCGCTTGCATGATGTTGATGCTTTTGTTTGTCACATAGTGGCAAACTGCTGCTGCTTCACTGTAGAGAATCAATTGGGTTTTCATGATTACAACTACAGTTTGGAGTTTTTAAATAACGCCTGGAGTCTCCAGATTCAGTAACTGAGCTTAGGAGGTTATCATGTTTTTTAGGTTGTAATTAAATATACCTTATCCATTCATGGCAGATGCATCTTGTAGGAAGTTCTCTCTCTACTGGTGCTATTCAGCTCCTGCCGTCCCTTGTGCTGGTCCAGGTATTTGTGGAGCGGAAATGAAAGAAACCAGTTCTTTCCAGAAGAGTAATTAAAAAAATAAAAGTAATTTCAGTGTTTTGGAGTGTGATATTGACCCTCAAGGAGTGTCAGTGGGAATGGGAAGAGAAGAGGGAGACCCTGGAGTTCCCTAAGTAGTCTTCATTGTTAGAAGGAACATAACCCACCGTATTCTGGTAGTGCATAGAAGCTCAAGAAGATGTTGTTGCTGTAATGATGTAGCTGGTGCTCCAGTATTGTGAGGAAAGGTATTTTATTCCCTGATTCCCTTAGAAATGTCAGTTATCTGGAAATTCAGCAGTGTTCTTCCCTGTAAGATAAGTTAAGTTGTTATGTAGTGCAAGAAAGAGTGCTGCAACTATGAAGGGCTTTTTTCTAAGCCCTCTTGTCTCTGTGGGGGTGCAGGGGAAGGAAGGAAATAATTTCTTTATTTCAGGGTTGAAGGAAAGGCTTATTTCTTTGTGCCAGACTTTGGGAGAAAAAGGAAGTAAATTTCCAGATGCAAAGAATGAGAACCATGATGAGAGGCCAATACTCAGATGTGTTTGTGCTTCTTCAAATTGCTCTCATCTATCCTTTTGACACCTGTGTCAAGTGGTGGTAAAAATGTTTTGAAAACAGGCATGTAGAGCAAATTGGAAGTTGCAGTTATGATGGATGGGTAAATGGAGTGGAAAAATGGGTGTGCTGAAATTCAAGTGGGATTTAAAATTCTATTAGATCTACTTGAAAGATTAATTAAGAGAAGATAAAAAAAAATTATCCCAGAGGCAGTGGAAAGCAGGGTGAGAAAGATTGACCAAGAAAACTGTTACAAGAAGGGAAGACTTTTTTTACAGAGATAAAGTTAGGTTTGGCCAAGTTCACAATGAATTACTACTGGTATTAAAACCCTCCTGAAGTTAAAATATTCTTCAGCTGTTTTAATAAAAAGAAAATTAGTAGAAAGTGTGGATTTGTCATGCAATTGGAGTATAAATGAGGAATGGTTTAGTCATGGACTCTAGGCTAAATTAATAAGGAAAAAGCCGTAGACCAGTGGAGTAAAAGCAAGATACATACAGAGATTTTGAAAAAATAGTAGAAAAAAAAGGTGTTTCCAGCAGAAATGGTTACAAAGTAACCAACACCCGTGAATTCCTTTCTAGTCATTTGCATTGGAAATGGATGGATACAAACTGGAACAAATGCAGAGGGAAGCTGTGGGTTCTACAACTTCAGAACTGTTTTGTGAGAAGGAAATAAAAGGTTGAGGTTATTTGTCTGGCTTACTATCTATCTGATAGATAGATAGATAGATAGATAGATAGATAGATAGATAGATAGATAGATAGATAGACAGATAGATAGATAGATAGATAGATAGATAGAATTACTGACAGTAAAATCAAACACGCATGCAGGGAAACAGAACTTTTAAGGGAAAGGACCATTCTGAAGCAACAAGAGATGTATAGAAGTTGATAATCAGTAAACCTGGAAATTAGACAATAATTTAACAGTAATAAGAGCAATAGGATTCTAATAAAGCCACTCAGTTGTAATAGGGAGGAGCTTTATTCATAACTTTGTAAAAAGTGTGTGGTGGGCCTCTGATAACACCAGAATAATTGCAGGTTGATGACCCTGGAGGTATCTTCAGGATTTCTCTTTCTATAATGTGGGATATTTTGTATCTACAAAAATTTGAGCATCATACAGAAAACCAATCAATTTTGTAAAATAAAATTAGCATTCCCTCCCTTTAATACTAGTGAGACCTTCTTTTTAATAAGAAAAGTTAATTTTGTTCATATGGTTATGACAAATTGAATTCAAAGCTATGCCAGTAGTACATGATAACAAAAGGAGAAAGAAATATCTGCAGTGCAGGATTGCAGAAGATGCTGTTAGAATTTGAGGGAAACTAAAACACGAAGTCTCACTTCTGATGCAAATCTTGGGAACTAAGAGCTTGATGTGAGTATGGGCATAATGGTGTCATTCTAAATTCATGAAAATAGCTTTACAAATGAAGGAGAGGCAAAGTGGGGTCAGTGCAATTCAAACACATGATGACAATTTTAGCCTGAATAGAATGCTCTTTGTAACTAGATGAATTAATTACTGTAAGACAGTGCTCTTGCTTGTCATTCTGATTCTTTCTGCTTGTTAATCACTCCTAAATTGTAACTATTGCAGTAATATGAAGATTTATTGCTTACAAAATTTTGCTTATCTGTATTCTAGTTTAGTGTTTTCTTGTGCGTTAATGTAAATGTTTTGGAGCGTTTCTTATTTTACATTTGTTTTGTCCTCTGTAGTACTTTCTTTCTGCCTATTAAGTATTATTGTTCCACTGGAACACACTGGAACACTGTATAACTGTTTTAGGTGTTTTGCTTTCATAGTCAAGCTTGACTTATCTATTCAGCAAATTTGATGACATACCAAGTCTGAGTTGAGAAAGAGATTACTGTACAAATAATCAGTTCAAGTGGTGACGAGAAGGAAAATCTGTAGAATGGTTTAGCTTACTCTTTGTGCCTCATTGGTCTTGTAGCAATTGCAGTATTTCCCTTCTTGCTGTGTATAATGGTGCTAACACACTTCAGGAAACTCCTGAAGGAACTGACAGAACTCAGTTTGCTATGAATGGGATGAAATTTCCTGTGATAATCACACAAAAAACTTGAGACATGAAAACTAGGAAAATCCTTTTCCACTATGATGAATTATAGCAAAACTGAAACAGAGCAAATAATAATAATAGTAGAGAAATGGAAGCTTATTTATTTGCACAAGGAAACACTTATCTTGAATTGTACAAATTACTGTGGACTTGCTAAGTACATTTTTTTCCTTGCACTTTTTTTCAAAGAGCTGCTTTTGAAGAAAAATAATTGGGGGAATTAATCTTCTATTTATCCAAACTATTCTGTGTTCTTTCTCTGTGGTTTTTCTGTTTGTTTAATTGCAAAGATCATTTGCATGAAAATGGGATTTTAAGACTAGAACAGTTTCTGATACTTTTTCCCAGATACATGGAGTAAACTGTATTTATTGTAAACGAAAACAACTTTTGTTTTGTAAAATGCATTGCATGCTTTGTTTACACTGAATTATTAATTAATATTTGAGAATATAATTTTAAAAGTTGCCTCAGAAAATATATACTGCTAATGTATAGAATTCTTTTCCCTTTTCCCTCTCTCCATCATGTCTTCTCATTTCTCTGGTGAATTAAGCTACACTTCTGTAGTTCCTCCATTCTCTAAAATAAGCAGCATCTTACGCTGCACCAAATTTTTTAAATTAGACTGAAGTTTTCAAAAGTTGTTTCATTTATTTTTTTTTTTTTTTTTTGGCTTTCTAAAAGATCTTTGTAAAGATTTCTTAAAAAGGAAAATAAAGTGATTTATAGTAGAAGTTATCCAGGGTGAGTTGGAAATTCAGAAATGGAAATTAGAGTGGGATGTATGATCTGGCAAAGCTTACTAATGATTATCCAATAGTAGAGAAACCACTTTAGTTTGGGCACAAACTGGTCACTGTATTAGGGCAAAAGTAGAAGGGGAGGGTCAGTACCTTGCCATACAAGTTTTGATAGCTGGACTTGAATATGTATATCTGATCAGTAAGGAGTTGAAAATTTCTTTCATTCATTCCAAAATGAATTTATTTCCAAAGTGTACATTAAATTCTGGAATCATTAAATTCTGGATTGAAAGTTTAGATAATGTTTTGTGTTACCATGTTTAATATTTTTAATGTTTAACACTGTAGTTATATTTACTGTTTAATTTCTTTGGGAAGAAGACATGTATTTTTACTGATGTTCTCCAAGCTAGACCTTTGTAAAACAAAATTTTTTTAGATTATTTTTATGTATTGACTGCTTGGAAAATGTGAAAATTCTAGTATAAAAGAGTAAATTTTATTATTTTATTTAGTTGTAGAATAAGAAATTTATAGATTCATGTTTGAAGTGTGGAATAATGAATTTCAAATATAAAATAATCTGAGATTTATTATTTCTGTTCATTTAGATTTCTCATATTGGAAAGCTGAAAGATTTTCTTCTACAACACAGAAAGGATTACATTAATGCTTACAGGTAAGTGTACACTGTGCTTACATGGGTTTATCTAATTATTTATTTATCTTAATTCTTATAATGTGAACAGATTTAAAAGCTGTAGGCATAATGAGAAAAACCAAACCAGAGAATGTTATTAATTGACTTACTGTAAACCACTACAAGATGGAAAAATAGTGCTGTCACAAGAAAACAGGGCACCTGAATAAAATGAGGCTCAGAATTTGAAGATGATTCAAAACTGCTGTATCTGTTTACTTATGGGAAACTTAAGTAGTAGGATTTTTAGAAGATTAAAATACAAATTTACAAGTTTGTAAGAAAAACATAGTATCTTCTGGACTGCAGATAATAAGTCAAATTATCATAAGATCTAAATATTAGTGCAGCCTGTATTTTGGGTAACTGAGTACAAATCATTGTAGCATTTGAGAAATGTAAAATTTGCTTTGTTGTGTTACTTTGTTACATACAAACTAGGTGAATCAGCCCTGACTACATTCCAGTTCTGACACAGCTCTGACTAAAGCTGAACTGTTGCTTCAATCAAGGATAAAATGCAGCCTGAAATCACTTTGGGTTAAAAGCTTCCTAGATAGCAAATAGAAGTTCTATCCAGATAGATATCCTTTCCCAGGAAAAGACAATAAGAATAGATGAGCCATCTGCTGTTCCTTGGGCTCAGTCCATATAGGAGGAAGTTTTTCTGGGAAGCAACTCTAATCCTGAAAGGGTCTGTCACAGTAACAGCAATACTACCTCATCAGTGGAATCAAAGTGTGTTCTGAGTAAGTTATCAGAAGAGTTCTGGCACACTTTTTTGTCTCCACAAGAGTTTAAAAGCTGTATTTTGTTATTTTAAGAACAAAACAAAAAAGGAAGATGCCTTCTTTTATAAGTGAGAGGCTGTGGGAGCTATTCAGTCAGTGCTGGTGAAAATGCTGCTCAGGGTGTGCACAGATCTGCGTGTGAGGTGGGTCAGGGATGCTGTTTCCAAGGAGCAAGCAGAAGTAGGGCTCAGCTTCATGTTATGATTGTCTCTCTGCTTTTCAGTGCCTGTAGGAATAGGGCATAAGCAACACTAGGTGGAGCCAGCAATTTAATACTGACAAAACTCAGTGTCCTGTGTGAAAACTTCATGTGCATACAGAGGTTGAGAAACTGCAAATAATTCCAGTAAGTGCAGTCAGGAGCAGTTAAATTTTGAGTAGTGTTTGTATTTTATTAACAATAGCGTGCATAAAATGAAAGTGGTTAGAGTAAAAATGTGTCCAAGTTCTTTTGATTTCCAGAAGTTTTTAATGTTCTTTTTGTAAACAAGTTGCAACAAGTTATGGTAATTCTCAGTGCCTTTCACCTTCCTCTCCCACCACCCAAGTCTTCATTAAGGAGAGGAAAGAAGTGTCATTTACTTTATTCAACCATAAAATAATCCTGCAGATCTCATCTGTGATTGCAGTTGATTCTGTTCTCAGTGGTCAAACTTAAATTGCTTATGTTTAATTTGACATAAATATGTCAAATTCCATACTAGATTACTGGTACTGTTCTACTTCATGGATACAAAGAGCATCATAGCATCCATGCTGTCAGTCTTGCAGTCTTAGCAAATGCCTCACTCACAGCAGTTTTAACAACTCCTCAATACTCAAGTAATGGGGACAATTTTTGAACAATTTAATACTGAAAGGCTGTGCTGAAATTATGTAGGAGATGTCAAAATTCATGAAGAAAATTATTACTCTGTAATTTGTCAGTCCTGCTGTTCGTTTTCCCAACTATAGCACAATGTGTTGGTAAAATTGAGCTTTTGAGTTACCAAGTTGTATTATTGTGTGCCTTTTAAAACTTCATTATGTGTCACAATCAGGTTCTTGATTGCGTCTTTGGCCTTACTTTTGAAGACTGTGAATTCTTTAATAATGGAGTTTTTATTTTTGGCATACATGAAATATCCTGCTACAGATGGTATGTCTTTAATTCATTTTTAGAGGAAAATTTTTAGCAATGAGAAAGTCAGTTGGAAGAGTGGTTATTTGAAACCAAGGCCCTGGCCTATTTTATCAAACTTTAACTACTTAACTGAAATACCTAAAGTGACTTAGTAGTTGCATATTTATTTTCTTTCTTCTTGATTTGGCTATTACCCACAAAATAGCTAAGTGGCAAAACACAAGAAATTCTTGATGTAGTGATCTAAGCTTGCTGGCTTACAGGCCACTGCACCTTTGTCCTCTCCTGTTTATTAGGATTTATTTCCTTTTTCTTAGATGTAGGGTTTTTTCCTTCTGTGATAAGGAATTTTTTGTCATTGTTTTAACCCCAGCTGGCGGCTCAGCCCTACAGAGCCACTCTCTCACTGCCCTCATAGTGGGATTGGGGAGAGAATCAGAAGGAAAAAAGTGAGAAAACTCATGAGTTGAGATAAAGGCAGTTTAATAGTGAAAGAAAAAGCCACATACATACCCAAGGAAAGCAAAGCAAGGAATTCATTCATCATGGGCAGGCAGGTGTTGAGACATCCTCAGGAAAGCAGGGCTCCATACATGTAACATGACTTGGGAAGACAAATGCCATCACTCTCATTGTCCCCCCACCCTTTCTCTTTTCTTTCCAGCTGTATGTGCTGAACATGAGGCCATATGATCTGGAATACCATATGATCTGGAGTATCCCTGTGGTCAGTTGGGGTCAGCTGTCCTGGCTGTGTCCCCTCCCAGTTCCTTGTGCCACCCACAGCTCCTCACTGGTGGGGTGGGATGCAGAGCAGGAAAGGCCTTGGCTCTGTGTAAGCACTGCCCAGCAATAACAAAAACATCCCTGAGTTATCAGCACTGTTTCCATCACAAATCCAAAACACAAACCCTGTACTTGCTGCTGGGAAGAAAATTCATTCTATCCTAAGCAAAACCAGTGCTCACAAGTTGATCTCTCTTCCTGGAAAGGAGAAGACAGGGACTCTTGAGATCTGAAGCTGTTAACAAGATGTGGGCACTTTTTCATTTTTTCTTGTTAAGCAATAACTCCTTTCAGATGAGGTCCCATTTTCAGTATATTGACTGCTGTACATTCTGCATTGTTCCTCTCAGTCTATTTGCTATAATGCTTTCCTACACTGCTTTTTACACTGTGCTAGGAGAGATCCCATCTTCAGCCTTTGGTAACTTGTCTGATGTCTCATCTGTGAACAACTTAACTTGTGTCTTTGCTTTTCATCACGAGCTCCTTCATGTTTTTGATCACTGTACAGCCAAGACAATTTGTATATTTATGTTAAATATACTTCAAGGAACTAGCTGTAGTGCCCTAACACCTGAAAATTTGAAATAATCCTCTTGGGATTCATTCACAGCCTTCAGTTTCTCTGAAGGATCTTTCAAGGTTTAGGCAGTTTCAAGGACCAGTCATTTTTCCTAGTGTTTTAATGAGACACTGGAAAGGAATTGAGAGAATTACGGATTTTTTTTTTTCACAGAACACCTCATACTTAAAAGAAAAATACTCGAGAGAAGAGCTTTCCATCTGGGATTATTAGACATCTAATTAATTGTGTTTTGCAACTGCAGAGATACTTGTGTAGTTGATCAGTGTAGTGTAGGTGACTTCTGACTAGAACTGTCACTTTTTCCACCAGAAAGGCTGCATGGGTGGCTTTTGATATATTTTCATTAATACGTCTGTAGTCCTTCTGTGCAGTTAAGTGTTTGAACACTTGTTGCTAATTGCAAATGATACACCTGGAAAAATTATTAACAAATTATCTTTCTGTCTTAAAAAATAATGTTAGTGCCCAGTAATTATGCCTCCTGCCCTAGCATTTATCTGTCTTAAGCATTTCTCTGTCTCAAGGCAGTAAATCAGTTACATAATTGCGACTTAGTAGAAAATCATTGAATGCTTACACAGTGTTTTGTGGGGAATGTTTCCTTGTATTTAACAATAAAAGAAGTAGCCATTAAAGGACTCTAAAAATGGTGCTCTACTGACTCCTGAACAATGCCAGGCTGCAATCTTTTCTTGACTTAGTCACATTTTTACAAGAAGTAAGGCTTGTTTTGTTGTATTGAGGTAGTAAAACATGTAGATGATCTGTAAATACTTCCTGGAGGAGTATATTTTTCTGTTCTCTGGGATATTATTTTCAAATTATCTATCTTTTTTTTTTATTACACTAAATTCATATACCACATTTCAGAAATAGTAATTTTTCATAATAGCACTCTAGAATATCCCAGCAATATTTTACAAAACTGAAGATGCTAATTCAGGTATACCTGTATTGCCTGTTCTGGTAGCTGAGGCTCTTACACTCAGAATTAAAAAACCTATGTAAAAGATGTTGTGGAATGTTTTGTCATTTGAATCAAGGACCTTTTAGCTTGGATTTATGTCAAACAGCATTTGAATGGAAAAAGGCAGTAGATGAAAATGCATAAAACTTAATTAAGTAAGAAATCAAACAATTTAAAATATAGTAGATGCCCAAAGGGAAAAATGTGACTGCTGTATTTGCAGCTAAACTTATCCATACTTATATGGGCACTTAGCACGTGGCCAGCATTTCTCTATGGATTTGCTAGCCAATACCTGCAGGTGGTAAGTTGGGTAAATCTCTACTATTTTACAACTGATTTGTTTCTGCTTATTGCTTCCCTCTCTTTTGTAATACACTGTTGGAGGAAAATCAAATTTTTCTTCTTGATTTGTTACCTTTATTGGATTAGTAAGCAGAAGATATTTTATGTAGCAGCAGAATTACTAATTCCAAAAGCTGATGTAACATCAGCTTTGCTTCCTTGTGCTTTGCCAGCAAAATAGAATCACAGAAATGTTAGGCTGGAAGGACCATGGCTGAAACATCCAAAAAGAGAATGACTAGTGTTTTGCTTGGTTTAAAATATTTATTTCAGTGAAAATTTCATATTCTAATTCTGCTTTTTCCTGTTTCCATATCCATGTTACTAAAATAATGTGTCCCCTTGTAATGGTAACTTTTTATGCAACAGTATGTTGTTGTTGTGTTTGGTTTATGATCCAGTATGATCCCAGTTGGCTTTCTGAAGAACTGTTCCCTAATCAGTTGTTCCCCATTCTCTGTGGGTTCAGATAATTGTTCTTGCTGCAGCAAAGAGCTTCTGACCATTCCTTATTCAAATTCTTTGTGTTGTTTCTCCAGGCAATATTGTTTTGAATTGAAGTCTTGTTCTCTTGATACAGTTTTAATTTGCTTAACTTTATGTCTCTGAAAGTTTAGTAAGTATATATTCCATTCTGCTGAGTTATTAATGAAAGTATTAAATAGCATCAGATTCAGGACAAAATCCTGTGAAACGCAACTTAGTGTTTCCTTCTGTTTTGGTGTATAACCCCCAAGTTCAACTTTGCAGTTTCACATTCATACGGTGCTTATTTCTTCTAACTCATTTATTCACTGGTGAGAATGTTATGTGAGATGATAACAAGAGCCACACCAAAATATAGCAGTGATTGCTTTTCATCCATCCATAAGACCTGTTACTGCATCCCAGCAGTAAATTACACTGCTTATGACGTACTACTGATGCATCTTGGGTACTGATAATCTTTTTGTTCTTTCCTAAGTGCTTAAATGTTACTTATTTATTCCTGTGCTTTTCTAGACTGAGTGGTCTCCAAGTCTTCTGCAGTTCTTTTTTGTCCCTTTCACCCTATTTTCAAAGATAGTTGCTGACCTTTGTCTTTTTATCAATGTGTCATTTGCTTATTCTCTCCTAGTTCTTGGCAGTGAGGATCCATCCATCTTGTCATTTGATGCAATTTCCCATTTTGTTCCAGGGCTGGCTCTCCTGTCTCTGCACACTGTATGAATGTGCACACGCCCTGGGCTTTTTTGGAAGTTGGTTAGTTCGTTCCAGAGCACAGCTTTGTCACACAGATAGGATGGATATGCACTTCACCAGGAGCCTCTGCACTTTCAGGTACACTTGTGCTATGACCTGGTTCATGTAGCTCTCTCTCTCACACAGTTCACTCAGCAGCCTGTTCACTAATACATTATCTGACACTTGCTATTGCTGATGATAATATCAGTAAAGAATTAGGATCTTTTGAAAATGACAGAGATATTAAATTTGGCCCAGATGCAGTAAGCTAAAAGGAGTAGTTACTACAGCTTTCAAGCGACATTCATGATGAGAGTTAGTGCCAAACAAAAACAAAGCAATAAACATCTAGAATTATTTAGTACTCTGCATATAATTTTATTTCTCTGTTGAGTAGCAAGCCAAGACCACATTCTTAAGTCTTTTTTACAGTAGTGTTTGCAGAGCAATCTCTTGCTATCACTGGCATCCCTTCCCAAGTGTGTCTCATCCTGCACTTGATCCTTTTCGGTGTTTCCCCTGCATGCTGTGTTCCCTTAGAGTTGTCAATAGAAATCAGAACTAATTTGCACTTTTTATTCTGATCTTTCTGTTTGAGCTTAACAAAGCTCAGTTGATCTTGCACTGAATTAATTGCCTACTCCTCCTTTTCATCAAGGGCAGAATTGCAAATTATAATGTAATTTCTATATGAAAACTACATCTGAATTCTTTTCTTTGCCTTTTTAAGTTTGCATTTTCTCTGTAATTGGCCTACTAATTTTTCTAGACTCATGAAATCTACTACTTGATGGTCACTGTCTTCAATGTACTCTTCACCCAGTGTTAAAAACCACAAATAAACTGAGTTGCCTTCTAGCCCAAGTTTCTTATGAAGTTTTCTCATATTGGCAAGGATGAAAATCCAGAGGAACTTCTTTTCCTCCCTTATCTGTTCATTTTCTGTGCATATCTTGCTAACTATTCTGATTGCCTCTAAAAAACCTGATTTGCTTGGCCCTTCTTGATTTAGTGGTGGAACAGTCCACTGCTGTGATACTGCCAGTGCACTTCTGAGCATGCATTTGTATCTCTGACCTACAAGACATAGCTGGATTTTTTTTCTGTTGGTTTTTGTTTGATGTTTTTCTGTGGTTTTGGTTTTCTTTGGCCTGGTTTATTTTAATGAGTGGTTCCTCTTCCGGTAGAGGACGGTGATTAAATGGATTTTCAGTATAATCTCTGTGTGCAGATTTACCGGGGAATGCAGTGGGGACTTCAGTACCCTGTTAGTACTAGTGGATGCCATATGTGTTCTGACATAATGGGATGTGATTGTATGACTCCATTCTTGCCTTCCCAAGGAGGTTGTGTTTCAGGTATCCTTCTCTCTGAGTGCCTTGACCAGCTCATGTTCAAAAGCACTGGTACCAGACTCTATGTAAGCTGTAAGCAGTTATAAAAGGAAAAGTATTCTGTTTCTTGTTTACTGGATTAAGCTGCATTTTACTAGCTTTGAAGCTGTGAAACTACTATTTAAGAATTTAATCTGTCCTGTTTTTCTATCAGCAACTAGGAAAAGTAACTTAACAACTTCCCAAAGTTAAAAAGCTGTTGCAATTATCCTCAGTGTATCACTACACTACCATTAGTTAAAATGTTAGTAAAAAATGAAGCGTGCCTGAGGCAAGTTTTTTCTTATTTATTTCTAAGTCTGATTAAAAAGAAAATTCTGGTTTGCAGTTTTTAATCTTTATTTTACCCTCTTATGTTATAAAGTGCCTGGAAAGTGTAGAGCTCTTCAAACACTACAAAGCTGGGAGGACTACAAGAAGCTAGACGTATAAACACAGGAACTTTATATCCTGTTCAATAGCAGACCAGACAGAATTAATGATTGTAATCTGAAATAGAAGAGTAGAGTTTTTTTATCAAGAAGCTGTCATACAGCTGTTACTCCATCCTTATTTCCCTCCTAAGTCTGTGTGCCCTAAAATGCTCAACTCTCTAGGCTGAGCTCACTGAATAATATTATGAATTATGCCATTCCAGATGGTCTTAATGGTCCCCTTCTGTCTTGGCCTTTGTGGAAATGGATGTAGGAATGGATTTCCTGGCTTTACACATGCTTAGAATTACAAAATGGAAACACTACTAAGGAATAAAGAATAATTTTATGACATTTAGAATAGTTTTAAACAGGGGGAGGGAAAAGAGCCCTGATATTTAGATGTCAAATGCATGGCAGTTTGGAAACAAACACATAAAATATAGAATATTACTTCTAATTAGTTTGTCTTACTGTTTGCTTGCTAATCTGTGCTTGTGTACTAGCTGACCAATAAGGAGATACTAATTTTCAGATGAACAATATGCTGATTTTTTATGTAAAACCAGTAATGTGGGATGGGAGATTGTGGTATAATACTCAAAGAGTATTTTAGAGTATTATTATTTAGAGTATACTTAAAGCTTTGTGGAGGGGATCTGGACCCGTGCTCGCAGTACATTGATGATGCAGGAGGGAACTGCTGGGTTTGTATGGGATGAGCTGATGAGACAGGGTTGTGTGAGCTGGTTGTGAGCTTTCCTGCTTTCCTGTGCCTGGGATTGCAGCAGACACAGGGGAGCTTTGCCATTTTGCAGTGAAGTGTGTAAGAGATCTCTAAGAATATCAGGCTAAATATTGAAGATCTTCTCTTTTTACTTGTATTACTGCAGCAATGTAGTTGCATTACACCTGAGGAAATTCTCAAATATTAAAAAAATAATTTCAAATGCAGGTATGAGTTAAGGTTTTCTTTCCTTTTTTAAAGAGCAGATATAATAGGCTGTGATCACTACATCACCAGGAAACACAAGATGAACGTTTTTTTGCTGTAGCAGAGTTTTATCCTGTCACCTGTGGCTGTGGAAACACTGTTAAATACCTTCATACAGTATGCTTTTCTGCTGGCTACCTACAGTGAGTTAATATTTTAAGGACAGACCTCCATTTTTATTAATTTAGCAACAAAAAGATCTATTAATAGCATTAGAAAATACTAAATGCATAATGTATTATCTAAAATTGAAATAAACAATAGGAACAGGTTTTAATAAATGCTGTAATCAATTTGATATTATAATTGCATTATTTTCCAGTATTCTTCCTCTGCTTTGAATTCACAATTTCATAGTACAGCTTATTTAAAAATGAAGTACTGTATTTAGGATAATGAAAATTCTTTTTTTTTTTTTTTTGTACTTCTTTCAGTATTTGAGCTATTCCTTTATCTGAATTGGTTTTGTGTTTTTAGGACATTTTATTGGAATAAGTACCAAGGGCAATAGTATATTTTCTAGCTGTATTTTCTCCTTATCTGCTCTGTGTTTGGTTATGTACAAGATGATAGGAGATACTCTTTTTTCTACATACTTTACTAGTAAAAGTGTTCTTAAAAAAAGCCTCCCAACTTTATAGGAGTAGCATTTTTATCAGTGGTAGTTACTGTACTTCTTATTATTTTTTTCTGTGAAAATCAGTGTTGCAGAAAAGTTCTCACAAAGATGGAGGGTTGCAAGAAGGTGTAAGGTGTGTGCCTGTGGATTTTATGTTGGGGATTTTTTAAGTGACAAGTTTGTCTTCTTTCTCAGCCATGTTATGTCTGAGTATGTGAGGATGACGGATACAGAGCGTGACCAGATAGATCAAGATGCCCAGGTGTTTATGAGAACGTGTGCTGATGCCATTCATCAGCTCAGAACAGAAGGTAAACTAAGCAGCTCTTACATGTTTTTTTTTTAGTTCTTGATAAAGGCTAAGGTAATGCCGAATATTGGTGAATAATAGTGAATCTTAAATGCTTTAGGAAAAAGATGGGGGAAGTCTCATTGCTTTTTTATTTGAATTGGTGTAATCCCATTGGCTGATTAGTATTATAATTCCATTTTCTTTAGTGATAGTGGAAAAAGAAGCTGCAGCATAGATTTTTGTTATGTGTTCAAATACACCAGTATCTGAGCTTCAAACTTTGAGTTAATAGCACAGAAACACTCAAGGTTAACAAGTATAAAAAAGAGTCTTAAATATTTGCTACTTGAGTAGTAATTCAGCACTGTGACACAGAGGCCTAAACCAAAGCTCTCTAAATTTGATGGCTGTCTTTTACTAGCTTGTCTACCTGTAAGGTATTACAGGTATAGCACTTCCAAGTTTGAGATAATTAAATAACTTTAACAGAGTCCTGGTAGATTAAAAGTGTTTTTGACATCTTGAATATGGGAGTCATACCTTTACTACACTATCTTGTGAAAATCATTGAGAGTTTCTGTGTTACTATTTTCAAGTTGACTTGCCGCATCTCTGTATTTTATTGATACACAAAAGGTTTTTATCAGATTTAAAATGCCATCTAAACATGGAGCATTATTCAGAATCACTGAATGTGAGTCATGCATGGGAGCTGCATAGTATAAAAATGAAAAATATCTATATATGTGAATTAAAAGGATTTGACACAATAAATCCCAAAAATTTCCACATAGTCTATACACCAGAAAATTTGAACAAGCTGAATAATTTAAGCAAGTTAAATATCTAGATCTATTTTGATGTTCTTAGTTAGATGCTGCCTATTCCTGTTTGGAGTTTATTTGACCTAATAGAACTCTATGGCATATATAAAAATACTATAGGACACTAGTTATTTTCACTTTTTGGTTTATTGTAATGACTTGTTGTTTTAGAGAATCTATATTTAAATATAGATATGTTTAAAAGGAATATTAATATATAACATATATAAAATGTGATTAGGCTTTTGAATATAACTTGCATATCAACTGAAAGTGCAAACTGTTGTGGAATTCATCAAAAAATTAAAGATTGTTTTATATTTTTCTTTTGTATTTCAGCACACAAAGGTGTCCAGTCTGCTCAGGTGAAGGAGCATAGAACAGCTGTCCTGGACTTCATTGAAGATTACTTAAAAAGTACTTAGTATTTACTGAATAGTTACAAATGGATGATTGCATTTTCCAAGAATGGAATCTTGCTCTTTTAACCTGAAATTTTGTTTACTGCTGTCTTGAACAGGAGTGTGCAAGCTGTATTCTGAGCAAAGAGCCATCCGAGTTAAGCGAGTGATAGATAAGAAGAGACTGTGAGTAGTGTCAAAAAATAGTTTAACTGTGCCTTTCACTTGTAGGACATTCAACAAAACTATTGTTCGTGTTTAGATTCTAAGGAGATTGTTTTAGTGGAAGTTTGTCATTGGATGAGCAAGTTCTGCGGTCAACAGGTGCATTCCAGGGCTCTTTACACGTCAGGCATGTGAAGTCAAGTCTGAGAGTGGCAGAGTGCCATTATAGTGTTGTAGTTCTCATTTAGGTAAAGGATAAAAGCACCAAATCAGTAAAATATAAGTTAATAAACCTATTGACTTCCACAAATTCACCTTTTTTTTTTTTTTGCTTTTTTTTAAAGGTCCTATCTTTCTGCTAAAGCAGTGACTGTGTTGTTAATAAATACTATTTGAGATGGCAGGTGTTCATGGCAAGCAGAAACATGATGAAAATAAAAAATTAGAATGTAACTTCTGAACTGAAACAAGAGCTTCCACTGCTTAAAGTGGCACTTAAGGCTGCTCATGCAGAGCTGAAAATGTCTAGGAGACATTAAAGGTGATTGCTTGCTGCCTTTTTGGTCTGGTGGGATTTTTTTTTTCAGTCAAGTTTCAAACCCCGTACTTCTTCACTTTCTTTTTCTGCATACTCCCAATTGTGAGAATGATAGGGAAAGTGAGCAGGTTTGCAATTTATTCAATACCTGAGAGGCTTTCCATGTCTTCTCACTCTGCATTATTTGGATAATAACCTCAAGGTCCATTATCTATATTTTAATTTTTTAAAATATAGTTCTAGAACATGCACATAAATAAATTTTTGAGGGTTTTTCCAAGACTTGATGCTGGTTTATCAGTTTGGTGTTTGGGTTGATCAGCTACAGGTGCACTGAACCCAGAGAGATGTTTTGAAAAGTTCATAAGTATATTTTATTCAGAATGATTCAGCCTGATTAGGCACAATTAGATTCACTCAAATATATCCTTATGAGACATAAATGGTAGTACATGTGGAGGATCAGACTAAAACCAAGAAAACAAAATACCCCAAGCCACTTTTGAAGTTTGGTAAGAAATAACGAGAGAAAAGTAAAGCATTGGTGTTTTTGTAGCTCCCAAACTTTTCAGAAAAAAATCTACACAAAAACAAACTGTGTGATATTCTTAATGTGTAAAAATACAGAATCTTATCAGTATTCTTCATGTGAAAGAGCTTCAAAGAAAGAGAGCATTGTTCCTGCAGTCAAAGCAGTAGCTAATGAATATCAGCTCTTCTGTTAGATAATACTCTTACATTACTCTTCCCATGTGAAATCCCAGGTTCAGGATTTCTCAGATGAATAAACAGAGAAAAACCTCAATTTGATGCAGTATTTCAGAAGTTAGAGTACCACTTAACTAAAGAGCAATAAGGCATTAAGAATTAACCCAAAAGATGCATTCTTATTATTGGAGGGTCCCTCATGTCTCTCTTTGTGGATGTAAGAACTAGAAAACAGATGTTGACCAGGTGGAGTCTCTATGCATTGCAGTTGTGATGTAATGGCTAAATTGTCATTTAAATTAAAATTCAATTCAAATAAATCACAGAGCATGACCCAATCTTTATTATGACTTAAAGAAAATTACTGTAATTTATTTGTAACTTCCCTGAGGATTTCAGCAGGTGCTTTATGTGATAAGAACGCATACCTTAAAAGAACCAGGCATCTTTTAAACAGTGCATCCCAGACACTTTGTTCATTTTAAATTGAAAGTTTCCTGTATTCCTATACTGTGCACAATAAGGACAACAAACAATAAAGGAATATGTATCTTTAGAAATAAATTAGTCCTAGTGCAGCTCTTCTTTCCTGCAGTTTAGTCAATTTAAAATATGTGCATATCAGACAATACTGAAAAGTTTGCCATAGAAATATATTTCATCGTGTTTCCTTCTATACTGATAACTATCCTAAGCTCTTCAACAAATTGCCTGAGTGTTATAATTTCCTTACAGAGGTTGCCTTTATGTATTCACTCACATATTTTGATTTAAAAGTTCTGCTGGTTAGGATTAGTTTCACAGAAAGAAAAGATGAGAAATAGAAACACAAGCATTTCTTTCTGTAAAGGTACTAGGTTATGATTTTCAATTTTAGTGTTTATTGGCATTCAAGATTATATTTAATTTCAATTTTAAACTTCTTTTTCCATTAGAAGATTTTGTGAATTATGTATGGAGTTATTCAAATCAAGCTGATATTTTTGTTACCTGGGGAATTGGTGTTTTAGTAGTATTAAAACTATTACTTAAACTGCACAGATATGTAGATTTTTTTTTTCTTATCATTAGGCAAATTTGAGAGGGAGGAGATGAGAGAAGAATTCTTCTTTGTAAAATTACCAAAAGCCCAAAACTTGCAGAGGTTTTATCACTCAAAAAGGTTCCCTGCTACTGTTAAATAGCAATCACTCAGTGATGACAATTGCATTATATTCTGGTTTTCACAGAATTTTCTAATTATGGGTTAGAATTTAGGCACAATGCAATGAAGGAACACAAAAAGCAGCACCTTCTGTTAGGCACAGGGGAGAATTGCAAATCATAATGAGATTAACTGCTGATTATATTTGAAAGGGTAGGAAGTGATAAAGTGGAGGGTGGAATCACCTGGCACAGCAGGTGATTCCACTCGTTGGTTTTTGGTTCTTTACCTTCTTCAACAGCATTACTAAACATTTAACTGATTGCTATGTAGCAGTCTCAGAATTCATTGTAGACAACAATAAACCACAGAAATTTACTGGAAAAAATACTTTACCACTAATTTCAACATTTTTTGATGCCACACTGAAACATACTTGACAAGTACTTAATATACAATCACTGAATAAGCGTCTTGCGTTTTGCATTGCCTTTGTATTAAAATTACCTAATAGGGACTAAGAAGTAGTATTAAAAGCTAATTCTATTGTATTTCCTTTATGACAATTGAAAATATAAAGTAAAATTGTCATTATTATTTGAAAAAAAAAGAGAAAGTAGTGCTTGGTCTTTGCTACTAAAATTTTTTCACATGACCTAAATGTTGGCTTAAAAAATAAAATTAATAGACTTGATGTTTGAAAGGAAGTTTAATAAAGTGTCAGTATTTTTATGCTGTAGCCTTCAATATTCTCAACTCTGAGCATGTGGTGCATTTTGTCCAGGAATAATATTCACACTTTCTTTGTAGCAATATTTCAGTGACAGTTGCTAAGTACATTTTGTATCTCAACTGGAAAACCTTTAATATGAAGTTCACAAGAGTTAAAGTATTAAATGTAGTAATCTGTGGTTTTTCTCATTTTAGAGAAATACATCTGTGTAGTATTAGTTAAATCATTGGCTCTTGTACTTCTAGGTCCAAACTTGAACCTGAGCAGAGCAATGTGTCCAAATCACCTCTTTCTGCTGAAAAATCTTCACAGAGTCCTTTAGAGGATTCTGAAGAAAAACTTTCTGCTGAGGAAAGCAAAGGTAGGAATAAAATGTAGTTACATTTTACTTTTTGTGGCAAGACCTTCTTGGTTGATAGTCCTTCCTTCACTTTAGAAGGGCCAATTGCTATGACTGGCAGGTTTTCCATTTTCATCTTGCTTGAGTTGATCAGGCTTCTGTGAAACATACTGTGAGACTGAGGAAGCAAAATATTAAACTTTTTGACATACCAGCTAAAGAAATCGTATCCTTTGCTGAATTCTTCATCCTCTTAATAACCTCCTTATGTACTCTTTCCTTTCCATTTATTTTTATCAATATCATATCTTCTGAAATTTGTCTGATTTTTCCATATTCCTTTCACTGAATGCAAGGAATTAGCAAGTAGGTCAATGAGAACATTCTGTAGTTTTTAAGCACAGAGACCTTGAGTTGGGCACTCCTACAGTAGGAACTCGAAGGTGGAACATGCTCACACAGAGGAGGTTATTGGCTGGTCAGATCCAGTAGTTTTGGGGCTTTCTTCTTGACAGCATTGAGTTGCCCTGCTGGGAGAATTTCATCTCATCTTTCAGGAGGCAGGAGATACCCAAAAGTCCAAAGCAGTATCTCTGACCTTGGGGTCATTTCAGATGGTGCAGGTCTTGATGGGGTTTGTGACCATTGGTTCTCATTCCTGGTTGCCTGCTTCTCAGGCTGAGGGATAGAAGCCATTTCAATTCTCTTAGCCATTTCAGCCTGTCCTGGGATGTGGATGCTGGCAGAGCTTTGGAGCTAAGTCCTTTTTGGAGTACTATGCAGATAATTTCAGGTTTCATGCCTAAAGAGAATCTTGTTTCTGTGATTCTGAAATTGCTTGCCCTGGATTGTGGTCTCTCATTCTTTGTCTAAAGGAGACCAAGGTATCCTGTGATTTACAGCAGGATTTTTTTTCCTTCTAATTACATTACATTGTGATAATGCTTTGTCAGGATAGAATAAATAGAGTGATTGGCCATATTATTCTGATAAACAGTTGTTTCATAGTGATTTTATTGAAAGTAAAGTTCCTCTGTTAGGTGATTCCAGGGCCATACAGAGGGTGGATTCATTTGAAGTGGGTGCTCCACTTCTGGATGAAGTCTCTAACACTGAATTACCTCACAATGTCTGAACAACTTCATTTTCTGATAATGGCTTTGCTTATCTTCCTAACCAGTTTGTACTTCTGCAGCCCTATCAGTGTGCCCTTTTTTCCCCTCTAACACTGAATTTATCATAAGAGGTACAGGTTTTGATTATGTGCCATTTCTAGTGCTTACCTTTTTATAGTGTGTAATAAGTGATGCAGCACACAGGCACACAGATGAGTTTCACCTTAACCTGTTATCAGTGTTTTGCAGCTGTGAGCTGGTGCCACTGGAGAAGCAGCAGCATAGTAGCATCTTCATTGCCCTGTGCTCTTTCCTTGTTACCAAGTGTCCCTGCATTCTCCCACCATATGGTGTCATTACAATTTTTAGCTTCAAAAATCTGTGCCACACCATGGAAAATACTGTTCCTCGGTTGCCTTGGACACAGCAAACCACTGCAGTAAATAGAAATGCAGCTATTTTATTGCACATTAATTTTGATTACTCCAGTTCTCACTTTCGTGAGTTTTTGCTTTAAATTTTATGACAAAGTAGGGGTCCTGCCACACAAGTGGTGCTGCTGCAGTACTTCTGAGGGGTTGCTGACTAGACTTTGAGGAAACTATGGGACTTGTATATCAAAATAAATCTGTCTGGAACAGTATGCAAATGCACACAGCCTGTGATTCCTCACATAAGGGTAAGTGCTGGTTGCTGCTGCTTATAGGAATCAGCCTTGTGACTTTGCTGGTAGGTGGCTGTCAAAGTGTGAAAATAACGTGAACAAGATGACTAGGAAACAAGAAGCTCAGTTTAAATTTTACAGCCTTTGATTTATACTTTTTTTTCAGGTAACTTCAAATTTTTAGGAAGACAGAGAAATGCTTCCATTTTGAAATCAGCTCTTTCATCTTCAGGATGTTGGTGGTTTAGAGAATGGTGATCGTTTGTTTTTATGAATGAGCCATCAGCACCATGCCTGGGTCCCTTGGGTTAAATCTCATCTGTAAAGATACTTTTGAGAGCAGCTTGTGGTTCTGTCCTTAATTTGAACACTATGATGAACAGCTGAATGTGCTACTTAATGTGCTGAAGCACAAGTTGGGTTTTGTCTGGCTTTTTGGCAGAAACCAAAGCAAAATGTGATTACCTTTGTTTTGTGGCAAAGCACCTGTTTGCATTAGAATTATAGTGGGCATGCCTCATGGTAGGAAAATAGTTTCTCTGGAGAGTGCTTTTTATATACTGGCAGTATTTATTTGCATATTACAAATCTGACATTTAGTTCATGGAAATAAATGTAAATAATGAGTAGCTTTTGAACTAGTCCACAAGCTTAGCAGCTGTCTCCTTTCAGTGTGGAAAAAGGTTCAGAGGATTTGATCATTATTTTATATCTCTGTCACAAGTTAACTACTTCTCTTTCTGAAATAAAAATGTAGTTTGGCTTTTGCTGGCTGAATTGCAGAAAAGCATTAATGTCAGCTCCATGAAAGCTGCAGAAAGCCCAAAACCTCCCACAGTGACAGGAGGAACCCTGGGGAGATACATGTGTCTTGCTTACCTCTTACCATAAGTGTATTTGCTTATTAGCCATCACATTGGATACAGGTGCTGTTTTTTAACAGTGCTGGCAGGGCCTGAAACTAATTGGTTCCTCTGGGTTTTCTCTTTTTTTTTTTTTCTCCATAAACTAATTATCTTATTTTGTTTGAATACAGTAAATAATTTATTGTAATTTTGATATAATGTAAATACATTGATTGCCTAAACAAGTAAGTTTTGTGATTTTGTGAATAGATTTGAAATACTGATAATACCCCATGGAAAAAAATACTTGGATGCTTTCTAAATAATCTTTAAAGAGATTCTTGGGTTTATACTTTACTACTATAAGAAAGAGCTGATCTGTTTTTTGGTTTGGAGTTGTTTTTAAAATAAATTTATTATATTCCTTATCTGCATCCTCCATTTGTAACATTGTCAGTGTTTATGCATCCTTAGGTTGTTGGGAGGCAAAAAAAGTTTATAAAGAAGACATACACAATACTCTTTTACAATATTGAGGTTTTCAAGAGTTGCATAAATACTATCATGGAGAATAAAAAGGGAAAACTTCTCCTTGTATCTCTTTTCATATATGTGTTTATAAATAAGACTGCTCCTTTCAGAGGCTTTCCTAGACAAGTCAGCCTCTGAATGATGATGCATTAGTGCTGCTTAAGCAATTAAAAAAATATGTCTAGGAAGTTATAACAAAACAAATTAAAATACACATAAATGCTTAAAAGATTGACTGGAATAAATAGGGAGCCTGAAATGTATGAAAAACTAAAAACTAAATCTTTCTGTGTTTTAATTTGCAACCTGCATCTGATGCCTCAAAGCAGGTGGAGGGTTGATCCATTGTGGGGTGGTACAGATCTCTCTTGGGTTGTGCAAGATTGTTACAGCCAGTGGGGAGAAGAGAGGCTCTCTCAAGGATGCAGTCTTACAAGGTTTTTAAACATTGATGCTAGAACAGCTTCAGAAACAGTAGATTCCTGTAGCACAGTTTCTTTTCTCTCTTCTACTTCTTCCTCTAACCAGAAGTATATAATTAAGCCTAAAATTAAATCTTCCAGAAGGGAATATCCCAGAAATAGCCCTCCAAGATCTTTTATGCCAGACTTATACAAAGATTTATGCAGATGAATAGCTTTAATCAAAGGGAAAATACTACTGGAATGAATGAAGCAGCTTTGATGTGTTATGGTTAATTTGTGGGGTTGGAACTGATTCCTGTTATATGCTGGAAGACCTCTTGCACAGTGTGGTGTGGGATTTGCAGTGTAATAGGAAGTTTAAAGAGCATGGCAAAATCGAGTTCATCTGTGAGCTTTGCTCAAAACATCTTTGAGATTCTGTGTTTAGTTTCTGAAAGGAGGAGCTGGTGGTTCTGTCAAGTTCTTACTGGAAGATAATACTTTGCATATAGGCTGTCATTTTGAAAATTGTGGGGTTTTTTTATCTGTTAAAAGAAAACTGCTACAGTATTTTGTGCCCTAAAAGCTCTTTTAGTGCATTATGTGTTGTTTTACATCCCTCTCAGTCAGTATGTTAATGGAACTCCCTCTAGTTTACAAAATTAAACCTACTTGAAGACTTTTGGCCCTGTTTGGAAATTAAAGGTTATTGGTGTAATTTTGTGCTGTAAATACAGGGTGAATCTCAGTAACTAACAAAGGAGATACAAAAATTTCATGATCAGTCTAACATGGATGAAAAATTATTTTTACTTTACTATTCAGTGCCCTGTGCTGTTGAGTGTCTCATGTGTTTGGTGTTTCTGTTACAGACAGGAACCTGCCCGATGCCCAAAGTAACCTTGGATTATGGGGGGATGGCAGAGGTGAAGATGAGCTCTCACCTGAAGAAATACAAATGGTATGTTTATCCTGTCTAGTTGTCCATTTTATTGTCTTTTCTGTTGTATTCACGTGTGGTAAAAAAAAAGTACAGATTCACCTAAATTAACTTCTAACCTTTTATGCAGAATAATGCTGTAAAAAGATACATTTTTTGCTTGTGACTTCTTGGTTCTTCTGGTAGCAGCTAGTATTTAAAAATGCTACAAAATATTTACATGGAGACATGAAATTAATAAAAGCTATCTTTCAACAATCAAAATTAAAATTATTTTCTACCATTACAATCATAAATTGCTTTGTTTAGTCAGTAAACAATAGAAGTCAAGGCAACATCAGAAGAATCATTATGAAATTTATGAAAGAATAAATTGTTTGCCCTTTATTGTTGAGCAGTTTCTAGAACACAAATAGTTGTACTATTTAACTATTACTGTGAAGTTATTCTTAATTTTATTTATTTTTATTTTTTTATTATTAAAATCAGATTGGTTTCCTGGAAAGAATAGCAACAAGGTGTCTGTCACAACAGAATTTCATTAATTTTAACACTTTTGCATTTCTCTGCTATCAGCATGTTCACAGATTGATCCAATTCTGCTTACATTTGAACAGGAAATTTCTGACATAGGTATGATTGCTGACAGCCTGTCAGATTTTTTGATACTTCTAAAATTTATCATTTTGAGCATAGTTCAAAATTCTTAGAAAACCTCTCTATGTTAACACACACTGCCTTGGGTTTATATAATGAAAGAAAAACTGATTTAAATCAGTAGCTGTGCAGCTATCAGAAGAGTGAGCTTTACAGGGCAAAGGGCTGCAGCAGTATGACTTTGTGGAGCTTCCTTGGCAGTGATTCGAGGTGTTCCCAGACACAGTGCACATCATTCTTCCAGTCAGAGATGACTGAGTTGCACACAATTATGGTATGGCTTGTTAAAGAGAAAATGTTCTTCAAAGGCTGCTCTCTATGCTCTCATGTTGTTCTTGAGTGCCAGTCTGAAATCTAGAGGCTTACTCCTGCTTTCTGTTTTCTTTGTAAGATAATCCTGCACATATTTTAATTCTCTTTTCTTTAGTACAATACTGTTAGGCCCCTTGCTGTCAGCCTCCAGTGAAACAGGGAAATGAGAGTTGGGCTCTGACAGGGCCTTCTGACTGAAAACTAATGCAGGTTGTGTTTTGTAGGCCTGGGATCATAGGAAAAGTCTCCTCTCTGGAAGGGTTTTTGAGCTTTGGAACACACTGCCCAGGGAAGTGGTGGAGTCACCATCCCCGGTGCTAATTAAAAGACATGTAGACGTGGCACGTAGGGACGTGATGTAGTGGTGGCCTTGGGTTGTTATCTTGATCTGTAAGATCTTTTCTAACCTAAACAATTCTATGAAGAGGATAGCTTGGAATCTGTAAACTGCTGTGTTGGCTTTAAATTGGGATGGTTTGTGTCATATCATACTTAGCAAATCTTCAGTCATGGTTCCATGATCCTTCATGTAGTTAAAGTAATGAAGTAAAGCCCTATCATTGCTAAACACCAATTCCTATCACTAGTTTACCTTCAGGAGAAAGCTTGGTGTTGTTCAAAATATTTGCAGGCCTACTGCATGATTTACACAATAAATTTCAGTCTGTAACTCTGAACACAGGTATATTCATGTTTTTTACAGTTATTATGAGCAGATGTCTTGTGATTGCATTGAGTGGGAAAAATCTCTCTGCTGTTTGGAGTCGTGAAAATACCTACTTTTCTCTGACTTCATCTTTTTTTGGTTGGTTGGTTTTGTCTTAAATTCAGGGACAGCACATCTAATGACTTCTCTCATGGAATAACTAAAAGGAATGGTGATTATTTCTTTTATACCTTGAATTTATTAGCCATATATGAAGCAGTTTGTCACTTTATGCCATACTTTGGTAACAGAATATTTCACTGTCATAAAAGAGGCTACTTCAATAAGCCATAAATCACTGAGCTATACTGATTGCTAGAGCTTGGTTTTATGTTCCCATCATGTAAATCCCTTTGTGACGCACTGGTGTATGATGTGTTCAGAGCTCAAACCCTTTGTTCAATTGCCTGTTTTAGCATATCTTAACAGCTGTCTGTGCAAGTGCTCCATCAGCCATGATTGCAAGTTGCAAAGATCATTTAGCAGTTTTAAAAGGCAATCTGTGCCAGTGGAAGGTTTTAAATATCAAAGAGACTTTTTAAAGAATACTTTCTCAAGTGGATTTGTGCTATTTGTAAAGGATTTAAGTCATTCACTGTTTCTTTATGGAAAATTTGTCTTCTCAATTAGTTACCATCTGTTTTTTAAGGCAGTAAAATAGGGGATTTCTAATGTTGGATATCCTTACAGAAGCCAGAAAAAACAATTGCAGTACGGTGGCCCCACTTAGTCACTCAAGGACCAACCACAGCACTAAATCTCGTGGCTCTATTTCATTGCCCTGTGCCTTGGCTTTGCTGTGAGGTGACTCCACCAGAACCAGACATACAATAGTCATGAATGTAAAGCAGTGCTGTGATGAAGCACAGCATCTGCTGCTGTGTAGTAAATATAAAATAAATATATTTTAGGTGATTATATTTTCAAAAATGCTCTGCTCTGTAGGTGGTGTCACTACATACAGCAGTGACAATGACACTTTAATGCATTGCAACATTGGTATTATTTCATTTGACAAAACCGTTGGATCTTTAGAGTGGAAATCAATGGAACTGTGCAGTATGTTGCTCTCTGTTCCCCTTCAATTCATGGAGCTGGGCACCTTCCCTGAGACTTGTACCCCACAGAGGGGTGGCAGCGCCCAGTAACCTCCTTCCTCTTAGACTCTGTGGAATCCTTTAACTCAGGAGAGAAGGCTGTTCTTTACCAATGAGGTAGGCAGTGGGCCTCTGGTACAAAAAGAAATCTGGATGTTTAAAGAAATCTGGATGTTCAAAGAAATATTTTTTTTTCTTTATGATAGAAATTGCCCGTGTCAGAAGACTAAATCTTTCTCTATGAGATACACTGTTACCCTTCTTCAAACACATACCGGTCATTTCAGACTTCTGGGAAGTTAAACCTATACATTTCATGTGTCATTTCCTTCTCCCCTTTTTCCAGTTTGAACAGGAGAACCAGAGACTTGTTGGTGAAATGAACAATCTCTTCGATGAAGTCAGGTACAGTTTTCTGTCACTTGACAGACAGTGGTCCGTGCTGGTCCCATGCCCCAGTCAGCCCCCATGTGCAGGGCATTGGCTGCAGGACACCTGCCTGCTCCTAGGACAAATCACCAGTGCCCAGGAAGGGAACCATGTGCTGTCCCACAGTGTAAAGAATGGTAGCACTGGTTACATTTGGAAGGCATTCTTACATTCTCCCTTACCCACATTTTAAAGCACTACATTTTCCATTTCTGTCCTGTTGTCTGCTGGATAGCCAGATGGCAGTAGGGGAGGTGCCACTGCTGAGCCCATGCAGAGGCAGGCAGTGGTGCCATTCACTCTCCCCAGCTGTGCAGAACACCCAAGGGGTACTCAAGCTAGAAATCAGTCCTAGGCAAGGTGAACTGCACACACCAGAGTAGCATATGAAAAGGGTGTGTCAAAATCAACTGCTTAAAGCCCAGGTATTATATGAAATGAAAAAAGGGAGACAGGTGAAATACCCTGGCAGTGAAAGCTGCTCACTGAGCATTTCTGGGGGTGCCTTTCCCAGGGCTTCATGGGGGGCTGGTTGTCTTCCAGCCAGGCACTGTCCAAGCCCTAGTCCCTGTTACTGCTGCCTCACAGACAATGGACAGAACAGTGGCCTCCTGAGCAGCCACTTACTGGGCTGGAGGGTCTGAATCTGCAACAGCAAGACACGTTTGCACAGGTTTCTAATGAAGTGTTTCTGTTCTTTGCCAAGACAAATTGAAGGAAAAGTGGTGGAAATCTCCAGATTACAAGAGATATTCACTGAGAAAGTCCTGCAACAGGTTAGTATAATTTAATACTACAGCAGCAAATACAACTTGAAGATTTTCCTGGGGGTGTTTTGGTCTTGATTGCCAACTTGTGAATATAAAATTAATGAATCTTCAATACAAATGTGAAGGAGAATACTTTTGTTTTTCAAATTCAAAATCAAGATATTTACTGTTGTTACTTACTAGAATGTACCAGGAATGGAAATGAGAGATATGTGTTAAAAGGATCCCTCTGCCTCAGAACTGGTGTTCTGTTAAATGGGTTATGTAACATCATCCTTTCTGGAAATGTTGGCACCTCTTCCAAAAGAGCTGGAAAAATCAGACAGGTTAGATTTGACTCTAGATAAATGGGAGACTTCCTGCAGCTCTTGGTGGTTTCCATTCAGGTTAGTAAAATCACCGATAAAGAAATTAGAACTTTAATGTATTACTCTCTGCCTTTGCATCAATGAAACAAAGATGTTAGTAATACCAGATTTTATTTTACTTTTGAGTTCTGCTTGTTCCCCAAGTCTTTGGAAGTGACTGGGTTTTTTTTTTGTAACATTCATTACTATTTATCAGTTTTATTTCTTTTTTAAACAGGAGACTGATATTGACAATATCCATCAATTAGTTGTGGGTGCAACAGAGAATATAAAAGAAGGCAATGAAGACATAAGAGAGGTAATATCTTGAAGTTGTGTTTTAGACTCATTTCTCTTAACTTTCAGTTTTTTCCAGGTGTTGCTTTAAAACAGCACGTGCGAGCTCCCCCATGGGACTGGTGCAGTGGGTGTTGGGTGTCAGGACAGGGGCTTGGGAAAACTGTTCAAGGCAGCTGAGCTTCTCAATAGTTCACTCTTGCTAAGCATGATCTGAATAGCTACACAGGACTGCAGAAATCTACTTGGCCTCAGCAGTTTTTAAACATGAAGGTCACCTGGCTTGCATTTAAGCACCTGTGAAGTTTTTTTAAAACAAAGAAGTGGGGGGCAGAAATTGCAGACTACCAATATAAGACAGTGTTGAAATGGTTGAAACACAATGCTGAGTGTTAGCAGAAGAAATTTTACATGCTCCTAGTAAACAAATCTCTTCCACTTTTACTAAGTAGAAGGAAAGAATGTTTTATTTTGGGAACTGAGATTTCAATAAAAATAGAGTTCCTAAATTAGGCTACTGAGTAAATGGCTCACTTCTTTCCCCCTCCTGAGAGCACACAGAAAAGGTATCTCAAGGATGAGTTGTCCACTGCTCTGCTCTTCTGAAAAGTGCACCAAACATGGCAAGAACTGAAGCTATATTTTATTTCACTTTTCACATTATTAGGTAGAACTAAGTTTCCTAAATCATCCTGAGAAACAGCTGTGAAAGGTGGTAAATAAACTTTGTTACTCACATTAGTGTTTGTATCATATAAAAAAAATCCTTACATAAATCTAAGAAATGAGAGCAAAAAATAAATCCCCTGCTGGTCTCAATTTTGGAAAGGAGTAGCCAAGAAAAATACTGGCTCTGAGACTGAAATAAATGACTGCGTTACCTCCAGAGATGTCAGGGATTTTGTTTTTGTTTGTTTGTTGTTTGGTTTTGTTGTTTTTTCATTTGTTTCAAGTCAGATTTTTATTAGAAAGATGAAGGCCTGATTCCTTTTAATCAAGGAATTTCACTTTTGAAACTTAAAACTAACTTTGAAGCATGTACTTTCCAATATAGCTCCTGGAGTTTGATTTGTGCAATTTTAAGATTTTGAGTGTGACTACAGTGTGATAAATCTAAAGAGGTACCAGCCAACCTAAATTCTATTCACCTGAAATTAAGGTCAAATTTTGTTGTTTCTCTTGTGGGAGGGAAGGGTGATGCCACCAACAGGCATTCTGAGTTGCCACTGTTGAAATTGTATTTACTGGTAATGGTAACAGGGATAACCTTTCCCTCACAGGCCATCAAAAACAATGCTGGATTTAGAGTATGGATCCTCTTCTTCCTCGTGATGTGTTCATTCTCCTTACTTTTCCTGGACTGGTATGATAATTAATTAAACATATATTGGCTCCATGCTCTGTTTGTAAATGTTCTGACATTTTTTTTAGTGGAGCAGGATATAATAGCACACCTACGTATTTTATGCATTTTCTCATACCTCTATGATGGAAATATTTTCCAATAAATAAATTGTGCACATATCCATTAGTACATTCATTTTAAATCCCTGTATCAAGCATAAAACCACACTTATCCTCTGGAGAACATAAAAGTCTTTGAAAGAGCTGTGAAGAAAACTACAAGCTGGAGCAGACCTAACAGAAGAAAAAGCAACAATACTGGTTTTGTCACAGCCACCCACCTGTGCTGTGGAGAGTCCAGCTCCCATCCCAGAGCAAGACAAAACTGTTAAGTGTGCAGAAGCATCTACACTGTCTCAGGCGTTTATTTCATCACACCACTTCAGTACACAGTGATCACTTTGCACATAAATGACCTTTACTTCTAACCCTTTGAAACTACTTGTCTCAGAAATCAGCTTGATCTAATGGTACCAATGATGATAAGGAGTCAAGGAAGAGCTTTACTTTTAAGTGAAAAGAGAGAATACAACACAAACAGATTGTGCAGTGAAACAGATGTTCTGAGATGCTGGAATAAAGCCAAAGGATAGACAATTAAACTCCTCAAAGTACTAAACCTGGGAGCAATTTTTAAACTAAAAAAAGTCTCAAAACCAAGTGTAGATAAGACTCAATAAACTCCCTCCTGATAAATCAGACGGAAAATGGTTTTGACTTCAAGAAGCATAAGCAATCTGTTTCTCCTAGATTGTAAGGCTTACTAATCTTTATTGTCTGTTGTTATGAGGAGAAAAAGAAGTTGTTTCTCATCAGTATTTACTTTTGCATTCAAGTTTTTATTGTCCTAAATTTAAGGGGAGGAGATGAATCGTGAATCATTTCTATTTAGAACAGTCTTGGGAAACAGACCTTTCCATCCTGTAAAATCTGAATGTCCTCTATAAGTATGCTGATATGAAATGTGTGTGTTTTCCTATCTCTCTTCTGAAATGTACATTTCTATACATTTTATGCAACAGGTAGCATCATTCTTATTCTTTACTATGCACAGAGTGAAAATGTCAAAAGTTACATGTGAATCAATTATATTCAATAAAGCAGATACCTGTTAGAAAATGCAAACATGGTATGTTTTAAAGATCTTCACATAAGCTTGATATTTTTAATTGCAAAGAAAAATTTGGCACATAGTTTATTGCTTCTTAGGCATTCCACATACCATGATGACGTAATAAAAAGCCTTTCACAGCTGCACTGCGTAATGCACATTTCCTATCAAATTTAGAGCACTGAGTCATAATGGTTATTTTTACTGTGTTGGGATGACAGGCTTCTCTGCTGGAGAAAAACAGAAGTAGATCTGACCACATTTGTTCTACTACAAATCTTGAGAAACAGCTTTTACTGATGTTTTCCCCTAAAAAAAAGGAACTTTTGACATGTCCACTCTACCTTGTCCCATTCAAGTTACATGAATAAAAAGGCAACCTGCTTGCCCAGATGCTTCACACACTTTTGTATGTTAAATTAATAAGATGTCTTTTTATAATGTATATTTAAGATTTGTAATAAAAATGAAAACATGATTTCACACAAAGAATAGGCAAGTTTGTAATTACAATGGAACTTTAACGTGCATCCACAATACTATGTTCTTCTATATCTTTTCCCCTCCCAAGCCATACACAAACAGTTCTACTCTTCACTCTCTTTCACATGGAGCTTTAACAGCCAGTTGTGGTAGCTAACATGCTACTGTTTCACTTGTGATGCTCCATGTTTTAAAAAGTATCAAACTGCAAACCATATATAAACAGAAAGCTCTTTGTAACTAATAAAAAGGGAAAATGTGAATGTAATACAGGAGAAAATTTAGACATACTACTCCTTCAGCTGTATCCAACAAATGACATAGTGGACTAGTACTGTGAATAGGCTTTCTGCCTCTTTAGTATGATCAAAAGATGTCATTTCTCATTAGAACATCCTGAACTGTATATTTTTACACTATCCTCAACACCCACCACTAAAACTGCCTGTGTTTTTCCATAAGTCTATCTAGTTTGTGTTTCAGTGCACATCCTTACCAAGATGCTAAAGCCACAGTGGAAATGCAGTTAAATCCTGCTGACAGCAATAAGAAAACATTGAGCATGCCTTGTTGCAGAGAACTTCATTATCACTTACAAAAACAGGAAAGGAAATGTAAGGAAAAATGCGACCTGACAGTTTCTTTCTCCATACAAGTCATTACATTATGCCCCGATGTCAGTGCTGACTATCATTCTTGCTTGAGCCCAAACTAAGCATTACTTACAGCTTTCAGCTAAACAAGAGATCACTCTAGTTATGGCTGGGGTGTTTCAGTTTGCAAAATGACAAAGAATTCAAAAACTTAATAAATTAAGTATCTGTTCAGACAACAGAACACATGATTTATCTAAGGTCCAAGCCCTGAAAATCCAGTGACAAAATCTATCAGTATCCAATAAACTGCAAGAACATATCTAACATTGGATTTTTTTTTTAACATTGAAAATGGTGTCAAAGCTCTACAGCAATGCTGATATGCACCTGGGTTTATGCCCATGAATGTTCTGCAGCAAGTTTTTGTTTTCACTTTTTTCTTTTTTTTTTGCAAAGCAGTATCAGCAAACAGAAGCAGTTACACCATAAACATGAGTAACCTCTAAATTATCCATAATTATATTTAATGAAAAGTTCCTTGAAGTCCCTTAGTTACCTTCAAATGACATAGTTTTAATAGTAAGCTTATCATACTAAGCTGATTTCTCAGCAGCTTCAGTCTCCTGTTCAGACAGTTTCTCTTCTGACAGTACTGTCATCCACGGGGACACGGAGCGCGTGATGGTTTGTTTGGCCAGGTTGTAGTGGTTTATGACTGTGTAAAATTTCCCTCGAGCGCTGGAGTCTTGTTCAGAGTAGTAGTTTTCCAACCCAGCTGGAATGCACTGATTATTCTGAAAAGAAAATCCATTGCTTAGGTTTCAGATACAGTCCCCCAGACACACATGAAGTAGATTAGGTTTTTTTTCCTCCTCTTCCTTTTAGTCTAAGCTAAGAGTCACTCTCTGTGAGTCAAGATGCAATATACATCAATTAACTACAGTATTGTCCTACTGTGTTCAAAATGTTCTTCCCTGCAATCCTTAAATTACTCATGCATTTGCCAGGAAGACCAATCTGGGTTTATGTGCCAGAATAATTAACATACAAGAAATATGCTTGCCGAAAATCATTTTGAAAAAGTATTCAGTCTCCAGTTCCAGCCACATTTTGCTGTTTATTCCTGCCCACCAAATTCCAACTGTTTGGGTTACAATTACAGCTGTCTGTATTGCACTGTTAGATTAACTTCAGGCAATTTGCCCTGGTGTTTGCAGTCTGAGGGACAGAAATTAATACAGATATACCGGTGCCAATGTATGAACAGTTTTACAGCCCAGTAGCTCACACATTATAGGGAAAACTCTGTGGGTGGCCAAGCATATGTGGAAGTGTGTACACACATACAAAATACTTCACTCCTCATTGTCAGAAGATGTAGTCAACAGCAGGCTTTTAAAAAGGTCTCTGGAGCTGTGGGACTACATTATTTCATTTCCCAAGACTGTAGGAGCGCTAAATAGAACCTGCTAGATGCTCAGAGCTTTGGAAAGTGAAATAGATAATTTAGAGAGTAAAATAAAAGTCAAATCCACTTTGCTGTCATTTTAAAAGCCAAAGTGAATGTGCCTGTGCAGTGTGTTTGTCACAGGGATCATCCAGGAACTCTTCCAGTCACTGCAGGAAGAGCCTACATAGCAGCTCCTTGCATTGAAGAAAAAAGTTATTTAGGCAAATACTGTGACCCCCAAGTTCTGCCCCAGAAGGTCTTGAGGTCTCTCTGCAGGTCCTCTTGCCACACTGGCCAGTCCAGGCAGTCCTGCCTGATACTTCAACATGTTAGAGCAGTCACCTGAGCAATTGAATTGACTCTTGTAAGCTGGAAGTAGCTGCAGCTTGAGGAAAAAATCATTTAGTAATTTCTACTCTGGCTGTTTTGAAAGAAATAGGGTACTCAGTCTTCTTGCTTCCAGCACCAGAGGACTAAAATTTATAATACTACAGCACAGCAGCTTTGTACTGCTACTGTTCTTCTACTCAGCAAACAAAATTTTATATTGGGAATTTCTCAGCAGAAAAACACATGCAAAAATTCCATGGGCTTCAAGACCAGATTCTACCTGAAAAGTGTCCACATTTACTTCTGAGTTGACTTTTGTTCATGTCAAAAAAAAAAAAAAAAAGGCATAAATAAGCGCAAGTAACAACTCTTTCAAATGGTTTTAAATCATAAAGCAAAAGATGGGTGAAGACCCAGCAGACAGTCTTGGCTTAATACAAATTTTGTCTCCTAAAAAGGAAAAAAAATCATCAAAAGGTATGAAAGAAGAAAGGAATGCTTGTCAAAACAAGAGGCTCACAGGTAGTCTTAGAAGCTGTCTGCCCCTGACAAATTCAATCCCATGGCACGTGTGATGGCTCAGAGATGCCTGGTGTCACAAGACTGGCAGCCTCCCACAGGCAGCACCTCACTGGCTTGAACAGAAGCCTCAGAGCCTGTCAGACTCACAGGAGTGCCCAGAGTTTCCATGGCCACCCTGGTTCCCTTCATCTGCCACCTTCTGTGAAGGCAGCAGCCAGGGTAAGTCTCCCTCCCAGTTTTGTTGAAGTAGCACCACAAAGCAGATGGGATTTAACCCTGACTAAACAGCACCTGTGGCAATTCAGCACTGTAAGTCAACAGAGCTTTCCTGTGCTCATAGTCAATGTGTGTGCCAGCTGCAAGACTGGGACCTAGATTTATAAAAACATAATCCAGGAATATGGAATAGAGAGCTATTTGAGATGCATATTCATATACATCAACCACGTCATCTTCTGGAAGTATTATCCATGTTTTATCTGGGAAAACTGACACTACTTCTGATGTGATAAAATGACTAAGAAGCACATAGACACAGACATATGTGTAGTGATTATTTCACTTAGTCATGGGATGTAATCACAATTCTAAATATTTAAAGTGGGGAAAGGAACACAATCCATTGAACTAATGAAATCTGCCAAGGAAATTCAAGCAAATATAATTATTAGAGCTGAAGACAAGCCAAGATTAATGACAAAAAAAAAGGCAACAGAATCCTCTGTTGATTTCAGAAGCGATTTGCTTTGTAGCAGGCAAAAATGACTCAGTGATGTTTTTTGGTTTCTTTTTTTTGAGGGGGGGGGTGTAGTTACAAACATGCAAGACATCTGACAGAAGAGCCTTAAGAAACAGACATCAGTTTCCCTCTTGACTGCATTTTTGCTCCCAGGATTTCATGCTTCTAGAAGAGATGGGAAAACAACCTCTCCTTTCACTTACTGCCCCTTGTGTACTGCCTAAGGACAACCCCCTGGATTAGTTCACAGTCAAACCAAGCCATGTAGCTCCCAGTGACTGAGTGATGGGAAGATGGGTACTGCTGCTGATTCTTACCTGCCACTTTCAGCTATGTAGAACATTTATTTCCATCCTTTTTATTTGTTGCCATGGTTCCCAGGTGAGAGAAGGAAGGCCATGAGGAGAAACTGGGATGCTCCAGAGTGACTTGCCAATCTTTTTTCTTTTTTTCACAACCCTTCTATTTTGGAAATTACTTACAGGTTATGGCTTTTGATGCCAGAGAAAACCCTAGTTGACAGTCTATATCTGGCTGAATTAAGATGATTCCTTTTGCTCCTTTGACATGAGGACCCCAGTGGACTTCACTTATAAATAGTATCATCTGTCACGTTAACTTTGCTGGGTCAATAATTTCCCAGTTTAACAGATGATGGTGTGGTCCTCAATGCACTGAAGTGACTTTGCTGTACTGCCCACAAGTCTGTCAGAATGCAGGTGCTTTGGCAACAAAAGCTAAAGGGTAACAGACACAGTACAGAACACACTGAAACCCTGGGGAAATTCTTCTGGATGTAAGTGCACTCAGGTTTTTGTGGTGAGTCTCACCAGGAGGTTCTGGTGAGTGCTCCAGAGAAGCAATCTGCACAGCAGCAGTACTGAGGCTGTGAGCAAGCAAGCACAGAAATAAGACTGCTGTACAAAGGAAAATGAGCACCTTTTTAAGCACACCTTCATGCCCCGGAGGCGTAGTACAGCAGAAAGCTTTGGAACTGCTCCATGTATGAGAGCATCAAAGCAGAGAAGAGAGGCTGACTCAGAGCTGTGGTTAGCTCAGCCTTTATGCAGAGATTCCTGCAGCACCAGGCTTCCTGAGGCAGGCACACCTTTGCCCTTAACCAGGAAATCACATCAGCATCTAAAGCCTGGGAACATCCAGGCCAGGTGATGTTGAGTCCACCTGAAACATGAAGCCAGTCCACAGAGACACTGGTCACAAGGTGACAGACCTCATGTGTCCTAGGACATCTGTGCCAAGCTATGCCATCACATATCACGGACACTCCCAAAAAAAGGACACAAATAAATACAAAGTCATTTTAACAGTGGTAGTTTTCTGGCCTTGTGTCATTTGCCAACATCCTTATTGTAGAACTCTTTCTTAAAAGAGGTACATGACCAAAGATGCTTTGTCTCCTGGCATTGTGCCATCAAGCAGCTGGAAACAAAACACCAGCTCCAAGAAAACCACCAGGAAAGTAACCATGATGCAGCCCTGTGCATGTGCTGCACCTCATGAACACAGCATGAGCTATGGGACATTCTGCCTAACTTCTGTCCCAAACACAGGACCCAAAAGAGAGAAACAGAACCAGACTCTGGCCACTGGGCAGCTGAAATGTAGCTGGGAAAGTGTTCTTTCCTTAAATATTTGTGACACTGGCAAGAAAAGCCACAAGAAGTCAAAAAGCTGCAACTCAAAGGAGAGGACAGCTTGGTGTGAAAGGAGGCAGAAGCAGGAGGCTGTTGCTAGACTCACACAGGAACATGTAACTGGCTGTTCCTGTCAAGCTAGGATCACATCAAGTCAGGCTTGAAAGGAACATAACAGTCCATATTCCAGACTGTTCAATGCCAAGAGAAAGCTTAGGGGAAAAAAAGACCTATTGTCCCCTGAGACATGAACATAGAGGAGTTTCAGTGCATGTTTGAGACAACACAAAAAGCCAACAGCAGAACCAAAAGCTGGATCTCCTGAGTTACAGCCAAGTATTCTAACCACAGTATCTTCTGCCCTTGAACAAAGGGGAAGCAGTAACCAACTGATGCTTGAACCAAAATTAATCCAGAAGGGCATCACTGATTAAAATTTTGAACTAGGTTCTTGTAAGATATTTATGTGCTTGAAGTGACAGATAAAATCCTGAACAGGATTGCTGAGGAGTGCTGAGGCAGCCATCCCTTCTTGAATCCTTTTGAAGTTCGTACTGGGCACCCTTTTGATTTATTACGTGACTAAATATTATTAAAAAAATTAAGGAGAATAATGCCATTATCACTGTTACTTTTCTTACCTAATTACAGCCAAGTTCAACTCTGCTAAATTTACAACTGGGAAGTCAATGTTACTTTCCTGACTTTCAGCCCAGATCATAGCGAAGAAGCCAGCACCACCATCTCACACAAATAAAGTGAACCCAGCCTCCTTTTGGTTAGAACCAGTATTTTTTACAATAAATGTGTTTTCCCTTTTTTGGCATCACTTTTGGCAGTAGGGCTCAGAGGTCACTGTTCTAGAACAAGAAGTTCTTAGTACAAAAATAACCCTGAAGTAACTCTACTACTCTTAATGAGAACATCACTCTACTTTTTCTTTGACACATATTCCAGATTTTTTTTCTCCACATTTTATCATTTTCTCATTTCCTAAGACACAGTAATTTGGAGTGCATCATTAAACCATATGACCCATAAATGAGGGCTTTGTTCAGACAACTGCAGTTTGAGAGACACCAGTGTTTAGACTTTTGCTATATTTTCAATGATCAATGTGTTAGCAAAATAACATTATTAATATTGTGCAATAGTACAACTTCAATTATAAATTACAAAGGAAAAGCACAGCAGGAAGCACACTAACCTATGTAAAGAAACACCAAATCTATGCAATACAGCATGCCGTAATCAAGGTTATGCCTAAAACAACACAATAGTCCATACTCTACTGTTTTTCTACAATGGGTATGCAATTTACCTTGAAAACAAATCCTTCTGGACAGGTATGATCATACTTGTAAACCTTGTAGACTACCAGAAATACAACACACGTTAAGAACGCAAGGGCAAAAAGGACCAGCACAGTTACCTGTAAAGAAAAATAAAACATGCTTATGTTAGTAATGCAGTGCTTGTTCTATTGCTGCTGGTTACTGCAGGCAGCAGAAGTCAGCTGTGAATGCACTTTACAGTAAAATCAAGCCAAGGATAAAACCAGCTGCTTAATTATTGAGGGAGAGCAGAGAAGCAGCACCTAAGTGCTTCTACCCTACCCTTCTCAGAAAAAGGATCATCTGGGCAGTGGCACATTGCCTGTGTACTGCAAGGCTTTTTTTAATTATATTTCTGTTCAAGGCACATGAGGCCAGGACACACCAAGGTAGTTTGTGTCTGCTGTTTTTTCAGTATGTGGATGATGTAAGTCTAAGTCTAGTTTATGTCAGCTGCTAAGCGTGTTTGTTTTCCCTGTGCCTGCCCAAGAATGGAGTCAGGTGATAGTAAGTTAGCACAGGTGTCATCCAGAGGTGACTTGCAGGGCATGGACAAACTAATGTCAGCCCTTTCTTTTAAGGATTAGAGGTCATTGCACCTGCTCTGAACTTAGGGGTAGTTACACCAGTAGTCTGCATTCTTGGTTGCTCAATACTCCTTAATTTATAGGTTGAAACAGTACTCCTTCATCACACAGAGCCTGTACAGGAGCAGTTGAATGCCCATCCGTAAGGAAATTACCCCCTGTTGAACACTGGGCTGGCCTCCAGGAGTTGTGTGGCACCTCTTCCCACAGTGCTCACAGAGCAGCCTTACACACAGCCTGATGTGGCTTTTCACCGTGTCCTTCAGTGCCTCCCTGCCCCTGAGCCTGGGCTGCAGAGAAGTCCAAGACACACCTTAAGACAAAGCTGAGATCAGTGTCAGGATCAAGCTAACCTTTCCCAGGTACAAACTGAGCAGCTGGAGGCCAGCAGCCTTCTGCTGTGTCACAAGACAGAATTACATCACCCACTGATGAGAGAAAGCACAAAATTTTGTCTAGCAGTTGCAGTACAAAGCTCTCTAAATCAGACACATTTTGTGGAAGGTGTGAGTGAGCAAATAGCATTCTTTACCTGGAAAAGTATCCCAGATGTGTGTTTTTATTATTTTAAAACTTGTACTGATAGACAAATTAGTAGGTCATGGAGACTACACAGTAAGAGTGATTGAGATTAATTTTCTTTTGGCAAGTTAGAAAGAAGCAGGCATGTGCTACAGCATAAGAAACAGTAATAAACAGAAACGATCAAGATTATATTATTAATTTTTTAAAACAAAGCATAATATGATCTAAATTTAAAGTAAGATGAATAAACCAGCTATATACACCTCCTGAAAAATGAATTTAGGCATATCAGGGTCAATTAATTGAAACAAGAATAATCTGGTATTTGAAAAAGCCAAACCGACAAAAATTGTAGCTTTGCCTCTTGGTAAAAACAACCACCATACACCCCCCTTTTGGTAAATCTCTGAACTAACAGAGTTTGCAACACTGTAAGCTATGTGTGGCAGTGATGTTAGGACATTTCAGGACAACAATAAACTTAAGGGACTTCTCATCCTGTGAAAGCAAATCTCATCATGGGCAGACAACAGCAAGTGCTATATTTCCTGGCTGAATCAACATTGAGTACTGTGTGTTGCCAAAGCCAGGGATTTAATAAGGATTTTTGATAGAAAAAAAATAAGCAAAAAAAGGGAAAGCTGGAGTAGAGGCAAGGAGAACAGCAGATCCAAAAGTAATTTAGCAGCAGAAATGTAGATATTAATGTAACAATTGAAATGAGACATGGAGCAACATGTTTAGTTTCTCAGCAGTCATTGGAGTACAAAAAGAAAAAAAAATTCTTAATTAACCTCTGAAAACATCACACTGACAACAATTTTCATATCTAATTAGCCTTTCTCCAAGTTCATTACTTGTTTGCATACACAAAAATTAACATGGATAGCTCACTCTGTCTTGTCAACATTGTATGTTTTCCTTACATCTCCTATGCCTCAGTGTGTCCTGCGTGAATCCAAGAGACAAAGTACATTTTCACCTTTCTTTCTGGTCATTCTCTGTGGCCCAGTTTAATAACAACCAACATAACACTCCCACACATCCCAGCTGTGCCCTAGCTCAGCCCTTCCAATAGGTTTTTTATCAGGGTTTTTAATCAGGCTCCTGGCTCCACAGAGCCTTCAGCAAAGGCTGCTCCCTTCAGGAACTGTGGCATGGGACATGGGTATCAGGCACAACTGCTGTGGCACAGATCAGCTCAGCTTGTATATGTCACCACCACAGACAGGAGCTAAGAGTTTTAAATGTTATGAAAAATATTCTTGAGAAATGTATTTGAAAATATATTTGAAAAATATTCTATAAAAGTATTTTAACCATGTTTCCTGGCCCTTCTACTAGCAGCCACTAGTAGTATTGTAATGTTATTTCCACACTGTCCATTCAGACATACACATGAGGTCTCAGGAACATACTGAGGCAACATACTAACAAGCAGTTTTGTAATTGAGGCTAAACGTTAAGATAGTAAGAAAAAACTATATTTCCACAGTCATTGCAGGATCACTCTTCAAAGCTTCAAAACTGCTCTGAGAAGTCACTGCTTTTTAAAAGAAGAGCCCAGTGTTGTGTTGATTGCTGGAGCCTGGCAAGTTGCAGAGCCATGGCCTTGAGTGATTTGCTGAGACCTGTTTTCAGTGGCAGTGTGGGGCTGTGAGTTCTCAATGCTTGTACAAGTTCTTCCATTGCCACAGAGTCAGCCTTGGGAAGAGTTCTCAGGGGTCCTGCTTCAAAAATATCACAGAATTTTCTCTCTCACTTACTGTATTTCCTAATGTTACTAATTTTGGTATTAACATGTAAATTTTTACTCTCATTATCTCCAGTGATTTGCAATCACACTCCATTTGCAAATCCCTAATCAAGTAAGCTCTTGTCTCCTTCTTATTAGGAGAGAAGCTCCCTTCTCTTACCACTCTTCAGGATACGAGGAACTTCTATTTAAAGACAGTTGCAGATGAAAATGCTACAGATGGAATCCAGCAATGGATTTCTTTCCAAGGTGATTGCCATCACCTGTTAATCCAATCCACTTCTCCCTTTTAAATTGAAAAATCCTTTTCCTTCTTCTAATAGCCATTTCTCTTCATTCTCATAACAAACCCACCCCAGTGGCCCACAGGGACCACTTCTGAACCTGAGGCAGTCAGCTTCTCTCCCTACACTAACACAGTGCAACCCTTCCTCTGTGCCTCACCTTCTGAGCCCTCTCTTCCCAGATGCTTTTCAGAGATAAAAACATGAAAAAAGAGAAGGCAACAAGCAGTTCTTCAGACCACAAGCAACCCCAAAGCTGTCATGGTACTGCTTTCTTCCATAGCAACTTTGCACCCTCACTATAAACTACAGTTATTTTCTTCTTACCAACACACTACTCACAACCTGCCTTCCTCCTCAGGCAGGAGCAGCTGCCATGCGTGCACAAGCACCACTTCCCTTTCTCTGGAAGGAAATCTTGATCTCCTTTTTTGTGGTAGCCAGCTGGCAATGCAGGACCCTACACAGTACATTCACAAGCAGAGAACTCTTGTGAATTACTGAGATCATTCACTGCCATGTACATCCTGCAGAACTCCAAGGTGACTGTCACACCTCAAGAGTGATGGGCTTTTAAAATACTTTTCTTGTAGTAACTATAAGATAGGACAAACAACCATTTCTTTTAACTAAGAATTCAAAGTGTGATTTTGCTTTCATCTTGAATGTGACATTTAAAGTTAGTTTTAAGGGGATCTGGCAGCAAAATGAAGCAAACAGAGAAGATGACAAGATATTATGTATGTGGCAGATTTTTGAATAGATTGTAAGTGAAGAGCAGAAGAAGGACAACGTCTAGCCGTAAGCCATTAGAGTAATCAAAATGAGAGATGACTAATGAATGAACTAAGCATACCCAGAGCAAAAAACCTGTCTTCAGACTCTGTAAGCAGTTAGCTGAACAAATGAAACTCACCATATCTGACAACTACACTATCATGTAAACAGCTTGTGATAAGGCCTTTACCATCAGATCTAGCAGATCTTCCCTGTCAGTCCATGGTACTTTGCCTCAAGACTATAAACTAAAGACTACAAGCCATATTTTCTCTGCCTGGCTACTGCAGTCTCCTTCTTCCTCACTCCACTAATGTTTGTTTGGACTCCTTTTTTAACCAACCTGTAATACTACAGCAAAACTGTTCCAACAATGCCTGCTTCTCTTCACACCCTTTCCTGGTTGTATTTCAAGGCATACACAGCTCTACCCATTTTGCTTCTCTCAGCTGCATCCATTTTGCTGTTTATTTTATCCCACTGTCCCATTAAAGCCTGGGTATGATTAATTTCTCCCCTGCCTTCACTTCTACTTGTCTAAGCCTTCCTCTTGCCTGAGATTCTTTCATTAAGTCACTCATACTGTGCTGTTCTGCACCATGCCTTCCTTCATGCTTTTTCTTCTGTCAGCACAAAAGGCATGGAGAAGCATTCCTCTTATTAGAACAACTAACAAGATATGCAATGATTTTCACTGCTCAGTCACTGGCTCTTGGTCACATCTCCTCTCTGCTCCACATCTATGCATTATCTATTTCAACTGCAGCCTCTTGGGAACACAACTTTCATTTCTGATAGGTTTGTGAAGTGCAAGGCACAGACTTGCTGCCAGCCCTGAACAAGAAGAGTGAAAACATACACTTACAGAGCACCCTTTGTGGGAAATTATTTAGAGCCAATTAATGCTTTGCTCACCAGAAAAATACAGAGACCTTTGGAGTAAAATACAGCAACTCTGTACAACTACTTAGGATGGGAAATTAAGATTATTTCTATCCAATTTAAAGTGCAAGAGAATTTTAGGCAGACAGCCTGTAATTACAATAGATTGTGTCTGGCTACATCCCACAGACAAAAATTCATAAAACATTGCACTGACTTTCTTGCTAATGGCCATGACCTCCATTTCACCTCTCTTCACTAAAATCCTGCATCTCCAGCTACACAATGCCCTCTACCAGGCACATTAGAGAACACAAAAACCAGCTTTCCACTTATCACTGCTTCTGCAAAATTATGTCCTTGTTTGCTATTACCTCAGCCTGTCCCTGGAAGTTTAACTGAAAAACATGTCTGAAACAACACACTCAAGGACTAAGAAATGGGAAATGGCAATGTGAAAGAAAAAAGGAACATTTACATCTATACATGCAACATTTGACTCATATTCATTTACTGAGCAATGCAAATTACACAGAACACTCTGGTGCAGTGCCCTGTACTTGCTGTGGGAATATACAGGATGATCTGTGACTCCAAAAGACAACCAGGTGCCATGTTTCAGAAGAGTATTTCTAACATTACATGTCATGTTTAGTTGTGGTATCCCTCCACTGAACTCAACTGCTTCACCACAACATTCCTATCAAAACTTTGTGCTCAAAGAGGATGATGGTTTGGGGGCAGATTTTACAGAAAAAGCAGTAGAAATCAAAACACTGTGCTTCTTAAACAGAGGAGGGAACTGTCTTTGATGCTTACCTGGAGATGACTGGGAGTAGCAGTAAAAAATGCAAAAAAGGTAGGCAGATTTATGAGGACAGGAAGAGAAAAGAAGCTACAGAACCAGAGCTTATTAACAGCGACAGTGCAAGACAACAGGACCAGTCTGCAAGGGAATTGATTAATGAAACCTGAGGGAACACACTGTTACACAAAAACAGGTTAACAAGGCACTGGCCTTGAGATCCCAGAACTGCAGCTCAACTCAGCTGTTCATGGCAATGTTCCTGTCTTCTTCTATCACACAGCACCATATACTGTATTTCTTAACAGGGATCTGAGGAAGCAGTTCAAGAAACCTTGTGGCACCAAGATAAGAATCTTACTACCTTCTCATACAAACCCAGAAGATACTATTGAGGCCAGGAAAAAGGCTGCATAATGTTATTACAGCAGAGGAAAGGTTATTTAAGTGATGCATCTGGAGACATCCAAAACATCATCTGTGTCACCTGTGTGACTGGTTCTGTTCCAGTAAATGGATTTCTAATGGAGAAAGGCAGAGGACACCTGACTTATAGCAGGGGAGCTGTGTTAAGCATCCACTCTACTTACATCTGCCAGCTCTGACTATAAATTCCTTTCAACCAAAAATTTAGCAGGAGGATTGTCAATGTCATATCAGAGAATATCAAACATTAAAAAAAGGAAAATGACAGTTGCCATGCAGTGCCTTTACTTGCATCAATTACTTAAAAATAATTGTTACATTGAAAGAACTACCTCCTTTATTTTTCTTATTTGAAGTAGTAATGAAAAAATGTAAAGCCTGCCAAACACTTATACTTATGAGTAACTTTAATCCTATGAATAGTTCCACTGGAGAAACAGAACTACTAATGACAGTAAGTACCTGTCACTCTTCCAGCACTAAGTGACAGACACAGAATCTACTTAAGGAAGTGATACCTGTACAGGAATCAGTTGACATTTCCTGCTCTTAAAAGACTTTTAAAGTGGAAGCAAAGAGCTGCTCATCACACAAAGTAATCACACAGCAGCAAAGAGAGGACAGTTTTCCTTGCTTCTGATTATTTTGCAGCAATAATAATCACTGGCATTACTAAGAAGAGGTAGAAAATTGCTGAGGCAGAAACATGTTTGAAGGATGCCCCTTTTAAGACCAAAAAAAGCACTGAACAGTTCGATATATGGTGCTTACATTTTTGCAGTCTTAAAGTGACCAGGTAAAACTGCAAGAACTGATCTTGAAGTTTCAATTCCTCTTCCATAACTTCATGCAGACATTTCATCAGCTGATTGCTACTTGATAGTACACAGTTTGCATGGTGTTAGCACAGAGATAAGCTTGAGGCTTTGGCTCTGCAGTTAGATGTATGTAGAGATGTCAAAGATAAAATCAGAAGAACTGAACTGCCTCTGAACAGAAACCAAAGGCTGAAAGCATATCACAGCTTGGGTTGATATAAGGGCTTGAAATTTATTATGAAAAATCAGTGCTTGCTTTCAAAATACCTCTAAATGTTCTTTATTGCTGTTTTCTCAAAGACAGAAAAAAAAAGTCACGCTTTGCTGCAACAGATATTTAATTGTTGTGTTTGTACACAACTGCCAGCTGTAGCCCAATCAGTGGGTGCCAGAGTAGACATCCCACTACAAAATCCAACTGGAGGTTGAAAAAACACTGCTCTGTCAATGGGGGAGGCAAAGGTTTGTACTTGGGTAACTCAGACCATCATTTTTCTTCTGCCCTAACTTCCTCCTATGTCCTGGTTCACAAGGATCCTCTGTTACTCTGTAGAGTGGACAAATTTACAAGAAAGAAAAATCTGCCTTGTTCAAAGTCACTTTCCAGATGTTTTCCAGAACCAACTCCCTACATGAGCCTACACTGTTCAAAGAACAAAAGCAAGACATCTGTTTCTCAATGGGAAATAATCTTAAGTGAAAAAAATCACATCTTCCTTGGTGTGGTTAGTGCCATAAAAATAAATTAAGACAACAGGGTTCTCAGAATCAGGAAATCCTCACATTCTTTTGAGAGATTCTGATCTGAATTCAGAATGTGGCTTCATAGAGGAAAATGATACTTGCAGTTTTCTTTGAAAACATTCTCAGCTCTAACTGTGGTAATGTGAATTGAATGCAGAAATATATATTTTATAATTGATTATTCACCAGGTGCTAAAACATCAAATAAGCTACATGACATATGCACATGCTGGAGTGACTTCATTTGTTATAATGTGTAACTTCTCAAGAAGAGCAGCTTTAGATGATCTGCACTGCTGAATCCCAAAAATGCAATATGCTTTGTCATTATTTAAGGACTACATCCTAGAATACACATGTGAATTATTTGTAAATATGACTGACTCACTTGCTTTATTTTTAGCACAACACTTGGGCTGTGTCTTGTGGCAAGCTTGTGCATTGGTAATGTACCATACTGAAGTCATTAAAATGGCATCTGAAAGTTTTTTCATGAACACAAGCCAAAGTCAGTATCTCACCAGTTAAATAACGCATTTCATAATTACAACAAATATTTAATTTTCAAACAAATGTATTTTTGCTCTCTCAGAATCAACAGCAGAAGTTAACATGATGGTTTCACAATTAATAAGGGCTCAGGAGAAAACCTCACACAATCAGTACTTTTCATCTACATATTTATGAAACGTTATCAACTATTCATGTAATATTTATTACTGGGAGTGGTGAATATGACAGTCATCCCCACTGGAGAGCTAGTCAGTTTCCTTTAAAATGTTGCAGCCAGCATAATTAAATTCTAAAATTGTTATATAGAGATTAAAGGGCATTTTTAGGACCCAAATGTTCTGCATGAACATTGTTTTCAATTAACTGAACCAAAATTTTCCTAACTGATCAATCCCCATACTCTTTTCTGGAAACCTAGACTTACAGCCATAATGTGAATCACCCTGCAATTCCCAAGAGATAGCAAATCCTACAGAAACCTCTCTCTGATGCAGCAGTTACCTAGCAGCAAAACCTAGCAACCCTGCAGTATAAGATTAATCCCAGAGTGATCATCATAAAGTAATATCAAAAGGATATTTTATTTAAGTATGCCATCCAAAGGTATATAAAAATGCAATGCAAAAATCCTCAGGCTTTTAGCTGTTCAGCTACACAAATTAGAAAAGACTACCCAACAGCACAACAAGCTATTTATTTGTTTTCAGCAAGGTCTCATTTGCTCAGCTCTCCCAACAAAGACAGAAACCCTCCCAGGTTTACAAAAGGATGCACAAGCCTTTTAAATGTGACTAAGATATTCTAAACCTTTCCTTAGCTACAGTTTAATGTTCCAGCAATTAAATCCCTTGGACCCTACTGCTAAACCATAAGTGCAAAGTTCTTCAGGTATAGGCTCTGCTCAGCTGCTTGGAACCAAAGTCCTGTCAGGGCATTCAAACTAAAAACTGCCTCTCCTTTCTCTTCTACAACACAGTAAGCATTTTCCAATCACCTTAGTGTGACCAGGACATGCACAAAGACAGCCAGACATAAGCTCTCCTTGTTCTGAGCTGCCCATTTGCATTCACCCTATCCTCCTCACCTGAGAGGAAGGGGATTGCTCTCAAGGACTGGTACCATGGTGCCAGAAGGATAAAGAGAGAATGTGAGCCAGAATGTAGCATTTTCCCTGAGCAATGGGATGTCCTTGCCCCAAACCAAGGAACAGGAAAAGCTGGAACTAGGATTCTTACCTCCTTGGTAAAACCCTACCACACTCCATAACATCTCTTCTTGGCTGTCTGGGGTTCCCCACACAGCTGACTGAAACCCACATGCTTCATTGCATGGCTGGAGACCACCAGGTGAATGGCACTTAAAACATATGTCACAGCAACACTCTGCAAAGTTCCTTTCCAAATATAGTCTAATCCCTCCTTGAGCCTTCACTTTGTTTAGCATGCTCTGATTCCACTGAGAGCTGCATATACACTTCTGAAGGTCAGCTTGGGCCTGGGCAGCTTTTAGAGCACTGCTCAGGCACAACAGTACCAAAATCTCTGTGTGTGCCCTAGAACTCCTGTCATGCAGACAGAGTTTAGAACTGTGCAGTAGAAAGAGAATCCACACCTTTACTGAAACTCTTTATTTTCCCCTCATACTAAATATTAGGCTTTCCAAAGGTATTTGCACTTGTGCACTGCAGAGTGTGGATGCCCACTGCTTAAAAATGCTTTGGTATCCTTGGGTAAGATACCAAATTAGAAGCACTGGAAACCTGCAGTCTTATTGTTAAAAGGACAGGGGAGCACAAGCTGAAGTGCCAACTTTCCTGCTTTGCTTTAATTACCCAGAACAAGAAAAACTATCCTCTAGTGGGAAGGGGGAAAGGATATTCAAGCCTTGCATCAGATACACCCTCAGGTTCCCTATGGGACTGATGAAGGGAGTAGTAAGGGAGTGGACACAATCTGAGTCAGATTCTTTCTGAACTGCCATGTGACAGTAACAGGCATCACCAAACCATAAGATTAAATGTGACCAGGAAAACTGATAGGAAAGAGCTCTGATATATATCCCTGGGTTGCCAAGTCATATATTTAACTATAAAAAATACATAATGGACTATGACAGTGCTTTTAAGAGAATGGCTTGGCCACAGTGATAAATAAGAAGCCAAAAAAAAAGAAATGTTCTGGTGGTTCTTGTCCTTCAACACAAACAGGAGCTTTATCCATGCCATGAGCACTCCCCTGTGCAGCCCACACACACCCTGGCAAGGCACATTCTGGAGCCCACACACTGACAGAAATGCCTCTGGAATTCATCTGCCAGTGAGAGATTACAACCAATAAAGCTGCAAGATTTGATTTTGTTTCTAATTGTTCAATTTTGAACTATTATAACATTGAATTAATTTTTCTCATGTCCAGCTATATCCACAACAGGCACTCTGTTACAGCCAGTTCTGACTACAACCAGCAATTGATTTTAAGCACTTCTGCAAACACAACTGAGACATTAACATCTTCACATGGCACTGCTTACCTTAAATCTTTCTGAAACCCCTTCAGTGATGCTGATTGTGAATTCAGCTATTTTAGGAGTACGGAACTTTCCCTTCTTGCGGTCAGGTTCATATTCTGTTTTTGTTTTGACCACAACCTTTAAGAAAAAGAATCAATCACAAAACTGTCAACTAAAGCTGGCCACAAAAACCTTAATTATTCTTTAACTCTTCTTTTATCTGCTTACAAACACATCTAGCACCATATCTTTCCCCTCCCCACTTTGTGTAATTCTTCTTTGAAAGTGCTAAATTATTAATTATTTTTCCAGTATATCAATCATCAACTAACCTCTCAAAGTGGTTTTGATGGACCTACAGCAAGATTTGTTTTGCAACAGTTTCACAAAGGTTCCATTTTTTCATCTGTGGTGATACTGTGCTCTTGTACTAGGCAAGGATAGGTCAAATCCAAATCATGGACCTTCCCACTTTGGATAGTTTGGAAATAGCTACCTCCATTTGCTTCAGGAAATTCCATTAATGGAATTTCAAACTGGACACCAACAGAAGATTATTGAAGAGTACCCATAAAAATTTTGCAGATAACAATGGCATGTTCTTTGATGGCAGGATTTTGAATTAAAAAAAAAAAGTGAAATAACACCCATGTAGTCCAGTTGCTATTCACCATGTGATAGACTATGGCCCTTGGCACTCTTATTTTTAACATCTAATTTCTGAATTATCAGCTGCAAGCAGCAAGATGCACACGAACCCTTGTGTTAATGAGATTTCTTCAAACACCCAAGGCTCTTCAGTTTATTCTTTGCTATGAACTACTGCCCCAAGCTACACAATTTAGCACCTTACCCCTATTCCCAAAATACTCATTACGTCAGTTGTATCTCTAGTGTTCTCCGAGGCATTCGAACCACACAAAATTTTCACATAACTAACCTATTTGCCTCATTTTTGTCTTCTGCATTTTTCAGGAACTTTTTCCAAGTATTATTCTCAAGCTAGGGTACAGTTTATTGTAGTGATGGTGCTATTACAATTTGCTCAATTTCCTCTGTTTTTCCAAAGAATAAATACCTACTCTTTTAGATTTTTGAAAATCAAATTCTATCTTTAGCACAGCCCACAGTATTAATAGCAAATACATTAATCACAGAAAGGCCTGGATTGGAAGGGATCTTGAAGATTATCTTGTTCCAACCCCATGCCCCAAGGTAGGGACCCCTTCCACTAGACCAGGATGATCAGAGCTCCATCCAGCCTGGTCCTGAACACCTCCAGGGATGGGGCATCCTCAGCTTCTCTGGGCCCTGTGCCAGGGCCTCAGCATCCTCACACTAAACCTACTTTGTTTAAAGCCATCGCCCTTTGTCCTGTCACTACAGCCCCTTGTAAACAGTCTCTCTCCATCCTTCTGAAATTAAGATGGTGACACTTCAGGTAGCCAGACACTGAAATGAGAAGCCTTGGGCCCCGTTCTTCTCACTGCCCTGAGTGGTACCTGGAATGTGTAATTGTACCTAGACTCAGTACTAAAAGTTTATTAGTACTCAGACACTTTCGCAGTATTACACATACTTGTTCAGGACATAGGTTTAAAACCTACTTACCTATTTTCAGCTATAATTAGTAAGACAGTAGTTATTACCTATTTAACTTTATAGCTGCCCAAGAGCATAATGGAAGTTAACCTGATGGTTTCTGGAATGCTTTTTAACATCTTAGTTCCCTTCCTCCCCCTTTATGTTACATAATTTCAGGCAACTCAAATCACATTCAGCTGACACTGAATGTACAGTTCTAACTGCTTGGTTATGTAATGTCTTCTTTTGTTTAACATATCTAAATATGAATTTAAATCACTTCATCCCTTTAATTTAGAAACTGTCAAAATCATCAAATCCTTAGCACTGTAGTCTCTACTGTTCAAGAAGTTATGCTTCACTGCCATGCTGGAGCCTTGCAAGTGGATAATAACCATAGACATATGAAGAATGTACTTCTATTCATTATACATGAGTGTCTGCATACTTCAGAATTTGATCTGTGCGTCAATCTTTTCTTAATACAGTTTCTTTTTTTTTATGTCAATTGCTCTGCTCCTGCCTTTGAGTCTCTAACAAGCAGTAAAGAGACACTGACTTGACTAACCAGTTACAGAAGGACACCGGCAGGACCAATAAATTTAATTTTCCCCCTCTATGTCTGCCAAAGGAAAAGAAAGCTAATATACAATTGGACAGTGGCAAGTAGAAGAGCCAATCAAATATTCCTTTATTTAAGTTTCTAGCTTAGCTGGACATTTGCTTTCATTCAAGGCAAATGCCATCCAGGTGGGAGGAGTTCTGCCCATTCCAGTAGGAGCAAATGGGCTGGCACAGAGCCCTCTGGGCTCACAACAGAGGCTCTGCTCAGGTTAAAGCTATTAACATGCAGATCCCTCATTCAGACTTCTGCTTAGCAGGGCAGGAACAGAACAAATCCCTTTGGTCACTGGTCCCTGGTAATCGGTTCTATCCAGTCACCAGTTGGCAGATGTATCAGACACGGTAAGACTTAGCTTGTTCTAAAGCCTCAGGGTGTGATTTTGTCCTCGGTTACAAGATTTACACCCATGTAACTGAGGGCATAAAATGGACCCTCAGGCTCCTGAACAGCTGTTATGGCTTATTGCATTTATGCCTGCCAACTGGTCACCACACACAACACAGAATGGTGTTGATAGCAATTAAAATGGAGGTCACACATTTATTTGTATTGCCTACAAGCAGCACTCTGCCGAGGAAAATTTTACAAGCTAAAATTCTTTACCCTAAGTCCAGATTATCTGGATTTTTGAGAGGTTTGAGGCATGTATAGCTATCAGTTTATCTAGAAGTAGAATTCAGCTTGTAGAAGACACAAGGCCAAAAATAAAAACTGTATGAAGACCACAAAGCTTTTTATTAGCAGATGCATGTGGGAAATTACAAGTAAGAATCCTATTAAAACAGGATACTGAAAACCCTGAAATAAATCCTACTCCTAGGTGCCTCATATGTAGAAGCACTTATTGAATTCTTTATTGTGAGGACAATTAACATATTTACAGGCTATCACATCACCTTTCTAAATCTTTAAAATTAAATTCCTAATAATCAAGACATTTAATGAGCAATGCAGGAAGCACACTTCCCCTCCAGCCTGTAAGCAGCTCACTGGACTGCTCCCTTCCAGCTACAGGGGATATCTGAATCACCTATTCAGAGGTTTTTGAACAAAATAAATTACCAAGGAGAAAACTCAGTGGCCTGTTCTCATCTCATTATTTCAGCCTGTCTGGGGTTAGCATTAGTTTCTTACTGAAGCACAGAAGGAAAATGGAAGTGATCTCTGTTGCTAGCATGCCCAAGCCCATCTTAACAGAGAAATAAGGCAGGGCTCTATTCCCCCATCAGAGGGGCATTTTCTGGACAGAGAAAATTCATATTATTCACAGAGAATACACAGGACCTTCCAGATGCAAGAAAGAAAGATACAGAATAGGAAGGGTTATGACAATACAGTATAGAGAAACTTGCATTTGTATAGTGTATGTTTCATACAGCAGCACTAAAATCTCGACATGCTTATTGCTACCATTTCACACTGATTTTTAATGCAAATCACCATTAATGGATTTTCATGAGCTTAGCTGCTGGGATTTTTCCCTAGAGGTAACTAGCATGCCTTGAAACACCCAATATTTCTTGTCATCCCTAAGCTGCTCTCTACCCATAACCTATTCTTTTGTTGTTTGCCAGATTTGGGTGTGATTCTCCAGGGTGGAAACTAAAGCCTACTGTACCTTATCAGGAGGTGGGAACTGGAGCTGATTGACATCCAGGGGTGTGATCAGGGGGATGGTGTCAAATCCATCCTCCAAAAGGGGCTGCTTTGTGCTCTTCTCGCTGAAATTATTCCCCAGTTTCACCATTCTTCCAGGATAGAGGGATTTTTTCTGCTGGAACACACAGGCACACACGCAAAGAAATGCAAAATATCAGAAACCAGACCTTTTCCAACCCTCGGGGGACCCGAAATACATTCTGGAAAAAAAATATTTAAAATAAAAAAAAAAAAAAAAAAAAAAAAAAAAAAAAACAACGACCAAAAAAAAAAAAAAACCACCAAAAAACGTGTTGGTAGCTATGACTCGGTTAGCCACTGGCGTTCTGGGAAGTACGAAGGACGACCAGAGCTTCTACTACCGAAATTAACAAAACCCCAAGGCAGCACGCACACACACAAAGCAGCACCCAAATCCCCAACACGTCAGCCCGGTGCGAGCGATGCCGCCGGCGCGGCCCGGTGCGGCACCGCCCGCAGCCCGCGGAGCGCTCGGAGCCCCATCGGCATCGCCGGCGCTGCCCTCGCCCCATCCCCGGCACTCACCGCCGCGGCTGCCGGCCCTGGCTCGGGGCGCAGCGATGGCGGAGCGGGGGGCGAGGCGCGGCTCTCGCTCCGCGGGTGGCTCGGGGCGGCCGCAGCGCCGGGGCCGTGACGCAGCCGCCGCCTGGCTGAGGCAGCTCCGGAGCAGCAGCGGCAGCGGCGGCGGCGGCAGCACAAAGGGGCCCGCGGGGACGAGCGGGCGGCGGCTCCCCCAGCCGGCGATGGCGCAGCGGCAGCAGGTGGAGGGGGCGGCGCGTCCCGCCCGGCCTCCCCGGCCGCCCCTCCCCGGGCGGGGCCGCGCCGGGCCCTGCGCTAGCGGGGCTGGGAACCGGGAGCCGCCGCCCTGCCCCGCTCGGCGGTGCTGCTGGGGACCGGCACGGAGAGCCCCGGCCCGGGCAGCGGCGCTGGTTGGGGCGGGGAAGCTGCGCTAGACGAGGCGGCGGCGAGAGACCCCGGCCGCTGAGGGGGGCGAGCTCCGCTCCGCCGGCTCCGCTCCCTCCGGCCGTTCCTGAGGGGAAGGGAAGGGAAGGGAAGGGAAGGGAAGGGAAGGGAAGGGAAGGGAAGGGAAGGGAAGGGAAGGGACGGTGTGCGGTCAGCACGGGGGGAGCCCGGCCCGTGCCCGCTCTGCCGAGCGGGGGATGCGAGCCCTGGGCCCGGCGCTCGCGTCACTCCCGGGCAGAGGCGCTGCGGAGCCTGGCCGCCGCCGGCAGAGAGAGGACATCTTACAACTCGGCTGGCTCGGGGCGGAAAAAACCCAGTGATTCGTATTCACTGCGCTGTCTCTTGTAACCCAAGGCAGCCAGCGTGCTCCTCTTATCGTCTTGCGGTGCATCGCTGCCCAGCCGGCGCAGGGAAAGCGCTGTGGGCGATGCAACAAGTGCCCGGGATGGTAGGCAGCTCTGAGAGAGGAGGGGCAGACAGGTGCTCAGCCTAGAGCCAGTTTCATGCTTCAAAACCAACCAACCTCTTCTCGCAGATGCCAGCATGAGCAGCCTCTCGGCGTGGTTTGTTCTAGTTGCTCAATCCAGCACGCATCCTGTTTTCCTGAGATCAATGGTCTGTGATGCTGAAGGCCCTTTCTGGCTGTGGCACAAAGCAAGTCGTGTCTCCAGCTACGGATCATCCTGTCTATCTCATTTATTTCTCCCATCAGTGTTCTGTCCTGAGTAAATAAAGTGTAAAATAAGCTTGTCTTACCTGAGTAACGTTTCATAAATCATACTTGCGTGTGTTAAGTAGAAGAAAAGGGGTTTCATTTTATATAGCAAATTGCACCTGTGAGTGGAAATGAAGGGGTTTCTCAGAAAACAAGAAACTCTTGAATTATTTCATTTTGTCAAAGCCCTTGTCTTACAAGTGTTCTTGAACAGAACAGATTAATAACCCACAGAAGGACGAGTGTAATCCATTCATTTGTATGTGAAGCAAAGTCATTCAGAATCCAAATGACATCAAAAGTCCAAGTGATGATCAGAAGTGTATTTGACAGTATACTATAGGGAGCCCAAATAACACAGCAAATGGTTTAACAAATTGACTGACTAGGTTCTTTCATCTCTAGCTTTTGTGATTTTATATTTGAGCCCTATTGGCTGAAGATTGTCGAAAGCTTAGGGCAATTGTGTATTAAGTGTGTGCCTGAGGAAGCATCAGTATTGGATTAAGATGGATTTAAATTCCCCAGTTGGCTGGTGAGGTATCTTTTTTTCATTATGTGAGCATGTGCACAGGTTACTCTGTTTTATTGTCTGTTGTAGAGAAAAGGAAAAATTTAGGTAGCCTATTTACAGAGAGTTATTTTCTTTGCCACTGTGCATTTCTTTAATGGTAATTGCTTTTGGTCTTACCTGGTTTTCTAGTCTTTCAGAAAAAAAATTTTTATTAAGCAGCTGAAACTACACTTGTTGTCACTCATGCTTACACTCAGTGGCTTACATCGTTTTCATTTTAAGTGCATGTCACCCCATTACTATGAGGTAAAAGAAGAAAAGCAGCGATGGCTGTGTTTTTTGTGCATTTGCACGCACACAAAAAAATATCTGTGACTAATAACTGTCTTTATTTGCCAGCTGTATAAAATGAGCCATTAAAAGGCTTTAATTTCTGATATCAAAAAGCCAACTCTAGCTTGCTGCTGATGGTTTTAGAAAAAAAAATGAAGTAACTTAGTTATAAAAGTTTCCTAGTCAGAAGTTGCTGCCTTAACAAGGCAAAAGGTGTATATGAGCATGGACATTATTTGAAAATAAATTGATTTGTTGAAACTAGCACACTTCTTTTCTCCAGGGCTCCTGCTGTAGGCCATTTTGCTGTGGTTCTTCAGGGGGTTTTAAATTTGGGGAAGAAACTGTCCTCTATCTTCTACAAAGTAACTCAGGTTCCAGATGCTTAACAAATCACCCACATCCTTGCTGGGCCACTGAAGTGTCATGGCCAGCAATCCTTATCTCACGTTAGTTATCTCTGAGGAAACATGGCAGCTCCTTGTGGGAATGTGGGCAACAGGAAAAGCAGCCCACTCACAGAATTGATAACCTAGGGGCTGCTCTCATTAGGTCAGACTGTGCCCTGATTTACTTACTCTGAAACCTTAATGGTCTCAGGGAGGTTAGAATTCCCCCTGTGTGCCATCAGCCTGACTATGAAAGCTGAAAATTTGCACTTCACCATCCAGCAGGTGTACTACTTCCCAATGAAGTCACTACCAGAGGAAATAGAAAAAAGGAATTAATGTGGAGCTTGTGTTTGCTGGCACTTGGTCTAGGAAAAGATACAAAAGTCTTTTTCAAATAAGAACAGGCCCATGTCTCACAAAAGCTGGAGAAAGAGCAATTGCATGGGACAGCCTACATTTTCACCACTTACCAAGCCCTCATTTTGAAGCACAAACATGAATAATAAAGTCACACAGTCTCTACATATGGAAATTAAGGAAACATTGTAAACTGCTATGTTCCATAGGGCTGGACTTCTGATTCCTCATATAAAACATCTAGAAATTACAGGATTTTTTTTCCCTGCAGAATAGTTTTTCTAAAAATGAGGCCGAAATTGTGACAATTAATCTATTATTTGTGATTTGATGATGCTCTATTCGGGTTGGCCACATGTCTTTTTCTTTGTGGGTTGTAGTTTACTGACACAATCAATTGAAATGGCTCTTCTGGAGCCATCACAATTTGTTGTGTGAGTGCAGCTGAAAACACTTCAACGTGCCATGTGTCACGCTTTGTCAAGCTAACAGTTGATGTTTCCAAATCAGGATTAGGAACAGTGCTGATGCAGTGAAATGCTGCAATTGCTTGTGCAACATAAGCATTCATGAAAGGGAACAAACTCTGCTGAAGGAGAGCAGCCCTACCTACTGCTGTTTGTCAGGTGTCCCAGCAGTTTTTTCCCCAAAGCATCCAGCCCCTTTGGTATCTGAGCTACTTGCAAATACCAAAGAAGAAGAGCATTCCCACCTGTCCATTTTAGGAAGCTAATAAACTTCAGAAATGATATTGAACTCTTGGGCAGCAATAGGGAAACTTGGATGAAGTGATGTACCAAAGGAGGTGCAGAAAATGCAGCCAGGTAGAGGCAGCTGCATGGCTGCCAGCACATGATACAGCCAGGAGCTCACCTCAGCAGGCAAGGCTCAGGATATACAGCCCCTTTAGTCCCTCCCTCTGCCCAGCAAATCCACACTGGGAGAGCAGGGAACCTAAAACTTGACTTTTTTTCTGTAGGATTTTATTCTTGGATTTCTATTTGTGAGAGGCTTATTGTGAACATCTCTATAATTGTGACATTCATACTGAAATGGGTAATGGATAAATGAATAGTGAACCTGTGCATGAACAGAAGTGATACCTTTGTGACAGAAAATAGCAATATGAAAAATAGTGGTTTTCACTTACTGTCAGATTCATAGAACTGTCAGATGAAAATGAAAGTATTGTTACTGAAGAATGCACATCTGTTATTTCCAAAATTACTGGAAAGGATGGGTTTGAATTCTTTTTTGGGGAAAACTGAGAGATGGTCACTGGAAAGCTGTGAAATTCTTTAAAACGCTGAACCATTTTTCAAGTCTGGCATCCTTAGGTTAACCATACTGAATTCATACATAGCTATCTAAATAAGGTTTTTCAGAAAGAATGTGGTCCACACATTGGAATAATGCTGAGACAGAACAAATTCTAAGCACTCAGATTCTCAAAAGCAGTATTTCTCAAATGGTGACAAAACCATCAGTGATACACCCACATAAAATACAGGGCAGTAAAAGGCAGAAGGATTGCTCTGAGAATCAGTGCTCTGAGCCTGCAGGTGCAGCAGAAGGGATAAATTGTGCTGCAAGGCAGATTATGTCCTGTGCCTCCTCACACCATCTGTAGGCCTGCAGGTTCATCTCTTGGTGAGGAGAAGGTGCCAAAATACAGCAGGGAGATGACAGCTCTGGGTCTGGGGAGAAGGGGAGGGGAGAATCAGTACAGGGAGATGCTTTGTTCTCCAGGCCTCCTGATATTCCCAAATATCAGCCCCAGCACTTGGCTAAGCTGGGGCACAGAAGTGACAGTCCTGTGATGAGGAGGCAAAACTCTGTCTGGCACAGGGATCTGGGGAGACAGCAGTGATGGGATAGACTTAAAGACAAAGAAGCACAGCTTCAGGGGTAAAGTGAGGTTGATCTTTTACTGATCTCTTCCCAGGTTGATCCTGCTTATGATTTAAACAGTCATTTAAATGGCTAAAGTTACCTGATTTAGAGAAGCAAAATAACGTTTTGGCTATTATACAAATGGATTTCAAACAGCATTTAAGTAACACAAGGTCATGTAGTTCAAAACAATCCTGTATTAATTTAGAGTATTACATGAATTTAAAGGATAAGATCAATTCCAACAGAAGCTGGACTTAACCACTAAACCATTTATTTATTTTTTTTAAAAGGTCCATAAACAAACCTTTCACCAAGAATGCTAGAATGTGATCCTAAACTTCTCTTTGGCCTTGAACCACTTCAAATTAATTGGTTTGCAGCCAAAGGAGGTGCGTAATATAACATCACAATTTATATTTAGGAAACCTCATTAGAAATGAAAAAGTTATGTAACTCCTCAGAGAAAGCAAAAGAAATATAGGACAAATTATACTCAAACACTGCAGTTAAATTATTTTAACAGCAGGGTAGCTTTTAAAAAAAACCTGCTAGGACAAAATCCTACATAGCATGAGGAAAAACGCTCTTATGTCTTACTGTAATTAGAAACTCATCAGATTAATGGGACAATTTTTCAAAAGCTGTCATTTAAGACTTGCACATGGCATTGATCTTGCTTTATTTCAGTTTGCAAACAGAACTTGGCCAGAAGGGGGGAAAAAAAGCAATCAGACATTTTCTAATGTACATGTAAATTCAAAGCTCTGTATCCTTTGTGTCTGTGCTCTTTCATTCAATTTGTACTTGTGATGGAGTTCTAGGATCTCACTATCACTTCAGTATTCACTGACTGAAATTGCTCAAAGCACCAAGGGATTTTGTGGTATCTCAGTCTGTAGCAGGGAATCTAACAGGCTTCAAGGGAAAAAGCCAGCTCATCAAGATTCACTCTTTATTTGGGCTCTTAAAAGCTGAGGCATAGGAAATTAAAGATCACTTTTGATAATTAGGGTCAGCATTTAAAAAAGATATTTGATATTTAAAGATATGATAAGAAGAATGCTGAAAATAATGGAAAGGGGTGTAGGATTTTGGGAGGAGTTGTCCAAAACAGCCAAATGAGAGAGGAGCCTAAATCTGTAGGCAATTCTGTTACTGACTATGGCAGGTTTTGGGGATCCTAAATATGCTTATTTACACAGATATCTAAATGTCAAAAGACAAAAGAGGGGGATGCACACAACATCTGCTCACTCCAGATGACTAACAAGTGAAAAATAAGAGGGAGTCTGCAAAGCAACTCATGAATGAGCCAGCCACCTTTACTGAAAAGATGAATTATTCCTTTTAGAAAGTAATGAATTATTAGAATTAGGTGCCTAGAATGCAGCAGCTGTCCACTGATGTATATTTTTTTTAGAAAGCTTTCAATATGGTACACTGAAAAACAAAACTGCAAACAAAGATGTTACTAAAAAATAAGGTACTGTGCTTACTATTATATTCATATTTTTCAGGGTGGGTAGAGCAAGGTAATTATGGGAATGGAATAATGGTATAGGACAGTATAGAAGAGAGTATTTCAGCTGGAATGGACCTAAACTGATCTTCTAGTTTAACTGGCTGACCTATTCAGGGCTGAGCAAAAGTTAAAGCAAGTTATTAAGGGCAGTGTCCAAATGCCTCTTAAACACTGACTAGCTTGGGGCATCAACCATCTGCCTGGGAAGCCTCTTCTGGTGTTTGACCACACTCTTGGCAGGGAAATGTCTCCTAATATGTCCAGTTGGAACCTCTCCTGGTGCACCTTTGAACAATTCCCATGCTTTATTAAGCAACTCAATGAATGAAGCAGAACTGTGAAGTTAATTAACTAATATCAGAAGGGTACTCTTGGATTCAAAATGTACTGCTATTTACATATAATATCCTTAGGTTTATATTTTAAATGGAAAGGGTTTTATACTTGCCTTGCTATTAAAGAACTGTAAAAGTGAAAAGCTGTGATGTGCAGTGCAGCTTATTTGCGCTACATATCACACTCATCTGTAAGATTAGAGCTTTAAAAGAGCAGAGTTTTTCCTATCCTGGTAACCCATTTTGCATTCCTTTAAACTGACAATCCATGCAACGGGAGATACTTTGAAAAACAACAAGAAAAGGATGTAGCAAGCAATTTCAGTAGTAACTTCAAAAAAATTGTATTAACCCTGCAGGATCTGGTTGCCACAGGAATAATTCTTTCCCTGATGGCTGAAAAAAATTAAACCCAAGACCAACTACATCCAGACAGCACAGATGTTGACTACCACAGGATTACTGGTACTTCACAGCAAGAGATCTAAGAACTTAAACCCCCCTATTTGTATTCTGTAAAATGCACAACATTGTCACTGCTATACTTGAATTACTTATGTTACTTTAGGAAACTGCAGCTGAGGGCATTAAGCACCCCACATGCTAAGAAATCTAAATCCAGTACTTACAAATTTTAAATCAACCAAATCTCTAAACATGGCCCACATTTGGAAAATAATTCGTTGAAATGAAAACACTGTGAAAAATAGAAAATAGGAATGACAAATGAGGAATAATTCCAGAAAGATGGGATTCCCACTAAATGTTAAAGTACATCAGCTGAAGAAATCCACCAAACATATTCCAGACTCCCCATAAATTGGGTTCTTGAATCAGTGTCTTCAATTGGAGCTGGCAGTAAAGACATCCAGTTGCCTTCTGTGGACACAAGAGAAGAGAGATCTCCTTGAATGCTCCACTAAGGGCTGTGGAGAGCAAATGTTGTTTTAGTTTCCCTGAGGAGAATATGGGCAATTGTACCAAGCAGCTTCCAAAAAATATTTTACATTTTCAAAGCACTGGATAAAGATGAACTAACAATTCCCTGTTCCATTTCCCATTACAGACAAAGATGAATTCCAAAAGAAAAGCAAATCAGGCCTCCTCAGGCTTGAGAGACAGAAAAGGACAATTCTTCAAGAGTGTTGAGATGGCCAAATTAGCTAATAGTAGTAGTTTAGTGAGAATCTCCAGGTCATATTTCCTATAGAAAAGTCCAAAATAGTATATTTTAATACACTCCCAGCTGCCTAACTGCATTTTACTTGGCTGAACTCAATCCAACTGGCTCAATCCAGCAAAAGAATTTGCAGGTAGTCATTGGATCATAAGGCAACAGCTCAATGGACATAGAGAGGAGCAGGTGGATGATTTTATTTTTTTCCAGTAGTCTGGTCTTGTTTTCATCATTCTCCAGTTATCATATATAAATGCTGACTCCTAGAAAATCTAACAGGAGCGTAAGGAAATATTTGGCAATGACAGGGAAGAACCTATCACTTCTCCTAAGGAGGACATCAGCCATTCTACAGTTATCCTGTCTGTTCTGCCAGTCTAGGCCTACTGGGCAGCTTGGGCTGTTAGACAACATTCTAGAAGGAGCAGCAGCAAGGACTGGGTGCCTTCTTCCCACTGCAAGGGAAGAACTTTTAACCCATACAGACATTTTTTCTTAAACTAGATCACATTGAGCTTCAGTAAGTCTAAGTCTCCAATATTTTCTTCTGGTGAAAACTTGTGATCTTAATGCATAGAGGCTTTTAATTACTATCTTAAGACATTTTTCTGGAGGATCAGCATATTAACTCATGGAATTTCAGCAAAATTTAGCCTGTTCAATACTTGATTTTGCCTACAGCTATGTGAGTTTGGGACATGGTTTAGTAGTTAAAAAAGTTTTAATTAAAAAAAGTTCTAACTAAAAACAAATTTTAATTAAAAAAAAGAGTGTCATACAGAACACAACACACGATGGCTGTTCCATTTCTGTAGAGGCATTTCATCCTCATCAAGCTTATTCTTCCTCTCTTTTGGGAAAAATTACATTTCTGTATGTCAAGCATAAATAGTGTGACTAAATAACAGTGACTACAAATAGACAACAAATGTGGACCCTACATTCATTCAGTAGTGTAACTAACCCAACATGCATTGTATACACTCTGAAGAAAACCAGTGACCAGCTCTGCTGGAAACTCAAAGTCAACTTTTAGAGACATTTTTACATATTTCCATGGTTATAGGTAGGTAGGGGAGGGTGTATTTTTGAGACACCTCAGTGCTTTCACAAGTCTAACAAAGAGCCTGAATATTCTTTACATCCAGTGTACATAACTCATTTAGATTACTTAAAGAAAACACAGTTAACGAGAAAAATACTATTTCCAAAATATTTAAAATATTTGGAAAGTAATTGTTTTCTTGAAAATAATTGTTTCAAGTTGTTTTAGAAGGGTTTTATGGAAGAGTATTTGAAGAGATCTGTATTACAAAACTGCCAGCTAACAGAGCAATTGACAGTTCTGGCAGAGCTGGGTTCTTACAATATGATAAACAAGCAGTGGTTATCATATCTTGTGGTTATTAGCTGCCGTGCACTCTGAAAACTTTTGAAAATTGTTACTCTGTGAAAGCACAGTGCTTTCAATGAGTAATAATGTACAAATAAAAACAGTGACATTTACTCAAGATTTCCTTGGAAAAATTCAACTGAGCAGAGCTGAAAATGTTACAGCAGTCGAATCCCTGTTGGAGCAAGAGGGAGGGGCACATCCTGTATCACTTTTGGCAATCTGCTGTTCTGCTGTGGCACAGGTACCAACGACAGGGCAGTCCAGTTACAGCCAGCACCCACCACAAGCGCTACAGCAATGAAATCTAGCTGGGCTGAAAAGCTATGGCATTGACAAAGTCATTCTGCTTGACTCACAACACCTTATAAACATCTTTTTTGCTTCCAGATGTGTAAATAGATTTAAAACTAACCATAGTGTTTGATCTGTATCTATTACCAAGCTCTACAGCCAAAATCACAAAGCCAAATATTGAAACTCCACATCAGGACATCCTCAGAAATTACATGTAGGGAACAAAATCCATACTTTTCACTTCACTTTTAGAGTTTCATTTTTGTAAATTTTAAAAGATATTTTCTGCTTAGTCTTACGGGAAATACTTTCAGATTATTATTATTATTATTATTATTATTATTATTATTGACCTATTCTCTTCTTGTTTTGGAGAAGACACTGCTGAACAATTTCAGTTTTGCATTTTCCACTCATATTTTAATTGTTCTGAACACAGACTTCTCACTGTTTATGCTTTGTCTGGCTTCTGTGATCCCTGCCCTTTCAGCCTGAACACATGCAGCTGTGCAATATTTTTATATCCTTGCCAGAAGCAGAAGCCAAAACAGTTTTCTATAGGGGGATTTAGTGGGGAGTGACTTCCTAAGTTGCAGGTGGGCATCCTACAGTCGAAGAATGGCAGAGGTGGCTGCCGGTAAGACCGAAATAGGGCTGCCTTGTTGCTCTGAGCAACAAGTGAAGGAAATGGTTAATGGTTTGTGTAAAGCACAGGATCAGGAAATGCAAGAGGTCCAGAGAGCCCACGGAGCTCGGCCAGGGGCTCGGTGTTCCCCAGGGGACCCCTGCAGGAGTGCCAGGAGCTGGCTCACCTTGGGCGGCAACCTGCAGCGAGAGGAACACCTGGGAATGGCTCAGGCATAGGGCGGGAGCACACAAAGCACAGAGACAAACCCACCCCAGAACTAACAGTGCTCAGATAAAACCATCCCAGAACTAACGGTGTTTAAATAAAACCCATCCCAGAACCGACAGTGTTTAAATAAAACCCATCCCAGAACTAAAGGCGTTTAGATAAAACGCATTGCAGAACTAACGGTGCTCAGATAAAACCATCAGAGAACTACGATGTTTAAATAAAACCCAGCCCAGAACGGACCGTGTTTGTGTCACACAGCCCAGAACGGACGGTGTTTGTGTCACACACCCCAGAACGGACCGTGTTTGTGTCACACACCCCAGAACGGACCGTGTTTGTGTCACACACCCCAGAACGGACGGTGTTTGTGTCACACACCCCAGAACGGAGGGTGTTTGTGTCACACATCCCAGAACGGACCGTGTTTGTGTCACACAGCCCAGAACGGACCGTGTTTGTGTCACACAGCCCAGAATGGACCGTGTTTGTGTCACATACCCCAGAATGGACGGTGTTTGTGTCACACACCCCAGAACGGACCGTGTTTGTGTCACACATCGCAGTACCCCCGGGGCCGAGGCACAGCCGCCCTCCGCTGTCGCCGGCAGTGCAATCTCCAGCTCTGCTCGGCAGGAACGCCCAAGGGCAAGAAGCGATGTCCTCGCAGTTTACTAAAGATGCGGATAACAAAGCAGGTAACGCATTATCGCTTCCTGACAAAACGGAAGGATGTTTAGCCCTGCTGATAACGCCGCAGCCCGATTGCCGCGGATGCGCGGAGCTGAGCAGCTCACCCAGCCCAGCCCAGCCCAGCCCAGCCCAGTTCAGCTCACCCAGCCCGTTCCAGCCCATTCCAGCCCGTTCCAGCCCCTCCGTCTCTCGGGCTTTCACTGCCCCCCGGCGGGCAGAGGCTCCGCAGCCGCTGGCCGGGGCGGTGCATCAGGTGCGCTGATCTGGGGATTCGCGGGATGAAATCAGCTCAGCAACACTCACGGAGATGTTTTGAAATGCTTTTTGTCTTCTGATTTCCAGGCACTTAAAGCGTGCTAGGCTTTTCTTGCAATGACAAGGGCTACCCCCCTTAGAGGTAGGCTTTATTTAATCGTCTTTTCAAAGGGAAGGGTTTTTGAGAACAGCAAATAGCACAAATCATATAATTAAGCTTCTGAATAGTGGTGATATGATTGAGGGTTGGCTGACAAAGTTTCCTTCTTTAAAACAAAGCTTTCCAGTGATAAAGCTTTGATGATTCCACTACAGCCAGGCTTGTCAGAAAGATGAAATTCTATACCCAGGACAGTCAGAGTGCTCAGTGCTCATCCATATCACAGTCCACATATGACAGCATTCCTTATCAGAAGTACATTGGATAGTTCCCAGTTTCCAGTTTCAAGTATTATTTAGTGTTTTGTCACAGAAGGGTTCTTCTAAGCACTTAAAAATACAAAGGGATGTGACATCAAAGCAGCAAGAAAGTTCCAGATGCAAATATGAAGTGGAAGTATGTGGCTCATAGTTTGTACAACACATTCATTAGGACTTCAGAGAAAAGCATCCTTTAGAGTTACTGCCTCAAGTCTTTGCAAAAGTAAACATAACTTGGTCCTGGGTATTTAAAATCCACATTTTACTTGAAAAAAGAAAGTCCTTTCCAGCTGGGCATAGTCAGGATTCCTGTTTCACCCATATGCCAATGTAGTAATTTGGATCTGGAGCTGGAGCTCAAAAACTTGTATTCCTGACAAATATTAAAGTTACCAAAAGAGTCACTTACTAGCCAGTGGCAGAAGGACAAGATTTTTTTCCTCTTTGACTTATTACTGGGTGGTTCCAAAGGCCTTCCAGGCACTTAGCAAATATCCTTGGTGCCCTAAGGCCCCAGTGGGCATCCTTCTGCCAAAGCACAGATGGGAAAAAAGAGAAGCTTTGAAGATCAAAACCTTTTTGGTAAGTGTAATTTTTCTGGTAGCTCTGAAACTCATGATTACAAGGAAAATAATTTATCAGCTCATGATTATGTTCTCCATTTCAGGCTGCAAAGTAGCTGCTCTGAAGCAAACATGGCATAATCTAATCTACTTTACTGAAACAGCAGCTGAACTAAGCTTTGACAGTGATTTCCTTTTTGTCTGCTCAATTCCTAAACTCAAAGTGAAGCTTGAGCTTGAGAGGGTGCAGAATACAATGGGTGAAACCAAAGACAACATTTATATGAATCTTAATGAAGTTGAATTCTCAAGCTTCAGGCAACTTCAAGTCTTCTGCAAGTCAGACAATATCTGCATTACATGAGAACCTGATGTAATATTATGATACTCTCACAAGTACAAAAGGTTGTATTTTCCAGTACCTGATTCCCCTGTGACCCAGCTTTTAAAGTCATGATTATGAAAGGTTTGGGCAAGTGAAGGAAGTGTATGGAAGAACAGTGCAAATTGTTTGCTTAGCAGCATTTGCTTTTAGAGCACGTCCAGAAGTGTTAAAAATATGCTTCAGATGACGGGAGTGATTCATGACTAGACAGCTGCTGAGAGAGACATCACTGACAGGAGAGAGGGGGGGAGAGCATGTGAGAGAGAGGGAGAGAGATTTGACATGCAAATTACTTGGAGAAGAAGAAATTAAATACCATTTCTTCTGAGCTTTAGAAATTAGGGATTATTTTAATGACTTTTGAATTGAAATGAAGTTGCATTTCCCAGAGCTGTTGGAATTTCAGTGCCCCTCAGATCTGCCCCACAGGGTACAGTTGTTATCCAGCTGATGCTATGACTGCCTGCCATCACTTTCTGGGTAGGAAAAGGTAATATCCTTTTGTCCATTTGGCATTTTGTAATATTAAGAGACTGACTGCTGCATTTCCTGGCAAGTCCTAACTTCATAAATAATGCAATTTGGACACAGGTATCCATCTTCAGTCAAAAAATTGAATAGAATTGGCTGGAAGGAAGTCCCTGCTCAACAAGTAGAAGGGATACTTTTCACTATCTGCATCCACAGAACAAATCCAGAAAGTGATTGATTGAAATCCAAATCCAAAAGCAATGACTAAATAATTTAACAATGGAGTTTGAACTTTGATATTCTAGTGAGATACTTTGTGTATACTATAGTTATATGCTTTGTGTTTTAGTGATATACAGCTTTCCCCATCTAAAAAATATTCTGGCAGAAGTTCCCACCTCTGGTCTGCACCTGCAGTTCCACTGCTTTTCCCTATCCATTTAGAATGGATGTGGTAGCACAGCCCTCAGCCCCTGGGCACAGGACTTTACTGTGGCAGCAGACCAACAAAGAGCAATCTTCATTGATTTTCTGCTTTGATATTGCTAATTTCAAAGATGTTTACAGTGATATGATATTCCCTGAAGGCCCAAACTTAAATTTTGGGTATTTGTCAAAACTGGTCAGCCTTAACCTCGGCCTTTTCACATCTCCACATATGCATGCCTTCTGGATGATCCAATGTTTATGATTGTTCTGTTGGCTTTTTTTTTTTTTTTCCTGAAATACTATGTCTTACTTTTTGTACATGGGAATATGTGAATATGTGGAGGGCATTTATTCTGAAGTGGAAGTAAACCACAGTAAAATCAGCTAGAACTCTCTGCACCTAAATTTTACAAATTTTCAATCGCTTCTAAAATCAGCATGTTAAACATTCATATATTTGCATTGAAAAAGCTAAGCTGATTTTAGAAAACCAAAATGATTAAATCATAGGCAATTTGTGCTGACCACCTCCCTTTTAGAAAGGGCTTTTTTTCACGTTCTTTGTTTCACCAGAATACAGATTATCTATTTGAAATACATGAACTGAATGGACTTCCCATTGAGGTTAGTGTATTCTAGCATTGTAATAAAGGTTATGAAAAGATGTCCGAGCACCAGCTGGCCTTCCTTTGATCCTCTCCATTCTTGTGATGATACATTTTCACACTTAAGATGATTCCCTTCTACCTCAAAGGCTGAGAGCTGCTTTGGTCCTTACAAATATTAACTGCAATCACAATGACCTATCTTTCTGGTTCCAGTCATCTGTTTAATATAGAGTGGAAGGTCAGAACTACATTAAAAGGGTCTGAAAGGCTTTATTTCAGTATACTGCCCCATGCAGAGCTTCACAAAAAGCTGGCAGACTTGTAGTTCATGCATGCACGCTCCTCAGCACTGCATTGTGTGCTTCTGTTAATGGGCTTTTGTAACCTTCCAGGAAAAATTCCCTCACCAAGTGAACAAAACTGTCGTCAGATCTCAACACACATGTGAATATCAACTACAAAAAAGAAGAAAAAATTATATTTAAACAGTAGGGGTACTGTCTTCAGAAGAAAAAAAGGATGTCTGAGTCAGTAGCTTGTGTCTTCACTAGGCTGTGTTTTAAAGGTAGTTTTTACCTATTTTCTAGGATGGAGATTTAATAGCAGAGGTGGAAACCAACTGTTTAGAGAAGGCAAATTCAATAATAGATGTCAGTAAGGATTAATGAATAAGGCTATGGACCAGAAAGCACAAGTCTGTGTGTACCAATACAAAGAAATCTATTTGCAGCACAGTGGAGCACAGGTCACTTTGAAGTCATTAGCATACTGAATTACCAAATAGCTGCATCTGAGGCACTTCAGTTGTCCTTAGAACACATTTCCCAAGCTATCACATTTTTCCCTTTGAATATATCTATAAAGATCATATTTATTTGCTTTCTACTAAGTCTTCTTCTCGAGCAGGACCATCTACATGTCTTGCCATGTTTATCTAACATACTACTTCTCAAACAAGCTCTTTAGCTAAAGAAAGCTAAATATCCAAAATCCCAGCACACACTCCAAAACATGGAGCCTGGACAATTTATAAAGTTTTACAGCTCTGTTCACCTATATGCCTCAACACTGAGCTTGCATACGTTAACCTCTGGGCTGGATTATGAGGGGTGGGTAAGGGGCATGAAGTGAACAGCAAGAATTGAATGCAGCTGTCCACGTATGAATGGAGCTACCCACAGTGGGGAAGACAATGCAAGGAAAGAAAAAAGTGGATTCCAGAAGCAAATGGCCTATGGGGCCAGTTCCACTTGCTTCACACTGATTTTGTCTTAAATTTGGCTTGCTCTTGTATATGCCACTTAGATGTTTTGGGAATACTTCATGTGTAGCAATTATTTCCCTGTAAAATTATCAACAGGAGTTTAAGTGTATTTGAATTTGCTGAAGAAGCCATGGAAACAAAGCACAAGTGCTCTGTTCTAAAGCCCGACCTCTGAATTTGAGAAACATGCAGTAGGCCAGGTTTAAAAAGAGTGTGAGAGAATGCAGATGAAGTGTTAGACCACAAAAACACTCTGTGCTCAATGGCAACAGGTAATAAACAAGCAGTAAGTCCTGCCTAGTAAATTTCTTCTTCCTTACACAACTTTTTCAGTTCTAACTAAACTAGAAAATAAGTCTCAAGCAGAGGATTTTTTTTTGGAAGGGGAGTTATTTGAACTTAGATTATATGTCATTACACAATGCCTCCTTTTCCTGTGTCTACACAGTAACCATCTTCCCATAAAAATGGCAGATTACATTTTGTACAGATTTAATGCTCTTTAATCAAAATAAATAAAAAAGCCAATCAAAATAAATCAAAATAACCACAGTAATGCCTTCCAAATTCAAAACACTAATTTGATTTTTTAAATATTGTTCAGGAGTCAAATGACAGATATGTCTGTCCTGAACAAACACAAACAAAGCCCTGAGTGGTCACCTGCACCTTCTGTAAAAAAAAAGTGATTCAGGTTTGCAAGATGAAGAGCAGCTCTGAGCTGCAGGATAATTATTGCAAGAAATAATAATTAGTAGTCTCCCAGTTTTACTAGGCCAGGTTGGTTAACACCCTCTTCCCAAAAATATTTATTTATTTTTTTAATAGCATACCATTTACATCAACTAGAATGGCAGCACTGCACTGTCTGGTACTGGGCAAAGGACCAATGCTTACCCATCCCCTCAGCACCCTGCCTCTGGTATTTGTGAGCAGTAGCTACGGATGGGTGTCTGCTGCTTGTAGAATATCCTTGGCTCAGCACTGGGGTCACAGTTTCCACCTGCTCCTCAAAGCCACAGGGGTCCCTGCTCCTCTCCAGCTCTGCCAGGTTTATGGCAGCATTAGGACTGTAAAACCTTATTTGCTGTTCCCACTCAAACATCCACTTCATTAGACACCTACAGGTTGGCATAGGTAATTATTAGGATACAGGAAAGATCCTCTTTCAAGGTCATTTTCTGCTGATGTCTCCCTGACAAAAGCTCAGGCAATACTAAATTGACATGACAGACTGTATTTGATTTGGGAAACACAACAGCAAAATACATTTTCTTGCAGTTAGGCAGTGATATTCTCACTGCAGAGTGGCTGCAGGGATGGGGCTTCTTAATCTAAAATTTTTACTCCATACATAAAAATTCATTCTCTTCTATCTGACTACACCCACCTACTAATCTTTTGAATTTTCTCTCTTGCTCAGCTTTTTCTTCAAGCCAGTTAGAAACAGCAGTTCTTAGTGCTCCTTCCCAGTACCGTAACTCCTCCTTTTTTCTGTTTCCAGCTGCACAAACTCAGATGGAACAGTTTCCTCCTACCAGTGTTTGCTCTACTTCCTTCTCAAGATGCCACATTGCAAGGTGGTGTTTTAGCAAACCCTCCAAACTGCAGACAGCACTCCCAGTCTGGTGGCAGTTTTGAGACCTGTCATGTTTCTGGTGTGAAACAACTCTCACAGAAATACTGCCAAGCAAGGGGAATGATCCTTAATGCAACAGAGCTGTCCTCATGGCACAAGGCACCTGGTACTAATCCGCGATCTGATCTAATCCATGTGTTTAGAGTATCTCAAGATGCTACTTTCCCTTTATGACAGTCTTACACATTCCTCCAGACCTCCAATACACTGTTAGAAGAGCACAAAAGTTGCAACACGGTTTGATTAAACTTACCCTATAGTAACTCCTCAAAAATACAACAGAGAAAGCAAAATCACTGTGGAATCAGAGACAACTGAAAAGTTAGGAGGTTTAAATTGCAGATTTATCCTTTCCAAGCAACAAAATCCTTGTGGGAACAGAGTCAAATTTCTATTTTCTCTTGGGATAAGTAAATTTAAAAATAGCTTCTGACAAGAGGAAACCTACAGAGCTAGTGACTGGCAGATACCCACATTTTCCCTCAGGCACCAGTGCAAGGAAAGCAGAGTGAGAGTGAGCATGAGCACATGTGGTCAGGGACAGAACTGTAATACCTGGACTGTAGAATTCACATGGGCAATTCCCATAGGGAACCGCAGTGTTCCAAAGCAAACAATGCAAAAGGCAAAGAATGAGGGGAGAGCTCAGGGTTCACCCATAGAAAGTGTTCCCTGCTTAATCTGTGCGGGCCTGTGTTTTGTTTGAAAGTGTGCTGCACTCTGGCCAGAAACACCTCTCATTTGAACTCAGGTTGAAAGCAGTTCAGGCAGGTGCAGGGACCAAGTAAAGGAAGTCAGGAAGTGAAGCCCCAAATTGTAGTGTACGGTGGTTAACACAACAAGAGATGTAACAACTAGTTCTGAATTCTTGGAGGGAAAAACACCTTATAAAGATAGAAGAATACTGTATTTTCCAAACTTTAAATTTCCACAGAACGTCATGTATCTGTAGCAAGCAGTTTGAAATGCAGCAACTATTCAAAGCACCAAAGCAGAAAAAGGCCTCTTTAAGCAACGTTTCTATCCTTTGACAGTCTATTTATTCCATTAATCAGCCAATGTCTTATACTCATTCAAGTACGAGACAACTTACTGGTGTATTGATTGCATTTATTTTATAGTGCAGCTATTCTTGTGATGGCATCTTCTTTAGCATTGCAAAGATACCTGGAACAGATGGAACTACTGAAAATCCTTAGAAAGACAAAATACATCAAGCAGTGTAAAACAATTTCTCTTTATTCACAACTTGATATTCACCTTCATTTTACAAATAATCTGCTGTGCAAAATAGTTTATAAAATACTAAAAAAAAAGCTTTTATTGTAAAAAAATAAAGTTTCTAGATATACAGTTACTTTGCACTATCACAAATATTGCCCAGTATGTAACATTTAAATTCAATCTCCCAATACTCAGGTCCTGTAACCCAATGTAACCTACTGGTAAGAAAGCCACTACTGAAACTCAGGTTCACTAAGGATTGGTTAAACATTTTCCTCCTGTCATATCTACACCATCACACAGCTTTGATGACCCATGCTTGGGGCTGTACCCCTATCATGAACTTAGACACTGGCCATCCTTTCCTCCATTCTCAGGTAAAAAAATCCAAGTTAAGTGGTAAATTTAGTTGGTGGCAAATTTTAGTAAATCATGGCAGTAACACAGGAGCTACACAGTGCAGTCATGGAACAACAAAGGTCCCCAACAGTGCATTTAAACTTTGCTGAGAAGCAGTGTAAATAAAGGCAGCCTACATGTGGTACTGGGAATGAGCACTTTGATTCCTGTCGGTGTCCAAGCTACCCGGCCTAAAACCCCTCTGTGACATCTCTGTGCTGCAGTGCAATTGTAACCACGTTAGCATGAAACGCCTCTGAGAAGTTTTGGTACAGTCAGCTGAGCCCTCATTGCTCCAATTCACTTTCATTTTGCAGGGTTTTCATGGCCAAGCCCCAGAGGGTCATGCTGGAGAAGAAGGGGCCCTCGTTACTCTTGTAGGCGGCAGAGGAGGCGCGGCTGCCCAGGGGCTCAGCATCCAGGCCGGGCACGGAGGGGCGGATCAGGGCAATGCCCTCGGCCTGCAGGGGCTCCTCTGCTGCAGACACATCCACCTCTGGGTAAGCATAGGCTGGGGGTGCTGCTGGGGCCTGCTGGGCCTGGCCTTTCAGCACTTTGGCGGAATCCACGCCGAGTTTCTCCGGGTTTGCCGAGTCGTGGTGCTGGATCATGGATCGCAGCTTACAGTAAGAATCCGCGGAGCTGTCGAATTCGGGGGAGCTTCCAGCGGGATGAACGGGAAATTTAACAGACACTGGTAACAATGTCACAGACATCTCTGGGCCAAAGGAGTCAGAGCTCTGGGACTTGTCGAGGTCGGGCGTTTGGATCCCTTGGGTGAGCTCCTCGAGGGCGCTGTGGCCCTCCTCGGAGGCCCTGCAGTGCATCTTGCTGTGCCGCCGCAGCACGGCCGAGCGCGTGAAGCACTTGTTGCACGTCTCGCAGGTGTAGGGCTTCTCGCCCGTGTGCGTCCGCACGTGCCTGCGCAGGTCACCAGAGCCCGCAAAACACTTCCCTGCAAGGGACCAGGGAGAGGTTCAGATATTGCTCTCAACACAAGTGAGTAAACATGTTTTCATCTCGAGATTTCTGCTGGTCAGAGTGACCCCGAGATACGTACAAGTCTCTTTTCCCAGCCCAGCAGTCGAAGAAGGAATCAGATTCTCCTGTTCTGGCTCTCAAGGTTGTTTATTATTTCTTATCTATAACATTCTTTCTCTGGCCTGCTGAGGTCTGTTCACCGCCCTTGGAGGCAGCGTTGCCTTTTATACTAAAAACTACATGTACAATATTTACAATAATTTCCCAATACCTATCACCTTTGTTAGATAGTCTGTCTCTACCTTAAACCAATCCAAAAGTGCCACCATCCCAGCAGAAGATGGAGGCCAAGAAGAAGAAGGAGAAAGAGTAGACACACCCATATTCCTCCATCTTGCCTCCTGAACCCCCATTTTAAAACCCCCAAAATTCTACATTTTCACCTATGATAAATTCACTGTCGTTCTACTTAAACTTTTGTGGCTTGCAGATCCTCATATAAGGTTGGTAATGTTTTTCCATGGGTCAAAATCAAAGGCACAGGTGGTCTTGAGCTCTGTGCCAAGGTCTCTGAGGCCCCTGGCAGGGTCTCGAGTCCTCCAGGGCAGTCAGAGGAATTTCCTGGGTTCCCATATTTTAATTACAGAAACTATCAAGCAATAAGGTATCATATGTCCCATCATTTATCTAGAACAGGTTCAAACAAGTTTCATCTGTTTTTACAATTCCACTAACTTGTTTCTTCTTGATCTGATTTTCTAACTTGTGAATGGGTTTAGTTTTTGTCTCCAGAGACAGGAATATCCATTAGTACTTGAGAGCTGTGAGTGCCCTCAGTTTGTCTCAATCTTAACAGAGAAAAAAAATTAAACTATCAATTTAATTTGTCTGTCTGGAAAAACAATATGTTGATAAGCTTCTAAATATATTCTTCCAGTGAGAGCTGCATCATAGAAAGAAATGGTTCGTTCATTACCAAGGAACTACTCTCAAACTGCTGACAAAGTTAGCTTTCTTGTTAACTTTAGGCTAACATAATGCAGTAGTCCTTTTTTACATTCTGGCCAGAGAATGTGTGAGAACTGTATTTTTTTTTTTTTTTTGCTGTAAATATTAGAACACAGAAAAATATTCAACTGTTGGTCTATCTTCAAAGCTACAGACTCAAATAAGCTCAATCATCATATTGCTAAGAAAAGAGTCTGAGGCTGAACCAAGGCAAAGTGTAGGAGAACAAGCAGAAAAAGAGAGAATTCATTTCCAGAATTGCCACATGATTCAGACACTTCACATTCTTTAAAATAGCAGCAGTAAGCTTGTGATTTTTATCTCATTTATTTTGCAAGGACCAACTAAAATGAACCATTTAAATGACTGCCCAATACAACTGCAGTCTCAATTTTCAGCAGCATACTGTTTATTTTGCTGCACAGATTTCTCTTCAGAACAGCCATTAAGCATAATGATAAGATTAAAAATTACTGGAGTAATAGATCTGGATGTTTTGCATAGTGTAAATGATTTCTTAATGCTTCACCAGATCCTCTTTGCGCAAATCAAAATTATTCAAAAGACCACTTAATAGCAGCAACACAACTGTTTTTACTTTTGTATCCTGTGTATCTATTTCCTTATTCTGATGCAAGGCCTCCTGATAATAGTGGCTTTTCCTTGTGCCCTAAGACAGTGCAAATAAAACATACTGCAGCTGGATTTGAACATAGGAAGCTGCCCTCCTCTGAAGCTGATTCCTCAGAACATGAATGAAATTCTGTCAAAATAACACATAATGGCAAAAAATACTATGCAGGACGCTAAGTAACCTATGAGATCAAGATCTACCTGATCAAAAGCCATCTTCCGATCTCCTGGCAGTACGGCCTATCAAACAGATTTTGAAAATGGGTGTTCTGAAATATTGATCATGTTTTGATTTTATTCCAGAGGCTGAAGCAAAGTAGCAAAAGGTTGTTATTATCAAACTCTGTGGGTGAACAGAGTTAAAATCAAATGGTATGCAGTTGGAAAAAAAGAAAAGACCCCATCAATAGCCAAAGATGTCAAAGCCAACTTCCCATCAGAATGGACTATTCTGAAAATAAACCTATTTTGAAGCAGCTACTCTGAGCATCTCTGTAGCAAACAAGTTAGCAAACACACACAATGTTGATTCCTCTTCCTTCTTTTCCCTAATTTTCAACTGAAATTCTCTCTTAAACTTACAAGAAATAAAGGAGTTTATTACACCAAATGAAAGACTAAGAAGCATGCAAGACAGAAAATTTTGTGACTGACTTTCACAACATGGTATTTCAACTTAAAATAGTTTTGATTAATTGTTACTCTGCTGACAAAGAAACTTTTGCTCATCATTTGGAAAGCAAAGACACAACCAAGCAGTGCACAGTGAACCTTACCACAAGCTGAACAGCTGTATGGTCTCTCTCCAGTGTGCCTTATCCTATGCTTTACCAATTTTCGTTGCATATTAAATGACTTCCCACATTCATCACAGGTGAACACTTTATCTGCTGTATGGGTCTTCTTGTGCTCCTTTAAATTACTGAAGTTACTGAAACCTAGAAAAATATGACAGACTCTGAGATTAAAATGATTCCTCACTTTTCAGTCAAAAAGCCTGAGACAGAAGCTTTGGTTCTTACACACCTCTGCCACAGATATCACACAGGTGAGGTTTTTCTCCAGAATGAATAATTATATGACGCTGAACATCACCAGAAGCAGCAAATCTGAAACACAACACAGAAACCCAATCAGTGTCTTTATAAAGCCCTAACTTCCCTAAAATATCATAGGGAAATTGGCTTGAATAAATGCCTGATGTTCTGAACAAAGACTATGACCTAAAATACAGATAAACTGATGCAATTAAGAAAACATTTTTAAACTGACAATGTCCGATTAAATTTGTTAGGAAAAAACCTCCAAAATTATTTTTGGAGGTTAATGTTACTAATTCATTCTGCATTTTATGCTATTCCTGCATTAGTATATTTTTTGTCACCTGTCAGCTAGCAGAACCATTTAATTCTTTGCTTAAATTTGTCAAATTTCCCACACTTCAGGACTCCATAAAATGTAAAACAAAAAAAGGTATCACCAAATAATGACAAAAATGTGAGGGAAAGGTACAAACCCACATGATTTATTGTGACTCACACCATCCAAAATACACACAAAAATACACAACACAATACATATAACACAACAAAATAAACTCTGTGCTATTTTTATCTACATACCAATACACAAAAAATTTAGAGCACAAGCTCTGGTGACACTCATTACCTTACAACAAGTCAATTGCAAACATCTATGTATTTTAATCCCATCAGCACATTTAAACCCAGCATCTTTTAAACAAAACTGAGCAGCATGCTGCCTTAGCTCTTGGCTCGTAGTTTATCATGAAGGTCAGCAGAAAACATCAACAAATTTTTCATGTTAACTTTACTAAGATGAACAATTCTACTCACCTTTTCCCACAGATTTCACAAATGTATGGCTTCTCACCAGAATGTCGACGTAAATGTGTCTGGAGATTACCTGCCTGAAGGGAGAGCAATTTAAGCATTTAAATATTTAAATTCAGCTTGCCTGTTGCTGTATACAGATAAAAAAAATAATGATGGGAACGATGAGACTGGCTTTTTATTCCTACTTCTAAGGCAGTGAAGACTACAAAGCATGTATGAACTCAAGCACTCTTATCTAGTAAAGACAGACTACCATGTACTTCGACATCAAATTGTTTATGTATGTAATTATCCATTGACAAGAGAAATAGGGAAAAAAAATAAAACCAAGAAGCCTGAAATCAAATGCTAAGAGAAAAGAAAGACCTGTAACTGAAAGTAGATCCGATTATAAATGAAAATTACACTATCTAGAATGCAGTGAAAAAGAAAACTTACTAACTTACTAGCAATATGCTTCATGTCAGTCTCACTTTCCCTGTCTTACAAATAAAATATTTTTATACAAAGATGTCTGAATTCACCTACCAGGTGGTTAAAAAGAAAAGAACAGGGTGACCATTTTTCTATCCATAAAATACTCAGATGCTCCAAACCTAAAATTATTTACTCATACCAAAATAAAACAGAATAGGAAGGACAGAAAAGAACAAATGGGACTACTGCTAACAATTGTATTACATACCTTTCCTCTCTCAATCCTCCAAAAATCATGCTAGTTGCTAGTCTAGCCAGCAAGCCAGACTGACTAGATAAAATCTTCTTACTGAGTCCAACCTTTTTTGAAATGTTTTAAAGCCACTAGTCCTTGTGAATGGCTACTCTACTGAGCCCAGTTCTCAAAGCACAAGACACACCTTGTGGAAGAGCTGCAGATGTTCCATACATGGTGCCCACTTCCACAGTCAGTTTTTAAACCTTTCTGATTGATAATTGCCTGGGGTTTATTTATCTAAGGAAACATCAAGTCCTTTACACTGGGAAAGAAAATGTGGGATGCAAAGATTATCATGTCCTCATCAGTCACAGTAAGATAACAAAAATAAGACCCAGACAAATTCCTTCTGACTCATTTAGACAATAAATTACCTGTTATGATCTATCACTGTAATCAGACTGTATAATATCCCAGAACTCAAGTACTACAGATACTACAGACACACACACACACAGAGGACAGTATTGAATGGATCAATGTGGGAACCCTGAAAGAGCTTTCTTTAATCCCTGTACAATTTTTCAGACAACAGCGTGACTGAACAACTGTTTTCTAAGGTCAAACGTTCTAATACTGAAATCTACTCAAAGAGAGGCATTAGGTACTTATTTCTGGGGAAGAAGAAGATGAATCATGAAATAATTTTTGCTTTTCAAAGACAAGGGATTTTATGTCACAGTGCATTTTAGAAAAACATGGAAAAAAAGACAGAACCTTTACTTCTATCCATGTCACTAACAAACCCTATCATGGGCATTTGAAAGTTATTCCAGATAAAGGGTGAATTTGAAGTGCAACAACTATTTCCCACAAAGGCATATAAAGTGAGAATAAAAACATTTTACAGAAAGCAGCAAGTAGATCCATTTCTTTATTACAAGCCTATGTCTTTTCCTCCTGATGAGGGCAAAGCTTGTTACTACCTGTGCTAAGGCGAAAAATAGTAAAAACTTCAATACCTTGTATTTTTTCTTAAGCTTTAAAGCTGGCACACAATCTTGGTTAAAGCATCACATGCCATCCCAATGGAAAAAAAACTAAGGGGAATTCTGCTTGCATTTCAGTGCAAGAAAAAAATGCTCAGAAGAATCCTCTAAATGGTTGCATAGAGCTCCTCCCAAATTTGGAGACCAGAGAGATACACCAGACTTAGTCCTTTTGTAAATGGCAAGCTTTTAAAGTGAAGCACCTTATGCATGTGGCCCCAAAAGAATCTCTGCAGGAGGAGGTGAAACACAATACCCTGGATCACCTGCCAGAGAGGGCTCACATCACAACAAGCGGTGTACAAGCAGGGAAGATGAAGACTTGGAAGTAAAAAAGAAATGTTTTCCTCAAAAAAATCAAAGACTTTTATGGCTGTTTGTTCCCAACTATGAGTTCCCACATCAATTTCCCCTACTTCATTTTCTGCTCCACATTCCAACACACAGCCCATCAGCTACATTCAGCAGGGGCAGACATCCCACCAGGCCCAACAGCTGCACTGTCTCAAAAGCACAGAACATGAAGGCTTAAATAAGAAAAGTGTTTCTATTTCTGTGCCTGCAGACAGAGAAGATAAAGGACAAGATCGGAGATGGTATTTTAAGCAAAAAGCAGACAATAATTATCCTTGCATCTTCCTTTCTGGTGAGTAGAATCTTATTTGCAGGACTCAAAAGCAATTACCTCAGACCCCTTTATGAGCAGAGAAAGAGCTGCAGCCCAGAGGCTGAATGCTCTGGCTCTATGCTGGATGTGTAGGGATTGTCCATGAACATTTATCTGCCTGCCCCTTCAGGCAAGTCAGGTCACAGGGAGGGAAGGGAGAGTTTAATTAAAAGGCAGAAATTTCCAGCTTTGTCAGGGGTTTTGTTTGTTTCTGTAATTAAAGAGGAGCAAAGTATATTGCATGAGGAGTCTGTCATGCCTGTCAAACACTGTGTGGCACTTCCCCCCTCATCCCCCACTGCAGTAGTCAAGAACATCAAAAGTACTTTTAATGGAATTTGAAATATCCATTTGCCAAAAGTACTTTTGATGGAATTTGAAATATCCATGTTTTTCTTTTAATAACTAGAAGTTCAGCCATCAAAATGAATGAAAATGCTGCTCTTTGCCTAAAAAAACATACCCAGTTTTGCTGAAAATTGCCCAATAAGCATGATGAAACAGTATTGTTCACTGGATGCAGTCTTATATTCAGATTTACAACAAGGTGTAGGACACAAAGACATCAGATTCATGGGTCAAACAAGGCCCACGGTGGGCTGTGAAACTGAAGCAAGAGCAGCACAACCAGTAGTGAGTGGGTAGGCAAAAAGCACATAGCTCTAATTCTTAAACCAGCACCCATAAGAAATGCCAAGGCTATTCAACAATAATTATGTAATCTTAGTATAAAAATATGCTCCTGTTTATTGTCTGCTGTTCTTACATGTGCACCTCTCAACCACAAAAGCAGAAAGGAAATAGACATTTTGGAAATGTGAGACAACTAGATACCAACTTTGTAGAAATACAAATTAATGGTTGTACCCACAACAGGAAATAAACACTGGAGGGCAAATAAAGCAGCTAAAGCTTAGGCCCTGTATGTAAGTACGGAATTTCACAAGAGGTTTTTTTAAAATCATAGCTGCGCTTTGTCACTTCCAACAGGTGGTGATTTCTTTCTCACTGTAAGAAACTGAGCCCACTATATGGATACAAATTCTTTTTATCTGACTCAAATCTACTTAATAATTTATGCCATTTAGGAAGATGAAACTGTATTGTGAATACAACATTACATAAAACTTGAATCTGCACTTTTTTCAGACACTGTAAAAATGCTATTCACAACATACCTTTAAGCACTAAGCAAAAGAACAGTTTGGAAATTAATGTTCTTTGTATTTCAAATATAGCTGTGGCTCTGTATACTTAAACATTGATTTGAATGTAAAATACATAACACATCTACTGAGAGCAGACCAAATCAAAGACATCTAAAACATTCAACATGTTGCTTTTATATAAGACATTTTAATAATTTATCCCTGGAGTGAACTGTGTCTTTGAACAAAAAAAAAAAAATCTCATCTTAAACCCAAGACTTTTAGAATCAACACAGAGATGCATTTCAAGCGTAAGTACCATAATATATAAAATATTCCCACCTGTGAGAAGTGTTTCCCACAAATGTTACATTCAAAAGGTTTCTCACCTAAAAGAAGAAACACAGTAATAATTCTAATAGCTGCAGTGGAACAGAAATGTTTAAAATTCTAATTCTAACAGTTGCAGTAGAACAGAAATGTTTAAAATTGGTACACTTCCTTTTAAAACATGTAATGTAAAAAATATCCCCAAAAGGATACTTACCCATGTATTTAAGGGGAAATTCAAGAGGGAAATACAGCTTTTACCACTGAGTTTGTAAGGCAGATTTGCTCAGAATTTATCTTTCAAAACAAATAGAAGAGTTTTGATATGAATGGGTGCAAGTTTTAATATTTTTAAAATATTTTTGATTCAAATGAAAGGAGTATCATAACACCAGGAAAAACAGAATAGAAGACAAGGCCCAGCAACAACAGTGATGGGAAGGGCATCTGTTTTTTCACTTGCACAGAGACACATTCTTAAAAAGAAGGAGGGATGAAGAGAAGCTAATTTGGAAGAATTGTGTTTTCTGATTTTAATGTCTACCATATATCTCTGCTCAGCACATAGCCATTCAGTTATGGAAAATACATATTTGCCTTTAAATTCTCATCCTATATAGAAGTAGCTGAAGATTACCCAAGTACTTTTCTCCAAAATTCTGAATTTATACTTGTAAAACTGTTATCCTTGAATCTCTAAAAACAGATAACCAGCTTTAGTAAAAACTGATGCACCCCAATTTAGCTTTTCAAAATAACTTGACTGTCAATCTAGAATGTGACTGTACAACACTTCAATTCTCTTGTTGTTAATTTAGGACAAATATGTTTTTGGAATAACTTTTTCTCCTCTATAGTATTTCATATAGGTGTTTTTCAAATCCCCCTGCTTAGTTCCTGGTTTCCTAGTTTTTAAACTGTTGATAAAATTTTAGAATTCCTATTTTAGAATTTTAAAAACAAAAATGATGCTCAAATTCCATTCATTCAATGCCAGTCACACTTATCATCATCTTTCATGAGTCTAACTGCACATTTGAAGGACATTTGTGCAGGGCAACAAAACTAGTGTAAATCCATATGATTTTGAAAACAGAATATTTCCAAAGGGAAAAAAGAGATTTTAAGCTGTGTTTCATCTTGATCATGATTACAAATCTTTTATTTACTTCTTTAATTTTAATTTTCCTAACTTTACAGAACACCTCTTGGCTTCTCCTCCATTAAGTATTCTCTACATCAATGTTTTTCCTCCATCCTTGGAAATATTACAAGCAACATCTACCACATCCAGTTGTGGGAATTCCATTTCCCTTTCCTCCTGCCAAATACAGATGAAGTTCTTCCAACATATTTTAGGATCAAGGACTAAATGCAATTCTCTTTAGGTTTTAAAACACTGAGTAAGCATACAGTTATGTTGCTTCACAGATTGCAACCTTGCAGTTAGTCTGACAGCTTGAGGCTTTACCTACTTTGCTTAATGAAGAATGGAAATCTGGCCATTTTAAAAAAGCTTTCCTTCAATTAAAGATAAAAATTATGAAACCAGTAAATCAGCTATAAAGTCATTCAACTCTAAAGAGCCCTGAGGCTTGATTTCATTACAGCTTTAAACTTGCAAAACACTAAAAATTCTGATACTGACAACACAAATGTAAATGAAACCAACAGGGAGCCAGATCTGTAGCAACTGGGAAGGATTCTGAAAGCCATAAAAGCATCAAGATAATATGAAATGGAGCATAAAAAAAAACAATAGTAAGCAATTTTTGCAGAAATTACCTATAAAAAAAAAAGTTACTGGAGACCTAAAGAATAGGTCTGAACAGGAATCCACTCTGAGATGACTAGAGAGGGAAGGAATTGGAGGCTCAAAATTCTCCAATTATTATAGGCTGCATGCAGCCTCATTCTAACTGTACTGATTTACAAAGAATTGGAGGTTTTTCCCCCAAGATAAAGATAAAACAAACAGGGTTTTTTTAAAAAAAGAAACATCAATGACTTTTTAGAGAACAATTCTGCACTTGCATAGAACTCCAAACCACTGGGCTTATCAAGTAACCTATTGCTCAGAGGCAATTAGCCTCACTGGACTTGAGGGTGTATTAGAGTGCAGCTAATAACCTGAAGATTATTCTTCTCTGCCTGTCACTGGTGAGACCATATCTGGATCCTTAAGAAAAGAAGGCACACAGGAAATCTTACTGCTGGCTACAGGCTTGGAAAGGCAAATGCAAGCAGGTTGTTCCTCGTATACAGTCTTAGGACAAGAGGCAACAGATGCAAGTGATCATGACAAATTCCAATTAGATATATGAAAATAATCTTTTACTCCACAAGGGTGGTCAGACACTGGGAGTGATTGTCTGGAGAAGTTGTGGAAACTGTCTCTGGAGATGTCCAAAATTTTCACTACACAAGGTCATGAGCAACCCGATCTAATTTGATGTGCCTTGAGCAGGAAACTGGAGCAGATTACCTCAGGAGATCCATGACAATCTAAATTAGTCTGTGATTCTACAAATGTCAATAAATTCCAAACCAAAAAACCTCATCTGAGAACACCAGGATTGCATCCTTCTTGTTCAACACCCTGCAAGAAGACAAAGTACACAATACTGGGATACATGGCTGGATCAACAGCAATAGAGAAAAACTGGGGAAAAGTAGTAACTGAACACAATTCAGACAGTGCTTAACCCAGGGCACTTTACTGTTAACCTTTGGCCTGCCTTGTGCTTTCTACCTTCTGTTGCATCCTTTCTTCAACATTCTGCAAGAAGAGGTGAAGATAAAAGTACACAACAGTGATCAGAGCAGAGCTGTGTCAGCTCCAGAGGAGAAAGGCATGAAGGCAGAAGTGGTGCTCCTGATGAGATCACAAAGGTGAGGAGCAGTACTCACTAAGGCAAGGAATGCTGGAAGTTACTCAAGCAAAACTCAGAATGAAAACCTTGAGGATCAACAATGTATTATATTACATGGCAGTGCTACTCTGCTCCTGTTGAATTCCATCCCACCAAGAGTTCTTTCCATTGGCCTGAGTTTGTTTTGGGGTGCTCTTTTGAGATGTTCCCTGAAAATACATAAAATACCCCAACAAAACCACTGGATGTTCCTGGACAGGTATGGACTATATAAAAGAGATACACTTGCTTCCTTTTTTTCAGACAAGTCAGTGTAATAATAAAGAACAAATTATAACATTCAGTCAAAATCAACCAAAGTCAGTGCAGTAAGCTCTGTTTAGAGATTCCTTTAAATGTCCATGATAATAACACAAATAAAACAGTCAGACATGCCAGCACAATGACTGTTGAACACAGTTTAGCTGCCTTCACATAGAAAGCTCATCAATGCACCCATGCTAACCTGTAAATTATTTAGTAGTTCCTAGTGTTCAGGGACAGAGAATTTCACACGTGCTATTTCTTGACAATCACACCAGCACAGCACTTGTGTTGAAAGCATTGTCATTTTTGGGTTAAAAACAGATTTGCCACTGTGACATGTCCATTTCAGCTTCCTCCAACTCTTCAGCAAAGCCATATTGGGAGGGCTTTCAGTGAGCCCTGTAAGACTTAAATGCCTGCTAACCCTTCTGCTTAGCTCTAGAAAAATTAATGTTTTTGAATAAAATTGATAGCTAGCAATCTGCTATGCTTTCTGAAGTGGCAGATGAATAGAAATGGCTTTTAGCATACACTTACATTACTTAACTACCAGTGTACCTAACAGTAACAATACAGCTGTGCCCTGTACCTTCTGCTAGAGGCCTTTCCAATATCAACATCCTACTCACCATCCACTGCAATTTCCCTAACACTCTTTTTGCACTAGTTGGGTATTTTAAAAAAGAATTAACATGAATAATAGGGAGTAATTCCCAAAAATAACAGGGAAGCAAACAGGCATTTCTAGTCATATCCTTGCTTCAGTTTTTCCATCCTTTGATGTGCTTGGTATTTGTTAAACTTAGGCTCTTACACTTTTGTCATCTTAGCACATCCATAGAAGAATGCTAATGCTTTATGAACTAGCATTCAAGTCTGGAATTTTTGAACACCACTGGAAGAAGATGGTGTGTGAAAAGCAGCTGAGAATTCCTGAATCCTGGGGTCTCTCTAGCACAAACTGACATGTTACTGCAGTTAGCTGGGACTTTTTCTAGATGCTCTTGTCTTCTATCTGATCATCTGAAAATACAGGATATTAAAATAGACCTGATGATACCAGGTCAAACCAGATAATAAGATTCAAAAAAATACAAGGCAAAAAGAGGATCTAGGTAACATTAGCAACTCTTTCACAGGAGAACAAATTTTAGAAAAAGTATTAGCAACATGAACATATAGAAGCAGTTAAAGCTAACAATTGAAAACATCAGGAAGCAGTTAAAGCTAACAATTGAAAACATAATGCAAAATGTTCATATTTTCAGGTTCTGGGAAGATTTTTCCATTAATAAAATAGAAAAAGAAACTTTTAATTCTAAGGATCAGTTGACAAAATAAATTAATGTCTGCTAAGAGAGTTTCATATTTAGTGTCAAAGTACCAATACATGATCATTTCAAAATGATGTTTATTTGACAAGATTGAGAGAGATGCATTTGTATATTTAATACAGGGAAAAAGAAAAGCAAAAAATATTCAACAGCTTAACCAGGAGTAATACCATCTCAAGGAATTTGAATCAATGGTGTTACCTGCCTAGCCAAGGTAATTTTTAAAAACTCTTCTAAAGAAGCATATCTAATAATAGGACATGCTCATTAAATTGAACAGACAAATTAAATAATTTTCAGTTAAACTAGGGCTTGTTTTTCACTAGAATAAAAAGATACTTAGAAATAAATCTATGTTAGATTTAAAAATATTACCTGTAAGTTTTTAAAACAAAGTACATTAATTCAAAATTTCCATTTACTCTGCAGCCTGCAAAAGCCTTACTCTCTAGGTGAACACAAAGTTGTTATAAGGCATATTTCTACAGGTTAAAAAAAATGACTACCAAGCCCCAATCACTTGTATCTTACAACAAATATATGACCAGAGTGAACAGACATATTCTAGTATACTTATAGTACCATTTATTTGTTTACACCTTTTGTTGTCATCTGGCTCAAACATCTGGGCCACCTGACAAACTGAATAGAAATTACTCATCTAAATGCAGGACAAAACCAAAATTTTCATTGAGATTTCATTTTCATCAAACACACGATGTTCTTTGAAAAAGCACCCAAAGCCCCAAATACATAGACATCTTTTCTACAACTCCCAGCAAAACTCGGTATTACAGTTCTTTATTTCTGCAAGATTATCCATTAAAAAAAAAAAAACCCAACAAAATAAGGCACAGCCTTTTGAAAGTAGACCCTTAACCAGCATCTCTAAATCAAGAGACACTGCAAGATATTCTCTGTAACTGAAATATTTGGTCTGCAGACCAAGTAACTGATAACTGTACCTGTATGAGACCTTTTATGTAGCTCCAAATTGCTTGGATGTTTGAAAGCCTTCCCACATAACTCACAAGTATATTGTTTCTGTGACTGAAGAGTCTGTGATTGTCCTTCTTGTTCCAAAGGACCTTGAGATCTTTCCACTTCAACAGTTTGTTCAAAATTCTCTGAATTCACTAGATCTTCAGCTTCTTTTTCATCAGTAACTCTAACATCTGTTGTGTCCATGGCACTTTCATTTACAGGTTCAATTACTTCTGTTATTCTACTGTCATCTCTTTGGGGCTGCTCAGGGGGCTGCTCTGCTGATTTCTGAGATCTTAGGAAATTTAACTTTTTGAGGTGCACTGCCTTTTTCAGCCGCATCTGTCTGGTGGGCTGCATAACTGTGCTCTCTGCATTTTGGTCTGGAGCAGCTTCACTTGCAGACTGAACCAAGAAGTTTGATGGCAAATGCTCAGAGGTTTCCAGAATACACTCAGAGTGATTGACAGTGCAAGAATTACTCTCCACTGTGTTTATTTCTGTGGATGTGCTGTAAGAAAAGGATGGTTCTGCTCCTCTCTCGTGATCAGAGCAAGCGTTTTGTTTGTAGAACTGTTTGCTGTAGAAGTTGCGCAGTTTATAGTAGTAATTTGGTTGTTTAAATGGGAGCTCTGTGCAGCTGCCATCTAAGGAATCTTGTGGTGGTTTCTGTCCATCACCTGATGGGGTGTGCAGATTAACAGGCTGTGAGTGGTGCTCAGCCAAGCCTTTGTTGGTCTGTCTGTCAGCTGAGCACTCAGGCAATAGGTTTGTCCCATAGGCATCCCCAGCACAGCTGGTATCTGTACCCAAAGTGTTCTGCAGTGAAAACACACTATTGCATGGCATGCTGGCTGCCTGCTCCACAGCTGTGGAAGACTTTAAAAAGGTGTGGCAAATGTTCAGCACATTTTGCACTTGGAGGCACTGTGCAATGTCCAGCATAGCTTGTACATTGTCCTGACTAAGATCCAGGTGGGAGGTGTACATGAAGTCCAGGATCTGGCCTATGCCACCTACGTTTTTGATGTCCAAGTGAAACACATCATTCTTCTGGCCTGAAGAATTCTGGAAAAGGGTCCTGATAAAATAAGGCAAATATTCAAACACAAGTAATTCCCAAACACTTCAATAAGAAAAACACAAATACATCTCAAATAGGCTGCTTGGTATGAAACAAGTTTGTACTCTAAAGATTGCTGTGTTTTTGATGATGAATTTCTCAAAACTGCTCAATTACTTGTCTCATATATTAGTCCTACATTAGTGTACTTGAAATATAAAGCAAAGTAAATGATCCTTTATCTAACTTTAATTCTGTATTTTTTTAGTGTTTTCAAGTAACACCCTGTGCTTGTGGTTTCTTATCCACCATTCTTCACATATTAGTGCAGTGGTGTATTTATGGACAATCTGCAGAACTGGTTGACTCAGAATGGTTTTTCTCCTTTCATCATGGCAGATCAAACAGGACATAAATTTTCTAGAAAAATGGAGAAGATAGACCTCAAAGTCAGCTAAACTCTTCTCCTCTGGTAACTGAGCTTGTCCACTGAACGCCATCAGTAAGCCTATCAAAGGTCTTACCACTAGTTCTTTCTCTACAAATACACAAGAGGATGGCAATATTAAACAAGAAGATGGCATTATAATCAATTTATTTTCTCCTATCAAAAAAGTACTGGATAAGAACCAAGTAAAAGAATAATGAAGAGTACAAGTACATAATCCTAAAACAGCAGTGCAACCAATACCCACTGAATTGTCACTAAATCATTAAAATGAATGAATTCACAAAAGTTCTTACTATTTGATGTAAAGTATTCTCAGCATCAGAGATGTAGTTCTTCACTTGCACAAGCAGTCCTAGATTAAGTGGGTTCATACTCACTCTCAGTCAAAAACTTTGGACCCATTAAAATCCTGATACTCTCACAGTAAACAATGACATAAATGGGGTCAGGTCACTCATATCTAGTTACTTTGCTACTAAAAAATGCCCCAAACTTAATGGTTCATCTTCGTGGGCTAAATCTCAAATTTGGGTTTGGTTAAAGGAGGGCATGGTATCAATGAGCTCTAAATCATAAGAAAATGTGAGTCTATGCTGAAACTTCAGAAATGCAGGGGATACTCTGAAGCCAATGCCCACATCCAAATTCTTTCATAAATCTAGACTATCCTATCTAAATTAAAACCAGAACTATAATGAACTGATCTGGGTGGAGAGCCTAAATTAATTAGCCACTTATATCCTATTGAACTTTAATAGGAGTTGAGCTCTTAGCTCTTCTTAACTACTTTAAAAATTTGGTCTTTGAGCATAATTGCACTTCATCAGCAGTACAGCACTAGAGGAGAAAAAGGAACCTCTTTTTTATCTGGTCATAACATAAAAGTAAGTTTCTTACAAATAAATTAGCAGTCAAGCTTTAGAGATGTTTCAAAAAACAAGGTCTAAAAACTGCCAGATCTAACAGCTTACTCATAACTAATATAAAACACTAAGCTGGGAGATCCAGCACCCTCCAAAATTTGGAGGCACCATTGACGGCAGTACAGAAGGGTAAGAAAGCTGTGATGTGGTGTAATGGGCCACCTGTAAAACACAGTTGTTGTCTCTGAGAATCTGAGTAAGCAGAGATTCACTAATAGCCTATATTGGCACATTTCATTTAGAATATGATTGATGAAACAATTCCCATTATTTGGAAATGGATAATATTTTATCAATTCTATCCCTTATCTGGCTCTGTTCATATACTCTATGAACTATGTTCCTTGTAAGCAGTTCTCTTTTTCTGGTGAAATACTGAATGTAGGTCCATGACAGAATCTATAATATGAAGCACTATAAGCAAATAAATCAAGAAAATGTCAAAATCAAAGAGCATACTGGGAATACTTGACAGTGCTTTATCTCTGGACGAACAATTTCCCTTTTCTCCTTATACTCCCAAGAGTTTCTGCGACCAACAGAAACACCCTTCTCAGAGAAAACCTCAGCCAACAGTATTTAGCTTACTTTTTAAAGAGAAGAATTTTCTATCACATACCTGAAATATTGACTGAAAGCAGCTAACACATTTTTGTGTGCTTTGAAGCAGACACCCTTCACCACCAGCATGCAGTCACAGAGAAGCCCCTGAATGCGCTGCTCATGTAGCTGCTGCAGAAGATGACAGCTATGGCTAGCAACAGTGTCCATGCTAGAAAACCACTTAAATTACCTATAATGAAATAAGATGCTAAGGTGAATATTAAATTGCAAAATTAATTTAAAATATCAGGGATATTTTTACAATTTCTTTTAGCTTTCAAAGGAAGCAGACTTCAGTTTACACCTGCAATTTAATTGCTAATGACATTTTTCTGGTTCAAGATGAGTCACAGTATTGCTCACCAACAGATACACCGCAATACACATTTGAAATACTGATTTTAACAGAGCTTTGCTTACAACACAGAGCCTCTGCAAAAATTTAATGGCGCTGCCAATAAACTGGACTCCATAACCACAAAAAAATGCACCCCAATTTAGACAACTTCCACAATAATTAGATTCTAATACAAAAATCACTTTGCATGCACAAAATCAGTAGCATTTGTAGAAGAAAACCTCAGTTTCTTCAGCCTCTAAACTCAGAAGGGAGAACATAGTACTGGTATTATTTCTGGAATTTGTTGCTGTTCTAGCTATATACATTTCCACTGTGGATCTGATTAATTAGACACATTAGCATAGTATTGTTTTCAATACAATGTAATATCTAGAGGAAAAAAATCCCCTCTTAACAGATTGAAAAGACAAGCCGCATTCCAACACAACACATTTACATTGAATTCTATGCTTCCTTTTTTTTTTTTTTTTCCTAACAAGGATGTAATGCTTCCCCTGGGCACTTGTAAATATGAAAATTCCAACTATTAGGACAATCAGAATTTTTAGTCTTCTAACTAGGAATGATGGAAGAACACCTTCCTGTTCTAAGGAATGAAACAGGAAAAACACCTTCTGTTAAGTATAATCAGACAGTGGTCAAGGCATTCTCAAATCTCATGAACGAAAAGGGTTTCACATTAATTTATCCTGTTTTACTCTGTGATTCCCTCTCTCTGGCTGTATTACATGGGCGGGGGGAGGGAGGGGGGTTGTATTTTATTGTGCTTTTTCTCTATTAATGCTTAGCATGTTTTGACCAGGCTTTAAAATAAAGAACCCACATCAATTTGCTTTCCCTGTGAACATCTCCCACCGCGGCATCCTGCAATTACTCTGACGTGAAGTGCCTCTCATCCATCAGGTGCGTGTCTCCCCACAGGGCCGGCGGGCACGGGAGCCGCTCCCGAGCGGGAACCCCCGGCACAGCCGCTGTTTATGGCTAAGTTCGCCTCAGCCTCGCCCAGGTGGAGCCCAGGCTGGAGGAGCCGCACGGAGGAGAGGACAGAGGGAGGGTTTGCCTCACTGCGGGCCGGCTCTGCCCGGGGCCGGGGCTGCGGCGGGAGGAGCCCCCGGACACACAGCCCCGGCAGGGGGGAAAACGCGGCACGGCCCGGCACGGGCGGGACAGAGGCCCAAAGGCAGGAGCCGAGCCGAGCCGAGCCGGCCCTGCCCAGCCCAGCGCTTACCGGCTGCGGCCACCTCCCAGCTCCATCCCCGCCAGCGGCCGCTTCCGCCGCCGCTCCCTCCCCTTCCCGTTCCCGTTCCCGTTCCCCTTCCCGTTCCGGTGCGCGGGGCGGGCGCAGCGCAGGCGCGGGCGGCGAGGCCGGAGGGGCCGGTGCGGCACGTGCCGCGCGGGGCGGCGGAGGCGGCGGCGGCCGCTGCTGAGGTGCGGGGGAGCGGGAACGGGAACGGGAACAGGAACAGGAACAGGAGCGGCACGGCACGGCACGGCACGGCAGCAGCCGGCTGCCGCCCAGGAGCGCGGGTGGCGGCCGCGCCGGGCTTCCCGAGCCCTGCGGCCCGGCCACCCCTCAGCGTTAGCGCTCGGCGGGGCCCGGCCGAGACGGGTGTGCAGCTGCGGGGAGCGGGATGGAGCGGCGGGGTCCCGCACGGGAAGGGAGCGGGGCCGGGAGCGCGGCCTGCGCGTATCGGGGTGGGGGCGGTACGGGGGTCACCGGTGCCGGGCTTGGCGTGGTGGGTGCAGGAGCTACGGGTGATTTCTCCGTTCGGGTGATGTACGGTATGGGGTTACCGGGTTCGGGTGATGGGTTCGGGGGTTACCGGTTCCCCGCTGGCGTGGCGGGTGCAGGGATTGCTGGTTCCCGGGTCCCGATCTCCCCTGCGCTCACGGAGGGCATCAGGTGGAGGGAGCTCTTGCACCTTCTGCACCCTGTCTGCCAGTGGGTGCACGGGTGTGTTTCGCTTCGGCCCTCCAAGTGCTTCTTTCAAGCTGTAAATTAAGATAATCTTCTTGTATTCCTAGAGTTGAGCTTCCGTGGGAAGGTAGAGGCTCCTGACCGCTCGCCAACATGGTAGTTTTCACATGCAATGCGTGTGGAGAAGCCGTGAAGAAAGCACAGGTTGAAAAGCATGTGAACATCTGCAGAAACTGTCAGTGCCTGTCTTGCATGGATTGTGGCAAGGATTTCTGGTATGTAAAGAATGGGAAATAACCTTGCTCACTCTTTGTTACAAATGCAAGAGATGCAAGTCAGAAATTTTCAGTGAAAGCTGTAGCATGACAGAAATGCCTGTGGTCTTACAAGCATGTACTTCAAGCACATCACGTTTTAATAATTTAAATGTTGACAGTAATAAGGTTTAAATGATCTGTTCATTTAAATAATCTATTACTTAACCTTGTTGGCTGGCTAAGTGTTGCATAGTTTGAGGAGTGAAGCATTTTAGTGACCTGTGGTTAAAAATCTCTTCTGTTCAGGGGTGATGACTATAAGGAACATGTCAAGTGTGTAAGTGAAGACCAGAAATATGGTGGGAAAGGCTTTGAAGCCAAAGCTAGCAAAGGAGATGCTAAACAGCAGGAGTGGATTCAGGTACGGTTTGTACTGTATACACCTACAGTAACTATTGTTTGTGATTATCAAAGACAGAAAAGAGCCTGTACTGGCTTGAGCCAGAGGTCTGTTTTTACCAATATCCCCATCTGTCTTCTGGCATTTCCTTGGTAGGTCTGTGTTTATCCTGGTAAGAAATGTGTCTTTTGTTTTGAATCTATCTCTTACTGGTTTGATTTAGTGTAATGCTCCCAACTGCATACAAAGAGACATTGGTAGCTGTCAATCCCTTTCATGCCATTTATGCTTTTGTAGACCTCTGTCAGGCACCCCTCCCCATCTCATATTCTTTGTTCAAGGCTCAGAAATCCTACCCTGCTCAGTTGTTCTTCATGTGTAAATTAGATCTTTGGTCTTCTAAAATCTTCCTACTCTACTGTATGTTTGTGAAATGCTGTTCAATATATAACAGAACCATAGATTTACCGCGTCAGAATTGTATTTTCTGTGTCCTTTATTCCTTTCTAACTGTTTTTTGTCAGTTAATCTACTTTTGGGTGGTTTTTTTGGTTGGTGTTTTTTACACTGCTGCTGATCGTTGTGCTGGCATTTTTATGTATTTGGCTATTTTAACCCTGATATATTGTATCTAAGCTCAAGTGGTCAACTAAAGCCTGCCATTTTAGATGTGAAATTAGGATTGCTTTTCCTTTTCTTCTTGCCTTGAGTGAATTTGTGTTGAAAGCATTTCACCTTTTTATTACCTTGTCACTCATTTTCTTAAGATCTTTCTGGAATCCTCATAGTCCTCATCCTGAACAGCTTCATATCATCGGGAAGATTTTCTGTCTTCTTGTCAGATATTTTGTAAATATGTTGAACAGAAGAAGTTCCAGCATGGATAGAAATATCTCCTACTCTTTCTGTTTTACACAAGAATCTACTCTCTTACGGCTTTACTTCAGAGGTTCTTAGAAGGACCTCAAACACATTTAAAACCCCATTAGTAGTAAGTTAGATCACATTTATGCATAGAATTGTTATTTCTATCAAGAAGAACACATCCTAGGAAGGTGCTAAGCTGCATGTATGCTTGAAGTATGTGATGAATACCATTAAAGTCAGAGAGGAGTGCTCTTGTTGAGATTGAGCACTGTTTGAGGACATTTGTAAAGGCAGCATGATGTGAGTGTTGCTTATGAGCATTGGTAGTCTGCCTCAATAGTAAGTGATTCTTATGTGCAAGGATGAGGGATTAGCAGTCACCTTTTTCTGACAGTCTTAACATATTCACAAAGCCTTTCAGTCACCAGATTTTCAGAATTGCAGGAAGGCTCTGCAGTGTCCTGTGGCTGCACTCTCTAAGAACTGGGAAGCCCAGAGCCTTTTTTCCCCCCCACAAGCAGCAGTGCTGTTCAAGGGGCTGCCATGGGGCCCTGGTGTAATCTCATTTCTCTCATGCTGACATCCATAGCACAGGAATATCCAGAGTTGTCTTATAGGGATAAATGCTTGTTGAAACTGGCACTGCTGCCAGAAGAAATGCATGTCAGCTGTGGCATCAAAAGTAAGCCTGATTGTTCTAATTAACTCCAAAACCAAAAAGTTGCTTTTCTTAATGCAGGTCTTTTTCATGCTGCAAGAATCCCTTCTGATACAGTTACTTTAGTTGGAAATGTTTTTATTACAGTTTGTAACTTATTCATCAGAAAGCACTGGTGAGCAGTCCTGCTTACCTCTGCTTACTACATAGGTATAAATGTTTATATGGATAATTTTGACACATTTAATGAGCTATGATAGAGCCAAAGGTCAGTGTTTTTCTCATGTTTTTTGAGCATTTCCTCTGAGCAGACTATACCAGCTGCAGGTGCTGGGTGATTTCCAGTGTATTTCAGACTTACACACCTGACATGTACCATTTGATCCTTATGCTGCTTTGCTGATTTAATTCTGTTCTTCTTCATTCAGAAAATTCATGAGGTAATGAAGAAGCCCAACATAAGCCCCAAAGTGCGGAACATTCTGGAGCAAATACGTGCCTTTGATAACATTCCAAGAAAAAAAATAAAGTTTCAGGTATGTTTTAATAGAGATTTGCAGTAATCTGTGCAGTGAGAATAAAAATAAACTTTTCTGGGGAATGCCACTCTTTTAACAAAGTTGGGACAAATTGCTTATTTGGGCACTTGTATAGATTGTGTAATAACTGAATTTCAAATAGGCAGCAGTTGTAAAATTTGTTTAAAAGGACTCTTGGTCTGCTAGTTAAATTAGCTATTAAGCCAGAGACTTGCATTTTAAACTTAATCTCCATATGTAGGTTTGTTCTGTTTTCAATACCTTTCTTTTTTGACTATTTGCTATTTCTATTGAATGCCCAAATTCTTAGACATACTTTTAAAGATTTCTTATTTCCTTGGCTTTGTTTTTTTCCTGAAGGCAAGGTCCTGTTTTGAGGGTTTTCCTGTTACTCAGTATTCTGACAGACTCTTCTGCTCTGCATGCTTCACTGAAGTAAATTATAGATGTGGAGAATTTACTGTGGCTAAAGAATTTCATTAAAAGTGAAGAATTACTCACAAATGGGCCTTTTCCCCCTTCCTCTCTGTTATTTGCCTCAGATTGTGAGGTTGACAGAAGATCAGACTTGCTTCCAAAGCACTCAAATAGAACTTAATAGAGCTGTGGTGAAATTGCTGCTAGCAAGCTGAAGGTTAGACTATTTCCCTACAGGATTAATGTTCTTAGCAGGAAAACTAATATTTTCCAGAAGCCTCTCTTTTTGATAAGATACATTGCAGTGGAAGATCAAAAGCTTTTGCAGTTAATTATTCCATTTACTAATGCACCTTTCCTGGGGTCTTTATTGCAATGCAAAAAATCTTTGCCTTACATTTAACATTGAGTTCCACATTTCTAAAAGTTGACCTCTTGCAGATAGTGTGAACAGCATAATTTACTGCTATATTTTCATTTTCACCAGGAACACCTGCAATAACCCAAACAACTTTGAAATGTTTGCATTGAGCTATCTGCTTAAATTATACTTTCTTGTAATAAATTAAGGTATCCATTTAGGAGCGTGACCATATGTCCAGTACACAAATAAATAAGATCAGAGCATTAATGTTTTAACTCATGGAAACAGTCAGAAGATTTGGTGGGACCTTAATGTAGCCATTTGTATCTAAAAGCTTCAGGATTATCTTTTGTATATATTTACCACTTGGGGAGGCAATTGAGATATACAGTGTACCCTCCTAACAGTTCCTAGGCATTGCATGAAACAATTTAGCAAGGAGGCTTGGGAGATTTAATTGGAGTAACCTCTAACCAGATCTTAGACAAAAGCAGTGATTCGATTCTTAAATGAAAAATAAAAAACAAGAACCAGTTTTATGGTAATGAAGAAATAAAATCAGAGGATGTTTTCAGTTATTATTGTTTTTTCTATGCACAGAATTGGATCAAGAACAGTTTGAGAATTAATGACAGCAATTTGCAAGATCAGGTGTGGGGTGTTTTCTCAGAAGCAACCAGAAACGTAAGTTTAACTGGGGGTACATTATAAAATGGGAATGCACTCCCAAAATGTTTGAAGGAAAACCTTTCAGATTCCCTTTGTAGATGTTAGTGGAAACATTGTCTCCCATAGTTCCAATAGATTATGTTATGATGTAATAGTTCTCAACTAAATTGTAACTTGTGGAACACAGAACTGTTGCTGAAGTAGTTGTTCATACTGAGTAGGTTGTGATTGAAAACTTGGTCGTGGTGACACAATTGTGCCATAATAATCAGAAGGCTAATTTATGCTATTAGTACATAAGAAAAGGAAAAGCTCTGCCTTTATCTTTGTTCCTGTCTTTTATCACACACTAAGATGGAATAAGACATCTTTCAGAGTTTATTGGTCTCAAATTTATGTGTATTGGAGTGAGAAATTAACAAGCACATAGTTTACCTATTTCATTAGTGGGGAGAGAAGTCCTCCAATTTGTGGTGCAAGTTCCTCACGTTCCTTTGTCCAAATTGTGGCCTCACTCTGACCTTTTGTCAGTGCCTAATTCTTTGGTATTTCATTATAGCTTAGTGTGTTTTGGTAGGGTGTTTGTTTGCATCTATTGCTCCTACTCGAGAGCTGTTGGAGAAGCTCATTTCCCACCTGATGTAAAGATGCTCTCCCTCCTTTCACCCAAATTTTTTTGAGGAAGAGTGATGCTTTGGCATTAATCCCCTGTTGATGATGCTTTGTGTTTCTGATTTGATGATTCCAGTTAAGTTTATTTGCAGTTTTTCTGAGGAATCCAAATGTAAAGCCAGGAAAGAAAGAAACACGTTTACTAAAGAATAGGAGCATAACATAAATTCTGGACACTGAAGTACACTGTTTTGCTGGAGCATTAATACTGAGTTTATACAACTTCACTAAAGTCATAAGCAGTTCTCCCTTGACTTACACTAATTTATAAAAGGTCTTCAATCTGAAAACCTTTATTAAAACACAAATGTAAATAATTACACTGTCCATAGCGCTTACCATTAAAATAAAATATATAACGCAGCATTTCAATTCACTTTTAAGAATTCTTAAAAAGATCTTAAGATGTGATTGTAATAAATAGCTTGAAGTGTACATACTCAATTGAAATTCTAAAGCAGGAGTGCCTTTTTTAGCATCATGTCATAATGGTTTGTTGTCCCAGACACATCCAAGACAGGGAAGTGGATGGCAAAAGAGATTTACTCAAGGGCTGTGTATTTGGAAATAAGTTCTGCATCTTGCTGTAATGTGCTGTAGTTTTGTTTGTGTAAATTAAAGAGCTGTCCCTTCCTTAATTACATTTAACAAATAATTTAAAACACAATAGACAATTCAACTAGGAATTACGTATGTGGTAAGATACTATTTCTTCAGTGATGTTAATTAGCATTTAGTCTGTTAGGTTAAAAGAATCAGGCACATTATTTCACTAGTGCTGCTTCTCAGGTAATTGGTGACATCATATGTGAGCAATTTAATTGATTTCAGGATATCAGTGTTCTGGACAGTTACTGATGATCTAGTAGAGGAAAGTTGAAATGTCAAAAAGCACATGTGAAAACTGTAATTATCTTTCTTTCAACAAAAGACTTCAAATGAAAAGGAACAAGACAAACCACAACAGAAGGAAGAGCAGCAGCCTGCAAAAACTGGGGAAAATACAAAGGCAGAAGAAAATGGAATTACAGATGAAAAAACTGAGAGAAAAAAGAATAAGAGGGAACGAAAAGAAGAGAGACAAAAGAACAAAAAGAAGGAGAAAAAAGATCTGAAATTGGAAAACCAGGAAGAAGTAAAAAAGAGTAAAAAGTCCAAAAAAGGAAAAGAGAGTGTGGAGGATGAATTTGAAATAAATGGAAATGGGAATCACAGTGAAACAGAAGAGGAAACGAATGTAAAGAAACGCAAACATAAACATGTAGAAGGTACCCATCGTACAACTTATATTCATGTTTGTTTTGAAGAGACTTTTTCTCAATTCCAAAGCTCAATAAACTACCTAAGCAGAATTTTAAAATAGTGCATAAGATATACAAATTAGATTATTTTTAACAACGATTGTACATTTATTTTATAAAATCTAAACCACTTTGCAAATATAAACTCATGTTACAAGAACAAAAAGTTAAAGCATGTCAGAATTTCTCATTTTAGATCTTTCTTGTGATGTTTTGTCCAATTCCATCTCTAGAGGAACCTCATACCAAAACAAAGAGAATGAAAACTGAAAGCATTTCAGAAGACATGGAAACAGAAAACACCAATGACAATGAAGAAAATGTGGGAACAGATAAAGGTATTCTTAAAGGGACAATTTAGATTGTTACAAAACTACTCTGGAAAAGACCTAATGCGTGATACAAACACAGCTTCTGTAGCAAGCCATGAAATAAATTGTGCCTCAGTATGTGTGTATATTCAGTATACACATCTGTTCCAGAGTAAGTAGCCTGTGCTACTCTTAACACCTGATAATGAATTACTTCTCTAATTTGTTGTTTGGGCTGTGCTGGCAGCCTTTGGCTGTGCTTCATTCAAGTGGACACTGAGGTTTCACCACAGTGGGTCTCTTCCCTGCAGCCATGCACGTTAGACAACACAACAAAAAGGGTAACAACTCTTAGACCTTTTGGTATCTCTCATATCCCCATTTTTGCTCAGTGAATCATAAATTTGACTTCAGATATGTTGGACCTTAGTTTATGCTTAGATAAACCTACTTCTGCCTATCACCTGTCATGTTCTGACTGTGTTTGAACATACAGATCCTTTATTTGGAAACTACCAATTAATGACCTCTGAAGGTGGTATGGTCAAATTTGACTGCCTGTGATTTAAGTGTGAAAAGACATGATCTTAACTATCCCTGCATTATTTAAGAGTTTCTGCTTAACAGCTAAGTGCAGAAGTTAAGTAAAAAAAATTCTGACCCCTGTTGTTCAAGTACTGTGTTGATTCTTCATCTCTATTCCATTTTATATTCAGGAACAACTGATGACTTTTATGCTTAAGACACCCTCCTGTTGTAGGGTCAGTAAGGTAACAACTGTTGTGGTAGCCAAACTGATTCCAAAATTAGGAGATTGATGGCTGGTTACTAGTAGAGAAGAAGACCCAGAATACCTGCTTTCATTAACAGTGTTGTACACCTAATTATTTTCTAGGTAAATTCAACTGGAAGGGAACCATCAAAGCAGTTCTGAAACAGGCTCCAGACAATGAAATTTCAATTAAGAAACTAAGAAAAAAGGTACTGTACAACATGGTTTTTTTAATCTCCTATAGTCTTGGTAATTTATTTGTGTAATCCTGAAGCTCAGAAAATTCTGGATTGCATAAACAAAAAGTTCAACATTTCTAATGGAATATCAATTAACAATGTCAGCTGAAGGACAGGTTTTTTATTGCTTACTGATTTACACAAGAAATTCAGTGCTAGTACTGAAAAGGAATAATAGCACAATAGCTTCCATGACACTTTTAATGCAGTTATGTAAATGTATTATTGCTTACAATGGAATTATCTTCACAGACTAAAAACCATTTCTCTGTCCTTGTGCAGGTGATAGCTCAATATTATGCAGTAGCTGGTGAACGTCACAAAACTGAAGAAGACATCCTAGCCATATTCAATAAGAAAGTGAATAACAATCCTAAATTTAGAGTTCTAAAGGACAAAGTGAAACTTGTGAAATAGACAGTTTGCATACTTCTTGTGAAATAAACTACTTTGCATAGCTGTTGTATTTTAATCTTGCAGATGGAGTGATGCTCTTCTGTCAGCTGTACAAATACTATGCATTGGTATCAATTTAAATTGTGTATGTAAAAGCAGAATTTAACTTTTAATACTGGATCCCTCTCCTTTTTCTAGATTTATCACAGAACATTTTCAGATATTTTATTTTTTGATTTTATGAAAAATGTATATTTTTTGGTACAAGTTTTAAGAGGCATTGAAAATAATTGCTAGCCTACTGTATTAAAATTCTTCCAGTAATGAATATAATTTATAGGCATGAATGTTTTTCAGGACCTGGGTTGTGTGGCTTTTTGCAGGAACTATTTTCAAAGGAAATAGGATTTTCATATTCAAAAACCCACTGTGGAATAAATGTTTTGTTATGCTAAAACTCAAAATGGTATGGCTGATACCCACTTTATTCACTGTGGATAGTGTATGCAGCCTTTAATAAACTGTTGATTCTGTGTTGTAAAATGCATAAATAAAGTGTCAGATTTGTGTATGCAATATTGCACATTCAGTGAAAATCTAAAGAGTTACCAGTATATGCATTGCTACTGAAAGTCTTGATTAGTAATGCAACTGACTTCAATAGAAGCGGCTACATGGACTAAAAACTGACTGATGAAATAGATTACTTTAAAATACAAGCTTAAATATAATGAATCTTGTCACTATAACTGCATAATAAATCCACAAATAATATATGCTTTGAAGAGGCTGTTGTATTGCTGTCACCAAAACAATGTAGCTAGGCTTGAAATACAGGTATATAAGCGACAGAGCTGGCTGGGGAAAGTTACTTGAAGTTTTATAGGTTTTTACTTTATTGCAAAATTACTTCCATGTAGGAAGTTTCCTATTATGATATAGTCTGTTAAAAACAGCATTATAAAGCACTCAGTCATAAGGTGTTTTTAAAAATTGCTTAGTGATTTCAAGCAGATACACTTTTATAAAACTCCTTAGTAAAAATATCTGAATTTATAGAAATATTGACTATATTAAAGATATAAATGCTAAAAATTAACTGTGATACAGTGGGTTCAGTTTTTTTGAGTACATATTTGTCTTACTGTAAAGGTTGCAAGAAAGGACATAATGAATTTAAGATCTGTTCAGCAAGTGTTAGTTGTTTGTTGAAGCTATGCAGCAGTTCTTCTTATCAGTCTAACAGATAACCAGAATCTTGGCTCCTATCATTGCAGAGTTCTGGTGTCTGATGCTCAGGGTTTACTGCAGTGATCACTGAATGAAGCAAAGCAGTAGGCTAAGTGTTCAAACATCATGGTCCAGCTGAAAGCTGGGAATAAGGAATATCAAATCAACTGTATGCAGATGAGCTATCAGAGTAGGATGTGACCTTGTAATTTTCTTTCCTGCTTTAACTGTTAACCATTCTTAAAGATTCAAACAGTGTACTCCCCTGTGCATTGCCATGGTTGGGTTAGTGGTGCCTGTGTGGAGTAATATACATACTGTAAATTATTCTTGTAAAGCAGCACCAGCTGATACTCAGTTTTTTCCCTCATGATTTGGCAGACATAAATCTAATGCTTGCCTCTATTTGTCAGTCATTAGTGGGAGTCTCTTGCAAGTAAGTCCTGTTATAATTACAATAGTATAACCTCAGTGTATGTTGCTGCAGTAGTATTACCTTTTCCTGCTCTGTTGGCAGAAAGAGGGGGAGCAATATGCTTTGTAGGCATATTTTTTCTTTCTGGGTGTTCCTGGGAATACTGTAGTGTGGTCATATATGTAATATGATAAGTAATATGTAGTATGGTAAATGAGTCTATGCCTTTAATTGTAGAAGGCTTCAAGTGCTATTCCAGTCCATGCATAGTTGCATTATTGACATCCAGCTCTCCAGTGAAAAAAATCCCAGACTTAGATGTTTTTTCATTAGACAATTAATAAAGTACTCAAGAGGACTGAATTTGACTTTCTGCCTTGCAACAGATCTGGACTTTACTGCTTGCAAATAATGATGTCTTGATCAGATTGAATTTTGAATTACTTCAAATTTGGTAATTGTTTCAGAGGGAGGCATAATCCCTCAGAGATCATTGAGAATCCTTCAAGAAGTCAGAAAAACAGCAGGACCTCTCTAATTTCTATTCAATAATTAAGCAGCATATTTACCAGTATTGTTTTAATCCAGAATATGTTTTAGTGATTTTTCTAAATAGCATAACATAGCTCCATAATTGTACCTTTTTGTTAAAATTTTCTTTTCTAAAATAGCATATTGAAAAGTGAGTGTCTTTGTGGCAGGATGAGGAAGGGAGAAATTAGAAAATTGTTTAAAGCTAGTGGCTTTCATTATGACTATAGCATAAGCACTTAAGCAGAGACTTTAATCAGTGGAAGAAAAAAAGCTTCAAAGGACAGCTACTTATTTGTTGTGCTCAGCCCTCCACTGTCCTGGTGCATTAGAGTAGTTCATTCTTTCTCCAGTGAAAACTGATCCTCCCACCTGGTGCTATAATCCAATTGCATCAGGACAATGTAGTCAGAGCCCTACATGAGTAGTGGCTCATAGCTGATGACCACAGGATACAGAGACCCAATACATGATTTCATTCAGAAACTTTTAAGTCTGTAACACTCACCCTTATTAAGGAAAGAAGAGAGCAAATATTAAAGTTTTTGTGCAAGATAAGTGAAAAAAGGCATATTGTTCTGTACATTGAGCTGTATTCACAGGTTACAAGATATCTCAGTCAATATATTCAACATTTACCCCTTTCTTCTCCCAGATTAGCCTTTAAGAAAAAAACAGGAATAACTCCTCTAACTTTCTTTTCTGCTCTGTCAGGCAAGAAAAGCTGCATATTATGTTTCCCATTAGTACTTTTACAGGAAGTGTTACTTTATATTGAATTCTAAATTTCACTTGGACTAGAGGAAGTTTTACTAGTAACTTTCCCTTATACTTTTAAGATACAGTTCCCTTTGGCCCTGGTAATCTGCTTCTCTTTGCAATTCTCGGATGTTTTCCTTTTGCACCTGAATCCTCATGCTTTTATGCTCTCAGCAAAGGCTGAAAAACCTTCAAGCTTTTTTCTTAGATTGGACTTTTTCTTCAAGACTGCAGATCACAGATCTTAGTCCTTTCCAAACACATCTTTTTTTAATCTTTCATTTTTAAATTTATTCTGGAAGATTTAGAATTGTCCAGTCTTTTGTGTGTTTTGCTTTTCTTATTAGAATCTTTTAGTAGAAACTGCTCTTGCTACATAACTTCATACCTAAGCTACAGCAGAAGTAAAATACTGACTTCCAACAGAAGTAGTTTTATAGTTCCTGGAATTACTTGAAAGTAACAGAAAACCAGAAATGATGTCTTGATGCCTGCCCGCCCATTAAACCCCTCTTCTCAAGCTTCTATGTGGAATGCATTAGTACAAAATTAGTATAAAAAGCCTAATTAAGGCCAGATTACAGTCAAGCTCAGCTCACATATATTTGGTTTACCAGAGGAAAGGTACTTTTAAACATCATGGGATCTTCCTCAGGCAGCATGAAATCCACTTGAAAGTATTCAGATCACTGCATCTCACTTAGGTGACAAAGAACCAGAATAAAAAAGAGCCAGAATTCCACCTGCATTGCAGATGGCTCAAACCATACTCTGTTTCCTCCTGCCTTCTGTTCCTTGCAGTAGCCACAAAATGATCTTCCACCATCCAGCCACTAATGTATAAACACAAAGCACTAAGAGCACTTTTATACTATAATTTTTTGCCCTTCTGCTGGCCTTTTCTCTTGATGAGAAGGAATTCCAGGAGGAATACACACCTATTGACACTGTACAGTATCCATACATGACAAAGGCTCATGTTTTTTGTGGATGAGACAAGACCAGGATTTTCTCCTAGACTATTTTTTCTTACCATGTTTTATACCATGAAAATATATTTCCTCCTCCTTCTTGCTCCTACAGTTCTGTTTCAGGTATTATGCCTTTGAAAGTTTCAGCTTTTTTGGCGAACTTTCAGTACCAGAAGTGGTTCCACAGGTTAGGGCTAGGTAAGTTTTCCATGAGAAGAAAAAATCTGAGCTCAGTTGATGTTCTTAAAGACCTGTTTATTTTATGCATATTACTCGGAACAGTAATGGGAATTGTGCAATCATCCTCCAGCAAAAAATTAAAATTGCTGAATTCAGTCTTCATAAAGGAAACACCTTTCTCTTCCTGTCTGTCTTGGACAGTTTAGTACTCAGTCAGTGTTTCTTCTAACTCTGTTGTCCAATTAATTACAATACCTGTTCAAAATACGTGAAAAATTGAACCTACAGAATATGTAAGTGGTAATGGACTGTGAAGGACAATGGTAAAGAAAACCTTCACTGCGAATGAAGCATGTAAGAGCTTTGTTTTGTGCTTATTTTTTTTTCAAGACTCCACAGAAACAGCATGAGCTGAATCCCACAATATACAGCAAGGAGACGTTGCTATGCTGAACTGAACTTTTCCAGTCTTGTTAGCAGTGAGACCCCTGCTTTAGTACATCAGCCAAATCACAAGCAGTGGTGACACTAGACATCACCAAAACAATAGTTAAAATTCTATCATAGCCTAGAATAATGCTAACCTCTACCAACAGAGTAAAGTGTCACACCAAGAGAGACCAGTACTCCTGCACAGTAAATGTTGAATGATACACTTGAATGCCCATTCCCACAACTGATAGTTTTTCCTGGGTGAATTAGATCTGACATTCAGTATTCAAAAAACATACTTTAGGATGTTCCTAAATGCCCTAAGAATGAAATTCTTTTCATATTGTTACAGATGCATGGTTGCACAGACTTTTTCCTAAGGAAAGAAATCAGTTTCAGCAAGTCCCAAGTGTTCTCTTTCCCACTCTCCCACATCTGGCCATTTGTTTTTGCCTCTCCACCACCCCCTGCATTTTTGCAGGCTTTTAAAACCAGATCAAATCCTCAAACTGAGAGGTATTATATACCACTACTGGGGACTGAGTAGTCAAGAACAATTATAGTTGGAGTATTGCTGCCAAGTGCTTTGTATCATTAAACTGTAGTCTTGGGAAAACATTTTGAGAGCCATTGTACCCCCTCAAGAAAGTAAGCATAGTTAAGTGAAACTAAACAAATTGTTTAGAAGAAACAGAGTAAGAAAATTTACTTAGCTACTTGTAGGAGAATGGTTTATCCAGATTTATTTTGGATAAATAGGATGAGTTTTGGATACTTGGATAAATTTGGATAAATATTTTGGTTTTGTTTGCACAGTTAAAGATGGAAATAACAGAACAGTCCTCTTTGTACTGCTGATTATAAAAAGGCAAGTGTCAAACACTAAAGATATCTAACATCTTTAATCAGGATAATTGAGGGCAAAGATGGTCTTCAATCAAATACATACTTCAGATCAGCTATTTTTTTTGTAATTTGCTGACAACTTTCAAGGTGAGGAATAACATACCTACATAAATTGGATGTCTTTTTGTGGTGCATTTTCTTCTGTTCTCCTAGATGCCTTCTTCAACTTTTAAAATGCCTTTATCTTTTCCGCTTTCTTTTTCTTCATGAAGTTTAAATACTTGCATGCTTAAATATAGAGCCTTCTTGGTATCAAGCACACTATTCTATGTATTGTTTCCTTCCTAAAGGGTCAATCCAAGGCTGCACTGCAACTTAATACTCGCATGAGAATTCAGCTTGAGTTCAGGATTTGTATATGGACCACATTCAGAGTCAATTGAGTTTTACCCAGCAGTTGTTTTTCAGATCTGCATTAAGTTATTCACACCAAATGCTTTTAAGTCCTTTTCCATTGTACTGAATTTAAAATAGTTAAAAGAATGCAAGATGAAAGCAGGGGAATTGTTTGTACTATTTGGAAGCTTTTTTGTTACCTAGATGAGTCAGAAAATGTATTTACTTTTTCACCCAGTGTAAGAGAAGATGCACAATACTTCAGTCCAAGGACAAGGTTCAGAAAGGATTGAGAATCTCTACCCATCCAATCTTTTACTCCTGATAGTGGAAGATAAGCAGCAGATTACTACTGACTTTATTTAGTTTGTGAACAGAAAGCACAGACTATAATAGCACTATTATTTTATTCCTCAAAATGTAAAAATACATCTATATTGTATCCAACTTACTTCAACTAAAAATTAACATAGGAAGGAACCCACCCTACTTAGATATGGAATGAAGAAAATTCCAACCAGCTGTTTTGTAAACAGATAATATTTGGGCTAATTTAGCTACTGATTTCTGTAATAGGGAAAAAAGCTATGAAAATTGGCTAGAATATTAGAAAACTAATTTTACTTCCTAAAAGTGAGAATTTAACTGGGAATTCCAATTCCAAATTTTATATCTACCCAATCAAGAGACACAAAAAGCTACCACATTTGTGTGCCATTAAGAATTACTTGTAAATCAACATATAACCAACCAATCGCTAAGCAGCAAATATTCAGTGAGCAACAAGAAAATAAAATTCAAAATACTGAAACAGATTGTGAAATTCAGCTTATAACCAAAAAATTTGAATATTTAAAGACATTCAACTAACATACAGAGCATTATTTTCTAGTTAGAATAAAAGAATGTGAAGGTGTTGAATTCAGTTCCCAAAATGTGGAAAATGAATCACATTTTGTGAGAGTCCAGGACTACAGTTCACAAAACAATTGCTGCAAACTCTGCCCATTGTACATTTCTTTCACTGAAACTTCAAATTCACAAATTTATTTCTCAGACTTTTAACTAAAGTTATCACATCAAGCATCATATTTAAAAATACTTCTTAACATTTGTGCAAGGATTCTTAAACATTAACTTGGAAGAATTAATTATCCATAACCGGCCCGCTGATTAGATGCTTTGTTAATTATGTTGTTCATTTTGTGACAGTCTCAGTTCAGCTCCTGATCACTATCTATTCTTTGGTAGATTAATAATTTCTGAATCAGAGAAGCACTGTGAAAAGATCACAGAAAACATCTCAGCTCTACAAACACAGAACATGAGCGGTCTCAGTTAAGGTCAATAGTGAGCCCAGGAAGGAAGCTCTTATTTCAGCTCTTTGCACAATACCTACTCTGTAGGTAAACAGAAGTGTTCAGTTTAACAACACTGACAGATCTTAACCTTTCCAAGCATACATATTTATTTAATTGCTATGTTTAAATCAAAGATATATTCTATGAATAGCTTTTGCAAAGAAAGTGCATGAAGATTTCCTTTGTTTCTTATTTGAATCCCTAAGATGAAAGTGAAGGCTGAGGTAGTCATTTCACTCAAAGGAAATAAAACAAAGAAACCTCTATTTCATTGATAAGAAAGCCGAGCTCTGATCTCCCATGAGCTGCTAACTTCAAAATATTCAACTGAACTACATAAAGAATAATCCCTGTAGTCATAAGGACTGCAGTGTGGTTGGCCCTTATGTGATACATGTTCTAAGCCTGGGAAAACAATTTCTACTTACTATGACACCTCTCACATGAAATTCAGATGTAAATGAAGGCCTGTCTTTTTGCAGAGAACAATTTTTTTCTGTTCTTGTATCTCTTAGGCTGAATTTACTTAAATTCAATGTGCAGTAATAAAGAATAATGAGAACTCTGTTTTCCCTTGTCCCTAGAATCTCACTCATTAATAAAACACACAATAGTATATTTAGGAAAATATAGTTAGCCAACAGATTTAGAACTGCTTAAAAACAGTTCAAGTCACAGAAAGTTTAGTTTTTACCCTAATTAGTTTCTACCAGTTAGTTTCTTCCCTTAGGATGGCCTAAAATTAGGGTTCTTTTAAGAGTTTTTCAGGGTTTACTGATAAAATACATAATTATTTATCCACAGCCTACATTCCCTTCTTTTTTATTTTCATGTTTTCTCAACATAAAACTACAAAGGAAGTGTCTGCAAGGCATTTCTGTTGACAAATGCTGCACAATATGCAAAGAATGCATGTGGTAAGTGAAAATCTACCACATTTCTCATAATCATTGTTTTAATGCAAAATATTTTGCCTTCTGAAAGGAAAAGTACAATCAGTTTATGAAACACTTGGATTTTTGAACTTTAATCTATATACAGCTAGTAAATTTGATTTTGGTAAGTAAAACACAGTACTGAAATAAGGTTCTTGTTTCTTTAATCTCCCTGATAATAATCTGAGTTTTTATTGAATATTTCTACATTTAATCCCACTGTGAAGAAAAGCTATACATAACAGCTGCTGTATTGGACAGGTACTTCCACATTGAATCAGCAGGATTTTTACCTTAAGCAGAATGTTACGCCACAAAATTTTCTCTGAGAAAGCACAGGTTTTGTAACAATCACATGGATCATCTAATTAACCTAATCAATCATTACTATTAGAATTAATTTTCAATTTTAAAGGCCATGTTAATGGCTTAATCACTGAACACACCCCAGAAGATACAGTACATATATTCACTCTTAATATTCATAGTATTCTTATAATGACCAGACCTAAGGTTAACCTGCCAGCGAAATTGACTAGTTTTGAATTTGTCCATGTGAATAAGCAAGAAAGCCCAACTGGTTTCAAGGTTTCGTTTGCAGAAACACGCTGATGTGAATTTGGTATTTACTTAAGCAGACATCAACTGCAGAACTGAAACAAACTATTTTACCATTTTATTAGTTTATTTAATTTTTCCCTAGTTTGTCTTGCAAATATGTTTATTATTTCCAGTTACGAGCTGCAGTCTCTAGTGGTCCAGGATTCCCGTGGCTCTGGAAAGCTCCCAGAGCTCTGCATTTCTCAGTCACAGAATATTCCGAGTTGGGAAGGTCCCAGAAGGATCATGGAATCCAACCCTTGAGTGAGCGGCCCCTATGGGGATCGAACCCCCGAGCTTGCTGTTATTAGCACCATGCTCCGATCATTTTTAACCCACACCACTGGTCTGTGTCAGAGAAATTGAGATTTCCTTAACATCTGCCTGGAGAACATCTGGTTGGCAGATGAGGAAAACATTTCTACGCACAGAGTTGTTTGGGTTTTTTCTTCTGAATCATTTCGGCACCACAGCCTTCAGCGCGGCACCCGGCCGTACACGGCAGTGCTCGCTCCCTCCAGGGGGGCTCAGCGCGATTCCTGAAGCTGTTTCTGGATCCCGTGCAGCGGGCCCTGGGGCGGCCGCCGCCGCTGCCCCTCACGCCGGGGCGGTGGCGGCCGCCGCGCTCCCGCCCCGCCGCGTCACTGCCGGAGCGGCCCAACATGGATCCCGGCGGCGGCGGGGACGCGATCCCGAGGCTGCGGCGCCCGGGGCGGCGCGGGCCGGAGCCCCGGGACCCGCAGCAGCCGCAGCCGCCTGCCCGGGGCGGCGGGACGGCCGGTGGGTGGTGCCGGGATGCGGGGAGCGGTGCCGGGCCCCGCCGGGCGGGCGCCGGGACGGCAGCGGGGCCGCCTCGGGCGGAGCGGCGCAGAGCGCGGCCCCGCTGCCCTCAGGTGTCCGCTCCTGACTGCGAGCTGGGCGCGGGAGATGCGAGGGGCTGCCAGCCGCGGACTGCCTGATCTGCCTGATGCTGGTGAAATACTCGAGTGCTCCGGGCCCAAGCTCCAGCAGGATGAGGAGGAATGTAGGAAATGAAAAGTAAAGCTGCCTGTAAGCTCCAGCAGAGCTGTGGGTACGCTCGGCTGGTGGCGGTGCGTGTGGAGGAATCGGCACATGTGACAGTGCTGAAGGCACGCGGGCCGCCAGGAACTCCTGGTGATAAACTTCAGAGACATCAAAACTACCTCTGACACCTTTTGTGCCAGTGTGTATAATACTGTCTTACGTGGTTATTGTTGTGCACAAAAATGGCTTTCTCATCTCCTTGCTCTGATATCTCGCTCTCTCTAAAACAGTACGTGGTAATGAAGGGGAAAAGAGAAGGTCGTTTCCTGCACAATGATAATTGCAATTTACCTGCTGAAAGTGTGCACTGTAAGTCCAACTAGCTCCTGAAACTGCGGCTGAAAATTTGTGAATTATCTGCAGAGAACAAGAAAATTATGCCTTCAATCGTTTTGTAAATACTAAAATTCATAAAGAAGGGTAGAAATTAATTAGGAATTGGAAGTAACAGCCTGAAATTATATATACTAGATCAATAAAAATGGTTTAATAACACCAGGATTTTTTAATTAGTTAAACAACCCTTAGAAAATCGAGTCAGCTGTTTCCTAAAAAGATACACAGATATGGTATTGTGCTGATTGTTACTGCTTTATCCTTTTATCAAAGGACACCTTGCTTAGTCTGTTTCATTTCAGTAAATGTTCAGAGCTCTTTAGAATATTTGTAGCACAAAGTGTATTATGATGGGTAGAATAATCTCCCAAGACGAATTAAAAAGATAAAGTATCATGCTTTATGTAACTATAATCATACTTCATTTAATGACTGGCTTTAGTGCTATAATTATGTTCTTCTTTACAGAAGAGTCTACAGCTGTAGAGAAGACGATGAGGCCTCTTAACAGACTGAATATTCACTCTGCATTCTGGATTTTGGCTTCAATAGCTGTGACATACTACTTTGATTTTTTAAAAAATATTAAAGAAACTATGCAAGCAGATAGGTAAGGTATCTTTTCTTACAAAAAGGTGTGTTTTAGTCTTATACTCAGTTTGTTACATCTGGTTACCGTATTTTAAATCATGGATGAACAAGGCCTGCAGTAGGAATAGAGAAACCTGGGAGTGTTCAGCCTGGAGAAGAGAAGGCTCAGATGCATTTTGTCAATGCATGTGAATACCTGAAGGGAGGGTGCAGAGAAGATGGAGCCAGGCTCTTTCCAGTGGTGTCTAGGACAGGACCAGAGGCAGTGGGCACAATCTGAAATGGAGGAGGTTCCCTCTGAAGATCAGGAAACACTTTTTTACTGTCAGGGTGACTGAGCACTGAATGGGTCGCCCGGGTAGGTTATGGAGTCTCCATCTTTGGAGATACTCAAAAGCCATCTGGACATGATGCTGGGCAGGTGGCAGTAGCTGAGCTTGCTTGAGCAGGGAGGTTGGACCAGATGATCACCTAAGCTGATATTATTGAACTAATTTTAAAGTAAATACAATGCTTGAAATTTGCTACAATTGTTTTTTTCTCTATAAACTCTACTGAGCCATCTTTGTACATACAAAGTTTGGTCTGATACCAGACATTTTAATACTGTACCTTTAAGTTTTCATTTAAGTCCAAGAAATAGCTGCCTGTTTTGTTGGAAGTATTTAGGTTTTGATTTTATTTTTTATAATAAACCTCCTGAAACTAATACATAGAGGTCAAAGAGAAGTTCATTTCTCTAGAAGATTTGTAGATGATTTTGAGTAGGTCAGCAAAAGATTAGTGAAATAATTTCTGTGAGGTAATTTTTATTTCTAGTCTATTTCTTTTCTATTATATTATTTTCAATGGGATGTATGTTACATTTTTTTAGATAGCTTCAGCTAGAAGTGCTTTTAAAACACATTGCAGTTGTCATTGTCATACCAGTATGTGGAAGCTGCACAGGGCTCTGTGCTGGTAGGTTCTCTGGAGCTGCTCTCCCAGGCTAGTTATACCCTTCATGCACCTGACTGCAAAAGCAAAACAGTGACTCCAAGATGTGATCAGAATTTGGGGTCAGGACCCTGTCTCGCTGCCCTGCTTGTGCAGGTAGGCCATGGCTGCAGTTCTCTTGGTGCAGGATTCTCCATTGGTAGTAACAGGATTTCAAAGTAGCATATTATGTTTGCTGTACCATTCCAGAGCACATGGTACCTGAGTAGGAAGATCATTGATTACTCTTTGTAATGTAGTAATCAAGTTATGCTAAGAATTCATTTTTCAAAATTTTTATTCGTTAATACACCTTCATATAAGATTTTATTAAAGTGCATCTTCCTCCCAAGTTGCCTTATCTGAACTAGTCTTGAAGTGTATCCTCAAAGAGGCTCAAAAGTGTGTCTCCCTAATTAATCACATGCCCTGTGTTTTTATGATTCTGAGTTTAAAATTCTGGATTTCTTCAGCAGTTGTAAAGAATAATCTTCATGCTTCTTATTAAATTTGAGAGTTCCCAAACTGAAGCCATATTAAAGTTTTCTGCAGCATTTCTCTTGCACAAAGATCACCAGTCCAATTTCTAGTGAAAAGCACAGTTGGAGTGGAGCCCATTTTATTTCATTAGTGACAAAGTGGTTTTGGTGTGGTACTATAGTAGATTCCTGACAAGATCTGTCACATTGAATTTCCAAAATATTTGAGGGGACAATATCTGAAAGGAATGTTTCATTGCAAAATTAAACTCAGTTGTTTATATAAGGCAGCTTTTAAGGCAAAAGTGTTTTGTAAGATTAATTTAAGGTAAAACCCATAGAACTTTAGGCCGCAACTGTGTTTTCAACAGATATTGCCTGTTCTGTTTGTTGACTGGAGTGAAGATTACTGTGCACACTGCAGTGTGACTGTGCTAAAAATGACTTAATGTGCTTTTCTTCCCACAGCTGGTGGCTTTCCTGTGGCACTTGTTTATTGGCTGTGTGTTTATGTGTTGCCTTTTACTGCATCCTGTATCTTGAGTGGTACTGTGGAATTCAGGACTATGATGAACAGTACCCTGCACTGATTCCTATCACAACAGCTACCTTCATAGCAGCAGCAATTTGGTGAGTTCAATCACTGTGTGCAAACTTCTGCTAAACCTGTGCAAGTCTCTGTGTTATTTGGCTCATTTTATATGAACTATCATTTCTGTAATTCTGCTATGTGTGTTGGTGACAATATGTATGTTCTATGTAGCGGAATTTCTTGCACTTTAATCCACAAAGCAAGAGTTGCAACAGTTGAAACTTTATACTGTGTGCTTAGAGATGTACTGGATCTTTTCTGTCTTGAAAATTTAGGGGAAAACTGAAGTTATCTTTGTTAGTGTAAACTTCTCACCTCTGGCAATTACTTGTGCAGTTTACAAATTAAGACAAAGGTGCAGTCTCTCTATCTGAGAAAAAATTCAGTTCAATCAGTTTCTGTCAGAGTTCTTCATTATCAAACAATCTACAAGTAGCAAACATACCCAAAATGTTAGACTTCTGACTATTGCCATATGAGCTTTAAGGGTTTATATGTTGTCTGAGAATGGTACTTTTAGTAAGAGTTGCTTTACTTATGAGATTGTATGAGAACTGAGCAAATGTGAATGAAGAAAATAACATTGTACCAGTTAATTTGTTTGCTTTCTGCATGAAAATTGATTTCCTCTTGTTTAGCTGTTGTATCGGAGTATCAGTCAGTATTTGTTGCAATGGTGAAAAAAAGGAAGATTGAAGAAAATAAAGGTTCCCTATGGTTTATAATTAGTCAAATCTGTAATTCTTGTAAGTCAATTGTAAAATAAGTTGGTTTTCCCCCATCTCTTCAATTAACTGAAATCTCTCTGGATCAAAGTTCAGATTAAGGCTTCTCTCAGCTGCCATGTATGCCCATGGAAAAATCAAAGAGTAGGTCATTTTGAGGGGCTTCAGATACAGATTTTCTGAAAGTAAAAGGTATCTTTACCCTTTACCCTTGATGTGTTTTGTTTTCAGAAACAAAGAAGTATACTTCTGAGTTATGTAATTTAAATCTTATTTCTTCTTTTGACATGTTTCCTTTGTATGCCTGGTGTTTCTGTAATGTGACAACTGAACTTACCAAATACTTTCTGCTTTTTTTCCCAGTTTCAATGTTGCCTTGTGGCCTGTCTGGTCATTTTTGACACCTGTGTTGCTCTTCATTCAGTTCATGGGTATTGTGATGCTTGTGTCACTCCTGGGATAAGCCCTTCAGGTAAATAATTGAATTTTTTAAGCACATAAAAGTATTTATCTTGTTGTGGGAACTGCTTTGTTAGACATTTAAGGATTGGGAGGCCCTTTAGGGCTTCCTTCTCTATGTTTTGTAGACATTCTTCAAATTGTGACATTTTGTAGCATATAGAGTAAACAGATAACATGCAATTATCAAAAGGGGAAGAATATTCTTTCCACTTCTCTAAAATTCCATTCTAGACATTGTAAAGAAACATTAGTGAGAATGGATGGTTTGGGGATGTGTAGGCCAAAAACCTGCAGCTTTTACCTAGACTGGGAGAACTTCTTAGTAAAGCTGTCTGACCCGATAATAAAGGAGAGAAGATATCAACATCTGTGGACAAAGGCCTTTTCCATTTTTTTAAATTAAAAATCTTTGTCATGTCTTTGTCTTCAAGTGTGCTGTTTTCATTTTCTGTGATGCACAGCCCAGATCAACCTGCTGTGTGGAAAATTGCCAGATATGAGAAGTTATTTGTTCTTTCTAAAAAGAACTTTTCAAAGGCCAACCCATCTGTTTTGTTGACTTGAAAAATGCATTCTCAATAACTGCCACATCTTTTGTTAGGATTTACTTATCAAATGAATCCAGTGAAATGTAAAAAGCTAAGGAAGACACCAAACACAGCTCAGTGAAGTAAAGGATGTCCCCTGTATCACAGGGGTCTCATATCATCCAGGGCACCTCCTCCTTCAGCAGTTCTTGTTTGTTGTACTTCTCAAGGGAATGAGGAGGAAGCCTGTTTGGCTTTGCTTGCCACTTACTAGGGAGGAGATCCCTCAGCATTTTTAGGAGTGCAGCAAAAAGAAGACTGTGCTGGATTGCCGGACTTAGAGTGTAGCCTTTTGTACTGACAAAGTTGTAGGCAAAAAGTGTTTCATGTCTGGGATGGTGAAACTCAGATTTATTTTTTTTTTTTTAATAACAAGCTGAACCACTGTTGCATTTTCCCCTCTATTTTTGAGATATCAAGAAACCTGATTTTTAAGGAGATAATTAACTTCTACTCTGGCAAAACTCATACTTCTGAAAAATACAATGCTTAATTCAGAACCTTTTTACTGTGGCAAAATGTTGAGTGACACTTGCTGATACAAATGTGTCCATGTTTGTTGGATCTATCATTAGCCATGTTCTGTCTCTGCACTTGAAGAATGTGGGGAAATTCTGTATTAGGTCAAATAATTATTTGCCTAATAATTAGGGACAAGTTATTATTTGGTGTTCCAAAATCATGAATTCATTTATGATATAGCTTGTGCAGTATATAGAACGTTCAAAGATTTTTGTTAAATTTGTTTTTTTCTTTTCTTTCAGTTTCATGTGAAGGACTCAAGTAACTGTAATCCTGCAAAGTGTATGTCACTTTTGTTACATTCCAGTACTTGTGTTGTTTCTAATACTGCCTGTTTGCTCTAACTAATACAGTAATTCTTAATCTACTTGATTTATAAATCAATGGATATAACCATAGGAAAAGCAGCTGATTAATCAATAATTGGAAGATAAATATGTTGTACATCTCTTAGTAACATGAAGCCTTTCATTTTGTAAAGCTTTGTAAAGCTTCTATTTATATTTGAGTATTAAGCACATGGGTAGTAAGTAATAGCACCATAGAATAGTTAATGTTGAAAGGGACCTTTAAATATTATCTCTGGGGCCTCAGAGGTTACCTACTCAAACTTCCTGCTCAAATCATGTTGTTTGAATTGGAAGTAAGTGATACTTAAATCAAGTGTTGTGGGGTTTTAATACTATATTCTTTCCATTTGAATTGACAGGTAAAATACTGTTATCTGGAGCCTGTGTTTGTACTTGTAAACTTACTTACAGGAGACATTTCTTGATCTCTTAAATTTCTGCTGTTATATGTGTTACCATGTAGGAAATACTCTATTATCTAATGTCTTGAATTCAGATCTGCTAGTGTTTAAAAAAAGTATGGATAGGGGTAAGGGAAAGCTGGTTGACATTTGGCAGTGCCATCAATTAAATAAATAAATAAAATAAATAAATAAATAAATAAATACATTCTACTATGTGCTCATATAGTTTGTCCACAGCCAAAGGTGGATGATCAAGCCATGAATAACCAGCAATACAATGAACAATATTAACACTACACAAGGAATTTGAAGCACACATTAAATTCTTTTGATGTATGCACTGGTTTTCAGTATTCAGGTTGTTTTTTCTTCTGTAAATCAAATTTTCATTCTTAGCAGTGCCTATTAATGAAGTTGCCATTTTCCTAACTCAGCAATGAAGAGGCTGATATTAACTTAAAAGCTACTAGTTATACTCAGTTGGGAAAATAAAATAGCATTTTATTTTTATTAAGTGTCTGTTCATGTTGACTGAGATGCTTCACTGTCTGAAAACCTGGGCACCATCTGGTTGCTAGACCACTTTATGTAGATCCTTGTGTAAAGACTTTTCCATGCACGCCTGCTGGAAAATAGGAGAATGTAGAAATTGGGTATTGAAACCTGTTAAAATCTACTTCTTGTGAGTGTTGCTTGAAGTCTGGATTGCCAAAGGATACTGTGTTGTTCACTCTGACTTCCAAATTCACACCATTTCTGAACACATGGAATGTTTAGTAATGACAGAGAATACACATTGTCTTTGGTTGTTACTGTTCCATTAATGAAAAAAGTTGGGACCTAATAATATGTAATACAAAGAATCAGACAAACCAAAATAAAGTGCATTCAGCACTACTTGAAGTAGTTTGTAGGGTAAGTTAACAGCTTGATTTGTTTAAATGTAATATTTAAATTTGCCAAAACCAGTCATGCTTCACATCTTTAAAGTGCAAGTTGCTTATCTTCAGGTCTTCAGTTTTTAAAAAGTTTTACCAATTTTGTCTGCATACACAGGTACATTTGAGTAACTTTTTTTATTGCAACATTTAAAATGCAGTATTGCTCAGGGATGGTTATTATAGCTGTATTTTTATCTGTCAGCTATATAATTGCTCTAGGTGTTTTAAGTTGCCTTGTGATCTGAATTAAAATTATTATTTGCTACAAGATTTTTTAAATTAATTCTTATGAACATCTTAATAAACTTTGTACAAAAGTGATTGATAGTTGTACAATATTTATTTGTTTAACCATCTAATTACACTTTCTTGGAGACTTCCACCCCATCTCATTGCTTTTTCTATAAAATAGATTTTCATGTAGATTTTAAATACTATACTTGACTCAGAGTACCTTTGTCTTTCCTGCCCCTTTAGCTGGGTTTATTGAAGGTGTAATAACATTTTGTTCACCTCTGGAGAACTGTTTGCTTTCAGACTACTTTGGTGTCTTTCTGAGAATCCCAGGTAGAAATGCCCATTGTACAAAGTCTTTCAGTAACAGATCTGAGTATCCAACACAATACTCATTCACTTATGTGTTCAAAAGGAAGTACTGGCAAATCTGGTAAGAAGGTAAAACAATGCTTGTTTTAATTGTTGTAACCTGACACAATGCTGCTGCCACTTTGTGGGAACTCAGCACATGCCTCCGGATGTCCAGAGTTGCCAGGGACCCTGCCGGGGGGCTCGGAGACCCTGGCATGTTGCCCGGAACACCTGGTGGCTTGATTTCGACCCCTCCAACGAGTTGCCACCTTTGTATGAGGACATGAAAACCACACAGGTTTGAATGGTGTAATAATAAAGTATTGACACGTGAAAATGTAGATTTTAGGATTTTTGGTATAAGGGTTATGGGGACAAGATGGAGGAATCAGGGCGTGTCTAGTTCTTCTTTCTTCTTCTTGTTCTCCATTTTCTGCTGTGATGTTGGCACTTTGGGATTGGTTTAGAATAGAAATGCACAGTCTAACATAGGTGATAGGTATTGGGAATTAAAAGTAAACACGATATACGTAGTTTGTAGTATAAAAAGATGACACCGCCTCGGGGGCGGTGCACAGTGCTTCTGGCTGCCTTGCTGAGCGGACCTCGGCTGCGCAGAAAGAAAATCTTGTAGATAAGAATTAATAAACAACCTGAAGACCAAAAAAGCGAAGAGTCCAGATTCATTCTTCAGAGCGCAGGCTGCCCCAGAACCATCCCATGCATCTTGGGGCAGAGAACAGACAGCCGACCCAAGATTTGGCATCTCTGGGTGCGCTCCAAGTGGGCAGCTCCCAGGCTCAAAGTGGGCAGCTCCCAGGCTGGACCCGCTCCCAGGAGGGCACTGATAAACCTCCTTGGGAAGCAGCCAGGACAGCTCCAAAGAACAGCCCGAAGAAGCAGCAGCCGCTCTCAAGACCATTGCACTTCCACTTCTGCCAAGGAGACTTGTAGGAGATCAGTCCGGAGTGGAGCCAGAAAGCGCGCCTGGATCCACGCTCCTGTGAACTGCTGGCCGGTGACCAGGAACCTTCGGACTGCCCTGACGACTCAAATTTGGTAAGAAGGTCAAAATCAAGAACATGGGGGGCACATATTTCCAAGAGCAGTTAAGGATTTTGTCCGCCTTACAGGGCGTGGCAGAGGCACATCCCATTGCAATTTCGAAGAAAGAACTTAAAGATCTCTTGTTATGGGTACGCTGTAACTATCCGTACTCAGAGACGCGGCTGTTGTTTGAAGTGGGTTTTTGGCAGGAAATTAATAGGCATCTTTATCATTCAGCTACTGGAAAGGATGAAACAGCCATGAAACCCTTATCACCTGCACGGGTGATGTTGGAGGCAACCTCAGCAAAATCTAGGAGGCTTGCCAAACAACAGCTTGTTAGAACTCCCATAGGGGCAGAGGGAGGGGAGCAAAGCCTGAAAATGGAGGTTGGCTCTAGTAGTTGAATTAGTGGCTTAATTTCATATGCAGGGCCAGTCACTGTAAAAACCAGTGTTTTGGGTAATCAATATGCAACCAACAGGTACAGAGCAAAAATGCAAAACTGTAAGATGCACTTGGCCAGGACAAGGACCAGTCTATCTTGGTGTTTGGCCTCCAAGCTGTTCTCAGCATCCAAATACCTAAAGTTAAAAGAATTCAGTTTAAGTAGAAAAGGGTCAATACTGAAAGTGTGTATAAATATTGGGAAGATGAATATATAAGAAGACTAAATTCTGCAGAAGGTTTTGCTACTTTGAGCTCAGTAGTTGCTTCTCCAGCTAGCAATTCCTGTAGTACTGTGTTGTCAGAATGGGACTTTCTGAAAAAACCAAGGTAAATTACCACTTTTGAAAGGTCTAGAGAATTCCTGAAAAATGAGGTTCTGTCCTACCAGTGAAAGTACCGATTGCTCAGAAGATGGCCTGTGGAGCCCAGAGTGTGAAGCACGTGTGCCATCCCTCTGCCTGCCGTGCGAAGGAGCTGCACCAGCAGCTGCTGGCTCCTGGGCTGCAGGGCAGCCTCCAGCCTCACCAGCTCCCAGGTTTAGGCCATTCCTCGGCTTTCCAGCTGTCTGGCCGGGGGTTTGTTCAACACACGTTGTCTTTTGCATTCTCCTGTCCAGGGAACGTGTTACACCGCACGGGTCTCCCAACACGGACCATGTCACCAAAGGCAGCCGGGCAGAGCTGGCACCGAGCTAACTAACTTTCGTCCGAGTCACTTCTCCTCACCCTGGTGCGGACCCCAGCTGTTGTCAGTCTCAGGGAAGAACGTCCCGCAAAAACCTCCGCAGCGGGGAGCGCGGGGCTGCCCCGGCCGCCAGGGCCCCCCGCCCGCGGGCAGGGCACGGCCAGGGCCGGCGGTGCCGCTCCGCCCCCGCCGCCACGGGGGACGGGCCAGCGGCGGCCCCGGGCTCCCCGCGGAAAGCGGGGCCGCCCGCTCGCAGCGCCCGGCCGGCGGCGGGGGAGATGGAGCCAGCCGCCGGGTGCCCCGCGGTGGGCGGCAGCTACCCGCAGAAAAACGCCGAGATCCTCAGCAGCCAGTACGGCATCAACCTCTTCCTGGCCGGGCTGCTGCTCACCTTCGCCTGGGCTGTGCATGCCGTGGGCATCAGCAAGAGCCACCTGCTCTCCTACCTCATCACGCTGATGCTCATCCAGCTGCTGTGGATGCTGTGGTACCTCTGCAGGAGCTGCACGCAGAGGAGGCTGATCCGGGACAAGGACACGCACGCCGGAGCCCGCTGGCTGAAGTGTAAGTACGGGCGGATGGCACAGAGTGGTACTGCGCAAGGGACATCTGTGCCATCACCTGTGTCTGCTGCCTCTTTGTTAGCTCTCCATCCCTACCGGGAGGCATCCTGGTATTTGCAAACTGAGTGAACATGCAGTGCACTCTAAAGTAAATATATGCATAAGCTGAACATGCTAGAAGATTGTATTGGGAAGCTGTTTGTTAAACATCCTCACTTTCCAACCTACCATTTATAGTGCTGAGAGCTCCAGCGCCTTTCTTCCTTACCAGGCTGGTTTGGTGAAACTTGAAAAATGAAATATAGCTAGTGGAAGAAACGGTTTTGTTGGTGTCTTGCAGCTCTTTTGGGGGAATTATCACCTTTTTCAGGTGGTATAATGCAATTTACTTTGTGGTAGTACCAGTCAAGTCCTGAAGCTCTGTCTATACCAACATGTATCAGAGATTCCTGTTTATATGTGTACAGTGATGTACATAAAGCGGCTAAACAAGGAATCTAAACTGAGCATTTGCTTGCAGAAAAAGTATACAAGTTTGTGAGGGTAGTGGTGGGGTGTGCTGGCCCTTATCTGCAGTCTGCTGTGTACCAGTGAGGATACAAAGGTATACTGAGAGAAGGTGTTTGGGCAGCACATCACAGAATTGTAGTGACAGGAATCTGTTCAGGTTTTCAGGTACCGAGGAAAAGAAGCAGCCCATCAGTGCTTGTGCAATGATAGGCAATCCCAGTTCTACCAGCCTCTTCCAGTCTCAACACTGTGAATGATAGATTGGAAAGTATTTAAGTGGAATGTTATGACAGATTTCCCCTAAAATGTTTTCTACCTAGTAACAATGAGACAACAGCTAATTTTCACAGCAGCTAATTAAACATCTAGATGAGAATTCCAAGAACAGCTGACACCTGATTATTTTGAAAAGTAAGGTTGTGCTGTGGAAATGTAGTTCTCAATCTCAGTACTTGGGTATAATTTTCTTCGCAACTGTTAACATTTGTGTTTGAATTGCTGACAGAAAACTTATTTTCTTTTAATGTCTAATGTACAGCCATGGTCTATAGACTCTTTCCTGAAATGTATGGAGTTCACATACCAACTGTTGAATTGTTCCTCTTGATTATTTACTGTTTTTCAAGGCAATGTTAATCTCTCAAGCATTTTTCGTTTATTAGCTTATGTGGCTTACAACCTCCTGAAATTCATACAAGGCTTAATATGATCCTACCTTGGGCCAAGCTAAGCTTTTGTTACTCAGAGGGTAGATTTCCCCTCCTAAATATGGAATAAATACAGCCTAGCATGGGTAAGTACAGCAGGATCCCCCACCCTCTTTTTTTTGGCGCCGCATTCACAGCATTTCATTTGTCCTACAGAATATAAGGAGTCACAGAAACTTAGAAATAAGATCCTAGATTGAACTATTAGGTTACCTTATCCATTTCTTTTACCAGCACAGGATGGCTCTTTGTACTGACTTCTCAAGTGCTGCGGGTTCCATGGCTTCTCTTAGGCTGCAATTCAACAAATTTGCCCTTAGGGAATGACCTACACTTTCCTATTCTTGGGAGTTTCTTGTAGTTACAACAAGGCTGTACAACTCCTTTATCCTCTACTGGTAAAAGAAAACTTATTTGAGCTAAGGAAAAACTCAGGTGGCAATTCCTCTGCCAAGATCCCCTATGCCCTCCTCTTTATCAGTGCTTTTGTCATGGAAGTCTTTTACCTGAAAGATCAAAAGTCCAAAAAGGAAAGGAGAGGTTGGATTGGGACAGACATATTTTGTTTGGGTTTTTCCACTGAAACCTTTCTGCAATTTTTTTACCAGCTCTATCAGCTACTTTTGAAGAACGTCTCTTTGCTGTAATTGTGAAGAGCAAATGTCTTTGTATTAAACACTATAAAATGAGTGTATTTTCATTAATCCTTTCAAACTGTGAATATCATTTTAGTGAAAGTGGTGGCAGTTGCCTGCTTAGACCATTTTGCTCTGACAAATGTTGAAATGGAATGATTTAACAAAAACCTTCTGTAACTGACTCCTTGTACATGTTTAGCAACGCTAGAAGGACAGATGATCAAGAGCAAGAGCTGCTCACAGGAAGGTTTCCTTGAGCCTTTCTGCACTAAGGTGTCAGTTGTGTGAACCCTTGAGCTTGGTCCTCTTCCCACCTGTGTGGTTGACCAAGAACCACTTCTGGAGTCTGAATGTGGGAAGAGTTTGTGGCAGAGCTGTGTCTTTAATACAATATCCTGACCCAAATTTCCACAGGGAACCTTAGGAAGCCTTTCCTTGACTTATTCCAAATGTTATTCCCCTAAGTATGCTCTCCTGCTAGGAATAGCTCTCTGACCATTTTTTGGAAAAGTTCAGTGAAGTGAGCCAGAGAGCTCAAAACAAAAATCAGTTGGCTTCACAAACAGCTTTATTTTGTCACATTCTTTAGCAGCACAGTTTCTGTTTAAAGCATTGACAACTGTCAACTTAAAAGCTCTTGACAGACTTCAACTTGTATCTTTTTACTGCCTGCATTGAATTGCCAATTATTTAAACAATATTTTAAAGTGAGAGTGATATTTTTGCAACTGTATTATTAAGTTTTTCTGATCTTCTTGATGGTTACTAGCAAGAAATGAGTCAGCACTTCGCAATATTGAAAATCCTGTTGTTGATCCCTTAAGACACAGAGGTTTCAATGAATGTTTGAAAAGAAAAAAATAATGAAACAGCACTCAATAGCAATAATTTCGCATTTCTTACAATTTTGAATGAAAATTACTAAGCAGTGGAATTATCTTCCTTGAAATTACTGGTGTCCATTTAGTATTAGTACATACTACTGAAGTTTCCATCACAAAAAGTTGTCAGAAAACCTATTAACATACTATATGCATGGTCATTATCGTTGTACTTTGATGTTTGACTAAGAAAATTAGTACAATCATTCTTTTTTGAAGCCCATAAATAAGTATGTTGGACACTTTGTACACACTTGTAGTGTGACCACCTGGGTGATTGCAGAAATATCTAAATACCATTTGAATAAATGAAAAAAATCTAAAATTAAGAGTCATATAAAGTCTTCTAATCCTTGGAGGTCAGTAGTCTATAATATTTTTACTTCAGAAGATAGCTTTTGCCTTCTTATTGAAACAATCATGTGAAACTGACTCATTTCAGACAAATAGGCTGTTTCCTGCATACTTCCTAAATAAACGAAAAATCACAAAATCAATCTTAGAATAATTCAGGTAGGAAGAGACTTTTGAAGTTCATCTAGTCTAACCTTGCTCAGAGCATGTCTAGTTTTCTCAGGCAGAGTGATTTATAACCAGTTGTATTTATAATTATATAATCAGAACTAGAAATTCTAATTTATTTCATAATTATTATCATTCTTTAGATAAGAAAAGAAACATACCATTTGATCCCAAGAGTAACCTAAAATTTTGCATTTTATGATACCATTTAGTTTCATACACAGTAAAAATGGCACCTCTATTTAAAAACATGGGCTCCAGTCCTGTTATGTGTGTTAAAATACAAATTAGCTGACCTAAGAAGCATCCATTTAAAAAAACTGTATGGGATTATACACATGCATGAAGTGCAGAGCTGAGGTTTTAGATTTTGCACTATAAAAGTAAAAGCTTTTAGCTCCTGGTAGAAATTACACTCAATCAGCAATTTTACAGTGTTTTTTATTATAGAGAGATTGTAAAACAGAAGCATAAAATCCTACTGGAATTCATACCCTTGTGATTGAAAAGGTTTCTGAAGTCTATTTTTATTTAATTTTAAAGAGTGAATGAAATAATAAACAAAATTATGGTGTGTTTATATAATTTCTACTTAATTTTTATCAAGGCAACTTTGATAATAAAGGTAGTAATTAAATAAAATTGTAATTTAGTGTTACTTTTTTACTACCACATGTCAAGTGGAACACATGGTACTTATAGGGAAGTTAGGTTGTGGCCCCATATAAAACATAAATATTCATCCAAGTCAACACTAGTGATGTTATTTACTCTGTGAGGAATTGTAAAGAAAGATTAAGTTACTGATGCTGGTTTATATCATGAGGTCTGGTTAAGGTCCATGGATAAATTTTTATCTAGTCTTCATTCAAATAAATCCAAATGAAATCCAGTGAAAACTCGCTTGAAAAAAAAAAGCCTAAAAAAAGGAAAAAAAAGAAAACAAAACCCCACCCAACCACAAAAAAAAAAAAAAAAAACCAAACCCAAAAAACAAAAACCCAAAAAACCCCAAAACAAACCTCATAACAAACCAAAACCAAGGTTTGGTTCAATAATCTTGTAGCCTATTATACTTTATCATGTAGGTACAAACCCAATAATAACAGCAACAAAAAAAATGAACAAAGGGAAATGCATTTCAAAGTTCTTTAGGGTATAGAGTAATATGTTGGGATATTTGTGTGTGAATTACAGATACTGAAATTAAATCTGTGGTTCCTTTCTAGGAGAACAAAGCCTACAGCTCGCTGTGGTCGTGGTCTCTGAGTTACAGTGGGAGCCCCAGCCATGGGGAGGGCACAGCAGTGGTTGTGCTTCTTCCCACCATGGAGGGGCTGGGCTGGGGGATGTGAGCTGATTGCCCAGCTCCCAGGAGTGCCCAGTTTGCTGAGGGCAGCAATTCCTGCTCGCTGTGGCTGCTTCAGTGCCACTGTCACCTGGGAGCCTGTCCTGCCCAGAGCTGGGCACTCTGCCAGGGGCTGGATGTCCTGGGCAGGGCAGGGCTGGCGGCTCCTCCCTGACCATGCAGGGGCTGTCCAGTGGTGACCCTGCTTAATGTACCGGGCAGAGGCTGTCACAAACTAGAGGCACTTATTCCATAGAGTCAGTTATCTTCTTGAGCATTGATTTAATCTTATTTCCCTAAACAAGAACACGGATATTGATCAGTTTTCATTCCGTAAATAGGTTTTTGTGTTTTACAAATAGTCCTTAGACACTGTAACTGTACATAAAATTTTCTAATATCTTTTTCATTTGTAGGTGGGATTACATTATTTGCAGTGATTACTTTAATTCTGGATTCCTTTAAAATTGGATATTATATTGATTTTTCAAACTGTTTATCACCAACTGAAGGCATTTTTCCTGTTACGCATGCTGTCCACACCATCTTACAGGTAAAAGCCACTGGTTGCAATTTTATGTTAATCTTTGTTTCTTTAGAAAAATGTATTTTATCTTGTCATCAGTGGACTTCAAACTAATTTGATTTCTAAGCATATCACAGAATACTTTGAGGACTAAATTCTTTTGCATGTATAGTAAATTCAAGCTTTGCAACGTGAAGTTGCTTAGCCATAAAATTCATGGGTGTCAAACATGGGTTTGAAAAAAAGGATAATAAAAAATGTTCTCCTGTAGTTGAAGTTAGGTGACCTTTTTGTTTAGTTGAAGTTACATTCAGAATTTTCAGGCTGAAAAGAGTATTTTGTCTAAAGACAATTCCCTTGTTTACACATGTAGGACTTGCCACACAAGTTCAGTTCAATCTGCCTAACCTGATGTTCCCTTGTGGTTAGAGGTGTAGGCCTGGTAAGTTAAAGGGGACAAAACCCTTCCTAGCTGGTTCTAAAAGACTTGCACAACTTTCCTGTAACAAATGAACATGGAAGTTCCTTCTAGAAGCATTTGCTTGTTCTTATCAGTGGCTGCACAGTAGCAAACACAGTCAGTGGCTCCTGTGAAATATTCCAGCTGCCTGTTTGTTATAAGGCTTTGGGTCTAGAGTGTGTGGGGACACTCCAAAGCTGATTGTTTCTCACATTAACTCCTCTGAACCCCTGTCAGCAGGTTTGTAGGGAAGAAGGAAAGAAAAAGTGACTCAGCTGAGATACTCAATCATAGCCAGGCACTTTTATGAATTTTCCAAGGGGTTTATGTCAGAAAGAAAAGAAATGTTTTCCTTGCAGTTGTGATTGCATGTAAATGAGCTTTTGAACAACCTACATTTTTCTGCTTTCTTCAACAGTAAAAAAAAAGTGCACTGAAATTTAAAAGTAACTCTCACACCATCTATGTTTTTCTCTGAAATTCTGAGTTGGCTGAAGTAATCTTAATTTCACATTCTTTTAATATCCACTCTCCATGTCTTGAAACTTCATTCTTTCATCTCTGAAAAACAAACCAATGAAATTAAACTCTTCTGTATGCTGATCTGAGCACAGCATTCTTCATTACAGCCAGTGACCCAGAGCTGACAAGGTTTCCAGCCACCATGAACTGGAGTGTGGAAGAATGGTGAATAAAAATGCTGTACAAAGGCAACAAGAATTCTAATTTAAATTTTACATTACCCAGTGTCACTGAATTTATCATCTACAGAGCTTAAAATAATGAACACTTGAATGTTAGCCTGAGAAATCAAAGAAAAAGTTACATTTAAAAAGTAATGAACCACATACCTCTTAGCTAAGACAAATCTTCTTGTGTCTTTGAAACAGTGAATGAAATCACAGCAGAAAACATCCCTAATATGTGTCATCTAAAAACCAAAGAATTTGTTTTCTAATGGATATGTATCAGATTCTGTTGTCATTTACTCAAAGTGAGGCATCCTGATACATGCCATGAAATGAATATATACATTCTGCACTCATGTATGAACTAACATGTCAGGCTGTGCATTATGTTCTTCTGCAGGCAGAAGTCCCCTTGAGGCAATGAGTATTCTGTGAGCCAAAAACTGGATTTTATGCATATTTTATTATTTTATGCTTATTTTATTTCTGCACCGAGTTTTCCTATTTCTTCCCACTATCTTGTGTCTGAACAAATCTTCGACAGATCTGGTTTCATATCTGCTGTCAGATTTTACTTCATTTATCCCAGGATGGGAAATTGAATATGGCATTAGAAACTAAGGTGATTTCAATTTGATTTCAGTTGAAACCTACATGAAATATTTTAATCTTTGCATCTAGGATTTTACAGTGGCCACTCCTCTCACTGATCAATGCTTCATTAGAGGAATTGTTACTGATGGATAGCATTGTTGAACCATAAAGAACTGCATTTGTCAAGCACTGATTGCCTCAGAAACAATGACTGTGAAGGCATCCTGCAGTAATGGATGCTGTGGAAAAATGGGCTTCCAGTTATACTGGTTGCTGAAGAAGAACCCAAAGTTTTTATCACTTTTCAGACCATTTCTGGAATACCAAACCAGGCAGGTTTCTAAGAGAAATCTTAGGACTCTCTCTCCTGATAGTTCACCTACTGATGAGTTCAATATCCTAGGAACTATTGGGAGTTAACAGACTGTTAGTGTCACCCTAACATCCCTGAGGAACATTGGTGAATGTTCTTGAACCTTCCCACACTTGGTTTTGTTCCAGTGGCAGTCTCTTTCTGAGGTCTCCGTTATGCTGTCACAAACAGAGAGTTCTAATTTTATTCCTCTTTGCCTTGACTTGCTAACTGATTATTGTTATCTCTCTCTTTTGTTCCTTGTTTGAGTTTTCTGCATTTTCCTTGGGTGCAGCTGCTGTGTTCTTAATGGGGTTGTCTCTCATGCAGTTAGTACAAACTTTTCTCATGCTTCCTGGGATTTTGTTGCTTTATTAGTCAAGTCTGACATCCTTTCATCAATCTGTTTCCCTCCATAGAATTTAATATATTTCATAAATTATTCAATCTTAGCATCACCATGCCCTGCAGCAATCATACCTCTATCCACCGCCAGTGGCTTTATTTTGTTTGTCATTGAAATAAAATCTCTTCAGGTACAGAAGGAAAATATGCTTTGGTGAGTGATACTTAGACTTTCTACTCTTAAGCCACTGATTTTTCATGTAAGAAATCTCAGATTCTGTGTAAATATCACATGAAATCATGAGCTCTTTCACATGTGTGGAGATGGAGCTGCCTCAATTTGAATCATCAGAAGTTTTAACCATTTGAATGTCTATACACAGATGCATATTCCTTTCTGAGTGTTACACATGTGCATCAGTGTAATGATATTTCTCTGTATTTCTTCCATTTAGGTGTATTTTCTGTGGTGCCATGCAAAGGATGTTATCCAGTCTTTCAAAACACTTGAAAGGTAAAGTGGATCTGATCCTCATCTGTCATGTTAATAGGTGTAGGTCTGTACAGTGCTTTAACACCAAAGTTTTATTGTATGAGAGACAGTGAAAATATACAGAGATTGAGTCTCTTCTTGATTGCATTAACTAGAAAGAAACAGAACAGTTAAAGTAACTCCATTTACCCTTATTTAACCTGCCCTGATATTTTGTAATACAAAATTGTGTCAGAATACATATATTTTTCTCATGAGAGAGGAAAATGGTATCTTATCTTATTGTGGTATCAATATTTGATACCACAGAGTCACTTAAGAAGGAAGGATCATATATGTGTTTTAAGACTATGCACTATATTATGTTTTATTTATTTACCTACTGAAAGGGAACCTGTATCAGCAACCTGCAGTCAATGCAATGTAACTGAGGTATTTTATATTGATTTTATGGAAAGTACATTTTTAAAACTAGTTCTTAGACTCATAGAATAGTTCGGGTTGGAAGAAACCTTTAAAAGTCTTTTAGTCTGCAATAAGCAGGGACACCTTTGACTAGATCAGGTTGCTCTGAGGTCCATCCAACCTGACCTTGAATGTTTCCAGTCCTTGTTGGTGCTGGGGCTTGCCCTGACCCAACTGCAGGACCTTGCACTTGGCCTTTTTGACCCTCATAGGGCCACAGGGCCACTTCTTGAGCTCATCCAGGTCCTTCTGGCAAACCCATCCTTACAGCTGTGGTAGGTGCAGCTGTGCACATGCACTTGGAAACACAACCTCCCTGGTTCTGTACCAAATCAGATCCAATGTGTTTTCTACTTTTGTGAGAAAGTGGGTTAATGTATATTAATCTGTCTGTACATAGGACATAAGTAAGCAAACATGGTAATTTTCAAAGCACTTATTTGAAGTTATCAATGATCTGACCAGTTTCTATAGGAGGTAACATAAATTTGCTCAGAAACATCATCTGTGGTGAAGGTTCTCCATTTGTTCTGCTCTCTTGGGTGAGTGTTGAAACCCCATGCTCAGGAAGAGAGTGATTACAAAAGGCTGTGCAATGTCAGCTGGTGCTATCAGCTCTGTTTATAAGTAGATTTTAAAAATTTCTGATTGCAAGTTTATCACTGAGAACAGTGTTATAATAAAGAACTGTTTCTGGGTGAAGAAACATGAGCAGCCTCAGGTGCAGGAAATAACCTGGCATCGGTAGGTGAAAGGATTGTGCCTAGGATAGAGATACATGACCTTCTACAAAAAAGGGACTGCTTAGCAACCGAGGAGAATTGTTTTCTGGATTTTATTAGGAACTTCAGAACCATTAATACACTTATTTCTCCAATGCCATTCTGTTTCACCAAGCTGAAATGGCTTGTCAGAGGCCAGGAGCCCCAAAAATGCGTGGAGACCTGCCCACATTTGTAATAGTACTTTGAATGGAATAAAGCCCTCCGTTAGCTTCAGCTCTCTCCAGAAGACAAAAATGCATGGGCTAGAAGTAGGAGAAGGTGGTGGTATCTGTGAAGAAAGATCAGACAGAGAATATGAAGAAGCACTGCAGAAAGCTGTGAAATATGATTTGCAAAAAAATAATCCTGTTCAGATTGTTCAATCACAAACATGAAGCTTGTCCAGCCCAAAGAATAAAACCCATCACATAAGAGAGCATAAGAAACAATAAAAGCATTCCATTAATAGTTTAATGAATTAGGCCACTTAATATATTGAATTTCTGTAAGGTTTTGGAAGACTGATTTAAGTGACTGCAGAACATCTTTAGAGATCGGTGATGATTTTTCAACTCTCCCCTTGCACTGAAAAATAAATAGTGCCATATACCTGGTACATAGAAAGTTAATCCATTTAATTTAATTTCACATATTTAATGAGATACAGTCTGTGAGGATTCCTGCAATAATTACTTTGTTTTGTAGGTTTGGTGTTATCCATTCTGTTTTCACAAATCTGCTCCTGTGGACAAATGGCGTGTTAACGGAGTCAAAACATCAATTGAATGAACATAAGGAAAGACTAATCACACTTGGTTTTGGGAACATAACTATAGGTAAGCAAAAGGCCTGGTGCATTGTGAAATTCCTGCTCTAGCACACTCATACAAAACACTGTCCTGTAGGATTTAACTAAGTCATTCATGATTATGTCAGCATAGTCATTCTGGGGCACATGGTAATTAGCTGATACTGAAATGTTGTATGATCATTATCATGTATGTGAACAAGGCAGTAATTTTCTTCTAAGTTCCAAACAAATAGATTTTTTGAGAATGTATCTTTTCAGGAATAACATCACTGAGGAACATCACTAAGGAACCACTTTATTACTAAATCACAGTAATAAATTAACATAGCAGTGTTAAAAAGAGAGTTTACAACTTACTAAATTATTGGTAAAAAAACAAGCGTGAATAATCTTGCAAGTCTTTCCCAGGAGAGCCTGTCGTCCTACAGGATTCAGTGGGATGGCTCAAAAGAATATAAGTTATCCATTAGTGCTGTTTTAAAAAACAAAGACTTTGTTCTGGGTGGCTTTTTTACTAATGAATCATTTTCTCCATTGGAAAGATAGTGCAAGTTGTAGTCAGCAAACTTTTAGAATAAGGAGGATATAAAGAAAAAAGTTCTTCACTGCTAGGGTGGTAAGTCACTGGAACAACTTGCTCAGAGAAGCTGTGGATGCTCCATCCCTGGAAATGTTCAAGGAAATGTTCAGAGGGCTTTGAGCAACCTGGTCTAGTGGAAGGTTCCCTGTCCACAGCAGGGGTGTTTTGAAATAGATGATCTTTAAGGTCCCTTCCAACCCAGGCTATTCTATGACAACTGCTGGGGAAGCCTTTTCTTAGGTGGGTACCTGAGTGTTGTTTGACTGGAATCTTACCTTTTCTGTTTCATTATTTTATTTGTGTTTTATTTATTCACTTAAAACAAAGAACCTTGATAATGAACATAACGGATCTCTCCTTCTCCTTTAGTTCTAGATGATCACGCACCTCAATGCAATTGCACAACAACAACTCTCTGCTCGATATTTTCTCAGGGAATATACTACCTATATCCCTTTAATATAGAGTACCACATCCTGGCATCCACGATGCTCTATGTCCTGTGGAAGAACATTGGTCGGAAAGTTGAGCACCACCAGCAAACCAAAACTCCATTCAAATTCCACGGCATAACTGTTGGAATGATTTTTGGACTCATTGTGTTAACTAGCACAATAGCCATAGTTGTTGTGTATCTAATTCAGATTGGGGGCTCAAAAATCAAAAGTGAGCTAGCACTCACTATGTTTTACTTGCACGCTATCTTCGTGTTGGCACTCATGTGCACGGCTGGAGTCATCGCCCTTCTCATCTACAGACTGGAGGATAGATCACTGGATAATTCCAAAAACCCCGCTCGAAAACTGGACGCAGAACTGCTGGTGGGCACAGCTGCAGGGTCCTGGCTGCTCTCCTGGGGCTCAATCCTTGCCATTATCTGTGCCCAGGGTCATCCCAAATACACATGGTATAACCTGCCCTACTCTGTTCTGGTTATTATTGAGAAATATATTCAGAACCTCTTTATCATTGAATCCATCCACCGTGAGCAGGAGAAGGTGAATGAGGACATTAAAACTCTTCGGATAGTGACCATATCTCGGGGCAGCACTCTGTCCCTCAGCCCCTTGTACAAAGAGATTTACAACGGCAGAGCTGCTCGTGACAGCGGTGACATACCCTGCCTGTTTAAAGGCAGCGTCTGTGGGAGAGAAAACGATGGTGCTGGTGTTGCCAGAGAAGAAACGAGTCAGGACAATAGTTTGGTCATGCACTCAGCCTCAGATTTCTCATTTTACAGCAGGAACTCAGTTACTAACAACAAAAGGAGAATTTTGAAGAACATCGCTGCATTTTTATTCCTCTGCAACCTTTCGGTAAGACATTTTGAATGTAGTTCACAAGTTAATACCCAAAAACTTCCCATCCTTTCAAGTCTGGTAACTATATTAAAATTGCATGGTTCTATAGTTTGTAGGCAGTCAATTTTACTTCTAGAAGAAGTGAATATGCTTTTGGGGAACAAAGTTTATTTAAATGAGGAATGGGGGAAGTTCCTTTCAGTAACTGTCCAAAAACTGTAGCAACAGCAGAAGCCGAAACCTTCTTCCACCAGTGTGCCCCCGTAGCAACAGGGAGGGATTTCTTAGGGACTCCTGAAACCAGTTTGCAGCACGGTGAGTCACAGTCATTAAGGGCTATTGACTTGTAGGGCTGGTGATTAATACTGGCCTCACGTTCTTTCCCTGCAGCTGTGGATACCACCGGCGTTCGGGTGCCGCCCGGAGTATGACAATGGACTGGAAGAAATAGTTTTTGGCTTTGAACCCTGGATAATTGTTGTGAACCTTGCGATGCCTTTTTCTATTTTCTATCGGATGCATTCAGCTGCCTCGCTCTTTGAGGTCAATTGTAAAACATAGATCATATACGGTCCCTCAGTGAACAATTGATTGAATAATTAATTACATAAATAACAGTTGAGGGAGTGGATGAATGGATGAGTGAATGCAGCAGCTGCTCAATAAATAGAAGATTCAATAATTTTTTTAAAGAAGGGACAATAGCTAATAGCATGTAATTTTTTTTCTTTCCACGTGTTTTGTTATAAATGTGGTGTTATTGTATAAATACACTTTTCAGAATCATATTAGTGTTAATATGATTAACTCTACATAGTAAAGTTAATTCAATCTCATTAGTCTTTGTTTTAGTCAACTGGGATTTGTTCTCTATACAATTTGTATGGCTTTGTTTTCATTCATTGTGACTTGTGAAAGGGATTTACAAAAAATTCTATATGGCTTAGAACAGAAAATCCCAGGAAGACCTTCTCCTGAATCACAGAGATATTAGGAAAACTCCAAGTCTTAATTCTTAGCTTTATTTTTTTGTAGTAAAATTAACATAATTTTCAAATATTAATAACTAATATTAATATACTAAAATTTGCTAGAAAATTGGGTGTGGGAATTAGTTTAATGTTCCTTATTACAGATGAAAATCAATATATAATTATTATTTTGTGGATAGATATAGACAGCAAGAAATCCAGGTGAGTAACATGTATGATTAGATATAATGCTGTATATATTTTTTCTGATAAAATATATTTCGATTAATTTTCTTGTATTTACTCTATGACATAACTGAGAAATAAAATTATTCCTTTTACTAAATTTTTTATTCAAGTATTGAAATGTTTTAAGAGAAAAAACTAGTACTATAGCTCATATTTAGGTATATGTGTTCCAGTGCCAGAATGGTATGTATTCCCTGCACAATTTTTTAATGAGCTGCTAATTTCATTGTAGATCAGTCTCTTGGTTGGCAAATAATCACAGGTTTTCATACAGAGGTGCTGTAAAGCAAAGCTGAAGCCTTTAGAAATCTGGAGGGCCTTTGGCCAAGAGTTTTATCAGTGTGGTTTAAAAGATGTTAGAATATATTCTCAAAACCCTGTGATATTTAGTTGCTTGAGTTCTCACAGAAAGCAGTGAAAGGTTGGGTGCCTGAATATTCTTAGAGTCTTCACCTGCAAGAACAAAAGACTGGAGCAGTAACCAGGAGACTGGAGCTACAGATCAGTTAATTACTGGATAACCCTTGCTAATTTGTTGATGAGCTAGTCCTAAGTCTAGGGGGGGGGTCAAGGGCTGAAAAATTTCTGCTCCTGGTTCCTGAAAGGAAAGTTGTAAACTTATCACCACCATCATCCCGAGAGCAGGAACATTTCTGTGTGGGAGAGGTTTGCTTCTGAGACGGGAGATTTCAGCAGCTGTGTCTGCCCTCATGCAGCAGGAAGAAAAATTTGGCTTTGTACCACTAGATGGCAAACACAGCCCATTCGATAAATTACCTGATGGCTTTAGGTCGCTTCAGGAATTGCTTCACATCATAATTAATCTTCAGTTCTATTTTGTAGTATGCATAGCCATAACCTGCTTAGGAATTTTTACTACCTTCTTTACCTGTTGCAGAGCCCAGATCAGGTAAAGAAGTATCAGGATCCATCTGAAGTCTCAGGTGAAGTCTGAATTAGATGAAGCATCAGGAGACTGAGCAAAGCAGTCTTCTGCAAAGCAATTTCAGTTGTTTAAGTGGTTTTTAGAAGAGACACTATTGTACATTGCTGTAATCTCTGCCTGTCCCTAGGGCTGCTTGTCATGCTCTTTTATATCATCTTTAGTGGCTCTTCTATTCATTCTTAGACAACATTTTTTATCTTTCTGATTAAACTCAGTAGCTTGATCTCACCTAGTTCCATGTAAATACAACCTCTCACCACTCAGTTGTCTCTCTACAATTTCAGTAAATAGGGCCATCCAGATAATGAAATAAAGCTTTAATCTTCCTTGTAAAGCAATAATTAATCCTTCATCCTGCACAAACTCTACAGCTAATTCCAGCATCATAAAAAAATTAATTTCACTAGATAGGGGCAAAAATTCCATTTCAACCTTCAAGTGCTCATAAAAATGGCTAGAGGAAGCCTGTTTCATCTTCCTCTGCTCCTGTGGGATGGGTCCCATGTCATTCTTCAGCTAGAACTGGTGTTCTTTAACTGATTTCCAGCAGTTGTGTTCAGCCAAAGCAGAGCTAGCTCTAAATCCCTAAGGCCAAGAATTGGCCATATGCTCTATTACAAACATGTAGCACACATCTGGAAGTTTCAAAAATAAATAGCATCCTTATTTAGTTATATTTCATTTGCAATTACTTAGCCTTTTCTGCTTCTTCACATTATGATTGAAATAATTTCATTTGCCCACAGTATTAAATTGCTTTTGAGTGCTGAAATTGAAGTTTATTCAGACAAGTGAATTAAGGTAGCACTCTGGCAGTGAGCAAATGCTTTAAACATGCTAATGGGCAAATTCTATTCCAAGCTGCACTGATGAAATCCCGCTGACTGAAATGGTTCTGTTTTAGGACCAGAGACTTGATTTTTGACCTGACATGCTTAAGAGGTTTTCACAACAGAGACTTGATCAAAAAATATTGTTTCATCCGGATACAGACTTTTATGTTTTATGGAAGCAGCTCTTAGCTTAACTACTCTCAAAGCAATAGTGAGTCATGAAGTTCTGAATATTTGAAAATATACATTTTTAAGAAATATTGATTTTTGAACCAGGAAAAATAGAAGCATGCATTTTTAAGAAGCATAGATTTTTGGACAAGGAAAAATACTTAGATTAACATAGTTAATATAGTGTGACCTCTAGCTCTCTGCTCAATGCTAAACCTGGGCTTTCTCCAACAACTGTTTTCTAATTGTTTTTCTCTAGTATATGTTGACAATACTAATTTATCACAGGTTTGAAAAGATAATAAATAGCACAAAACAACCCTATTTCTGCCTACCTATTTGCTTGAGCATGTGACAGGAGGCACGAGAGCCTGCTTACCCAGGAGAGAGGTCTAACAGCTGCTCATTGATATTCTCCTGAGGTGCTCCAATTTAATATTACTTTAAAAGAGACCTTTATAAAAGGGAATTTCTTTAGTGAAATGCACTTGATATGCAAAGGATTCTGAATTTTTGCTGCATAATCTTAACCAGAAAGTTATTTTCTAATGTTCATCTTTGTGTTAGGCTCTTCCACTCCTTCCCTTTCTTCATTGAATAATTTTATCTATCAATATGTCATGCTTTGATTACATTTAGACTCGTATGTGTACAGAATTAAAGGCTGCTAAGGTGCAAAAACAGCACTACAATCCTCAATTTACCTGAAGAGTCAACTTGCATGACCACAGACTTCCAAGTGTTTTTTGTGTCAATGACGCTGAGATAGGAGAAAATGGAAGACTCATGGTTGAGGCCTTCTAAAAGAAGTTAATTCCTTTTATTAGTATTTCTCAATAATTTGAATTTTCTCTTTTAATCATGCAAAAAATAATGTCCATTTTGATAATTTTGGAAATATTTGTGTGTTATATTGTCCACTTGTGTTCCATAGACTTTGAGTGGACTGTATAAGTGCAGAGAAATAGATGGCTCCAGAGAACAGCAGAGAGGGAAATTATGCAAGTAATTTAAGTGCATGTTTCTTATCACTAGCTTAAATAATTCATTAATCTTTACCAAAAATCCATTAAATAAAAAAAATATTCCCAAACTTCAAGATTTTAATAATCTAATAATTTTTATTTTCCCCACCTCACCCTGATTAGAGATGATGTGTGTACAGATGGCTCATTGGATCACTTATTCCCTGGGAACCTTTGTCCCCAAGCATTTGGCCTCATTCTATGCATGCATGAATAAAATGAGAATTGAAGCAGCTGCAATTGTTGAGGAGAACTTTAAATAAGAGGTTTGGCTCTATTAGTTTCTAAAGGATCAATTTCATCTTGAAATTGATGATACTTTAATGTCAGTAGTCAATGGTTAGAGTATTTTTTATTATTATTAGTTGACTTTTAGATGGTTGCTTTTTGGTTTTGTTTTTTTAATTAGGAGGTGTGTCATGTCCCATAATGTTATTTTGGTTGACATTTAAAGCAAAACTTATAGTTCTATAAGGCATGCCTCCTGCCTTCCACTATTACTGTTCTTCACCTAAAAGAGAACTGAATTTCATGTTTAAAATATGGTAAAATCTTTACCAACACATTTTTCATTTTCTTGCCAGAAGCAAATGGACCACAATTTATGCCTGAGTACAACTAAAGATGGATGCAGTAGGTAGAAATTTTTGAAAGGACAGAGGTTGCAGGAAAACCAGCTGCTATCTCTCTCTACTTAATTTGTAACAAAGCAGTGGGTGTTGTATGTTTAGTTTCCAATAAATCTTTGCTTGAATGTCACTGCAATACACCTGGAATTAACAGCCATATTGTGAAAACCACACTTAGAGTCATTAATTCTGGTGAACTACATCAGCATTTTAATTCGAGTGAGGAACAGCTCCACACATGCTGATTTTGTCTGGGATAGGGCAGACAGTGTGGGGCTGTATTTGGGGTTTGTGCTGGAAGCAGAGCTGGCAGCTCAGGGATATTCTGGCTATTGCTGAGCAGCACTTCCACAGAGCCAAGGCCTTTCCTGTCCATCATCCCACCCCAGCAGAGAGGAGCCTGGGGGTGCACAAGGAGCTGGGAGGGGGCACAGCCAGGACAGCTGACCCGGGGATGTCCCACACCATATCCCACACCCTATGGCTTTGTGCCGAGCAAAAATCTGACAGAAGAAGAAGGAAGCAGTGGGGAGGGGACACACTTTTTGAGTGGTGGCATTTGTCTTCCCAAGTCTCTGTTATGTGATGGATTCCTACTTTCCTGGGAATGGCTGAACACCTGCCTGCCCACGGGAAGTGGGGAATTAATTCCTGGTTTCACTTTGCTTGCTCACATGCCTTTTGCATTATTACCTGTTAAATTGTCTTTTTCTCAACCCACAGATTTTCGTACCTTTACTGTTCTGATTCTCTCCTCCGTCCCACTCTGGGGGAGGGAGTGAGTGGCTGGCCAGGATTTCAAATGATACCATAGCTTCTTTATTCTAATTTATTGTGCTAATATTTTCCAGGCTTATCTGAAGATTAGAATGCTTTTAAGAATGAACAGATACAATTAATATACCCTAGGTTAAGTCCACACTTTGTGTCTGGTTCCAACTTGAGTCCATAGTTTTCTGAATTTTGAAATTTCACTTCTAGCAGACAATGACTTTTGTAGGAAGCTAGCAACCAACAGCAACAATGCAGTAAGCAACAGCTTTGTAACAACATCTTCATGGTGGCTGCTTCCGTGAACCCCCTTCCTTGTCCCTCCTGCTGCTCCTCTCCCAGGTACGAGAAGCATGCCTGCAGTGCTCCCCAGGTAGGGTTTTCCACCACTGCCTGCTTGAATCTAATAGTTTAATTACCAAGAAATAAATTTAAAAGGTGTATCACCAGCCAAACAGACTTTAGAAAGTGTCCTCGAGTCCTTTCCAAGCATCAGAATGTCCTCACTCTAAACCTTTAATTTTATTTTCTTTGTTCTCCATTTTGGAAAATCTTTCCAATCCAATAAGAGTCAAGAGCCCAAACTTCACTATATAAAGAAGAACTGGCTGTGCCTGCACTTGCAAACTTTGTTCCACTGCAGCAATATATTGACCTTGTGCTGAATTTGGGGTATTTGCCTTGATTTATTTGAGCATGTGCTTTTCAACCTCAATGTTCCCTCCTTTGATTTGCAGTGCATCAGCCAGGTCCTAAAGGCATTACAGGGATGCTTGACACTCTCTGCACTTGAAACTCCTTTGACCCTCATTACATGTGTTGGAGAAGAAACCAGAAGGATTCTAAATGAGCATGTTATTTCAAGCACTGCTTGGGGGGGGGGGGGGAGGCAGAAATAAGGAAAAGTTGCAGTTTATTGCTGTTTATCTCAAAGTAACAAAGTTGCTCATCCTTACCACTAATGTTTAAAAATTTGAAGCTGGAATTAATTTCTCCAAATAAATCCTGAACTACAAAATCTAATGCTGGTCTTACACAACTCTAAAATGTACAGATTAAAAACCCTATCAGCTCTAACTGTTGACACACTTGTAAAATTACCTGGCCCTGCAGTTTTCTGTGTAGCATTTGCAACAGGCTCTTCTGCAAGGATCCAGCAGTCCCACACTGCCAGTGAAACAGATGAGGTTTGGGTGTCCTGCTTCCCAACCCCATTCCCTGCCCCATTCCCTGTCCTGCTTCCCAACCCCATTCCCTGTCCTGCTTCCCAACCCCATTCCCTGCCCCATTCCCTGTCCTGCTTCCCAACCCCATTCCCTTCCATGCAGCAGCTGCCTTCTGGGAGGAAGGCAGCCCAAGGATGAGTCACTGTCTGACCCTGTGAGACATCATCTGTGTTCCTTGAGAGGCAGACACCCAGCTGCTGACTTCTGTTTGCTGAGCCCCATCTTTTTTATCAGACTTAACAGTTGTCTTCACAATAGTGTCTGATTTCATTGCTGAAATTACTGTTTGGTTCCATGAGGGGTTTGGTTTTCCTACCAAATTTTGTGAAAGATAATCTCATACTATGTTAATGGACAGGGTAAAATCCTAAGATAAATGATGCTGTTGGTAAAGTTCCAATAAAAATTATTTAACTAAAAAAGCCTATATTTTACACGTTCAATATAAAATTCATAGATCCTCCTAATGTATGGTAGGTTAGAGGAACAGAGAAATCAGAACACTGTAAAGAAATTTGTATTCAAATTACTCCACAGGGCAAATTGTTACACTATTGAAGCCAGATACAGAATTACAGCAGCTTCTTGGGGAATTAAGCCCACCTGATTTTTATTTGCAGTTTGATAGTATAGTTGGCAAAAGATAAAATAAAAATCTTGAAGTGTTCAGCATTAGAAAGTTAAAATCACCTTTTTCATCTTGATTATTTTCTCAGGACAGTTCTTCCCCTTGGATATGGCCATGCACACACAGAGAATACAAATAAAATTCCCGAATTGTAAAAAACAGGGGTTTCCCTCTTTTTATTTATCTTCTTTCAAATGTGACTGATCTTTAGTAGTTTTTAATCATGTGAGCTCTTGCTTTATTAGAAAAAAATGATACTATTTTTAATACATGTTTATAAATATCTAAAAAGAAAAGATAATATTTTATAAGACAAAAGCCCCAAAATTAACCAAGACAATACAGTAGGAATCATACTTACAAAAATTGTGTTCCCTTTGATCTTGGCTTGGCTTGCAACCATATTTTATCTCTTACCATAGGTTTAAATAAGTCCAGCTCTGTATGAATTTAAAAAAAATAAAACTGTGAAAATGTCTTCTGTTAGCATCAGTTTTTTCATGATTTCCCTGAGTGATCCATGGCTGATGTAGGAACCATATCACACTCATTACAGATCCTGTTACATGTTGCTAATCACGTCCACAAAAACCTAAATGGGATTTAAGGCCAGTGGGGGTAACTGTAGCTATCCAAAATTACTCTTCCCACAACATGGGCTACAGAGTACTGTTTGGTACCCTTGGATTGAAGGCAGAACTGAGGGATGAGCTGGGGCACAGCCTCTGAGAAATGCAGTCAGCCTTGGCTTTCAGATTGCAAATGATGGCAAATCTATTACAATCCAAAACCAATTGCTTATCATTAATCATCCTTACTGTTAAAAATGTGTACCCCACCTCTACCCCAATTTCTCATAGATTCAGTTTTTAGCCTCTGAATTTTTTCTAATTTTACCTAAAATATTAAAAGCCATCTGTTATAGAAAAATTTTCCCCTTGTCAGCTACAACCAGCTGGTTCTAACCCTCCTGTTGCCCTGTGCTCAGCTGGGGAAGTTTCCCAGACATAATTCCTGTAACGCATTTCTGATCATTTTCCAATTGCTCATATTTATTTTTGTTTGAAACACGAACAGCAGAACCCAACCCAGTCTGCATGGATTTTTCTGTACTCCATAAAGTGGTGATATCAGTTATCTCCCTCCTTCCTCAGTACTCTCACATGGCTATGTATACACCTGCACCTGTGCAATAAGGAGTGGCAGTGTCAGTGAGTAAAAGTGACTGACCTTAAGCATGGGTTCAGCCACGCTCCTAAATACAGCTCCACTTGAGCATCCTTCTTCACTTAAGCCTCTTCCGCTACCTCTCCTTCTCTGGTTTGGAGCCTAACAGTAATGGGAGGTTTTTCATGGGATTCTTTTACAGCCTAAACCTCAGGGGTACACCTGTGTCTCTATTTTAATTTCCTTTCAGCATTAATTATTTTCCTATCTCTTTACACCAAGCGTCACTTCAATGAGAGAATGTGTGAATTTATGCATGTTGATGATTTTTAAATAAATATTATTAGGCAGAACAATGGGTATTTGTATTTTGAAGTGGAAACAGAAAATGATGCAATGAAGGGAAAGAGCTAGTAAAACACACATTGCTAAAATCAGGAACTGAAAAGATTTTGAACCATTGCAATAGCAGTTAAATTCCATTACTTCCAATCTGCCAGCTGTGAGAGAGAACTGCAATTTTAACAGGTGAATAAAGAAAAAAAAAAAAAAGAGGCAAAGCTCTGAAGGAAAAGCACAAAAGACATTAAAAAGATGATTTCAGGATGAAAAAAAAACCCCACCCCAGATCTCTCAGCAAGTGACAGCTGTGGGTTTAATGGACTATTCTTAAAATGAGATTTATATGCAAACTGCCTACAGAAAGTTAAAAAAGGATGCTAATAACCTATAAATGTGAAAGGTTTTTATCACAGGCTCAAAAAATTTTGATGGCAGTGGATGGAATGTTATAACAAACCATAAATGTCCCCATTAAATTATTGTTTCTCTGACCTGATGCCATTATGAATGATCCCATAAAATCACAAAGCAGTTGTCCTGTTGCTCCTTCCTGCACCGCTTCTTCCCAGCTCACTGAGTCTGTCAGCATGGGGCTTTTAGTCTCACATGCCACCTCATCACAAACTAGCATTTCTTTCTGCTACCACTGAAAATATTCTTGATCTCCTAATGCATTCCTTCGCCTTGAAATAAAGTTTTGAACATGCATGCATGAAACGGATCAGCATTGGAGACCCTATCACTGATGCACCCATTGACAACTGCACCTTTGGGTGACAAATCTTCCCCCAGCTCAAAGTTGGACCTTTATCCACAGGCAGATTTGGGGAACAACATCAGTTCACACCAGCTGGAAACCAAGAATGATTGCTAAAGATTAAATAGGTGGGAAAGGATATTGCAATCCTCTAAATTCTGAGTTGCAGGATTCAGACAGCCAAATACAACTCTTGGCCAATAAATGGGATATTTTGGAAGGTCCTCCACTTTGGGTCCACCTATTCCAGACAGTGAGGAACAGTAAGCATAGCAAAACTCCATTCTTTAGACATCTGACGAGTGTGCTCTTATAATTTTTGTTTCAATGAGTTAAGGAATCTTTCCCATCTGCTTGCACCTCCTCTGTGCCTGACTCCAGCACAGCCGGCAGAGCTGGCAGGAGATAACACACACCTGCACCTCTGATTTGTACCAAGCTACCAGTGTGGGCAAGGGGCTGCTGAGTTGTGAGCAGGCGATGTTTTATTGGGCTACTTTTGCTATTAAGACAGATACCTACAGGTGTGTTTATTTAAATAGCTCATGCATACTGGCAGCACACGTGTAAACACACATGTAAACATACAGATACCACATTACAAGCAAATGCACACACCCCTGCATTGCTGAAGCAATGAATATAAGCTAAACAAGCAAATTGGATCTTTGCTTTTTGGAATAAAATGTCCCCATTAACTACATTACAAAATATCCCCATGACAAGCAGCTTCAACAGGCATGTGCACAAATACTTGTGCAATCTGCTTCTTCGTTTAGAGAAATTGTAGGAGGCATTGCTTAGGAAAGCAGAGTTTGTGCAAGCAACACATTGCCTCAGCATCAGAGCTTTAGTCACACTGTTTAGAATTCAGTGGTGACAAAAGCTAAATTCTTCCTCCAATATTAAATATAACCCTGCTTAAATGTGGAAAAAGTAGCGCCAATTTCTTAAGCGAGAGCTAAAGTGAATCTTCAGTTTTCTTGTGACAATTTTATAAAATTACCTAAAATGTTTCAGAATTAGATTTTTTTTTTTCTTTTGCCTCTGTATTTAGTAACTCTAGCACTTAATCTTTCTTCATGTCACTGCAGATCCAGCAAGGTGTAGTGATTCTTGTCCTTCCCAATCTGCCTGGAGAAGCAGCTGGAAGGCCCCTGGAGAGTGTCAGTTCTTCAGCCCTTTCAGTGCCAAAACCCAGGCTGCTGAGTCAAGAATGGACTTGATCTCTGACAACCGTTTTGAAAAGAAATTAAGTTTTAGAGGAACTAAACCAATTGTATTTCCAATAAAAACAACTACGACATGTTCTCTGAAGAAACTCAAGCATGACAGTAGCACACGGTGCATCCAAGAGCATTAACACCTGTAATGCTCACGGTCATTTCTGTTCCCAGTTGTGCTGGAGCCCTACCGAGAGGAGTGATTCATCCCATAGAGCTGGAAAGAGAGAATCAGATTTTCTCTCGCCGGGCTTTCTGCCTGTAATACATCTCAGCCATCCAGCAGAAGCCACTGCACAAGTACGGAGGCACACTCTATTTCCCATCCCTGTGGAAGACAGCCAGCCCGTCCCGCTTCCCACACCGCACCTTTCAGCCCCGTTCGCTCCCAGCGAGAGGCCGGCCGAGCTGCGTCCGTGCCCGTCCTGGACAGCCCCTCTTGCCCGGGGGTGCTGGGGCTCATTCCCCGCTCCCCGCGGCGGGACCGCGCTCTTCTCTTGTGCTGCGCAAAGCCGCCGCACAGAGCCGGCGACGGCACCGAGGAATGCGAGGGTGACTCGGTCCCGGAGGGAGGGAGGGAAGGAGCGGGGAGGGCGGCTGGTCCCGCTGCACCTTTCCCATCCGTCCCGTCCCCGGCCAGCGGCGGTGCCCAGCGGCCCGGACGGGGCGTCCCCGGCGGCGGAGCATGCTCACAGGATAGCGGCGGGGGCGGGCGGGCCGGCCCGGGCAGCGGGGATCGGGCGGGCAGCGCGGGCGGGAGCGCCGCTCCGCCGCCCCGGGAGCCCGGGCGGGCACGGGCCGAGCGGAGCCGCCAGCCCGGGCGGGAGCCTCCGGGAATCGCGGGGGCGTGGAGCGAACCCAGAAGGAGCGGGCGCGAAGCCGTGCGTGCCGCGGGCAGGGTACGCGCTGAGCCGCGGAGCCCGGCGAGAGAGGAGCGCGCTGAGCTGCGGAGCGGGAGCGCAAGCGAGAGGACGCGATGCGGGTACCCGAGGCGGGTCCGCGGGACAGAGACCCCAGCAGGGGGACACGCTGAACAGCGCAGCTGGAACCCCTGGAAGGAATCGCGGGGCGGAGACCTCGAGCGGGGGGATCTGCGCTGAGCCGCGGGGCGGGGATCCCGAGCAGAGGTACCCGCGCTGAGCCGCGGGGCGGGGACCCCGGGCGGGGTGCCCGGAGCGCGGAGCGGGACCCCGGCGGGGCTGGCGCCGCGGTGGTGGCGAGGCGCGGAGCCCGGAGCGCGCTGAGCGGCCGAGCGGGGCCATCCGGCGGGGGTGGCGGTGGGGCGGGGGGGCAGCGGCCCCATGGGGCCGGGCGGCGGGGCGGCGCTGGCTGCTCGGCGCATCCCGGCCGGAGCCGCCCCGCCGCCGGCGGGAGCCGCCAGCGATGCTGCGGGGTGGCCGGAGCCCGCTGCCCCCGGCGACGGGGCCCCCCAGCGAGGCGCGGGGCACGGCGGGTGCCCCCGGGGCAGCGCAGGTGGCGGCGGGCAGCCTGCTGGCGCTGCTCATCCTCTGGACTCTCTTCGGGAACGTGCTCGTGTGCGCGGCCATCGTCCGCTACCGGCACCTGCGGAGCAAGGTTACCAACATCTTCATCGTGTCCCTGGCTGTCTCGGACCTACTGGTGGCCTTGCTGGTCATGCCCTGGAAGGCGGTGGCAGAGGTAGCCGGGTACTGGCCCTTTGGGGCTTTCTGCAACGTCTGGGTGGCCTTTGATATCATGTGCTCCACGGCCTCCATCCTGAACCTGTGCGTGATCAGCGTGGACAGGTACTGGGCTATCTCCAGCCCTTTCCGCTACGAGCGGAAGATGACCCAGCGCTTGGCTCTGGTGATGATCGGCGTGGCATGGGCACTGTCTGTGCTCATCTCCTTCATCCCTGTCCAGCTCAACTGGCACAAAGGTGGGGATGTTGTTGCTGCTGCTGATATTGAAGATGGATTTGGCACTGCCTGGGCAGCAGCAGGTGCTGTCACCACCTGGGCAGAAGATATGAGTACCACATGGGTGGCATTAGCGGCAGTGAGACCCTCTGATGGGACCTCTGGCAGCAATGATACCCTCACTGGACCATCGGAGAGCTGTGACTCCAGCCTCAACAGGACTTATGCTATCTCCTCCTCCTTGATCAGTTTTTATATCCCGGTGGCTATCATGATAGTTACCTACACCCGGATCTACCGCATTGCCCAGGTGCAGATTCGTCGTATCTCTTCCTTGGAGAGGGCAGCCGAGCATGCCCAGAGCTGCCGGAGCAGCCACGTTGACTGCCACCATCACACAAGCCTCAAGTCCTCCATCAGGAAAGAAACCAAGGTGTTAAAGACGCTCTCTGTCATCATGGGTGTCTTTGTGTGTTGCTGGTTGCCATTCTTCATCCTGAACTGCATGGTTCCCTTCTGCGAGAGCCCACCCAGTGACCCCCACGCCGGCCTGCCCTGCGTCAGTGAGACCACCTTTAATATCTTTGTGTGGTTTGGTTGGGCTAACTCTTCTCTTAACCCCATCATCTATGCCTTCAATGCTGACTTTAGAAAGGTTTTCTCCAACCTCCTGGGATGCGGTCAGTTTTGCTCTGGTACTGCAGTGGAGACTGTTAATATAAGCAATGAACTTATCTCTTACAACCAAGACACCCTTTACCATAAGGAGATAGTGACTGCTTATGTTAACATGATCCCAAATGTGGTTGACTGTGAGGAAAATCGCGAGGACCCTTTTGATAGGATGTCTCAGATCTCCCCTGACCATGAGGTTGCCACTGACTCTGCCTGTGAGCTGGACTGTGAGGGGGAGATTTCGCTAGGCAAGATAACACCTTTCACTCCAAATGGTTTACATTAAATTGTGTCCTGGTCTGGTCAGTTCTTCTTGCAATATAAAAGAAAATATTAGCCCTGAGTGGAAACACCTGCTTGATGATGTGCTGTAGCTTGGTCAGTCAGTTTATGCTAAATTCACTTCTGAGGGTTGTTCTTTGCAGGGTGTAGACACTGTCATACAGGGGCCTGGCAGCACAAACTTAAATCAGCACTTCCCCAGGCTGAGGGCAGAGCAGGCAGTCCTGGTGATTAGCTGTGGTGAGGTATTGTGGTATAATTGCAGTCAGTTCATGTTTATAATGTGTTTGCAAATGAAAGGTGCCATTGTCACTGCTAAGTATTATGACTTCTAAAATCAGGGACAGATGTGGCTGGCATAGACATTAAATAAAAAAAAAAATATGGGCTGTTCAGATCTTATGTTTCTTTTTCTCCATTTTTTTGTTTGTTTAGTTTTGATTTTTTTTTTTTAAGATAGAGATAGTGAGGTGGTGATTTGGATGATTATTTAAATGCGTGTTTCTGCCAAAACAGTTTATGTGAAATCCTTGTTCTCCTAGGCGGCGTTGTTGCCTATGATATCCTCTGTTCCTGGATGAATAAATAAAAGTTATATTGATCAAGGGTTTATTATCTTTCATTTGTCACCCTGAAAGGCTTTATAACAGGTATTCCAACTAACATTTCTATATGAATAGTTAGAATGACTAACAGCTTAACCCTATTATTTTAAGAGCAAAGGATCTGTATGGAAAATACAGTTTTGAGTAAAAGCAAGGCTCATAGGAATTCTTGACATAAATGAACTTGTTTATGTGGCTCTTACAGCTAGATTTATACCTTTTTTTTCCTTAATATTATAATGCTATCCCTTTCTGTAGCCAAGAATATCAAGTATACATATGGATAAGCTATTAAAACTTTCCACTTAATTCTATACTTGAACTTTGTTAAAATGTTATTGATGTCAAGAGTTTGATGATAGAATTAGGAGCTGGGAGTGTCTAAAAACAATAATTATGGTTGAAAATTATATGAATAATAATAATTTCCCATTGCAGACACTAGAGAACTCATTCACACAGAGAGAAGAAAACAATTCTGATAATGAATTTTTTTAGTTACTTATTAACTGGAATTTTAAGGTGCTGTAAGTACAACTGTACTAAACATTTGAAAGCAATACAACTGTACTAAACATTTGAAAGCAATCTTTAAAACTGAAAAGAGTATTTTTGACTCTGTTTCTATTGAATCATTTGCATCAAATGGAATATTAGAAACAGTTGTAAGCTTTCAGCTTAGAAATCAAAAGTGATGCTATTCCAAAACAAGTGATCAAGGGTAGTAAAAGCAATACCAATATTTATTTCAAGTTTTGGCTCACAAAATGAACAACACTTGGATTAATTTACCCTTTAGAAACACCTGTGCCACGAGCTGAGCAGATTTAAATTGAGTGGTAGGTGTAGATTCTGCTCTGCCTCCTAATGGCCCTGACCTGGGACCTCCCCATCCTGCCTAACTGAGGGCTGAAGGCCCCTGTAAGGTGTATGGAGAAAAAGTGAGATCTACATGGTTCAGGGGAAATAATTTAACCAAATGCTGGAACTTGTGAATGTTATGGGCTTAGTATTGAGCCTGCTTGGAAGCTAAACCCTTTATGCTGGTTTGGGGGTTATCTTCCACCCCCTGGGGATATGGGTGGGAGAAGTGCAGGGGGCATGTGGTTGAAATCCCTTTGTGGTGGCTCTGCTGCAATCTGGTCTGCAAGCAATGTTTTGTATTTAGTCTTTGATATTAATTAGTTGTGTCATCTTGGATTACCTTTTCAATTGCTTGTCACTGAAGATTGACATCTACCTGAGCTTTTTTTTTTTGCTGTTGATATGAAATCTCAGTGTGATATCCCTTTACAGCTGTCCTTAGGGAAGGGAATCGTGACTGTGGCTTAGGGAAGCTTGAAAAACAAATCTCATGCCCATAACCAGGTTCAACCTACTAATGGCTTGACATTGAGGGGGAATACATTCCTATGCTAAAGCAATCATATGTTGTTATAGTTAACCATAGTTCTAGCCCTGCTGGTTAGATAAACTTGCCCAGAATAAAATAATTTTCTCAAACAAAAATGAAGGAAACTGCTTCTGGTGGTGCAGAAATGAATTATCCCAACCTGAGTTAGATTTTTTTTGCATTTTCCAGTTACTACTGAAATGTTGAGGCTAGTACAGCATTTAAAGCTGGATTTGTGCAAAAAACCAGTGATATCAGATGCAAGAGGTGCAGGCACCTGGTGCTGATTCCAGCTCCCGGAGCAATGCCTGTGTTTTATCCTGTTTTTCCACATTTAATCAGAAGCAGCCTGGGGAGATGGGGATGGGAAATCTCGATCTCTCCCTGAGCACCTGTGTGCCAGCAGGCTGTGCAGCCTGGTGCTGTGTGGGTCCCCTGCTCCAGCAGCAGTACAGAGCAGCAGAACAGGTGTCCCCCCACCTGCCCTTGTGTCCTCTCTGCTTCCCAGGGATCCCTGTGCAGGGCTGTGACAGCTCCCTTGGATCCAGCTCACTGCAGGGGTGGCTCAGGGGTACACGTGTACACAATGTTCCTGCATCACCCTACATGTGTACACAATGTTCCTGCATCACCCTGACCAGAGCTCTCCTCGTGGAGGCTTTACCTGCCCGGGTGTCTGGAATGAGTGAGTGGGCTGGCTCTGGGATGCAAGAAGACATCTCCATCAGTGGGTTTATGTAACAGCTTTGTGCAGAATATTAGAAACAATCCTTAGCTTAGATCTGAAGGAAGGTGTTTTTTAGCCAGCCCCTAGATTTTGTGAGCATGGTCAGGGCAGTACAGAAAACTGGCCAAATTGCCACTTTCCATTAGTAATTTTCAGTTCATTACTTCATTTGGTAAATGATTTCTGGTGGTGATTCTATGATAATAGAAATATGTGTCTGTCAGGGGGTTTCATCTCTCAAAGCCTAGGAGCATCAGAAAGGGAACATTTCTGCTTCAAAAGACACACAGAAGGTATTTTCTTTGCTGGAAGCAGAGCTTGACCTTATGGATCTTAAAGAAAATATTTTCTTAACTCATAGGGACAATTTGTTGCATTTTAATATGTCTTAATTACCACTGACAAAGCTAGAGTATTCAGAATTAGTATGATAAACTTCTAAAAGAAATGTGTATCTTGCCTTGAACTACAAAAAGGGGCAGCCCCTTTTAATGAAAACATCCCCAAAAGGATTGCTCTAACTTGTTTCCCTCAGATGAAACTGCTGCCCTACTTTTTAATGGTTTCCCTCTAAAGGACTAATGCATCTGCCTGTACAAGGAGTGGAGTTCACTGGAAGTGCATGTGGGTTTTTACAATCCTCATATCCTTGTAGTGTCTCTCTGGAGCTCCTCTGTACTGATGGTTCTGTGCCTCTTATCTGCCTTTTTTTTATTTTTTTTTTTTTATTATTTGTTCCTAAATTATTTGAATTCATGATACAGTTTGACTTTAAGTTAATCTAGTCCTGAGTGGTGGCTGATTTCAAGGTCCCAGATAATTTTCAGTTTCTGTTTTTTATTACTTTTAGAAATCTTACCTTGCAATTTGTTAAACTTTTAAATTCCCTCTTTGGCAGCTGGATCTGTTAGTCCTGGTAGCACCATGCCTAAGGAGGGTCAGTGTATTTGTAATTTTTGTGTGTATCTTTGTGTGTAATTACAGATGAGTCATTTTAAGGACTTATGGGAAGGTATCTTAATTTTTAAGAAGCTGGGACATGGAGAACATGAAAGTTCTGTGTTCTATGTAAAATGTGCAAACACCATATAAACTCTTTCACTCTTCAAACCCTCAAAGAGCTTTTAACAGCTCTGGCTTTTCAATGGATGTTGGTTTGTATAGTGTTGGTTTTTTTCCCCCACAAGCTAAAGAAATGTAGGTGTCTTTCTGAGAGGTGAACACAAATAAAACACTTTCCAAAGGGAGGAAAAATACTGCAGTAATTTTTGGTAAGTCTGGTACTTTATTGCTTTGCTTTCATTGTATTTTTTACTTTTGCCAACCACATCTGATGTGTGTCTGCAGGGAGGCTCCCTACTGAGAATTTTTGTAACATGTAACAAAAAAGGCTTTAAAATTAGGAATCTTTCTTGTAGCAATGACACTGAGCACAATCTTACACCATTTAGGAGTCAATCATGTATAAAGTTAGCATTCAAGACTGACAGGACTGGAGGCAGTGTTCAGAACATGCATCAGACTGGAGGTTTGAGAGGTCACGAGTTCCTGAGCTGTTTCTATGTACCAAAATCACCACTCTTAATAAGGAGGCCATTTTTGTCACTGTCACACAGAAGGCAGGGTACACACCTATGTCTGTGTTAATAATTATGCAGAGATTTCTCTTTCCTCTGAGGCCATCTTCACTACTGTTTAATTGAATTCATAAGATCTTTAAAAATATGCAGTGCCTATTTAATTCAGCAGAAGACCTCAGGGATGGATGTGTGCTTATGTCATGGAGCAATGGAATTATTTCTCCTTGCTTCTTATGAATATTGCCACTGGCATTCTCTGATAGTGGATGAAGACATCTTAAAGTCGGCACACTGAACAAAACATTTCACCTGCTGCAATGCAGAAATATTTTGTTTTACTCAGATGTAATTTTTGTTTTCAAACTTTGGAAGGCTTTTCAAACTTCTCAGAAGCTTTGTGAAGTCTGCACAGAGAATCTCCATTTTGATCATAGATCAGCAAGAGCTATTGCATTTTGAGTCTTGTTACCTATATAGTGCACTACATATTCTTTGACAGGATTTTACCCTCCAAGTTAATTTTTTTTTTAAAGATAAGAGGGTATTTCTGTTAATGGGGCATCAAGGATACGTCTCTTCAGCCTTTTGTTTATTGTTGCAGTGGTATCATTGCATTTGATGGTAGTGAACAGTAATAGCATTAGGTGTGTCAAGAGTGGAAATAGAAATAATATCATTTGCAGCAGATGATGGATTGTTTTTTTCAGAGAACCTGCTGTCTCTCCCAGGATAGTTTAGTTTAATGGAAAATTTACAAGATGATTTTATATTGTTAAATGTTGAAATCCATTCTTAGTTGTAAATGGAGATAACAGTCAATAATATTTATAGTAGGCAGTTATTTAAGGAGGATAAATACTTTTATGGACTTAATCTTTATATCATGGCCATCACAGTCACATTTATGAGATTTATAAAATACTATGCAGTAATCATAAAAAATTAGAAATTCTAGTCTGTGAAAAATAATTTCTTCCAATGAATTATTCCCTGCAGTTAACAGCAAATACTTGTTTGTATTGAGGACTGTGCCCTCATTGCTACCAGAAGCTGGAAAGCTCTGAACCTTTTACTATTAATCTACTGATTCATGGTAGGAGGGAGGTCTGGAAACAGGGAAAGAAATGGAATATGGGTTCTGTTTCCATGAAATCAGTGAGGTGTCAGCCAGCTGGTGCAGGGGACTGCAGGGAGCCATTCCTGACACACAAAGAACCTCACCCTCCACCACAGGTGCCATGCTCCTAAGGCAGGTGCTCAAAACCTGCAAAGGAAATCTGAATTTTTAAAACAACAGATGTTTTTAGGTTGTTAAAGAAAAGCAAAACCACATCTTCTTTTCTGAGGTTATGCTCTGAATGAAGTGGTTTCAAGTGAGATCTGCTTAGCGTGGCCTCTCCGGCACAGCTGTGCTCGAACGGATGTGGCTGCGCGAGCTGCTCGGGGCTTTGCTGTCTGAGCTGCACGTCGGTCACAGTTTAGGGGTCCAATATTGAGCTGAAGAAATCCAATCCTAAATTCATATAATTTTTCCAGAGGCCCTGGTAGTTGCATAGCAGAGATGAGCCTTGACCACAGCTTGAGCTTGGTTCTTCTGGGGAATTGAAGAAATCTGGTCTGCAGCTTGTCTGATGCAGTTTTGAAATTGTCCCATTAATCAAATATTAACCAGGAAGTTCAGTGTACTTGCTTTTACCCTCTGACCTTGTTTTTCCAATCTGAAAGGTTTTCAGTAAGATTCAAAATCTAAGTTTCTGGCCTTGTCCTTTTGCTTTCTCTGTTGACTTGATATAATCAGTCTCCTTTGGTGAGCAGAAGCTCCTGACATGGAGCTTGCTGCTCAGGTACTTTATTGTCCCCAGATCTGGAACTACTCAAGCTACACTTAAATTACATTATTTCACTGCCCAAAGAGAATCTTGTAGGTCTTGTTGTTGTTAGTTGTGAGGTTTTTTTTTTTCCCAAGCAACATCTCCTTTCTCAACACAAGATTATTCACCAAAACCATCATTTTGAGGACAAGAGTAAATGAATTTTTTTAAAAGCTCTTGGGGATTTTGCTTGAGAATACAAAGTGAGAATGGATCAGTATTAGACATAGAGGTAATGGAGTTTTTTTCTACAAAAGGTTTAATTTTTTGGCTTTTCTAGAAATAAAGGCTGAATATTTTCATTGTGAAGAGTACACGCATTTGATTTTTATATATTTGCATGTATAGGTTCTTTTATATATATTTAAAAAACAATTCAATCATATTTATAAGGTAATTAAATATATTTTTCTCTCTATAAATGTAAAATGTACAAATTCATCCAAAAGAAGCAAGTCAGATCTTAAAATTTTATTATCTTTCATTACAAGAATAAAATACTAGTACACAGTCTTCCCATATTAAACATCCCAGTGCAAATTTATTTCAACTAATTTATATTTAAAGCAGTTCTATAAAGATTTGCTAATCAATCTTTATCTACAAGCATTCTGAGACAACAAGAAAAGTAGAAGATTTAGAAGTACCTCGAGGTCTCTCAGCAATGGATATTAAACAAGGCTTTTGTCTTTCTGGATCAGTAACACAAAGATGCAAACTCCTTCACAGTGTGCAAAGAATTTCTGCTTCATCAGAAGAGAAAATGTTTTGCTTAATCTCCAAACATCCAACTGAGGTAAGACAGTGTCTGAATGTTAAATGTCTTCTTAGATAGAAATATTTTCTGTACTAAACCATTACTATGATAAGTCAAATAATGCCATTCTCTTAAAAAATAGTGTTTGCAGATAGGGTTTCATAGGTAAAATGATATATAAAAGTGCAAATTCTATGACCAGCTCAACAGCACCAGGAAAAGTGGCCAGACTGAAATTCCTGGCAATAGCAGAGCTCTTGTCCGAGCATGGGAAAGAAAATTGTTGAGTAGAAGGGCAGAAGAGAATTTTAGGAGGAATTTGAGAAACTAACTGAGAGAATTTTAGGAGGAATTTGAGAAACTAACAAATCTGGTAGTGGTTGAACAAAGCAAGGGACCAGGAGGAAGGGCTGTGGTGCCTGGTGGCTGAGGCAGGGATGGTAACGGAGGTCAGTGGGTTTTGGAGCGAGCAGGTGAAAGGGGACTGGAAGGGGTCAGGATGGGGCCAGGGCAGGGACTGTCCCTAAGGGCTCGTGGGACTCAGGGAGGCCACACAGAGATGGGTGAGATTTACATGGGGAAGCCAAGAGAGAAGGGCTGAGAGTCCTGTCCACCTCCCAGGATCCACAGACTCTCCTGCTCTGTGCAATCTCCTCCCGCCGCTTCTGAATAACTTCAGCAGTGCCATTGCATTTGTTTTATCATGAAACACATGCAACTCAAGTGTCTGTCTACTGTGTGCAGCAGGTGAAGAGCAGTCACACTGATTCCATTGCGGTACAGCTTGGAAAATAACTTCCACAGCAACACCCTGCATTATCCTGCGAGGAGTGCTGTCCAGGGAGGGGAGGGCAGAGAGGGTTTGCTGGTTTTGCTGTACAGTGGTAGGGCACTTCAGAAGTTTCTTCTGCTGCATTGCTGGAAGCAAGTCTGCCTTCCAGAAACTTTCTGAAGGTGCCTAATTGAAATCTCAGGTAGAATGGCTCTCAGTATGTCAGTGCTATGATTTCTTTAATCTGTGCAATTAAGGTGCATAAGGAACATAGTTAAATTGTGGTGCTATGCGTTAAATGCATATATTCATTGTGCAAAGCTGATCTGTGGTGACTTGTAACACAATGATACAGAGGTGACTCTTACTGACTCAAGCCTAAATCTGTCAGTCTGTAAGTACAAGAGATGTGGGGGCTCTACTTTCTGCTAAATGAAAGTATTATCAACATTCTTTTCAATAGAGAGGTACCAAGTTCTACTATTTTTACCTGTTGAATAAAGATAGTTTTGTACAGTGGTAGGACAGCTGGAATGGGCCTAGGGACAGAAAGCTTAACTTCATACATAGATATTTATATATCATGTAGCATCTAATAGGAAAATTTTAGTATATGAGGTAGCAATGCTTATGCTGTTTTACATCTTTGCAGAATGTGTCTTCTTCTCTTTTTTAAAATCTTTTTGTAGCTTCTTTCAGGATATCCAGGTGATGGTAGCAGCCTGCAGAGATCTGCAGAGCAAACTCCAAAAAGTAAATGCTTTACTTTACTTATGTACTGTTTGAAAGAGAGGCGATGATACCTCTCCTTGAATGTGTTCCCGTGCTAACACAAAGACCTGCACCTCAAATCTGCCCTCCTCCTGCATCTGTGCACACCACAGCAGTGCCCCAGGTTTGAGAAGAGGACACACTGCCCCTGCTCACCCTTTTGCTCAGCAGCTCTCCTTGGAGGTTGCAGAAGCTTGGTCTGTTTTCAGCAGAATCTCTTAACCACCAGAGTGTGATACACGTTGCAAATAACTCTCCTTACTGGATGTTTCTCAGTCAAGCTAAATGTCAGGTTCTGAGTGTGCTCCGTAAATCAAGCGGGAGCAGTGCAGGAACACCTGGTCTGCAGGTGCCAGGGCTGGTGGGAAGAATGTCTCAGCAAAAATGAAGAGCACTGGGGTGTATGTGATGGCACAGCTTAAGGCATATGGGGGGCAATATTGCCTTAAAAATCATCTGGGTGTGGAAACAAAATTTTTTCAAGACTGTTGTCCTGTCCTTAGGTACCTAAATTCCATGTAAATGAAAGTGTAAGAACTTTAATGCCTTCTAGGTTACAGATGTATTTATCCAAGTACACCTGCAGATGTTGCAGATGAATCTGGATCCCATCTGGTCAAGATTTTAAATGCAGCATAAGTGTGTATGTACAAAAGTGGATGACTTTGTAAATTTGGATTGAGCAGGATCACTCCTTCTCACTTGTGAGCATCACCTGGTTCAGCACCTGCTTTAAATTCTCTCACAGTAAGCTGAAGCAAACCGCTGCCTCCCACATACTGCTGCACTGAATCATGTACAGGGGTTATTAAAACACCCTGGAGCAGGATTTTGCAGCTCTGGGATGCGAAGGATGCAGCAAAGGATGTAAAATGAGGACCATTCTATGTGATGTGCTCCCCAGCTTGAGCTGGCCAAAGAACAGCTTGTGTTACATCACTGCCTCCTTGCACAGCATTCAGGCTGCCTTGGGGAACCTAAGAGATGCCTTTAACTTCACATTTCTGGGCTGAGAGGTTTATTTTGTGACTCAAAGAGGCACAGCTGACTTCCAGTTGCTTTTTTGAAAGATAGTATGCTTCAGTGCCTTGTGTACAAAAGCAAATGGAATGAACACACTGATGGCAGGAATACAAACTTTATAACTTTAATCTACTAGGACAGATCATTCAGTGGTGAAGCTGATTTAAAAGGGGTGGCTGCCATTCTAAATTTGTCTCTCCCCCTCCCTCTCCTCTCTTTCTAAGCATATTAGCTGGAGCACTAGAGGCAGTTCTTTGGTACAGGAAGAAATATTTTTTTCTACTTTATCAGATATGATAAACTGTTCTGAAAGTGTCAAATAATCTCCTTAGGGGCTGCTAATCAGTAGCTGGAAGAAAAATACCTTCCAGATCTTTCCTCTAGCCAAGATCTCATTTTTCTTCTCTCTGTGCTCCGTTCTTCTTTCCAAGATGACTTCTTTTTGGAAATGCTACTTTTTTGCACCACCTCTGCTTTCTAGAACCCCAAGCACCACAGAAGCACATTGCATGATCAGCCAATTGGTGACTGGTTTACACTTTATTTCTGGAGGATTTGGGATGTGGCACTTTAGTTCAGTCCGGGTTTTATAAAAATTTGTCTGTCTGTATTGGTTTCAGTAGCAGGCTTCTGCTTGAGAGTCAAAAGTTTGGATTCAGATACTGGTTCTCCATATCCGTTTTCTGCAGCCTACTGATGTTCAAACTGAATTTTCTTCTTTCCACTTCAACAGCTAGAAAGGATTTCTGCTAGGAACTATCCTTCACAAATTCATTTTCCTTGTGAAGAAACTCCGGATTCAGAGGAGACTTAATTCTGCATGCCTCATTCTGTGTTCAGGTCAGTAGCTTCCAGGTCATATGGAAACACCTCTTTGTGCATTCTTTCTGTTTGACAAGCAGTGATGTTCTCAGGCCAGACTGGAACTGGGTTTCTGGCTTACCTGCAACTGACCTGTGACTGAAGTGAGGATGGAACCTTCAAGGTCCACCAGGGTTGTTCTGTCCAGCACTATATCCCTTTAGGAATCTGTTCTCCTTTGAGAAAAGAGGAGCACGCTTCCTGAGCCCTTGGAGGTCTCATCTGTTTCTTGTGTCAGGTTATGAAGTTCCTGCAGCTCTCATCTGTTCAGTGAAGTGACTCTGACTCTGTTGGAGGTGGTGGGACCTGCACCACCTGCCTGCACTGTGGACTCAAATTGTATCCATCAGAGCTCTGAACAGTGGAAACGTCTTCTCATGTGCCCCCTTTTTGCCTTCTCTACAGGATGAGCAGGATGGTGTGGCCAGTCGCCGTCTTTGTAAGTTAGAATATACACACACAAAAAGATAATACAGGGAAGGAGGATGAAATACAAAACAAAGTTATTAGCTACACAAAGACATAACAATTTGTGGCCCCAGCACCCCATGCAAGACTGGCTTTTCATGAGCTGGCTACACCTGGGTATCTCCTTCCTTCAAGGACAGGCTTGGGGCCAGCTCACACCCAGACTAACTTTGGCAGCAATTCTCTGTCCAGCTCTCCTCTCACAATGGGCAGAGCTCAGGGGGTCTGGTGTAAAGAAAGTCTTTTGCAAGCTTAGCCCAGCTATGGTTCCCACCTGTTCAAAGGCTCAGCCCAGATTTAAAGTCCTTGATATAAATAGTTGTCTGGTATTCCCCTCCCATAACTTCCACTCATTTTTGATTTTCCAAAAATAAGACTTAAATGGAAATTGTAATGCTTTTTTACCCTCTTGACTATTGTGCTGTTCAGCCTATGTTGTGCACACCACTGGCTTAATTTCCTCCCTACTGGCAAACCTCTGAATTTGATTAGAAGGAAAGATGAGATGTCCAGGCTGATAAACCTACACTTAAAAAGTTAAAGGGGGGAAAAAAAAAAAGCCCAACAAGAAATATTGTAGGCTTAGCAAGCAGTAATTGGATCGCTTTCTGGCTTCATTTCAGTCTCAGCTGCTTCCTCCCACTCCCACCTCTTAGCCAATAATTCATACAACAACACAAAATATCTAAGAAGGTGGATTATACAAAATATCTCTGTATTTGGCCTCTGGTTGAAATCCAGATATGGTTAGTGATTACAGGATCAATGAAGTCCATTGAGTGACCTATATAAGATAAATCATTGTACTCCCGCAGCGTGAAGTTCTTCCTGTAGGGAGAAGTTGAGGCAAAGCTCCAAAAAGGGACTTAAATGTCACTTGTCAAACTTTTAATAAGCCCTAACGTGGGTGTGGTGAAGTGTTAGTTTTAACTTCTTCCAGAGTTAAGTAAGTTTATGTCCTGTCTGCCAGTCTGCTATTGAAGGCATTGGAAAATGAGCCAATAATTCTTTCCTGGACTGGGGAGGGAGGTTGCTGATGTCTTCAGGAAGATCTTGCGCTGAAATCCCAGACAAAAGGAACTGTTACCCTTGGTAAGTTCTGTGCATGGTTTGTCTAACACCTTCAAATATTGTAACTCAAAATGAAGACATTTCTATAGCTGTTCCTTGTTAAATTCTGCTTAAAATACTGTTGTCTGAGGCATGAAGTTTTACACTCCATCCATGATTTTTGTTACCATTACTATAAATCCCCAAAAAGCTCTGATATGTCCTGTCTAACCAATACAATAACAGTCAAATTTCTGGGAAGAAAAACCCTACTTCAAGTCTAAAGTATTTTGCCTCTATATCTAGTGAAGCAACTTGGGTGTGCTTAAAAGTCTCTGTCATAGAGGATAAAAGATATCACCACCTGCTACAAATAGTGCTGTGCTTGTAGCCCTGATGAGCAGCGATTCCTCTACAGTTTTATCTATCACTGAAGGTTTTGTACATACACAAGTTGGTCTTAAAAGTTCGCTACAGTTTCCCTTTCAAATCTGAGGATGTCAAACTGAAGAATTAGTTGCTGTCATCAGCTTTTGGTTTACTGCCTTTCTGTTTCATCCTGTGCTTCCCTATTTCTTATGTCACATGGCAAAAAGACCAAACCCTCCAGTCTAGTGAATTAATGAGCTTCTGTGCTTGTTAAATAAATAGTTCTAAATTTTCAGTTAGACTTTACCATGGAGTTGTTGATGACTCTCATAGTTCTTGTGCAGAAGCTGTGCCCTACTACAATTCTGCCTCCCTAGTTTATGTATTTTGTGCACACTGCAGGCCTAATTTGGAGGTGAATTATGGCAGTTTTACACCATCTTAATGTGTAATCTCAGTAAAAACACAGCTGTAAATTTGCAATAGATTACTAGGAATCATTAGTTGATAACAAAGCTGCAGGAAGAGAAGTAAAACAAAAAAAAAGAGAAGCAGAGAATGTGGTTCAGACAGAGTTTGACTCACTGATGCAACTCAGAGACATTGAACAGAGAATTGTCTTATTTTTCCATGTACTTTCAATCTTAGGGAAGCGTTGAGAGTAACTACCTTGCCCTGTGCAGATCTGGGAAAACACTGAATTTATTTTTTGAATTATCCATCAAGGGGTGAAAGGCCAGATAAAAGAAAATGGCAAGTTGTATTTAACATCCCATACATCATTAACTATTCAAATCAGTGCTGTGCAGATAGCATGCCATTAAAAAACCTTCTTCTGCCAGTGTTCTTTTCTGGCCTGGATGATTGTAGCTGCAGGGTTTAGCGGGGGAAAAGAAGAAGTTCTAGGCTGAGGAAGGAAAGGAAAGGTTTTTAATGACAGAACTGTGTCTGTGCTGTGGATGGTGCTGCACAGGAGCCCCGTGTGCCACTGCTGGCTGTGTCAGTGGCAGCAGTGGCAGCAGCCACACGTGTGTGGATCCCTGCAAAGGCCAACTGTTGTTTGCCTTCCCACAACTGAAATGTGGAAGACTATTTATTTCAGTGTTAAAATTTGGAGGTAACTACAACAACAAAAGAGTAAGTGCAGCACCCTGCTCTAGTAGGAGTAACTGACTAGTTTTGTAACTGAGTGGGTTTTTAATTTCCATATCCTTCTTAGGACAGATCTGGTTCTAAAGCTACTGACAGATGACAGAAGTGAACATGTCATGTATCCACAGATTTGGAGGTGCAGCTGACAGCTGAGATCTGATGAGTCTAGAAGGTCTCTTCCCCATTCCCAACCCAAATCACAATAACTCGGACTCCAAACAAGACATTGAAATGGGAGGATTCAAGTAAAAATATTTCACTCAGGTGCATCTAAAGTAATTTGTATTTTTCCAGCTGTTTGCCAAATTGTTAGGAAATTCCATCAGCGGTATTATGTTTCCCCTAGCTCTTTTCCTCCCTCACAAAAAACCACAAGTTAAAGACAAGACTGCTAGGTTGCAGCTGGGTGGGATGGCCCCAAGCCCTGGGAGCTGTATGAAATGAGTGGGGCTGGCAGAACCCCCCATGCCCCCATCCTCAGGCACAGGGGTGGGCAGGGCAGTGTCTCTTACTGTGAGCTTCTGGGACCTGTTCCATGCTGGTTCTTTGTGGGCCCTGTCACTTTCCTGCTTGTACCACAGTGTATCTAATCTTAGCCCATCATCCTGCCAGAACTGGAAACTTGCCTTTAAAAAAGAGACTCAGAAAGGGAAGAACTGATGAGTGGTGTCTTTTGCAGGTGTGAAGAGCAAGATGAAGGAAGGCTGATTTAAAAAATTTGCTGTTTGCATGGATGATCTGATGAAATGCAAGTTTTTGAATATGCCCCAAATTTTTAGGTCATTATTATGCCTTTAGTGATGGAGACATTTTTCTGAGTATTACCTTCAATCATGCATTGAGAGATACTTAATGCCAGTGGAATTATCATTATGTTACAAAAAGAAATCTTCTCTATTTCTTTCACCAATTTGACTCACCATCCTGTTAAGCTGCATTTGTTCTTATTTAGGAGCTATTTTTCAGGTACCCATTTCAAATCCAAGTAAAAATTTATTTTCAAAATTTTCTTTCCAATTCAGATAAAAATGACACGGGCTGACAAAAGGAGAGACATTTCCAGGTAAAGCTTGTCTTTCTAATTTTACTAATCCCCTGATGATACCATTGCTTTCCCCTTCGCTGTTGGTCACTCAGTAGCCATCACTGTGGGTGAGTTTACTGAATTGTAGAGGAGGTAAAGCACTTGTTTTATTTAGTGCAGTACCAGGGGCAGAGGAGACTGGGTGAGTGAGAGCAGGCTCAGATATCTTGTGCAATCATGCAGCTTCACAGTGAAGTGCAAATAGAGTGGACTACACACACACACACATATATATATATATATATAAAATCTCATACTGGTTCTAAAAAAAAATGCAGCAGAGAAAAACTCATCAATTTTTCATTCATGTCTATTTTTTCAGGTTTCTACAGACAAAAAAAGTCATGTTCCATGGCAGGATCTTCTGAAAAACGGAAGTGATTGCAGGATGCCACCCCAGAGCTGAGGCTTGTGAATGATCCCAAACATTGCTCATTTTACACAGCTGCCATCACACTGACCTTGGTCCTGGGGCTGCAGGTACAGCTGCTCCTTGGGGCAACAAAGAACTGGCTGAGGCTTGGGGGATCAGGGTGGTTCTTTTTCTCTTCAGTGTAAATTAGGGATGTGTTCCTGGCCAGTGAGGAGGCGAAGGAGGCTGGAGGAAGGAGGGAGGAAGAGGAGGGAGCAGAGCATGGCCCTCAGCTGAAGGATTTGCTGTTGGATTGGCATTGCCAGGGGGCTCACTTGCAGGAAAGGAAGAGTATGGAGGAAGACAGGGGGTAAGACACACTGGAGGGAAGAAACTAAGAAGGAAACTAATCAAGTGAGTAATTGAAAATTACTGTAATTTTCTTTTGAAGAGAATAAAAGTAAACTCACCTTCTGTGCAATTAGCAAGGAAACACGTTAACAGTTATCACAGCTGTGTGGGAAAGGGAGGTGAACTACAAAGGTAAAGAGACTAGTGATGAAATGTGATAATTTTTTCACCATACTAGCTTCCCCTAGACTAGAAGGGGATATTTCTGTCTCGTGATTGTCAGGTTTGAGTCATGATCTGAACTCAAGAGCTGGCAACACGGCAGTTCCTAGATAGGGCTAGAAAGACACATTTTTTCCCTTTAGTTTGAGGAGATAAAGATCAAGAAGACACATGGGGCATGTCCCCAGAAGCCTAAGCAATGTTGTGGAAATGTTTGGCAGCTTTGTCTAAATTTCTCCTCCAAAGCTGAAATTTGAATGCCCTGTCTCACACAAAAGTAAAGCAATAAATCCAGGTCTTTGTGCTGTGCTTTAACCAGGTTTCTGTATGCCAGGTGAGAGACAGAGAAGGGAATGAGCTCACAGGAGCTCTTTGACATGTTCCCAGCAGATCTCAGTCTCTGGATCCCAAAGCCTGAAAGCTCATCACCCATCCTACAGGTCAGAATTGAGGTCCAAGCTTCAATCCAAGAATACGTATTTAGCTCTGGACAGCTCTCCCACGTGCTATGGGCTCTTTGTGTATCCCTTCTGGGGGCTCCTCCCACAGTATGGAAGCCAGACACCTGCTCCTTTGTACTTCAACCTGGAGTCCAGGCTGTGTTTCCTCACCTGGAGAGACAAAGCCTTCAGTGGCCTTAGACCATAGCAGCTCAGGCGTGTCTTCCCCGCCTGGAGATTTTATACTCAGGTGCTGGCCATTAGGAAATCTTTCTGCGATGCAAATTTTGTGTTTGGGATATTTGCTGTTCAGAATGAAGCAAGACATGGCTAACAGGTATCGAATTGTTGCTGAATTTATTCTTAATATCTAGTCTAGACCACCTCTCTTTTAGTTGGAAGCCATTAAAATGCCCCTGCAGTACGTGCTGCTCTGCCAAGGATGGAGAAAGCATAAGTTCATGACTCTCCTTACCAGGTAGGCCTGCTCCATAACAGGCAATTGACAGAAGACATATACCTCATAAATGGCTTTTACAAAATATGCTTTACAAAATACTACTTGGCTGTGTACAGCTGTATGAATTTTCAGCTTGGACTTCTGGAGATGCTAAAAGAAGAGCTCACTAGACTCCTGCTTGTGCACGTTTTCCTGGCCTTCTCTAAATCACAGGGTTTTTATGTATTTGGGAAGAAACTACATCTGTATCTAGTTGTCATCATGTCATTCACTCACTTGCTCTGGAGCTGTTCTCATCCATGCCAAACTTTCTTTAGTGAAGCTGTCTGGAAATTCTTTGTCCCTGGTTTCTTGCTCACTGCTATGTCTGCAGCAGGAAGGGCTGTCCCTCAGCCTGACTTCTCCAGCTTGGGCAGCCACCTTAACCTGCAGTGAGCCTTCATGGGATGGTTCCTCTAATTTAAGATAAAATAAAAATGTGCTAGTTCACAATGCTTCCACCTCATCAGCATGAAGCATCAACTATGGCAACAACACAGCATTAGTAATGAACTTTGGGGAAGATTTTTTCTATTCACTTTGAAAGGCACAGCGGCTCTTTGAAAGCTGCTGACATTTTGAAATGTTAACGATGGCTGCAATGGAAGATAGATTAGTAAGTGAAGACAAAAATGCCCAGAGGGCCAGTAAACTATATTTATTACATAGTTCTAGTTACAACTTTTTACCTGTAAGCTTGTTTTAGGATATTACAGATAACTTCCTATATTCTTCCACATTTTGTTCTTTTGGGCTTCTTGTGCAACAGAAAGTGCATTCCCACTGTACACAGACAAACTGATTGATGCTGTGTGTGTTGCATTTCTGTTTTAAAGCTTTCTTTGTTTCTGCCCAAAATGTGGGTGTTTTGTTTTGCTGCACCTGAGCAGTAATGTAACCTCCCCCAGAGGTGCAAACGTACCTTTCTAGAAAAGTTGATTTTTCTTTACCAGGGTGTTGACCAGGAAATATTCTTGGAAAGGTTATCATGTCATGGCTTTCAGAAATATATGAATGTAGTAATTTGATTAAGGGCTTGAGAAGAGACCACATCTTACACGATGTAGAAAACTTCGCTGTCACCAGACAGTACCTTCAGCTGGTGATAGTTTGCTTTGAAGTCTGTTTCCTCAGAATACCTTCTCCAGGAATGTAACTGGTTGCTCTGCATTGCTCTCAGCAAGACAGATGCCCATCTGAGAGATGAGTCATCTCATTTTGCTTTCAGGATTTTGATTTATGCACCATTGGAGATGCTGTGGAGAATGGCAACAGCTCTAGTCCTAGGGAGCAGACTGAGTTGTGTACCACCCCTCTTTTATTTTGTTAAAAACAAAATCCTCATCTGTTTTTTTAGATTAATATAAGAATTATTCCACTCTTTTTCTTCTGTGAATGCAAATGCCTTCCTTGTCAGTTTTCTGTTTTGCTCTCCATTGTGTTTTTCACTGGCCTGACCTGTGCTTTGCTGCTCCTGGGCTAAGCAGAGATGCAGTTCAAAGTCTGGTGAAGAGTTCTTTCCACTCATGCTTGTCAAATTGAAAGTCATTTTTGGAATGCTGAACTTGAGAACTTTGGCATTTTCTTTCTTGGTTTTTTTGCTAGTTCAAAATGAGTCATCTCCTGCCATTTAACATCACAAAGAATGAAGGCAGTTGTCTTTTAGGGAGCTTCAGTACAGTATGAAAAATGCAGAGAGCAGAAGGGCAGCTCTCCTCACCCTCAAACTGCAGTACTGTGCTTGGACAACTGGCTTTACCCTGAGTCTGGTCATGGGGGCATCGGCTCTTATTTCAGAAGGTACATGGAAGTGTCTAAGAAAAGCAATTTTCCTGTCAGAGAGCTTTGTGTCCTGCAAGAAACTGGAGCCAGTGGAAAAGTTTTAGGGACCAGCAAATAGGAAAACATTGGTGAGTGTGAACCTGGAATTTATTTTCTATTTCCCTGCTCCATATTGAAAAAAAGAACCCAACAAAAACCCCAGAAAATTGTGCGTAACTCTTTTCTGAGAGATATGAGAGTGTTAAACACAAACTTGTTCTCCAAACAGTGGGGAAATTTGACCCATTATCTAGATGCATGAACTCATCACACTGATCTCCTGTAAGAAATGACAGAGAAATGAGAAATTGTTTGTTAAGAATGGTCCTTGTCTTGTCCCAGCTCCCAGACTCTGCCTGGGAAATTTTTGGGAGGCTGCTGGTTGGCATGGGCCAAAACTGAGCCAGGCATGTCTATGGTGATTCTGTGCTAGACTGCTGTAAATTTAGAGTGTGTCTGGGCATGTTCCCTTTCCATTTACAGGCCTGGGGTCAACTGTCAGAGAGCATAAGGAATATTATTATTAATTTTCAGCCATCTCACTGAGATGAGTGCCATTCCTCTGTGCAGCTCTGCTGCCACCTGCCCCCCGTGGGATGTGCAGGAAGGTGTGTGCAGCCAGGAGGAGTCCCTGCTATGGATCAGGAGCAGAGACAGCAGGGGCACAGGGTCCCACCAGCAGCTTTTCTGTAGAAGACTCTGTGGAGGAGCAGTCAGTGTGCAGTGGGCCATGGCAGGAGGTTTCATACCAGGCAGCTGGTGTGAACACCACCTATTAGAATTTCAACTGAACCACAAATTCTGGCTCTGCAAGAAAGGTTCAAGCTAGAGAGTTAAATGGGACTTGTGTGCAGACCTTTGTGAACATCAGGCTTTGGACAAGAGCCTAATAAATACTGACTTGTTTAGGAACAAATTTAGGGGCTAATATGTTTACCAACAAGAGGGGCAAGGTGATGGTGTCCTCTAGAGTTTAAAGATAACCTGCTACTCTACTGGAGTGAAAAGAGAGATATACATGAAGGGAGACATTTATCTCCTTTTCTGGCACAGCAGATTCATGTCCTCTCTGAAGTGATCTGAAAAGCAGCTTCCAAAACACAATAAATTTTACCTTTGTTTATTATTTTAGTACTGGACTTGGGCCAAACCACAGCATTTACCATCTTTTACACTGTTTTTATTTTGAAGCATGTGGGAAATTTACTAAGATAGAATTTAATCCTAAAGGACAGGAAAATGATTCCAGAAATTACTTGTATTATATTGTATAGTAGCAGTGTGTGCTTTGGGAGTTAAATTCAAGCCTTTGTTGGTAATAAATTGTGGACCATAGTGCACATTGATTACATTGTATAAGATACTTTATGAAATTAGAGAAAAATATGGTTTTTTCCTGGCAGCTGTAATGTTACAATGAAATCAGTTCCAGATTCCTGGCTGTTATGTCTGAAGTAGCTTGGAAAAGTCAGGATGTCAGTTTATTCCAGGTGGTTCAAAGTCTGTGTGTGCATTAATCCAATGCATATCTTAATTTTTAAAAAGTCTCTAGCTCTGAAATATCTGAATGTTGGCTTTCCACGAACAGAATCTAGGACCAGAGACCCAGAGTTTGGTGCAATGTTGTGTGGATGTCAGGACTTAGATTCACTTACTCTGAAATCTTAAAATAGATTTCAGATACAATGATAGGACAAGGGGAATGATTTTAAGCTGAACAGGTCATGTTTACATTAGATATTAAGAAGATATTTGCATGAGGGTGGTGGGGCACTGGAACAGGTTGCCCAGAAAAGCTGTGGATGCCCCATCTCTGGAAGTGTTCAAGTCCAGATTGGATGGGGCTTTGAGAAACCTGGAATAGTGAAAGGAGTCCCTGCACATGGCAAGAAGTTGGAATTTGATGATCTTGAAGGTGCTTTCCAACTCACACCATTCTATGTTTCTATGATTTTTTTTCAGCTTTGGAGAAATGATTAGAAAAAACTTACAAGACTTAGTCTGTGGTGTTAGAAGAGGGAGGAAAAGGGACCAAACAACACAGGTTTGTGAGGCCTGATCCCAAAAATTTCAACTCTGTAAATAAAGATGTGTCCACATATTCAAACCTACATCACTCAAATATTTACTTATTTCATTCTTGCTTATTTATTTCTCACTGAAAATCACATGATAGCAGAAAAGGTATTTGATAGTTGTGAAAACAATACTAATTATTCCTTTGCCAAACTGTTTTAAAAGTGCGTTTAGAAAAATGCCATAAGTAGATGGGGATGGTTTTTCCTGAAAACCAGAAATCTTGTGCACTGAATAGTTTGATCATCTGTGCTAGCAATGGAAGTAATTACCATTACACTTTAGTGTCTGCTTTCAACAGAATCAGCAGAACTTGATTAAAATTAAGAATCAACCAAAAGATCCAGGAAGAAAAAAATGGCATCTGGATAAATCTATACTTATTTGAAGAAAACAGTACATGGAAAAAAGACCATAGAATCATAGAATGGCTTAGATTGGAAGGAACCTTAAAAATCATCTGGTTCCAACCCCGCTCCCATGGGCAGGGATACCTTCCACTAGACCTGATTGCTCAGGAGCATGGGAGGAGAGGCTGGGCTTGGGGTTCTCTCTCCCAGCTCATCTCACTGGGGCTGGGCTGAACTGTGAGGCCATGGATAAATCAGGATGGGATGGGGGTGCCTACAGGTCTGGCTGCAACCCATGCAAGACCAGGTGCTCATTAATCAGCTGCTCTGCGTGGCTCTGATCTTTTGACGCCAGTTTCGGAGGGATCACTGAGGAAGGGTTGCCCCTCTTTGGCTTTGTGGTGGCCTACAATTACCACACTGTGTGTATCCCTGTGTGAGGCAGTTTTAGGAAAAAAAGGCTCACTCTCAGCTGGTGTGGCTCATTTCCTTGGCTGCCCTATAGCCCGGGGAAGGAAGGACTCCCTAGGACACAGTCTGAGGCAGGCAGGAGACAGGCAGCCCCAGGACTGAGCGCAGCCTTGTGAATGTCTCTCAGTGCCTTGGAAACCCGTAAGTCTGTTCCCTATGAAAATCCTTTGTCATCAGGAAAGTTTCAATTTTTCACATTTACCTTAGCATGAAATTTTCATTTCTTCTTGGGGGTGTAAAAGACCAGGAGTTTATCACCATTATAGTGATATACACCCAGGGCCAATATATGCAAAGTTACATAGGCACAATAGCAGTTATAGTCTCATCAGAATTTAGAGGATCATTTTTACTTCAGGAAAATACTATTTTAATTTTTTTTTCTTCTTGTTTTTAAATTATTGATCTAAAATTTCATTATGTAACTGTGGAAACAAAGCCCTGCATCCAGCCCTGGTTACAGCTGGGGCAATACTTTCAGTGGGAAGCAATGTAATGCTGTCATTCACTTATCACCATGGCATCCAGGTAGTACTTATTTTTCTTAATCTTTCTGCAAACTGCACACATTTATCAGCTCTCCAGCCTGATATTCCTGGCACAAAGTGATTAAAGATGTGACTCCAGCAACCCTGGTATCTCTGAAACCTAGGAATGTCAAGACGGACAGGGAAAGAATAATTTAGATAATTCTCAGATTCATTTCTCTCCCTGTCTGTCATATCTTTCTATTTAAAAGTAATTTGTGTAACCTGTAAAATTGGAAGGTGATTATTAGATTACTGTGCAGCTGGGCAGAAATTTGAATGAGGCAGATTTGATAACTGCAGGAACTATGCTATAGAAAGCTGGCACTTGAGTTTACTTCCTTAAAGATCAACACGAACGATAACATTTAAAAACTATTTTGAATAATTTAGAAGAGACAAATTCCAAACCCCTCCACGTCTGCTTGCAGACCTTTTCCCATTGCTCAGGTGCTGACAGAGTAGCCCTTTATAAAGATGCTCATGGCCCAACTTGCCATACTAATTCCATGTCAAAATCTAGCCAGCTCTGTTATTGCTTATATACTTTTCAAGGTCTCTTGAAAAGCCTGTCCTTTATCACTAGTATTTTATAAAGAAAAACATCCAACTAATTAAATATTGCCAGTCACTAGTGTTGTTCTGTGAACAATGGATGAGCTGAGCACAAGAAGTGTCAGTCCGACAGTGGGATTTGGGCTCTGGGTGGGAGGGAACAATTTTAATACTAGTCCTTGTTTTTCTTACACTGTTGGAAGAATGCTTTTAGACTTTAGGAGTGTAAAACTCAGGCCATTGCCCTGATTTTAGGTGTCCTCTGTTTTCTTGGTGCAGTCAAAGTTGTTTCAGTTGGGTTTTTTTTCTGTAGTTTAGTCATTCAGATGTTTTAGACAGGTTGTAACTGCCCAGCATGAGACATAAACTGTGGCTTTGTTACTGTTTCACTGCAAAATGCCTTTTATAGCAATAATAGTGGAAAGACATGACAGAGAGAAGGCAGGCCCCTTCTACCTCAAGGGCCACTGGCACTGGAGGGATTCTGGCTTTCAATGTCATTTACAATTGAACATATAATATATATACATCTAATATATAACATATAGTAATATACAGGGTACTTCTGAAGCCCGAGAGATGATTATGGTGACATTTACATGTCAAAAAGTAAACTGGGGATGTTGGAGGTCTCCTGTCCCCCTGCTCGTGTCCTGGAGGGGTGCTGTGCTCCCAGTCAGAGCCATGCCAAGTCCTTTCTGTCTCAAGCACTGCTGCCTTTGCAATCTGTGCTGCATTTGGTTTTATTCTGCTGCTCAGAAGCACTCTGGCTGTGGTAGGCACGGCCAGCTTCCCTGCCTCCTTTCAGGCTCATCTGACAGCCTCTATAAGGGGAAGGCCCATCAGATGTCCCCACGCCTCCAGATGCCTTCTCGGACAGGACAAAGGGACCCTGGGCAGCCGGGTGGAGATGGAGCAGCTCCTCGGGGGTCCTGGGGCTCTGCTCTCAGAGGAGGATGAGCAGCATCTGCAGGTGGGTTCCTGAGTTTTCCCAGCCCCCCCTGCAGGCACATTTCACCCTTTACTGCTGCAGCAGCCCTTGCAGCAGTAGAACTCCATTGCTTGTTGTGTGGTGTTAGCCATTGTCACAGTGCCACCTGAGGAGCTGCTGGGAGAGGGCATGGGGCACAGCTCACCCCAGGCAGCATTGTGACCATGACCACGTTGATGCTGTTGAAAAGTGATCCCTAAGGTGTTCTTCATGGGGTGTCTCTCTTCCAAGAGAGCTATTTAAGGTAAAGCATTATGTAACAACTGGAAATAGTCAGTCAGCTATTCAAAGTTAATTACCTCTGCTGATGAAAGGACTAATATTCAGCAACTGTGCAGTGTATGTTTATTGTGGAGCAGATGTTGGGAAATTGGAGTATATATTGAAGACACTCCATTTTCTCTTTGTTTTGAACATGGTATTGTGTGAGTGTACATTCTTGTGACTCATTTGGGAAGATGATAAACTTGTTCCTCCCAGGTTCCAATGCCCAGCAAGGCACCTGGGAAGTTTTCAATGGATTTTGGTAGAGCTTTTTCATTTAACATTACCTTAATGAAGAGCACATTTACACCACCCACTGATTCCATCCAGATGACACAAACTGGAATCTCCTGCTCCAGAACATCAACACAAATCTCTGCTTCCACTAAAGTTGAGCCAAGAGAATAAAATTATTTAGCAGCAACTTTATTTTATTTTTTTGCCACATGGCTTTAAAACACAGCGTAACAGAGTGTTGGGGCATTTCTATATTGTGATCTCAGGTGTGATCACTAGAGACTTTCCAGACTGATACGTGTAGCATTTTCAATTTTAGATGCTAATTAAAACTTTTCCCAATTCCCATTGATTTTCTTTTTTGGACTTTTTCTGTCAGCCAGGGGGAGAACATTTAAACCCTGGCTCTGTGCATAATGTATGGATGAGAGAAGGCAGCCCCATTTTGCAGAGCTGTTATCTAGAAGTGATGCACTCAGTATGACTATAACTTTTTCTCTGCTGCACTGTAACAGATTTCAGGGTGAAATAAGTTCTGAGCAAATAAAAACCCTCTCATCTGTTTAGCATGGTTCTGCTGGAGACAGAAATATATGGATTAACAGGAGAGAGGCTTTTCTGGGTGAAGTCACTCAAAGATTCAACAATTATCTCTTGTTTTCTGTCAGTTAAGAAAATTACATTGAAAGGCTTTGATTATAGAGTGGAAAAAGAGAAAAGGATGAAGAGAGATGAAGCACAGATTATTCCATGTGGAGTTAGGGACGCCTGTGTCTGCATATTTCTCACTCCCAGCCAGGGTTGGGAGATTCAGAGCACCTATAGAGTAAGAGAAATTGTCATTGTACTACTGCTTACTATGTGATTTCTGGCTGTTCATAGTCTTGTTGTGATAAAGTTTTTATCTTGCCTTGTATCAGGTGGCCAATGATTTAGTCCAGAAGTTTGAACCTGTGAGCACCAGAAAACTGCTGCAAAAGGCCATGGGAGAACCATGGAAGTAACCTAGTGCCTTGTTAGAGAGGGATTAATTGCAACTAAGTCACCTTTCTGTGATTTATTCCTTAGCACAACCAGACAAAAACCTTCCCCAGCTCCCACAGTATCTACTCTACTGTCATGCTGACCTTGCTGGTATTAAAAAAAAAAGAAATTGCAACTGAACCCCATTAGATCTTGTTGAATCCAGCAAGAGCACAGTTTATGTCTTCAATTTCTGCAGCAACCTCTTCTATATGTGGCTTTTCTCTGTGTGGTGGATTTCTTTATGCCGAGCCCTGGTTCTTTCAATCTTTCTTCAGAGGCTGATGTCTGTCAGCACCACAAAACCTTCTTCCTCAAAATCTCTGAGGGGAGACTCAGCCACTTCCCTGGGCAGCCTGTTCCAAGGGGTTGTCAGGGAAGTGGCAGAGTCATCACCCCTGGAAGTGTTTAAAAGACATGTAGATGTGCCAGGCTTAGTGCTGAACCTGGCACTGCTGGGTCAAAAGTGGGACTTGGTGGTCTTAGAGGTGTTTTCCAACCTAAATGATTCCATAGCTTTGGATTCTGTGGATTGGTTTAATTTCCCATCAGTGCAGCTTTGGTTTGTGACCAGCAGGACTGAACTGCAGCTTTGGTTTGTGAGCTGCACCTCCTGATGAGCCCTGAGCAGTGGCTCAACCACTCTGGTGGTGGGCTTGAAGGGGGAGTGAAAATGTCTAAATCACAATTCTCATCAAAAGCCTGCAGGATCACAGACCTGAGAAATGCTGTTTGCACCAGTGGTGGATAAGCTGATAGAAGGCAGAAAACGATGGAATTGATGGGTAGTGTGAGGAGTGGGCTGGAACTATGTGGGGAGTGAAGGTGCTGTGGGAATTGTGCTTAAAAGAAGCAGCTGAGACTAACAAAAAAGGTGTTCTCAATGTCTTGGTGTCATTTTGAGTCAGCATGTAGGCTGAATAATGGGATTTTTCCCCTCTGTAACCTGAGCAGTGCCCTGAAAACACTCATGAGAAACCAGGATTTTGACCTGGTCAGGCAGGCTGAGAGCACCCACTGAGCAGCTCTAAAGTTGTTTGGCAAATTCAAACAAGGAGAACAGTTCCAGTTTGTGCAAAAACAGTGGATATTGCTTGGGAGGCTAAATGCAAAAATGTTTTACTGTACCTGAGCCATCTTGTCATGTATAAACCCAGGCTTTAGCTGTCAAGCCCCAAAAGCTCTGAATCTCACATGTTATTTTCTACATACATTTTGCTAGAGTACATAAAAAGATGCAGGCATCAATAGATTAATATAACTCCCCATTCTACTGCCAACATAAACTAAGCAATATAGAAATATAGAAAGGACTCCACTATTTCAGTATTAACAAGATCATAAAAATTCATGAGGCATTCAAAGCTGCTAGTTAAGCTGTGTGAGAATTTCTGAATATGCTCTGTGTAGGACTTGACTGAAAATAACCCACAAAAACTTAGTTTCAGTGGCTTTTTAAGCTGCTCTAAGTTCTGCAAGAACTGTGATTTGCCTTTTGTTATTTGTCATTGTTATTTGGCTCTGGATTTGCACGGACAGCTCTCACAAAATTACACAGATATTACAAACTTTACATCAATAGCTGGGAGTGAATGTAGAAAAAGCCAAAGCAGCAGGGACCTGGAATCCCTCTTCACTAATTGTACACAGTTGTATTTCTGTTTGAAGGACTAGAATTATTCCAGTGATGGTTTCTAGAACTTCTCCTTTCTAACTAAAGAAAGCAAATCACTAAACTCTTGACAGATACATAAATAGTTTATAAATCTGTGAACTGGTCTGGAGAAGAGCTTCAGTTTGTGCAATTTAGTAAAGACATACATGATGCAAGGAGATACAGCTTACAGAACTACTGCCATTAGAAATAGAAAAAATTGTTTAATGTACAGCACATAAGGCTGTACTTTGTATGTATTTGTGTGTGTGTGTATATATGTACAAAATCATCTAAATATAAATAACTCTGCATGAAAATACATATATAATTATTCCCCTATGCTGCATATGATTTCCATTATTCTGGGAATGGGTTTACTAACTGAATACAATTATTAAAATGAAAGGATATTTTTTTATACATTCCCTGTTTTGAATAAAAAGATCTCTGCACATGTAATTTTGGGAATGAATCACATAGCTGCACTGTTGACCCATAAACAAGACTCCCCTTGGGTCTGAGGTGCTTGTTTCTCTGTGCATAACTATTATTTGAATTTATTGCAGAAGAAACATTTGGAAAGAGAATTATCTGAACATCATTATTTTATAAGATCAACTACCATCATGACAGAAGAGATATTTTAAGTCTGTGAGCATTCTTCATACTCTGCTGAATGTATACAAGGAATAACTGACTAATATCTAGCTATCTACTCTGTGTTTTTCCTTCTGTTTTGCTCTGGGATGCATCTGATGCAGAGTCATTAGTCACCACAGTGACAGAACTCTTGCTGCACCAAACAACAATGAGGTCTAACCAAACTGGCACATGACTGCAGTGCCATTGGCACTGGGCTATCATACCTGAAGAAAGCCCAACTTTTGAGCATTATGCGTGATTTTTTTCCAAGCAGGGATTTTTCCTTCTTTGCAGGCACTTATGCTGTGTGTTCAATTTAATGTGCCAGGGATGCACCTTAGGTTGAAGGGTCAGCTGGCAGAGCCTGGCTGGGCAGAGCCTGGCATTTAGCTGCTATTTCTGCTACTCACAACCCCTTCAGAATTTGCTTTTTGCCCGAGAAGCTGTTGCAAAAATAAGCAGAATGCAGCGAGGGAGAGTGGTGCTGCTCCTTCAGGTGTGTGGTAGGAGCCTCCCATCCCCAGGGCTGCCCTGCAGGTGAGCTGGCTCCTTCCAGGACAGCAGCAGCCAGAGGAAGAGGAACTCTTCCAGCTTCAGGCTTCAGCACCTTTGTGAACTTGTGTGACATTTTCTCTTCTTCCTTCTTCTCTGATAGCCCCCTCACTATTGCCCAGCTGACAAAAGCATAGACTTTGAAGGGGGCTGTGAAAATGTTACTAGATGATTTATTAAATAAATACCATGCAGGATTTTTTTTTGTTTTATTTTCTAATGCAAGAGAATCTGATCTCTCATGTTTCTAAATCTCGGGAAGAGGCAAGGGCAGGATTTTTTGCCATGAAAAACACATACACAAATAAAGAGAACACGAAAAATTGCAGAATAAAGCAACTATTGAGTTTCACAAATATGAAGCATAAAATGTCATAGAGCAGATTAGGCACTTACCATGTATCATCTCAATAAATTGTAAGATTTTTGTCCTTTAAGTGACTGTGAAGGGACTAAACCAAGCCCTGCTGCCAGGCTGAGGGGAGGGGGTGGATCTGTGACCTGCTGTGACCTGCTGCCAGCAGTGACACTGGGCAGGAGCTTGGTCAAACCCAGCCGGCTCTAAGGAGGGCAGATCCTGAGCTGGTCGAGTTGTGCATGTAGGTCAGATGAAATATTACAGATAAACACCCAGGGCAAATCTGGCCATTGTAATAATTCCTGCTGAGCATATTCTCAAAGCAGAAAGCAACTTATAGAGATGGTTTTCATTTCACTCTTAGGAGGCAGCAGTTGTATCCTGCTTAGCTCCACAATAAACCTTTAGGAGCACAGACTGGAGAGATTGGCAACATCTTGTTTACTGAACAAGGACCCAGTCCTGCTAATTTTTAACCTTATGACTAGCTCTCATTTGTGTTGCTTATCAATCATTTTCTCACCACCAAAAGTATTTATGTGAATATTCAGTGCTGTGTAAAGGTTTCTGAAATTCTGGCCTGTGATGACAAGGAAGGGTAAAATGACAAACATTGCCTGCCTCATATCCCACCTGCAATATTTAAAGGTAAAATCTCTCTAAGAACTATGGTGTGGGGCTCCAGAGGGAGTGGCTTTAATAGTTGACAATTTTGGCATTTTTCTTTTGATTCTGAAATATGAGCAGCCTAAAAGACATCGCATTATCTACTGGAGCTGGAAAAAGATTTCAACTTTTCACCTAGTGAAGCTATTCATGGTAGAACTGATCAAAAGTGGCCATCAAATAAATGAGTGTCCATGATCTAATATTGAGTACAGAAGAAAGCATTGTCAATGTCTTTCATTTGAAAGATAAAAGAAATGTCTTTGCCTTCAAAATCTGAATTTTTAAGTAGTATTGAGTAACTTAATGACAGTGAAAGCATGTATGATGTGTTACAATATTCTGTCACTTCTAAATTTAAAGCAAAAATTGTCTTAGAGCTGAGAACAATTTTGAATTCCAGAGTGATCATCTCTTCAGCACCACCCACATCCTGAGCGCCAACGTCACCTACTCCATTTGGACTCCAGCTCTTCAAGTCAGTACTTTGGAGTACAAAGCTGACCCTATTTAGTAAATAGTTTGAGAATATTTAGAAAACCTACTTTTTAAGTTTTTGCAATTTTAAATAATCAGAGCCAGCTGTCCTGGTTCATAGTGAACACACAAGCTTGCCAGACATGCTGATTCTCCTCCTACTCTTGCTGAATTGTTCGAATCTTCTTTTTGTCATACTAACATTCATTTCTCATGCTGATTAGCCAAGGCTGTGAACAATGAGGAGAGGTTGAAACTTCTACTGAGTAACAGCTGTGCAAAATCTGAGTTAATAAAATGTATCAAAGCTCTTAAAAGAGCTGAAAAAGTTCAGAGCACAATCTCCCAATGGTTATCGCTAGGCATAATGTTTCAAATTTAATGTGAAAGCTTCCTTGTGTGGAAACAACCTGGGGCTTGGGTTTTGGGTTTTTTTGAACAATGTGAGACTATGATGCTAATTTGCTTAAATTTATTTTGGAGCATCAAAGGAAAACATCAAAACTCTTTTCATCCAACTAGAAAACAATTTGTATTGAAGATCCTCAAGAAGCAGCATGTGTTAGCATAGTGCTCAGGCTGGGCCAAGCTAAATATGCTCTTCTAGGATCTGGTGATGCATTTTGTACACCAGAATCTCTCAGCCTTTCAGTGGGGAGGCCTCATTGCCACCCCTCCCTCCTTTTGCCTCCTCTATCCCCACCTTCCTCGAGTCTTATTTATCTATTTTTTGGGTAGTGCCGGGGTTTCCCCACTTTTGTGGTAATCTGGGTCAGGAAATAATGCTCACTGCGACCTGTAAGAATTGTGACAGCATGCCTGAATGGTGGTCCAGAAAAACATCAGCTTGTGTTCATAATTTATCTGTACATCTGAAAGGAAGATGGAAGTGTGATCTAATGGCCAATTATAGGCAATTCAGTTCCTTAGAGAAATTTCTTAGCTGTTATTAGCTACAGCTTTTCTTTATTCCTAGTGCCTAACCTAAATATGAAAGTTATCATTAATTTAAATATCTACTCCTATAAAAATTCATTAATTCTAATTTGTGCTAATGAATTCTACAGCTTTGGTTATGCATTTCTGAACTTTTCTATTACCTTTAAATTAATTTTTAATTGCTCATTGAATAGGTGTCATGTACTAAAAAATAAGCCATCTGTCTTACATCCTGTTTTTCTTGGCCATGTTTATTCTTAACAGATATTCCATTAGAAAACTTAATTTGTAATATTAGATTTTTCTTGTGATGTCCACTGTTATTCCTTTGGCCTTTTGTTTTCTTTGGTTACTATTGCCAAGTGAACAGTGCTTTTACTGTTCTCTCAGAGTGATACCACAGATGCCCATCTACATGTTTCATACTGATTAAATCAACAGCAGCAATGTCTAAGCCACTTGGATGATTTCTCAGACACAGATCTCATCTGTCAGCAGCTGCCCAGTCACAAACTCCTGAGTCTCTTCCACCTTCCTTGTGGTTGCATTGCTCATGGCCTATTTAAAGTCCATAAAAGAAGCTTAAAAGTGCAGCTGTGCCTGTCTGCAGGAGAGCCATGGTTGCATAGTGCCACCCTTTCATCCCACTGAGAGGTGAGCCCTCCTTTCTGCCTCTTTATGTATTTTTTGGGTGCTGCTGGGGTTTCCCCACTTCTATGGTAGTCTGGGTCAGGAAATAATGCTCACTGCAACCTGTAAGAATTGTGACAGCGTGCCTGAATGTGGTCCAGAAAGGCATCAGCTTTTCTGATTCTTTCAGTTGATGAAAATGCTGTTTCTAAAGATGTGCTGTCGCACCTAGAGGCAAAGCACAGCCCATGTCAGGGGAAGGTGGGGACAGAGAGGGAAAAGAAGGGAGGGGTGGCAGCGAGGCCTCCCTGTGACTGTGGTCACAGGGGTTTTCAGGATGAAGAAGAGATGAGAATGTTGACTTTATGATTAGAAGGCTTGATTTATTATTTTATGATATATGTTACATTAAGACTACACTAAAAAGAAAATAGAAGGAAAATATTTCTTCAGAAGTTAAGCTAAACTAAGAATAGATAAGAATGAATAACAAAGATCTGTGTCTCAGACAGAGAGCAAAAGCTAGCTCTGCTATGAGTGGTCAGTAAATCTAAATATCTACAGGAGACCAATCACAGATCTACCTGTTGCATTCCACAGAAACAGATAACCATTGTTTACATTTGGTTGCTGAAACTGCAGCTTCTCACAAGGAAAAATCCTAAGAAAAGATTTTTCATGAAAGATGTCTGCGACACATCCCCACTGAAAGGCTAAGAGATTCTGGTGTACCAAATGCATCACTAGGTCCTGGAAAAGTATATTTAGCCTGAGCACTATTCTAATACATGCTGCTTCTTTTGAGGGTCTTCAGTCTTGCTGGATGAAAAGAGTTTTCATGTTTTTCTTTGATGCCTCAAAATAAATTTAAGCAAATTAGCATCATAGTCTCTCCCTAGCAGTCTAGAAAAGTAAAGTGGAAAATGAAAAACCTAAGGCTGGCCAAAAGGAGACAGCCTTGCTAGGCAACTTTTCCAAACCTAAGATGATGCAAACTTTAGCTAAGTTTGCTAATGCAAGTGTCTGAGTCCCAGTGTGTCTGACCTGTCCAGTTCACAACTTGATATAGTATCCAAATTTATTTTATGTATAAGAATTAAAGCTGCTGAACTTTTTCCATGGGATAACATAAAAGTCTCTTTATATATACACATGTACATGGACAGTAGAGTTTAATTCAAAGAGATGAAATTATATGAAATTTGGATTAAATCTTTAATTCATCTTTGAAAATGCCAGCCTGTAAAGAAAATGGAAGTTATCACTTTTGTAATCTTTGGAATGTTTGCTTTTCCTAAGTAACTATTGCTTTCTGATTTTCAAGTGTGAACTGTAAAAATTTTTATATAATTGGGTGGAACTAGTCAGAAACAAAAGGTGGAACAAATGTAGAGATGAGCATTGCATTTAGCTTGACTGACTTTTTAAACTGAGAGGACCAAGAGAAAATGAAACAAAAATCAATGTCTCTGCATGGTACCTTACACAGCAGCAGACAAATTACCTCCTACATTTGCAAGATCATGCTCTTAGTGGATTGTGTTTCAAGGGTCTGAGAGAGTCATATTTGTCTTTATACCTTTTGGGAATAAACTTAAAACAACCAACAACTCCAGCAGTCTCATTCTTGGTACTCTGCTTTGGTGTATGAGCCAGACTGAAAGTGTTCTCCTAAAAAAAACCTCAACAAATCTCCAACCAGCCAACGAACCCCCTGCTCCCAAATTCAGAAGAAATGCCTCAGATTGGTGCTTTTGCAGCCTCTGAATTATACCATTATTTTCCTAGACTGAGAGAACAAGCCACTGGTTTACTATCTAAAGCAGATAAAAATGTGCCCAACTTAGCATTCCTGTACATACAGTGTGTCTTTCTTGGGTACACTTGTGGAGTTGAAACCACTGGAGAAGTTTTCTGTTGACTTCACCACTCACTGTGTAAAGGTCTCCTGAAAGCTTTTCTTGCATGCTTTTTTTTTTTTTTTAAGTCTAAATCCAAGTTTTAAAGAGTTTAACCGTAGTGAAGCTTTAGCAGAAACATCTCAAAAACCACCTCAATTATCCACTGCCCATCTGCCCATGTTTGTCTTGGGTCATGGCAAAGGCAAGGTTAATGCAGCTTAGCCTGCAAGGAAGGGGCTCTAGTGACTCAGGTTATTCATGATTGCTTACTGAGCTGTGATAACTTGATTAGGAGTCCAAGTACCGGCACTTGCCATGAAATTCACCTTTCCACAGAACTCACTTTCAAATAAAATTACTTGTAGAGAGAATTAAGAATGGAGTCAAACCTGAATGTTTTAACTGCACAAATGTTCACCTTAACCAACCTGCTTCAGTTTGGGCCTATGTGTTTCAGGTTTTTAGATTTTATCTGAACTCTGTTTACTAGAGTTAGACTGAAAGAAAAAGTCCACAGGCATTTCCTAAGAATGCTGCACTTGGATTTGTTCTTCCTGCTGTGTGAGATGATGTGAGTTCCAGTAGTTTATATGGTGATGCCTGTAAGGAAAAGCACATAAAAATAGTCAAACGAGAGAAAGCAAATTTCAAAGAGTTGATTTTGGAGTGGGCTTTTTTTCCACTTTTTTTTTTTTTTACTTTTTAAAATTTTACTCTGAAGATGAAAATTATCCCATATGGATTATTACTCACATCTTCCCCCACTAGAAAGCAGATCCTTGTGGAGTGAAAATTGGCTTCAAAACCTGAAGTATGAAATTCAACTTTTTATACATATTTCAGATTTCAGTTTTTGCATATCCTTGTAGCAGAAATAGTCACTTGACTGAATTTCTCATCAAAAAGTAGAGCTGTAGCAACTCAAATTCATCCATTGCAAATGATAACTTTCTGCAAAAAGCCACACCAGTTTCAACAATTCTTATAAGCAGTTATTACTACCACTAGCCAGTTTTAATAATTTTCCTCACACCGTTGTCTGCATTTTTATTTCTGAAGCCCAGTATAAACATATGAAAGAATGAAGTGTGGAATCTGATTTGAGAATCAAAATGTAAATAATGCTTCAAAAAAGATACAGTTTCAAGGACCATTTTCTTCCCATAATTCCCAACCACCCAACTGCAGTGTTCACAATGACTTGGGTCATCCAGACACAGGACTGAACAGTCTTGTACTGGGACAAACAAAACCCCAGGAAACTGAAACAGGTGCACATGGGGAAGTTCAGATCTACCCAGAACAAAATCCACGAAATTTAAATTTTATTCCAAAGGTTTATTTTGCAATCACTGTGCATGGACATAGTCGATCACACAGACTTGGGTATCCATACAAACACCACCTCACAGTGACTCACCTCAATGTCAGACAGGAAAAGGGAATGTGGCACCACACACCACTTGCTGACAAACACACAGGCTATAGACAATTAGATGCATTCAACAAGAAAAAATAAACTATAAGTTGCTGATATTTCCCATGTGGTCCTCTCATTGATGAAAAAATTATAGCAGCGTAACAATGGAAAAAAACTGTATGGAACAACTTCAAGAACAACATACTCATTAGGTCAGAGATGAGAAAGTTAATGAAGTACTGGCACATCTGAAACTTCCCCAACCCAAGGAAGAGGACACCTCCCTGGCTAGTGAACAAAACACTAGCTTGGCCTGGAGCTGCTTTGAACATTGGATGGCAAGAAAAATGAGGTGAGATGTGGAACCCCTGTCCCACGCCGTGCCCAGTCTGTAGCAGCCACACAGAAAGTGTGTGCCCATCTCAGGCAGGACAAGAGAGGGCAAATGGCATTGCAGAAATGAAAACATGACCCCTCACTGTTAATGCTGTACAAGGCCCCCGAGCTGTGATAGGAAACTCTATCAGACATCTCTACCTGTGCGTTCAGAGGTGGGCTCCAAATGCAACTGTAGGCAAGTGTAAGATGATTTTATCTTGTTGCAGAAGTCCTGATTTCTGATACAACTGCTGTATCAGGTCAGCATGATATTTAATTGGAGTTATCCAATGGTAACATTTTCAACAGTGTCTATAATGTGTGCTGATGAACAGCACTAAGTGCTAAATTCTGCTCTTTCTAATAATATAGGTTTCCAATCTTCCACCTTGGCTCAAAGCAGATCTCATCATGCCATGTTAGTAGCCCTAACTACAAAGTAAGGTAATTCTGAGTCTGAAGGAGAAGGTCTGAATTTGCCAGCCTTGCCCTGCAGGCAAAAAAGGAAGAAATGTATCATAAAATTTTCTGGAGGGCTGGCATTCACACTCAGTGTTTACATAGCCATTAACCTTGCAAGCCTCATGTAACCCTTGGAATAGGGAACTAAAGGCACTGAAAGGTAATACTTTCATTTGCTGTATATATAATTTTACAAGTGGCTATTACAATAATATTTTTGTTCAGTTTTCTCCACAGTATTTGATTAGCTTCCATTTATGACTGTCTGTTGGAATAATCCCACTTCGCTCTCTTTCTTAATAGTAGCACCAAACCCATAAATTTTTTATTTTTCGTTCTCAATTCTCTTTCTCATATATATTTAATTTTCTTGCTGCTGTACTTCTATCCCAATGGAAAAAAACTCCATAAAGTCTAGCATAAAAGCACCCATCAATTTTTGTCAATTATCTAGTAATGAAATTGCCCTATTAGGTCAGCTTACAATGTCTGTGGTAAATATGCCATATACAAATAAATCACAGTATAAAACTATATGCATAAATTAGTAGTAACAGCTGAACATTAGGATCTCTGATTATAATTTACAGTGTAATTTACAGTGTAGAACTAAACAAAAATGAGCTTATTACTAGGAGAAATACAAACAACCCCCCCCTCAGATACCAAAAAATAATTATCCACTGTGTGTGTATATACATGAATATAAATCACAGAATCATAGAATAGCCTGGGTTGGAAGGCACCTTAAAGATCATCTTGTTCCAATCCCCCACCATGGACAAGGACACCTTCTACTAGACCAGATTGCTCAAAGCCCCATCCAATGTGGACTTGAACAATTCCAGGGATGGGGCAGCCACAGCTTCTTTGGGCAACCTCTTCCAGTACCTCATCACCCTCAATAAAAAATTTCTTCCTAATATCCAATCTCTATCTAACCTCTTTCACCTTAAAGCCACTAATATTAAGCCATTGAATATTAATAAGTATCTATACTTGGAATGTATATACATATGTATATTCATGTATGCATACATATATGAATATATATGCAAATTTTCTTGCAGAAATGCTCCAAATTCATGAATTTCTAGATTAGTAAATATAACTTGTGGAAGCAGTTGACTGTACCTACATGCTGCACTTTCTTCTTGCGTCTTATTCCTAACTGAGAGCAGCTCAAAGACTTACTGACTTTTCATATAAAACAGCTATTTAATTTAAAAATTCTTTTTACATCAACATCCAGGTACCTAGAGAAAAACTGTTATCAAAATTACAAACTGTAAAGATGATGTTCATTAAGAAAAAAATCCCATTAATTGGTGGCTGAACCACTGAGAGCCTGCTGAGTCTTTCTCTCATGAAATCAAGCAGTTTTACAAAGCTTTAGATAGCTTAAAAACTTGTAAATAAGAGCTAGGCCTGGTGCTTCAGAACCTAATGCCCAAATAAAAATTAGTGTTTAAGAAATAGGGGCCTAAATTCCTATGCAGAGATCTGAGTGTTAAGAATTAAGTTGTCAGGTGTCAGGGAAATTTGGGCTCCTAAGACTTATTTTAAAAGGAATTTGAAAAGAAAAGCAATAAACAAACAAAAAAAAATTAAAAAACCCTAACCCTTGGAACACTTCATGTTTGAATTTTTGTTTCAATATTATGCCCTACATGTACCATCAGAGTTCTCTCACTTCCCCACGAGGTTTAGTTGCCCTTTCATATTAAACCTTTTAAGTTTACAAATTAAAATTATGTAAATATATATATATATATTCAGAGAAATGCAGTGCCAGCAAACCCAGAAAATAGAGACCACTCTTGCTGAGCATGATTTTTACAAACTCTACTACTAGTGAATCAGGATTTGCAAGTGAGACAAGGAAACTCATCAGGACCCAGAGCTGCCCATTTGTGGGAAGGTGGGAGATGTTCAAACAAGGCAACTGAAAATCAAAATAGCTGGAAAAGGAATGGGAGGTCAGGGAAGTGTCACGTCAGTTCTCACGGGGAGCTTGAATGACATCTTGGGAAACATGGAGAGACTCATTCTGGTGCCATTCCAGGTTTGCTTCACAGCGGGCTCCCACCGGGATCTCTTCCCTCGTCTCTGCCTCCTCCTCCTCCTCCTCCTCTTGGAGAGAGCATGCCCACCTCCCTGTGAGCACTCAGGGTGCTCATCCAGCTGCTGCTCAATGCCCTGGCTCCCCACTGCCACCTCACACCTCCAAGTCCATATACCCCATCCCACTCACCACAGCACTTGCTTCACAGGTGCCGAGGAAACTCCATCTCATTTAATTTATCAGTTGCCGCTCCTCCCGCCCCTCACTGTCTCAACTGTTACCCCAGCTGCTAATGAGTTCACCCATACTCACTTAGAACATTTTCAAAAGGAGAAGCAGTTCATGATGTCCATAAAATATACAAGTTGTGCACTGCTATAAATGAAAAGAGCACTCTCTCCCCCATCCCCTGAAAGAACATCCTGGGTTTACACAATCCTTTTTATGGTTTCCCCATTGTCCACTGGAGATGTGAAGTTTGATTCTTGTTCTTCACTTGGCTTCCTCTCCCCTGGGTAGTGGTTCATCTCTTGCAGTTCTAAAGTTACTTTATTCCTTTTGGCAAATGCTTGGCTGATCTCATGAAATGTCTTATTTTTTGTTTCAGGCAGGACAAAAAACAGGTAGGCTGCTCCTGCAAAGCAGACGCCAGCAAACACTAGGAAGCAGTAGGTCTGCAAACCAGCCTGTAGATAGAAAACAGAGGAGATGATCATTACAAAAGAGAAAAAAATCAGAAGAAAAGGAGGAATGGTTTGAAAGAAAAAATGGGGTGTATGGAGCAATTTTTAACCAAGTAATGTACTGGCACTCGTTGCTAGTTGGAGGGCTGAGATGTTCATTAAAATGCATGAAATGTTGGTTCTTCCAACACTGCCTGCGGCCTGTCGACAGCAAAGCAGGTTCCTGGCACAGGCACACAGAGCTGCAATCTGGGCAGTGCTGGGAGACACCAGACTGAGCTGGGGGAGAGCAGGAATCCTGCACGGCGCTCAGCTGAGCCTGGCGCTGCCCTGGGGTTCCTGGAAAGGAGGCAGATGTTTCACTGGCTGGTTCTGCACACCACCTCCCAGCTCCCAGGTACAGGAGCTGAGGCACGCTTCAGCAGTGCTGTGCACCTCTACAAAACCCGTGGAAAAACTGCCATAGCCAGGGGCACCTTCAGCACAGCAGTTACAGGCTTTGAGATTTGCAAAGTAAATGAGGAAAAACCCCAAATAGCACACATTTGTTATCACTCTTATGGTTATGGGAGTTCACAGCAGGGAAAAAAAAAGTCCATAAAATGCATTTCTTTTCATGCTAGAAAGTGTAAGAGTTGGTTAAGGGAATGCAAAGTACAGACCATATTTGAATGTTATGGATTTTAGTTCACTGTAAGACCAAAGAGAGTAGATGTAAAGAAGTTCATTTATAATTTGATTATAAAGACTCCAACCAGCCAGTAGAAGTTGTAGTTCACTGAAATATAACTATTTCTTTCCTGGTGATTATTAGATCATTTAGAAGCTACCAGTTACCTTTCAGCAGTACCGTTGTGAAAAAAAACATTTGATAAATACCATATTGCCATCTGAGCTTTGTTGAACTTGGAACAGGTTTGATATTATGGCTCCACAGAAACCACTTGCAACATTTGAGGAAACCTCCCTTCCTCCTCTATTGATTGACACTCTCAAACATCTAATGTACCCATATTTTTAATTGCCTTTTCTAACAAGGCTGAATTAAACCAGAAAGGGTATCTCCAACTCCAAAAATAAGGTGACATTTCTGTGGTGCCTTGTGTCAGGTCATGAACAGCAAACCCAAGGAGAGCCAAACTCCTCACACATCACCTCAGGTGCTGCAAGGCTGAGGTTACCCCAGGGAAAACCCCTCAGGACAGAAGAAGCAGACCTGTCTTCCCCAACACACGTATTTCTAGATGCCATTAAAGGTATGTAACTGAAACAAGTAGGACAGAGCCAGTAACCTTCATTTTACACATTTTTGTAACAGACTCTCATCACGCCTCGTTAGTCACACCAGTCTTACACTGCAGGCTGGTTTAACTCCCTGCTTTGGGTGCTCAAGGTGTATGCAATTCTTGGCACTATTTTTATGTTTCACTTGCTCATTATGCATCATGCGTGGTGTGCAAGAAGAACATTAATTCCTGCGTGGAACAAGAAAGAAAAAATGGCACAAATCCTTTCCTGCAGCTGCTTTATAATACCCTGGCTGATTTCCAGCCTGCCTAGTCACAATGTTCTTTGTTTCTGTGGATAATGCATTACCTAGTTCAGTGCTTCAAATCCTGCTTGTAATAGGAAAAGCTAGGGAGTTCATTGTCTGATATTGTCTATGGACTCTAGAGATCACCAATGCTTTTTCATTAAATCCTAGAAGCATGAAGTCCTGAGCAAGCTGACAATCAGAAGTCAAACAGCATGGATAACATGGAGGGGGGAAATATTCTGTCATGTAACAAATAGAACTTAATAGAACAAATAGCTTATACAGAGGCAGAAGCAAAAGGATATAGTAGACAGGAGAAAATAATTTTGCAGTGCCTCATAAATCATCCTGTCATGCTAATAATTGGAATTTTACATCTGGACCTTCCGCATTTGTAATTGCTTTTCAGCTGAATGGCAGAATTTCAACCCAGAATCATGTTTCTCACTTTTTAAAATTTCACTGAATTAAATATTCTCCATGACAAAACTGAACTATTAATACCCCATATAAACATACACGGAAATCAGTTGTAATAAATTAAAATAAATGTGTCTTTTGGTGGTGCAGCCACAACTTTGTCCCCCCTTTCTAATTCCTCTTGATTTCTTTGCTGCCCATGAGCTAAATAAATTAGTGTTTATTATCTTTGATTCATATTTAAGTAAACTTCTTCTAATTGAACTAAATACTCATGAGTGCATGTTTTATTTGCAATTATTTTACCTAATGTATTTATATTTATTTGTAATACTCATGCTCTTCTTAATTTCTGCAATCCCTTAAGAAGCAGCCCTCAAGGACCTCCAACTGAAGTTTCACAGAGTGTAAGTTAAAAATTCAATTTTGTTATAAACCCTACAAGTGGGTTTTGTAGGGTTTATTGTGTCCTGCAGGATTTGTCCAACAGGCCCATAATTCCCAGACAGGAGGAACATTGCAGGGTGACCATAAAAAGCCCTTTCATCACCAGCCATTCTTCAGTTATATTATTTTCTTAAAGCTGGTTATTATTTACACTCACAGCAAAGAAAACCACTCATTCATAAACCTTTTATAAGTCATCCAGGGTTCAATTTATATCACCCAAACCTCCATTTGACACAGAACATCACATAATAATTAAATTACTCATTATAAGCATGAAACCCTCTATATTCACTGCACACTGATAAAGGATGTAAGACAGAAATACAGGGTAAAGGGGGAGGAAAATGTTAAATCACAAATTCCAACTCAGTAAAAACCTTTAGTGGAACATAGTAGATAACACAGTTCAGCCTAGATGTTTAATTAATTTTTATCTGTTTCTGATGTATTTTGAATTGCCTGGTGCTGGAGGAAAGATCTGATGGGTAGAACAAGCAATAGATTGGTCCAAACATATCTGATGTGCCCATCAGGGAACCTAGAAGGTGAAATGTGGTGAAGTGCAGTAAATGCTGAGATATTGAACAATGGCTACTACAGAAAAGGTACTGATAGACAGATCTGCAAGGAAACAGGATCTTTGTTCCATGAGATTAGTGTACTTTCTTTTATTTGTACTGGATATTTTTTATATTATCTCCATGAAACCTGTGTACCTCACTGACTATTTGTAATCACCATAGTCTCCTAACTAACCTGTAGTTCCTCTGTTGTTTTACTCCTTCCAATGTGCTAGAGCTGAGCCTGCTGCTGCTACTGTAGAAGTAAAACCACAGAATATTGCTTATCCTGGGCTGGGGTGGGAGTAAAAAGCTGAGGAAGAACTTTAATTAAAGTCTTTGGTGAAAAAGCATGGATTCTCTGCAGCTCTGGTTATTGAGCCTACAGACATGGATGGCCTCAAGATTCTTCACTGACATGTGCACTGCCAATGATACAAGAATAATGACATTATATGTGATAAAATTGAAAAGGTAAATCCTTTTTCTATGCTTTGTGACAGTATTTCACCTGCTAAATGGAGTAGAAGCCTCAGTGGTCAAAAAATTGAATACTTGTGTCCACCAGAAGAGCAGCTTGACTCTTCTGGTGCATACAAGCATTCAGTTTAGCAAAACATACCACCTCTGAACAGCTGGAAGGAGCAGCTAAAAGAGGAAGGGAATGTCAGAGGAAGAAGTAAAAGCAAATCAATTCTGAATGGAAGTTCTAAGCAAATAGAGAAAAAATTCAAGGCAAGCGTGTGGTTTCTGTAGCTCTGCATTTCCTCACGTGAGGACAGGTTACTGCCCCACACTCTGCTCCAGGGAGCAGCAGCAGCAGCAGCCCTGGGCACGCAGGAAGCTCCAGGGCAGCCCCATCCGTGTCCCACTGACACATCCACCCGTGCTGCTCTCTTCACTCTGCCTGCACGCTCTGCTCGGGCTCAGAACACTCTGCACCTTTCAGAACAAAGCTGCTTCTCCACCCCCACCTCCAGGCAGCCTTGCCAGAGCTGGGAATGTTTCCTTAGCAATACCTGAAGCCAGGCTTTTACCTGCAGGGTTAGAAACCCAAAAGTCAGAAGGAGGTCAGGACAAAGCTGTGCAACAGCCTGTGCTTTGCAGCTGTTTTCCCTTAGCATTTCCTTAAGCATGACCTCCTGCAGGAACACCCAAGGTTCAAAGGTGAGCAGAGCTTCAGGTGGCTCCCTAATTAGGAGCAGTATTGTCTCCTGGTAGATATCTACTCCATATCAAGGGCAGATACACAGTGAGGATCCCTGAAGGGCCAGGCTTTCTGGGGTTACTGAGGGTCACCTGCCCTATCAGGTCTATTGGGAGGGCAAAAGAGCAGCAGACACACTTATTGATGCAATCTCCTGAGGGAAGCACCTACTAGGTCAGCAAACTATTAAAACCTCTCCCCAAGCAGGATTTACGTTGGATTTTTCAAGGCTGGTGAGGGCTATTGCTATACAGGATATTTAAGAGTTAAGCATAAACTTTAAAATGCTTCACCTTCTATTTTAATACCAGCTTTCTAAGAAGGCTGTTGGAAAAACAGCATTTTGGCAAATTCTGGCTAGCTGAATCCTGAATTACTCATTTTTGTCTTTTCTGCAGATGATCAAGGCTTTGTATTTGTAGGGGAAAAAAAAAAAAAGAAAACCAAGAAATTATTTACCTAAGACACACATGCAATTACCACAAAAAAGAATCAAAGCTGAAGTACTCAGGCAATTCCCCCAAATCAGATCCCAGGCATGGCAAGCAATCAGGCCTGACTTTGAGGATGAAATAGAGCTGCATAAGTAACATGTATGAGTAAGCAGGTGCAGCTTTGCCACATTTTCTTAAGTAAAGAGATGAACAAACCTATCCCCAGATTGTGAGGGGCTGCCATACACAATAGAGAGAATGTACAGGCATTTCCCCCATCTCCCTTTAAGTACAATAGTAAAGAATACTTAATTTTTAGCATTATGAACTGACTTTAAGTGCCCAAAATGAATGAGAAAAAGAGCTCATTTTTTAAAGCTAAAAAGTAAACTGAAACAAATAAAAAAACCTAACATTGAAATGGCCAGAATTCTGCTTTTAATTAAAAAAAACACACAATTTGCTACTTTTGAAGCAATCTAGCTCAGAACAGTCTTCCTGTTAATAGCTTGCATGCTGTGAACACCATGTTCTGGAGGAATCTAAAAGTAGTCGAGAGGATCATTACATGCTATTTAACAATGGTTGCATACTGACTTAGCACACCCTGTAGCAAAAGTTAAATTCTAAGCAGGACTGTGATACTGGAAACAGGAAAACATATATTCTAGAGCAGATACAGCAAAATCAATGAGCAAATGAAAAAAATCTGAATTAATTTAAGAAACGTAACACATTGATATTTTTAAAACAAAACTTTTGGCTCTTCCTAGCAAATGCCAAACATGACTCTCAATTCTCAACTTGCAGAGTCACAGCCCTTGACACTAGCAAAGGCTCCTTGCGTTTGGAAGTTGCCATGAAGATTAGTGTCATGAAATGTGGGTCAAACTGGTTTTTCAAGTGCTGAGGTCAAGTGATAATGGTTCAATGTCTTACAAAATTGATCAGCAGAAAAACTGTTATTCATGCAGACATTTGGCTTCACTTTGCTTCAAATTGATATAATGCAGTGAAACAAATGGATAAGGGCTTGTGTCCTTTCCCCTTTGTCCTTCTTCTGTTCCAGACATAATTTAAGGTTCTGCTGAAAGGGCAGGACAATGAAGAAGGACTGAAGTATAATGCTCATAAAACATAATTCCTAAGTAAAAAATAGAGACAGTTTTAAACATGAACTGCAATTTCAACCATGACCTTCACACACACACTATCTCTTCATAAAAGTGTAACAGATCCTTATATTGTATCTCTGAAGTGGGTTGCTTCCAATTAAGATAAGCACATCTAACCCTCTGATAGCCCACATTTCATTTTCTTATCTTTGAGGGGAACTTCAACTATTTCCCCTAATACAGAGACACTGTCGTTACATGAAACATCCAATGTATTTGAAGAACTTTAAAACACCTTGGCTCAGGGAGACTATGCATAACTTTCTGTGCACACCTGTTATTGAAATCCTTGCGTTGAGTAATAGAAAAAGTCAAGAGATACTATTACACAGAAAGGAAATTATAAGGACAACCAAAAGACTATCTTGCTGAGTAAATTAATCTTGAGAATTAAAATCTTTAGTGTAAAACTAAGGAAAAAATAAAGTAGAAGTAAAAGAGAACCTCCAGAATCCAGTGTAATGACTCAGAAGTACTACTTCACAGGCACAAATAAATTAGTTTCTGAAAGGAGAAAAATAAACACACATACAGCTCTTGGCATTGTACTGATAGACAATCTGAACTAAGCCTTCGAGGCTTGTAGCACCTTTATCCCATATGATACTGAGCTCCTTCTGGATCACAGATCCAAGCAGATTATTTTGGTCAAACCCCAGTAAAGAATCAAATCAGTTTTCCATATAGCAGTTCCCTAATCACAAAGGGATATTCCTCTGCATTCCCCTGTTATCGGAAACTTTTGTATTAGGAGGAAAGTCTGAAGATGAGCTGTTTTTGAAAATTAAAAATATAAAATACATAGCAATTTAAATATTTCTTGAATATATACTGAATATACAATGTGACTTTGACATCAAAAAAAGACTCTGCAGAGTTTTCTAGAAAGACAAATTATTAGGACAGAAAACTTCTGGAGAAATCTGGTACATTTTCCTACAGTATATTACTAATTTACCATGTAGTCTTTAAGTGCCTCATAACAATCTAAGAGCATAACTTGAAATGTGAAATAAAAGTGCATCAGCATGTAATGAAAATAGCATGTTGGGAAATTATTTTGTAATTATTGATGTTTAGCAATTCTTTGTATTTACAAAACACATTAAAAAAGTAAACAGAAACTTTTTCTAGATAACATGGAATTTAAGGTCCTGCTACACCACTGGAGTACTGAAGTATATCCCTGCAAACTTATTGCTAATGAAGAGTATTTCTTTAACACAAGAAGCCTATCCTATGATAACAGGAGTTTTTGGCCTTTTAGATTATACTTTTCTGCTGGTTTGTTGTTCCCTGTGCCTGCTTCAGCTCACTGCACCTATTTCCACATTTATACATTCTAATTTCTGATTTACTGCGTCCCTGTTCACATTTCAGCACCTCAAATAGGTAGTGATGAGGCCAGGAAGAGAAGCCACATCCAATTTCTTTTTAAAATTTGTCAAAAATTTATTTGTGTACTAGCTTTTCAATCTCATCCATATATTTTAATGTATGACTCAAGCCACTCTTTGATTATATTTATCTACAGATGGTTGAAGGGCAAAAATCTAGTCATTCAAATTAGTTAATTGGTGACATTTGGAAAACTAACTACTGGTTGATTTTTTTAGTAACCCTAAACGTAACAGATTTGTTTCTCGAATATTTGGAATAATTTTGTAGAAGCACACCAAGGATCAAAATAAGTGGCTGCTGTTTCTCAAGCAATCAGGTTAGTATTTAAATACACAGGCAGGATTATGCATTCATCCTGTGAAGGTACCTTAAAGATTTTTTTCCTGGTTAAGGTTTATAAAATGAGCTAAGAAGATATTGCCTCTATGTGAAGAAAGAGGTGACTCATAAACTGAATTTTGAGAATAAGGTTGACTGAAATAGGAAAAAAGTTAAAGCTTGGGAAAGAGGAGATGTTCTAGTTTGATCTTGTGAAAAAGCTTTAAAAATCAAAGTCTGAGTAACACTGCTTTCATCTTTAGGTACAAACTCTAAGCTTTTTCTCTTTTTATTTCTCTTTTCTTAAAAAGAAAAAAAAAATCCCCCCAAAAAACCTTCAAGCTGGAAATAAAATTTATCCTCATCAAAACTAAACTGGATAATTTTCTAATCACACATCTGGATATTTTTATGACACATAATAATAAATTCCCCAAGGCTACAGCAAAATTCACATGGATGCATACTAAATCACTCAAAATGCTTTAATATGCATGTGGAAAATTCTAAAATGCAGTTTGCCTTTTAATTTGAATTTACTGAGGGTCTTTTTAAGCAGTTTTCACCAGATGATCTGTCAGGTAGCATTAGCAGAACAAGTAGGGATTGTCATGAGTTGCATTAATTCAAATCTGACAGCTAAGCAGAACTTGGGGTTATCCCAAATTTTGTGCAGGAGGCAGAAACTGCAGTTCTGAAGAAATGTGTCTGGATAATGAAAAAAAAAAAAACAAAAAAAAAAAAAACAGAACAAAAAAAAAAAATACCCCCCCCCAAAAAAAAAAAAAAAAAAAACCCAAAACCAAACAAAAAACCACAAACCAGAACAAATAAAAAAAAAACCCCAAAACACAAAAACTTACATAAATAAAAGTATTCTGAGTAAATATCCCTACATTTGGGATCTTGTTCTCTGTCCCTGCCCAGCTGCCATGGAGGCAGGTGTTAGAACCTGCCTGGCCAGCAGGGCTGGAAGGGAGGCTCTAATGCTACAGTCACTCCTCATCTTCTGGAAGAAAAACCTATTAAACCACACAGAAGCATCCATTTGCTCATCCATTTGCTGGATGAGCTGGGGCTGCCTCATGGACTAGGTGAGGTTTTCAAAACCTCAAGGGAATTGTCAGCAGCAGTGATATCACAGCATGTCAGTTCCCAGGGATGTGGAGTACCTGGATGAAGGGGAAGAGCAGTCCCACTGCGAAGTTGCAGAGCCAGTTGACTGTCCCAGCTATCATGAATGCAGCTGGCCTCTGTGACTGCTGGAAAAGCTCTCCAGTGAGGACAAAGGGAATCCCACCTGAAACAGGGCCCAACAAGACAGTGGTTTTAGCAAAGTCCCATCAGCAGAGATGAACAAGCCTCGCGACGCACACCTCCACGACTAGCACTGCTCTGCAGCTCTCTGCAGATCTCTGAAACAGATCTGTCAAAATCATATTTGAGAGAAGTAGCACTTCTTTTTTCATGCCATCACATCTCCTGTTTGACATTCTTTTCAGGGATGACAAGCAGGTAACAGAGCAGCAAATCCACACAACAGCTTCCAGAGCATCCCGTGATGAACTGTTTATTCAAAATAAGAATGATTGTTTCTACTACAATGCTTGAAATCCTGAAAATTCAGAGATACTTCAAAATACTTTTAGATCTTAACAGTTGGAAAGATGGCTCCAAAGAGACTAACTCCATTTTTTTTTTTATAATTGTTACCCACTTTATTTCAGCATTAAAAAAGACAAAACTTTTGCTTCCCTATGGGTACACTTGTCATTCATGCTTATTTAATACATTCCCTTAGCAGATACTTCTGGCACTTCTGATGAGGTCTATTTCTCCCATCAGCCAAGGACTCTGACCTCCATAATAACAATTGCATTTGAATATCACATTTGTGACATGTGTTTTCTTCCACCTAGGCAGTAGACTATTTTATACAGCACTGGCATATAGTAGTAACCCCCAGGGAGTAGCTGTCTAGTAGCTGAAAGTCTCAGTTTGTGATCTTTTGGCTTCCTTCATTCCCATCTGATATTTCCATAGAAGTATTTCTATTTTTAGAGAATAAAACCTGGATTTTACTTGTTGATCTGCTGCATAATTCAGTTAATGTTACACATTAGACATATATCTACTTGCAGAATTATTTCAGTTTTGAAATAATTATTATTACAGTTTGAAGAACTGTACAACTAGTAACATTATTATTATTACAGTTTGAAGAACTGTACAACTAGCTCTTACCAGTTTCTGCCTCTAGGTCCTCAAGTGTGCTGGTATTACCTGTCTCACCATTCAGCTTTTTAGGCAAGACCCAAATACACTGTGTAAGGCTAGGTAAGTACTTCCTCAGTTTTAAGCATTTCAATAAGATAGTGTAAACAACCAAAACCATATTAATAGATATATTTCCTTTCAAAGACCTCTATAGCAATACTGACCTCCAAAAGATTTATAAATGAATAAGAAAACACCACTACAGACTTATCCCTCCACTGGCTTTTCTCCTTTCATGTCTTTCCTTGCTCTGTGTGCTAATCTTTTGCACTGCCTTTACCCTTGGACATTTGGGAATACATCTCTAAGTGCATTATAGGGCTGCATCCTTATGTAGCCCCATGTGCTCAATGGCCCTGAGCTTAAACACATGCACCAGAAGCTCATGTGAGCACTGTGAGATAGGGACTTGCAAACACAGAACATGACATGCAGATGAGACGTGTTGTCAGACATCCTTCCAGATGCAGAAGCCATGAATATGTGCATAAAAGAAAGGAAATGTGATGCAGCAAAGAGCTACTCTCCATCATGAGCTAGTGTGACTTTTTGTGAAAACATATCTGAAGTGGTAGCAAAGCCTTCAACTGAACTTTCTGCTCCAAAGAGTGTCAGTAGAAATTACACCAAAAAAAAATAGAGAATAAATACATTTATTTACTCCTACTTTATGCATAGGAAACTGAGATATGGAGAGTTTAAGCCATCCAAACTACAGCTTTTTATCTTTCTACAAGACATAAGCAGTAACAGAATTCTGTGACTAAAAAAAAGTAATCCCTTCCAGCAGAAGTTTGAACATGTAGAGTAAGTATCTGAACCCCCAAAACTTAACAAAATTCCAGCAAGATGGGGTCTATCAATGCTTGATGGCTTCCAGTGACCATTCTACCATATCCTTGGGATTTGGGTTCAAATGGCAGCAATCACATCTGTTCTGTCAGTATCTGGTTTGGGTCTTAAATACCACATGAGGCAGAAGTTTGCCAGGACACTTGCCCCTTGGAGAGAGGAACTGAAGGACTGGAAACACAGAAATTGTGTAAGATGACTTATTTATAATCATTTATTTTGTCATGCCTTTGCTGTAGGACAATCTACAGAGGTGTTGCTGTTCTTGTCAGTATAATAAAATATGCTGTTGGAAGCAGCGTTTGGAAAAGCAGCATTTGGAAAAATACATATTATACAAGAGAGAAAAAAAGCCAGAAGCAAAAAAAAAAAAAAAAAACAAACCCCCCCCCCCCCCCACAAAAAAAACCAAAAAAACCAAAAAAACCCAACCCAAACCAAACCAAACCAAAAAAAAAAAAAACAAAACGTACAAAAGGACAGAAACATATCAGAAAGCATAAGTGTAATGGAAATAAAAATGCATGGGCACTATCTCGGAAACGGGTTCCTTGAAATTCCAATTTAATTTCTAAGAACATATCAACTATCTCTAACTTTCAAAAATTCTGTGGAGGAATAGGAAGGGTGGCACAGACAGACCTCCCAGCTTCCTCATGGTCTAGAGAAGTATAGCCACAGCATCACAAAACAGAAAGTCAGCTTATGTAGAGGGATGATTTAAAAGAATTGTAAGGAGGAACCAAGGAGCCTGAAAAGTGGTACATGAGTTATGTGAAAGTCAGGTCAGGTCGCAAGAAATGCAATGAAGCCAGGTCACTGCTGTCTTTTGCTGTGTGCCTGGAAGAGCACAGACTTGACCTTATGAAGATGAAGAGGAGGGCATGTGAATGCCTCCCAAGGGCCATGCCATTGTGAAAAACACACTCTGCAACTGAGTGAAGGGAAAAAGCAATTTGGGAGAGCTGAAGGAAAACTGTAAAGCCTTAAAGTCACAGTCAGTGATGGCACCTGAGATGAGCTGAACTTACAGCTCCAGGATTCCATCCTCAGTCATTTCAAGATGTCAGGGATGTGCTCAAGGAGTCCCTTTCCCCTGGAACTCACTGTTCTTTGAGATTCAAGTCTGAGTGCCTGGGGCTGAAGGAAACTGTATTATGTTTTGACTACGTAAGTTGGATCTGAGCAGAGATCACAATACTGTGACATTTTACCAACCACTTAGAGTCAGTCTCTGCAAGGTAACCTACGTAATCTCTAGGCCAGACGGGTCTGTACTAGCCTGTGCTCAAACATGGAAGCTTGGAAACCACTGTCAAAAGCAGTCCAACCAAACCACTGTATTTTTGGAAAAGCCTTTAAACACTTTGTCATGAGTTTTGCAGCTTTAACATGTATTTGAATGTGGGCGAAACAATTCACAAAAACACTACCTGATCTTTCTCATGGAGGATGAACCTGGCATTGTCTTTTCCCCTGGAAATCTTTCCATATAATTTTCAGTGAAGCAGCTTTATTTTAGCTCTGATCATAAAGCAAAAAAAATGTATATTAGGATTTCCCGTAGGAGTTTCTCAGCAAAGTAGCTTCCAAACATGAATTTAAATAGGTAATGCATTGACCACATAATTACAGTGATTAATTTCTAATACTTTGTTCTTTTTAGCATTGCAGTGAACATAATAAAAAAAATCTTAACATACTGCAGTGCTAGTAAAGAAAGATTGCTATACTTGTAGGATTCTACATCTATTGGAAACTACAAATGTCTTACTGCAGGACTTGTATAAAAATAAAGTGTTTTATAAAACAAGACTAAACCCACATGGAACAGTTAGATATGCATAAATATTCCTGTTTCTGTGTTCTTTATTAATTTATCTCTGTAATTAGTCCAGTTACACATAGAATCAATGTCATGTGCTAGCAAAATTCCAGACTCTCAATCCAGTACTCTTTTATGCATGAAATTTGAATGTATGTTTTTTTCCTTGCCCCTCTTTTATTGTTTTCCTCCTCTCTGTTTTTTCCTTTTTTTTTTCCTTTTTTTCTCTCAGGAAAAATTAGGTGCTCATATTTACTGTTCTTTTCAGTGAGCAGTTATGAATAAATATTGCTTAGCAGAAGTTACATGAGTCAGTGCAAAAACCTGAATACAGAAAACATGACAAAGGAAGGAAAGTGCTGAACTCCTCATTCTGTTTTATATCCAGTACCTAACTGGGAATTTATGTTATGGCTAGATATATGATTTAAGAAATGAGACTGTTACAAGAATCAATGCCTAATATAAATCAGGGAGATTTGTTACAGTGGTAAATCACCTCTAAAGGTGACAGAAATTTTGTGCCCTAAGAACAACTCTCCCTGAGCTAGCAGCTCACCTTTAATACCCACCCAAGCCAAACCCTGGTGTGCTCAGGCAGTGGCCCCACGGCAGCCAGAGGGTTTCCAGCCCCACCAGAAGGAGCACCCGTGGCCACCCAGCCTGGTGACCTCCTGCAGGTCTCAGCTCTCCAAATTCTGCTCTACGGGGCAGGTCTGGGAATCCCAAAAGGCAAGAGCCCCCTGACTTTCCAACTCCACGCTTTGAGACAAGAAGGCTTTTAGGTTTGGAGAAAACAGACAACTACCTAGCAACGGTGTTCTGTGTTTTGGGGGGGAAAGAAGTCTGTGGAGCTCCAGACATGATCAAGCAAAATGGCTTTGTCTGCAAGGAAGGGCATGTAGGGAAGACTCATATATCCTAACAGGGTTGGGAGATAAGGACTGTCCCAGCCAAAGGTTTTGCTATTTGCAAGTCAAGGCACCTCTAGAGAGCAGCTCTGGGAGAGAAGCAGTGGAAGTGAGACAAACCTCCTGGAAGATAACTGCTGATAAAACAAGCAGTTTTATCTCCTCCTGGAAGATAACTGCTGGAAAAACAACCCAATGCACTGGGAGAACAAAAGACTGTTAGTTTCTACCCAGAGTTTAGTTATTTAAAAACAACAAACAAACAAACCAACAAACCCCAACCTAACCAATGAACAAAACCCCCAAAAATGTGCAACAAAACCCATGGGAAAATATACTTCAGGAATACTGCTAGAGAGAGATGCGATGCAGCTACTGAGTTTCTTCCATTTCTGTAGGTCTACAGATAGAATAAAAAATTTGCAAAATAGATATCTCAATCTTTATAAAGGTGTTCTGTCACCTGTTAGATTATTTTAACTGGCACTTTGTATTTGATTGAATAATACCCCACCAAATATGACATTACATGCAGATATGACAGCTGTACTCCCAGCTAATCCTGCTGAGAGAACTGGGAACAGAAGGTGTGACAGGGGTGTACTGAGTCACAGCTTCATGCTACAGACTTTTCTAGCTGTCTGCAGCTCTTCTCCACAGGATAATTAAGTAAAACAGGCACTTTGTTTATAGAAAATGGTACAGTTCATTAACCATATTAATTTGTACCATTTGAATCTTTTCTTAGATTAAAGGCCACTTGAGTAAAAGACATTTAAAGCAGTCAGTCTATGGCAAACAAAAAGTGCAAATGATAAGACCAAACTAAAACACACAAATAATATCTTGCAAACTGAAATGGTTGACATACAACAACAAGGCTATTACATAAAATATAATAAATCACACAAAATTCTTTCTAGGTCCATTTAGGTAGTTAGTTCTACAGCAGATATTCCATGCAAAAAACCACAATACCCTTATCTGAACCACCTGATAATTTCCTCTTCAGTGAAATTCTCCCCTCTTGAATATTAATTAGTGTATTTTCCTAGAATTTTTACTTCCATAAATCAGTGCACTCAAGCAGAATTTTGTGAGCAATCCTTTACTGACTGATCATTTCTCTCTGAAAATTTTTTCAGCAAAATACTTATCATATAACTGATTAATCTAAATATGTTCAGTACTTTAAAGATATTTTTCTTTAGATGAGTTACAACAATTCCTTTTGAAGTACAACCGCTGGCTGTAAACATGAGAAATATATTTAATGTTAAATTTATTTTAATTTATTAATTTAATGTAATATTTTTTTGCCTCTTTTATTGTAAGACAAACTAGCAGTATGTTCAGGCCATTCTGAACAAAATTAATGCATTAGTTTTTTGGTTATTTTGGTAACAGTTTCAGTCTATTGGGATATTTGGTAAGTTTTTGATTTTTTTATTGTTGTTCGATTTTTTTGGGTCTTGGCTTGTTTGTAAAAACTGAACATCAACATTAAATTTCTCCTCTGGTTCTTGGCAACATTTATTTTTGCTTCAATTATAATGCTGCATAGCTACCAAAGAATAAAATGAAATTTAAGAAAATACACTCAACTTACAATCACATAAACAGTTAATAATATTTTCAATATTTCCGCCATATATTCAGATCCACCATATAATATCACAAATCTAATTATAGCCCAACTTTCTGTTCTATTTGAATGTGAAGAACATTTTTTTACTGAGCTATGACTATGAGACTATATAATAGAATTAAATTTATAATTATTCTCAGTAACAATGATGATTAGGCATTTCTGCTCATATTAAATTGTTAAAACCAATTATCTCAATTATGAGAACAATGATGAAAGAGTTTTCACTATAATAAAAGCACAGAACTGTCCCTTGTATATTCATCCACTATATAGATGGAAGTAGTGTGGAAATACCCAAATTAAAGACTCATGTTCAGTCCTAGGTAAGAGAAATATTCATACAGTCACATCACTCTATGAGGACTGAAAAGAAGAAAAAACCTAACCCCTATCTATTCTAGGCTTATTACTTCTGTGATAATCTTCTGAAAGAGCTATAAAACCATCAGACATGATTTCCTGTTAGGAATTCAAGTTGACAGACCATTAGCACAAAATGCTGCTGGTTGTGAACCTCCAAGCTAAACAAATCTTGTAAAGTCAGTATGTTTTAACAAACAAATTATTCATGCTAAGTGCATAGTTATGTAATTCTATAGCTGCATTCATCCTGAAGGACCCCAACAGTAAAAATAGTGGGCCAAATTTCAGAGAAGCTGGGACTGAAGAGTTCTCCCTGTCCTTCTCCTGTTTAAGATGGGTAACAGACCATGTCTTCGTTGCTTATGATTTCTGGAAACTGCTGAAATTTTTAGGACACATGGCCTCAAATGCCAGTAATTAAAGAAATTGGTGGCTGCTACAGGATGGTGGGCAAGCCATGAGGAGCAGTAGTTGTAGAACTAAGATAATAACAAAAGAAAAAGATAATAATTTAAGATAATAATAACAAAAAAAAATTTCCTTACTGTGACCAATAACCAAAACAAATATAACAAATAGCAGTACTTGCTTGCTAACAAACAGAAAGGAAAAGGAAGAGAGATTCAGAAGATGCTCTTTGACTATAAGTACCAGCTGAAGACACCAACAGTCTTTGTGTGATGAACAATATAAGTCCTCTTTCTGATGAAACTCAGAAAGAGTTCATAACTCAGTGTTTCCAAAAAAGTGACATTTCTGGATTAGGGCAGATAACATCTGGAGATTATAGGAAACAACTGCTTTGACTGTTTGCTTGGTAAAACTGGCTCTGAGCACTCTTGTCCATGTAGTTTTCCTGGTCCATTTTTTATCTCTGAAAGTTTATTACTGGTGTTTATTCATCTTTCTATGCAGTGCATTGGCTACCAAGAAACACTGTCTGGACTCCAGAGCAGTGTTCATTGCAACATCAAACTAATAAACTTCTGCATTTAGATCTTAGCCATGGAGATTAGTCAGAAATAGATGAGATGAACAGAAAACTTTTCTTTGCTGTGCATTGTGCCTGAGAATAAGAGAAATAAAATATTTAATTGCCTTATATTCATTAATTCCACATCTATTGTTCTATATATTTATTAGTTTGCACTTTTGTAAGTACAACCATTTTATATGAATTAAAAAAAAAAAAAGTTTGGTTTGTTTTTACTAGGCTTTCCATATCTAATCCCTATTAATCTGAATAGTGCACCTAGGTCACTTACACAGCTTTTGAATAAATGTTTTATTTCATGGTTACATGGACCTCTAAAACACAGGGGTGTATTTTTTCACCAGTACATTTCTTCAGGATGGAGTTGTGAGCCATCAGCAACTAATTAATGATCATTCAGGAAAAGCTGCTAGTTCAGGTAGGAGGAGTGCTGTCAAGTGTCAAAGTATTCACATTTTGAAAGCTTCAATTAAGATAATTTTTTTAATCTATTGTTAGCAGGATAAAGTTCATAAGTTTTCTTGCAGCTGAGAACTCCAGGTGTCACCTTCAGCAATTCCTTTATTCAACAGATACAATTACCTTTCAAATACTAGGGGTTCATTTTTCTTTAGAACTGCCACTAATTATGAAGAATTTAAATCACTTTTGCTGCAGAGCCATTAAAAGCTACACATTTTCTCTATGCTGCTCTTTAAGAGAGAAGAATTCAAACAAAACGTAAAATGGGTACTAATCCCAAAATATATGTTGAATGACACTGCATTTAATATATTCAAGGGACATGTTATCCTCCCCCCCAATAACAATTCAATGAATTTTGAGAGCAATTCTAGCCTTATTTCTTAACAGCCTAAAAAATCAGTTTGTTCACTCAAAGGTGATCAAAAGATAAATTCCCAACTACTTGACTTGGTAGAAGTAGTTAATATTCCTGCCCCCAGAGGTAGGCAGGAGCTTTTCCATTGCTGGAGAGAAGCAGAGAAGGAAAGCTAAGTGAGCCTCCCGTGGATGTGCTGCACAGCCACAGCTGTTAAAGGGCATTGGCATGGCAGGCTGTGATGAGGCTGCAGCTGGGAGGGCAAAACACCAACCCCAGGGACGCCTGCTTTGGATGGATGGCACTCGAGAGCAAGGGAATGGGGCCAGGGGTCTCAGAAAACCTTCAGCTGGGACTGGTATGAACTGTCTGCAGGTTATTACAAATTTCTGCACAGAACCATAACTCACATTTGGAGTATTTAACTGATAGTTATGCAGCATATTTTAATTTTTCTGTTGTGCCCACAAAAGCCTTACAGCTATCAACAAACCAAGCCTCATCCTAAATACCTGGGAAAACGAAAGGTTATTTCTGCACAAATACCCTCCATATCCAGCGCAGGAACTACCTGTCATTATCAAAGAATGCCTATCTCTGGGAAGACTGGAAATGCTTCTAGTTTATAGAAATTAACAAAAAAACAACCTGAAAATTAACCCAACCTTTCAAATCTACAACTTTTTAACTGAATATAGAACAACATGGCTTTATTTGTTTCTTTTTCACTGCATACACTTTTCTGGTACAGAGAGTGGTTTTTTTTTGCACTCAAGCAAGCTCAAGGTCTTTCTCAAAGTGGACTGGCATAATGCCTCTGTGGGAGGCCATGTGTGTTAGAAATTCTTACATCCCACTCTAAGTGGAGAAGCTAAAGCATCACACAAAGCTTCTGTAAATGCCTACTTCAGGCAATAATACTGATGCTGCCTTTCATTGCAGTACTTTTATGTCTACTTGTGTGCTATCACACCTTTGGTTGTTTCACATCTAAAAGCTGATTTTTATCTTCTTCATGAACTCATGACATTTCAGGCTGAGCAAACCTCGTGACTTTCAAAGTGACCCTTTTAGGACCACAGCTCTGCTGTCAATACAGCTGCACATTGGCATCCAGATTAAGAGCATGGACTGATTTAAACTTTAAATACCAAAGTATCTCTGATACGCCTCAGGGCACAGCAATGATTTCCTCTGAGTTTTCTTTTCTTTACCTTGCAATGTCAATTTAAAATACTATTCAGTTGTATTCATTGTATTCAGCTGTGCTAGGGAAGACTTCACTTACCTTCCACAAGCCATGACAAATATTATAAAACTCTCAAAAAGAGACAAGCATAAGCGAAACATTTTTCTGGAATGGCCTGGTTCATTGATATTTCTCAGTTGAGTTTGAAAATGCAATTACTATACAAAGTAATAATTGAAAAATGAAGATCTTGCTACCATAAAATTACTATTTTTTTCAAATTCATCTGAGTTTGAATTTTACTGATTTCTATTTCCTGTAATCTCAGTGTGACTGGAAGCATACCACTGATCTGATTTTGTCATCCTTATGCATACTAAATAGAAACAGGAATTTAAGTAAAATCACAGACTTGTGTTTGATCACACTAAATTCAGCCTTACCTGTGCTACACTGAACTCAGCAGGACTTGTGTAGGGAAATGCTACTTGTCCACAGAAATACTTCCAGGGTTCAAGACCGGAATAACTGCTTCATAACTAGACATTACATAAGACTGTAAAGCCAAAATGCCTGAAGCCAGTGTGTATGACTTAGCAAGAGACTCCTGCTTTCTTCTCTCTAGTGCCACTGATACAAAAATAGCAGCTATTGACATAAATGAAGTCAGGGGCTGCATTTTGTTGCAGTGCCCCACTTGAAAATCCCTCTGGCCACATGTGCATCTTTGCAGATACCAAGGGCTTTAGACAGGTAGAAACAAGGTATGACTTTATACAGAGGACTGAGCACCTCACTTAGAGATAAAAAAAGAACACAAGATTAGAAGATAAAGGAATCCAGGATCATATTAGATCGTCTGGTTCAAATACAATCCTCAGTTATTTCAGGCACTATTTAATTCTCAACCTTCTCTGTGAGACACTATGAAGTTATTCTGGATCTTTTCATATATAAAGCTATTTTCTTCACCTTCATGGTTTCTTCACCTTTGCAGCTCTTCTTTGCTAACTGCTGCCTGAGCAGTTTTATGCTCCAACATTCAGCTCTAAGTCATCTCAAAAATGATGACATGATGCCTGACAACACAATGATCATTTTTCACCTTACAATACAATGAGACAATGCATGACAATATGATGTATTATGTCTTTAAGAAAACATGTAAAAGAATGTGCATACAGAGTGTTCATATAAAATGATTTTTCAAATTACTTAGATAAAATATAATCAGTTATGTGTAAGTCTTCCATGTGATACTTAGAGATACTATATTTCTCCCTAGCTAACTGGCATTTTTCAGACATCCTTAAATCTTCACCCTGTTCTGAGTTTCTAAGCTTCTTTTTCTCTCCAGGTCATGCAGGCATATATGTCCCATTCTTAGAAATGGGCAAAATGCAAAAGATCTCCACAAAATCACTAATCTCAAACTTTGAGTGCCACCAAAACAATACAGATTTCTGGCACAAAATTGGCTTGAGTTATCATGATCAGGCAATTTATATAAAATCAACTCCTCCAATTTTTGGAACTTCCATGAGTGTTACTGTTTGTTGTAACAAAAAGGTAATTTTTCTTTTCTTTCCAAAGGACTCCAAGGAACTCTTTGGAAGAAGGAGCATTACCATGTGCCTTCCTGTGCACACATGTGGCCGATCTCCCTCCCAGACACAGTGGTCAAAGGGTGGGCAACACACTTGGCTACACAAACACTTTTTACAGATCTTACTGCCACAATTAGGGTCTGGGGTTATTTCTATGTATTTCCAGTGGTAAAATAACTCCAGTGCTTCAGTGCACCCTGTTTCCAGAGCCAGTAAATTTGCAGAGATTTGAAAGCAACAATACTTATTCAGTTTCTGAAAGAACGTGGTAAAAGATTATTTCAAAACTAGGGATTTTATCAAAAAAATGCACCTCTTCCCACCTCCTCCCATCCTTCCATTTAGTTAAAGACAGGCATCATGCCTAACCTCAGCTACCGTGAGATATTCCATGGTTTCCTGTCCCTTCTCTGCAGCAGTACCTTCTCCACTTATCAAAACTGGATGGAAAGGTGTTACACTTAAACAGAATACACTTCTAAGTAAGAAATACCAAGAAACCACTTCATACAAAGATAATGCATGGAAATGCTTTATGCCAGGTTTCCAAGCTCTCAAGGTCTTGACTGTCTTTGTTACACTTATTTTCACTAGGAGGGTTATCTGGAATTCACACCAATGTTTCTGTAATACCCAATTAATCAGTTGATAAGGTTTTTTCTCCACATGCTCCACCATCTAACGCATCTTGACAGGTGGCAGAAAAGCCATTATTTGGTTCAGAGGATGAACATATAATTGTTTTATGTGAGTTAGAAAAACCAAAACCTGCAAGCCCCTCATCCAAAAATGCATGACAGACTTACAGACAAATGGGGTCAACATCCCTGCAGACAAATCATGAAACTGAATGGAATACATTCTATGTCAGTTTTTGGGTGTTCTGTTCTTTTTAGAAATATTTGGCTGCTGGGTAAAAGGGAACAATCTGTAGCAGGTTTTCTAAAACTACAATGCACAATTTTTCAATTTTCTTTGAAAAATCAAAAATCTCTTGCTGGCACAGCAACTGTTGTAAAGGTACAATGGGTGAATGGGGAGTTCAAGAAAATAGCTAAAAATGATCAGAACCTTTTCTTTTTTCTGTTTAAGTCAGATTTTAGACCATCTTTCCTTAAAGAGATAGATTCTGCAGGCACAGTTGAACATGAGTGTTCAGTCCATGAAGAGGCAACCACATAGGTTTAACTGAGAAATTGGGAATAAATCTTAGTTTTCCTTTTTAATTAAATATTAACTAAGGCAAAGTTAAAGAAGGAAGACATTTCACACGTACCTAAACCTGTCTATCATTGTCCAAATTTCCAAAAAAAGGCACATTATTTACTCATTCTGTAAAGGCATTACAAATCAATGTGTTTGCTCATGATGCATAACCCAAACAGCACAAATGCTCTCTGCAGATCCTGAAAATGTTGCTTTACTTTTTCCTTTGATTTGCTTTCTCGGCTGCAATTCCCTCCGTTTTTTCCATTTACTTTTTGCTGGATGACAATTCTTCATTTGTATCATATTCTTTGAAACCATTCTTTGAAATATATCCTGCATTTATTTCAGGTCCAGCAAACACCTCGAGTAAAATTAACCAAATAGGTACAATCAATCAACTGTCTGGGGCGGCATGGCTCCCTAATCTATAGAACAAAAAATAATTTTCTCTCAGATCACACATTTACTGTATCAAGCATAAGGGCCCCTTTAATTTTTAGAAAGTTTTCTGATGTTTGTCTGTTGACAAAAAATTATGAAGTACCAAACCACACACATGCCTGAACATACCTGTTGCTAGCATTACTGTTTCAGTCCTCAAAAACACCTGCAAGCTGAAAAGCTGAGTTCAGAAAAATGAAACCAATGAACACTCTCCACAGTTTATAGTAACAGCTGATCCTCATGGTAAAGGAGCAGATGGGACTCATGCATATGCTATCAGAAAATGGTTTACACAACATCTAAACTATCAAGAAGGTATTAGATGTTCTAACAAGAGAGAAAATATTGTACATTTACAGACAATTTTATGCTCTAGAAAGTTAAAGCGGTATTTCTATATACTCAATTCCTCATGTTATTTGTTATCTTTAGATAGGATAATTTTTCCAAGTACCAATAGCTCAATGAACATACACGAAATCCTTCCTAGCTTAAGATTTGTACCTATGGAATCATTACAAATTGTTTTTGTAGTGTAACTACAGGAGAAATTAAGATGCTGATGATTAGTTAACAATGGTCCCTGTTTAACCACTACAAATGAATGGCAAGACTTCTACAAAAGGCTAGAAGTATAAAAAATATGCAGCTTTAGAATAAAGAATATATCTTAATTTTTGTGGGGAAAATTTTTTACTACCAGAAAGGTGGGAAATTTATTCTTGAACTTCAGTCTTTTCTCATTAAACCATCAGAGTGCTACGAAAGAGCACCAAAGTGTGAAACTTTCCTGCTAGAGGGGTGTCATAAAATATCACTGAGAAAAGGTGGCAAGAAGAAATAGCTGTTCATTCCAGAAAAATCTGTTGATAAGGTAAAAGTTTACAAGATCACAAGAATGTTTACAAGGAGGAAGAGGATCAGTCGCTCTGTTTCTGCAAGACCTAGAGGGATCACACAAAAATAGCAAAGGATGTAAGTATGAAAGGTGGTAGACATGTAGTTTTCTTTGCTAAAGAATACTAAAATTCTGCTGTTTCAGACAGAGATTTAACAAATCCGTGGGAGACTATGAAAGTGTTAGAAGCTATGCATCAGAAAGACCCTAAGCTGGAAAAAAAATATGCATTGGTTCTCTAAAAATGTCTCGCCTACTTGCCCTGTTTGTATTTTGCTCTGGGTACTTCCCCACAACCACTGCAATGGAGAAATGGAGAAGTACCACCTATTCAGTTTTGATCTTTGTGTAGCAATTAAGGACTCAGTATCCTTGGTAGCCTGCTTGACTGCCTAGAATCAAAAAGCTTTTCCTTACAGTCTCTCTGCATCTTTCTTGTTTTTACACTTTCATTCTGCCTCTCGAGCACCTCACCAACAGGAGAGTGGCTCTGCCATTGCAACACCCTTCTCGCAGGTAGTGACACTGCTCTTAGTCCCCAAAGCTGTCTCTTCTCAAGCTGGACAAGCCCAGCTCACCCAGTCCCTTCTCACAGGTCTCCTGACACTGACATGGTGACTCTCCAATGGACTTGTCACAGGCTGTTGATACCTTTCCTCTACAAGGAAAGGGGGACAAAACTCGACACAGTGATTGCACTGAATTGTTGAGTTGTGCCTTGTGGTACAAAAAGAAGTGGGTGCAAAGTGGACTTCTTGATAATAATTTCTTTGTTCAGAAAAAAATATATATGTTCTCTTCTTATTCAACAATCTCAAAACATTGCAAATAATGAAATTGCCCAGCTAAAAGGCAGTAAAGTAATTCAGATCTATTAAGATCTTCTAAGGAGAACAGAGAAGTTTCATTGAAGATAAATCAGGCCCCATCAAAGTCAGCTAAAATATTGCTATTGATTTGCTGAGATATCAGAATATGACTCTTCATGGCTTCTTCTCAACAGCTGAAGAGTCAATTACTAAGATTTTCATTAAAAGCAATTCAGTGTTAAGTGCTACCCAGATACCCTCTATTGTCAGATATGACATGTTTGAGCACACAAGGAAAGGTGGAGAGGCCAGTGAGGTAGCTTCTGGTACACTGTTAATGTTCTTTGGCTTTAACAGCACTGAGCACAGTGAAAACACAATAGAAGCTTTAATTTTCATGAATTTCTGTAGAAAGCAAGCAAGCAATTTCTAACAATAGCTGTTTGTCCTGCATGCATCTGCAGACACTTTGGTCCAAAGAGATTATGAGGTGCAACACAAATCAGGAATAACATCAGTAAAGAGAAAGAATCTAAATGAAGAACTCTAGAACCCATTTTGAAGAATGGTGAGGTGAAGAAGAAAAGCAGAGGGTTAATCTTAATTTGCTGAAAATATAACACATTGATTTGGAGGTTCCAAAAATCGGTGGAACATATCTGTAATAGGGAAAAAACTTCAGTTTGTTTCAACCGAGATTTAAAAAAAACCCAGTGGTAGATACTGCAAGTAGCTGCACTTAAACCCTCTGAACCACATAAAACACCAGAAGTTTTAAAGAAGTTTCAAGTCAACATTTGACACTCCTAAGGTATTTAAAATTCAAGAAAAGTTCTGTTCCACAGAATTCTTTAATATCCGCCCCCCAGATGTCTAAGAAATATATGTCAGCAGTACAGTGGACTTAGCTGAACCTGAGATTTGTCCTTACAGAAGGACAAAGGGTCTGCTATTTTTTTCCCCAGTATTTTCACAGTATTTTGCACAGAAATTATTGGCAAACTCTTTTCCTAGAAACAAGGATACAGGAAATATCTTTGTCTTCTCCCTATTTTTCTCTAAAGCAGCATATTTTTTTCTCAGTTTTTCAAAAGAGGATCGATGGAATTACAGCAGTATTTCATTAGAGTCACATCAAATATCAGGAACTCTTCCACAAATAAACCACAATCAATCAATTAGACCACTTCAGTGGTGAAGATGTATAAACAGCTGATTAATGTTTAATGTCAAACTCCTTACAAAGAAAAAGAGGCAATAAATAGTGCATAAAGAAACCTCCAAAAGCTCACGGGAACAAAAGTCTTACTTTCTGGTTTATTGCCAAAGTGAAGTTCTGTACAACTGATTTATTAGCATAATGCCAGTGCAAAAATACCTGTCCTCAGATGTACAAAGAAACATGAAAAAATAGATATAGACATACCTGGTCCAATGCAGAACGAGGCAATGATTGCAAGGATACAAAATATACTGAGGTAAGGAAGCCAATGCACAGTGTTCTGGGTGGATAAAAGACATTAATTTTAGACATATTGTACATATCACAAATATTTTTAAAAACTTGCAGATAATAGATAGCGTTTTCCATGATTCTTGATCTATTTCAGAATTTAGTCTGGGGTTACTTTAGAAAATCCCAGCATTTCTGTAGGACCTTATTAGATTATTTGTGTTTAAAGGCCTTGGTCTCTGTGAAATCCCTGTAGAGAAACTCTAGACAAGCAATGTACCACAGTCAGAACTCTAAAGAAATCACAACTTCTTGTGTTAAAGCTCAAGCCAGCCTGGAACACTGTACACTTCAGCACCTCCATTCACCTCAGGTATTTCAGTCATGTTTGAAAAGAGCATCTAGGGAGGCCCACAGGGCTTCTGAGTTCACCAGTCAAAGGCTTGGCTGAAGACTATGGCTGAGGTTTGGTAGGACAAGCAGGGATCTGAACCTTGGGAAAGCCTGGGAAAGCCACAGTCCAGGGTTTTTCAGCTATAATCTGATTTTGCAGACAAGGAAGGCCTTATATCCTATCTTTCCTCTATTTCTAAGTAGATCTTTCTCTACTGAGACCTCTAAATATCAGAAACCTGAAATATGAAGAGCAATTCCTGTGAAGCTTGGAGCTTGCAGGACACTGTTTCTGAATCGTGTATGTGAATGTTTGATTCTAATACTAATAGATGAGGAAAAAAACCATGGATACCCATTTTTTCTCTCTCCAACAGGTGAAGTTTTAGTGCAGCAAAGTGTGAATGATATTTTAATAGATTTTTTTCTATTTTTGAAAAGTTTGTTAAAATACATGTAAGTGTACTACCACCACCTTGAATGGCACTCAAAAATATCCTTGCTAAAGAAAGTTATTATTTTTTCAGTGTTAAGGAAAGGCCCCCATTTTCTGATGTTTTTCCTCTTCTAGTCTGGGTTATTTCCTTAATTATGTGGAAACCATGGTCTCCTGGACATTAACATTAACCAAAATTGTTGTAGATCTAAAATTACACAATCTAGGGTTCTTTTCTGGAAGCAAATCCAAGGTCTCTGAGAAAGAGAAGGTGCAAATATGGAGTAGATATAAATTTCTCTGAAATTAAGCCTATTTGTACCACGATACTTTGTTCAAAGCAAATCTCTAATCCTGTAGAGTTTGAGACCCTTTTGAAAGGAGGCAAAACTGAAAGGCATTAAGACTTCAGGGATTTTAAATAGCTGAAGGTCCTCACATCCCCAGCTAAGCTTTAAAAGATCTGGGAGGGAAATTTTCACTTGGCATACAAAATATGCAATAGCATCTGTCTTCAGGAGGAGAGCTGTCTTACAGCTGTCCTGGCAGGAGCGTGAAGTAAAACTTTATTGTGATGTACATACAGGTAAATCAAATAAAACAGCAGTGGTGTGGCACAGACCTGCCAGTCAACCTGACCTACTGACTCCCTTCAAACAAGAAACAAGATTTGGAGGTCAGATTAATGGCACCACACAGGAATCAAAACCAGCAGGAAAACACTTTGATGAAACACCACCCAAACCCATGCCATTGCAAAGGTCAGTTTTACTTCTCTAAAGTCCTCAGGAACATAAACAAACCACATTATTACACAGATGGAAGCTAAACAAGGAAAATTATTCAGGGCCAGAGTTTAAAATGGTTTAATAAATAAAATATGATAATTTGAAACATCTTGGAAATTGAGTGCTGATAACATCTGATAAGTCAGAATCGTATCATCATAGAAGGATCTTGATTGAAAGATGCCTTTAAAGCTCATCTAGTTCCAATCCCCCTGCAATGAGCAGAGACATCTTTAACCAAATCAGTTTGCTCAGGTCCTGTCCAACCTAGCCATGAATATTTACAGAGATGGGGCATCAACCATTTCTCTGGACAACCTGTTCCAACACTTCACCACCCTCATTGTAAAACACTTCTTCCTTATATCTCGTCTAAATTGACCCTGGTTTAGTTTAAAATTATTACTGCTTGTCCTATTAAAAAAGGCCCTGCTAAAAAGTCTATTCTCATCTTTCTTCTAAGGCCAAATGTTCTCAAAGGATAAGTCTTTATATTGCCTATACAAATACCAGAAAAGTAACTTGAAAGAAACACCAAATGTGGAAATTTTTCACTAAAAAATTCCAAATGTAAAATAGGAACGACATATAAAGCATGAAAGAAATCTCAGAGAGAATGAATTGCAAACAAAGATACACCCACAGAATATGGGTAAACTGTTTATTCAGCTATGAGTAAAACTGTCTTCATAATGGTTCATCAAATGCATAAATCTTTGAGTTAAGGAGTCTAAATGTGAGAATGTGAGAAAGTCCCTATAGCTTTTTAATGCAAAAGCTTTGGAACAAACAGATTCATAAATTAGTATAAGAGACCTTTCCCTCCTCATGCCAAGTTGATTAATAGGATTGGCTCATGCAGGGATGTTGAGACAAACCAGTAACAAGCATGTTTAAAATAGGTAAACGAGAGAGTAAAGATCTACCGTGCCCCTGGTGTTACCTGCAAAGTCAGGGAGACAGTGAGCACCGCAAAGAAGACGATCATCAGCCCAAAACCTCCAATGAGGAGAGGCCTGCGCCCAAGCCGCTCAATAACCAAGCCCTGGAAAACAAAAGGTGGCATTTGACCTTCTTGAGAAAACACTGAAAAACTTGGATCATGAAATATGTTCTCCTGTTAAATGTGAAGATCAAAACTCAACCATGAATTGATTTTACACTGTTTATAAGCTGTGACATTCATAATTGTGCTCACAGTTATATTTACAACATTTAACATGTTTGAAAGAACAAGTCAGTATGGCATCCTTATCTAAGGCCACTGAAAAAATTGTTCATTGTTTGAATGGCTTACAAATATGCACTAAATTTCCATGACAATGTTCTTATAATACATAATTTTTAAATACCACTGCATTGAAGTGAATTAGAGTCTCTTGCTTTTGCATTTTGACTGTTTCCTAATTTCAACATCTCTCTGAATTTAAGCTTAAGACATTTAAAATTTGAGATTTAAATATTTTTAGCATAAATTACATCTTAATTAAACAAAAATTTATTTTAAATTTCTTTCTTTCTCAAATGTAAAATAAGCATTTAGTTTTCATTTTGGATAATTAGTGTAATTAGAATATCCAAGCAAAAGAAATCCATGTAGCAGAAAATTTTGCTCAGAGAAGTGATTTTAACACTGACACTTGTGCAGTTACACCAATTTTCAATTTATATTTAGCATCTGAATATAAAACACAAAATCTAAATACTTCTCAGCTAGAGAAAAACACAATGAAAAATTTCTTAGAAAGCTGTAACTTGAAATTCTGCTAGTCTGACTCATTAAAATAGGGTAATACGTATTTTGTCATAACAGCTGATGTACTTTTCATGTTGGTAACTACTAAAATTACTAATTACACTTGGCTTTCTTTTACGAAAAATAAGAGGATTTTATGAAGATTAAAATGCACCACTTCAAATAAGTTGAAGTCAGAATCACAAAACTGCCATATCATTATTGACTGGTGACTGAATGCCATCTTCTGCACATCCTTTGAGGAAAAAAATAAAATGGGCAACTAAAATGAATTCTAGAGTAGTACCCTTAATTCTGGGAAACAACACACATCACTCCACTGCCAGCATCTAGAAGAAATGTGTTAAGACAAAGTACAGAGACACCCACGGATGAAATGCCTTGAGAGGCAAGTGCTTCTCCCTCAGTCTGGAGCTCACCAGTGGATTTTAGGGCAGGCTGTCTGTCCTAAACTCATGTTGATGTTGCACCCTGAGCTGAACTTCCTCACCAGAGATACGCTCCGTGGTGCTGCAGGTCACTGAAAACAGCTCTGTGGCAAGATTTTTCATATTTTATTTCTTTAAATGGTAAAATATATTAATTTGGACAATTTCCACGGCTTCCAAAATAGAATTTTAAAAAGACCTGCACTGATATAAATAAGATCTTATGAGGTCCAAATGTTTCAAAATGTTTTTCACTGTCAAAACATCTACAATATGGCAGCTATTTCTCATTATGATTAATAAATCCACCTTGCAAACACACATGACCACACAGACACTGAACCAAGAGACAACTTTAATGGCTTGGAGGGCTAAAAAATTATTTGATAGGTCTGTAAAACCAATCTTCTGCAATTTCTGCAAAGAAACTTCTGCAACAGATGTTTCACATGTAATTTGGAATGGATTATATGGTCAGCAATAAATGTTGCACGTGTAGTTTGACATGCTGTGTAATTTCTTTTATTTTTTTCAATGCTGGATTGATGGCCATGATCAAGGCATCTTGGTGTTACACAGCTGAGGGGTTTTGTATTAAAACAGGGTCAGGGATGATGCTTCTCTTAGAGGGAAAAAGTTCATAGATGTCTCTCATACAAAACATGGGAAAAATGTGATATATAGTTTTCACTTGTAAAACTCAAAGCAAAACAAATTCCAGTAAGGAGGGACAGTTTGGACTTGGTCTTCCATAACAGCAAGTTTTCCTGGTGAAAGCAATGCTGGTTTTGAGGTTGTAAACAGATAACGACTTATTTTTTTAGTTATGATTATACAAATCCAAAACTTGTTCACTTGCAAAACCCACTAAGATGCTTATGACTCATAAGAAGTGGAAGATGATTCACCAGTTTCCAAGTATTTATAGTTCTGAATGCTCCACTGCTACGTACTGGTAACTGTTATCTATTGAAGATCTATAGCAAATCAAAATATGCTGTACAGTAGTGTAAATGAAATAACAAGAAATCCAGTGCATGCTCAAGTACAGACCACAGAAGAGCAGCAGAACTGTTTTCTGTGATAACACCTGAGTTATGTGCCAGGCTGTGTAGGCTGATACTTGTTTCTGTGTGATCATAAACATGCATTTGTAGAAACCTATACCCAGCCATGATGGTTAGCGCAGCTGAAATGACTGAAAATGTGTAAAAAATATTGCATCCAAAATTCTCATTACACAAATGTTTTGTGATAAAAAGGCGACTGATATACAAACTACATTAACAGTTCACACAACTTACTTCTATCTGTCAGGAAACACTTGTGAATAAAGTTAAAGAAGCAAATGTCAACCTTTTCACTTGAGTCAGCTGCAGATACCAGGGCTGACATAATGAAAGCAGAGTGCATTAAAATAGATCAGACAAGCTTCCTTGGATAAAATGAATGTGCAAGCAAGTCCTGCAGTCCAAATAGGAGGTTGCATACTATTCCCTACTTGTATCCTGGCCCTAAATTATACTAAGCAAACCCTGTCAGGTTTTCTTGATGTCTCAGCTCTGTGAAGAAGTTTGCTCTATAAGTTAATGTCAAGAATAGCCACAATTTCTTTCTCATGTATTTTGGATAAAGGTCTGAGTAAGACTCTGTGACTAGACTCCGACTTAACATGGCAAGCTAACACTGTGTTATTTCCATTTTAAATATCAGGATTAAAATGGATAACCTCATTTATATCACTCTGTGACACAATGTGTAGTATCTTGTACCCAGGGAAAGGAGAGGAACAGCAGACTGAGAATTATAAACTGGTGGGTTTTGATTCATGCTTTGATTTATATCCATTAGTCTACTGTATGAATTATTAATTTTAAAACAAAAAAGGGGGTATTGCATTTAAGTACTTAAACTGGAATTTAGAGGCCTAGGATCAACTTTGACCACATTAGCACAAGACTTAAATAAATGTCTGTCTGCAAGGTTCTAACACCAATTTGCCTGTATCTGCATTAAAGCCGCAACAGGATCTTATACAACTTCTGCAGGTACCTGTCTAAAGATTACTCTCAGTAAAGCATGGAATTGATTGCTGCATTTCTAATCTTAGTCTGAAGTATTTTGCAGTGAGGCATCCTTAATCACCTTCACTTGGCAGTGAAATTTTCTGTTCACTAAAGATGCTCTCCATACTCAATACCTGCCAAGACCAGCACAGCCAGGACTTAGCCCATGCAAGGACCTATCTTAGCCAGAAACTTTTGCCTCAGCAGTGCTTGGCAACAGCCCTAGGGCAGCACAAAACCACTCATTTCCTTATTCCTACTCTGTCCCTTGAGTAAACTGTAGATATTTCTGAAGCAAAGCTCCTTCTAGTGAAGATTCAGTTCAGTTATTAAAAGTGTTGAGCTATCAAGTTTATGCTATAAAAGCCAGACTAGATCTCAACCTTGATCTGTGACAACTTATTGTGGCTGATACTTTATTTTCTAGTTATGGTATTTAAATGCCCTGATGCAGATCATCCTGAATAGACTGATAAAAGAATTACTCAAACCCAATGCTTCCAATCCTCAGCAGCAGAAGATACATCTCTAAAACTTCTAATTTCTGAATATATCCTACAAAAGAATTTGTACTACACAAATGCAGCCTTTAACCATGTACACCTTGGGTCTTAGGAGTGGTGTTGTAAGGCAGATCTTCATGATGAGACTTTTTCTTCTGGAAGGCAGTACACATTTACTTCAACACGTGCAGTCCTCATCTATTCAAAAGTCCATGTGTATTAAAACAATTACAAAGGAATAATGTCTTTACCTAAAAGCAATCCTGTTGATCACTAGTGGGCTAAGGCAGTGTGCATTAGCACAGTCTCTCTCTGCAGTCCACCCTGCAGAGAAAATATGTCCAAATGGCTCTGGCCTTTGACAATCACCATGATCTGAGATGCTGCTTGACCAATCTCTTTTCTACTGCTGTCTCTATCTAGTCTCCTACAGACCAAGATATCACCTTCAAATTCTGGTAATCCCGGAGCAACAGCTTGTGAGAGTGAGGGGAGAAATAGGGGGAAATGCCATGTTTGCCCCATTCTTGCCCCCTCTGCTTACATCTGATTGGAAATTATGGGTATGTGAAGGCTGATTCTGAGTTGGTGTGAACAATTTCACATGGGACTGCATTAAAAGTGTTACTAAAAATCAGACTCTAACAGAATTTCCTAGGAACCCTCGAGATTCTGGTATTTGTCACCTCATTTTTTTCACTTGCTAAAACTGGCTGCTACTGGAACACATTTCTTTCTCCTCTGACAGTGGACCCAGAGTTTCAGTGGAGATACCTTGCATTATTCTGTGGAAACCATGAAGGAAATTTGTTGGAGATGAGAACACCTGTGGAAGTGTCTGGAATACCCTTTATTTAAGATGTGCCATGCCCTGAGCAGGGAATATTTCCTTCTATACTGAGGTCTATGAATAATAAAGAAACAAAGAATGAATCTAAGAGCCATTTCTCATGACATCCTATAGCAGATTAGAATCATCTTGCTAAAGAAGGCTGGCTTCCCTGACTTCTGTGAGATACTGCAAAGGATTTCCTACATTCTTTTGTCGTCTAGTACTGCAATGTATTTTAACTCATTCCACGCTTCACACAGCTTGTCTCTGTCACAGGCTTTTAGTAACACCTTCATGCATCATCCTATGGGAAATACTTAGGGCACAGTCTTCTCAATATAGTCACATCTAGACTCCTTCTGTGAACACTGTAAGAAAATCAAATTTGGTGCCACAGATGGCAAAATTGGATGTGGGATGCTTCATTTGAATAACATTCTCTTTTATTCTAGGCTGGCTTCATGGAGGAGGGAAGGAATCTTTTCAGACATTTCCTTCTGTCTCCCCTTCCATTCACCCTGCTGCTGTGCTAAAGAAAGGCACTGGAAAATTGTTTTCTTTGCCCACTGAGAGTAAGACAACAACTAAAATTAAACTGAATTGCTAAAACTTAGAAAAGAGCAACAGTAATCAATCTTACAGAAGAATAACTAAGTTTGTGGTACTTTAGAAGTTATAGAACAGACTTTTACTAAACACAGGGAATTATTTAGGTATATCCTACCCTGCTTCAAAGAATTGCATCAGGTTAGATAACTTACTGCTGTAACATGTCTATGAATAGTAAATCTACTCAGTATTTCATTCCAGAGGATAAAAAACTTCAGAAACAAACTTAAATTAATGAGCACCTCACTAAAAAGTAATTGTCTAGCCATTCCTCTAAATCAAATCTGTGTTGAGTACAATGGGTGGAATTCTCTATCATTAACCAAAAAGTATACAGAAAATTTATATTGTGTCCCTAGAGAGAAACCAGGGCATCAGGTATGCAATGCTAAACATATTTAATGAAGTAAATTAGGAAGAGTTGGTGTAAGTGGAAGTTGCAGCCAAATTATGTGAATGAAAGGAAAATTATGATGAATGTTTCATCTTTCAATGTGTTGTTTATATGGCTTTTGCTGGAAAGGAAGAGGCAAATCATGCTACAAGTGGGCATATCAAGGGATCTGAGGCATTACAGATCTATGAAAAAGATGGAATATTAATTGTCTTTCCTCATGGACCATATCAACATTATTATTGTTGTGCTGTTGCTCCCAAGAGGTGCATTAAAAGGAGACTTTCAAAAATTTTCACAGCTTCAGTATTTTATCTCCTCAATATTACTTTGCTTCTCCATGAAATACATCTCTATTTCACTGTTTTCCTTTGACATTCATGAGGGTCTCATCAATGGAGATCATCAATACCCAAGTATTCTGAGGTTCAATCTCATGACCATCTAATTTATGTATAATGATCACAGATGGTGCATGATTTCTAGTGGACATTTCCAACAGCTATTTCATTTAAGAGGCCAGAAAGAATACCTCCATAACTGATTACCTTTACTGATTTACTGTGAGTAAAATCTGGTTTCTGCTAGCAAACGCAACATATTAAAAAATACCTGGAAAATTGGGTTCTCTTCTTGCTTTCTTCTGTTTCTTCCCTGAATAGTATAAAAGGCATGCACCTGGCTTAACATTTAAGGCTGAGAAAGAGATTTTTTAAAAAATGACAAAAGGAGACATTGGGGGAGGTTGGGAGTGGGAGGAAACCCCTGTCCTAAGCACTAGGCATGAAAACTCCATGGGAGTCTAATCTTGAATAAAGAAGTTGCAAAATCATCAACTGAAAAATGCTATTCATGTTGTTGTTCCTTTAAACAACAGAAATGAAACATTTATGAAGATTAAAGAAATAAAATTAAGGCTATTATTAAAAAGCAGTGTGTCCTGAACTGAGAAATTGGAAGGGAACAGTTATATTGGTACATCAGCATTTCCAGAGGCACAGCAGGTAGCATTAACAGAAAAATAATTAAGAAAACCTCTTCTTGAGTACAGAAAGTTAAAAGACATGCCAGGAGCCAAAGCACACCCATCCACCTTATTGTGTATGAAGAGTGTGCTCTGAAGAAGCCCTACAAACTGACATCAGAGAAGGAATTGAAAAATAACAGACCCTATTTATAGAATGGCTTTAATATCATGGAATCATCTCCATGTAATTATCTTCTGTTTTCACATAAAAGAGGTGTATTCTTCACCTAAATCAGTGCTAGAATTATCATTATTATTTTTCCATATATCTTAAACAAAGAACCCTGTGTGCAGTACCACAAAGAAACTGTAAGAAGTAGGCACTTTCATATTTCTCTATTTCTACCTATTAAAATGAATCATAAAATAAAAGTCTCTTTAATTAAAAAAAAAAAAGGTAAAAGACAGATTTGTGGAAATTCACAAACATCAGAGGGTTGTTTGTGACCCTGTAGAGTCCTTATGTCCTAGACTATGAGAAAACATACCTGATAGCTGGATTTAGTTTAACATTTTGTAGGTCACAAGCAGTTACTCTGCCACTGAAAAGGACTCTTTTTCCAAAACCATTCTTCTGACATTTAAAAATGCTTGCTGCTGTGTTCAGTATTGTTCAAGTAGAGTTGGTATAGATTATATGAAGAAAAAACTCTAACAAAGAAAGGACTACTGGCTTGTTTGCAGCTTTCCATTCCAAAGACTTCTCCCATTGCTTCTTGTCTATTGCAGTGCAAACATAAATATATTTCCTTTAGCAATTAATGGTGTAATCACCTACTAAAACTTTAAGTTTTAGTTTGCTCATTTAGTGTATTTTTTCCCTAGTCCTTTCCTGTGCATGGATGAGTGTTTCTATTAACATCTCCCTCTACATTCAGAGCAGAGAGAGTTCTGGAGCTCATGGATTAGGAAAGGATGCCTGTTTGTGCTGAGTGAGGCAGCAGAATTGAGCACCACACGGGACTCCCTTGTTCCAGCAGGCAGCCTTTACTGTTGCACCTCCCTGGGTGGCTGCTCCTGCCAGCCACACTGAGCACCTGTAGCTGTGCTGTGCCTGAACCTTCTCCAAACAGCACCACAGCTGCCCAGCAGGCACAGTGGAATCTCAGTTTATTCACTGAGATGTGAATAAACCTCTGCCAGGTACGGTTGTTCTACCAGGTGAACTAATTTATGAGTCACCACTTAATATACTTTGGCCCTTGCTGTTCCTGCCTTCTTCCTCTTCATACATACAGAGCACTGCAAGACATACCGACTTCTTCTGTTCCTTTTATGAATCTAAAATTAAAGAGCATCTTAAAAAAATCTTCCAAGAAAACAATTTGGTTTAGGATTAAAATTAGAAATAATATTTTGAATTGCATTATCAACCATTACACTTAACATACTATTCTTTTTATATTTTTGGCTGTAAGAAAAAAAAATCTAATAATATTAAAATACCAAGCATGCTAATGGATTTTCATAAGCATACTTACAGAAAAAACAGCAGCCAGAGTCTCAACACCACCAGTACTTAGTGTAACATAAGGGATTGTTTCACGATCGATCCCAGATTCACTAAAGATGTTGTTTGTGTAGTACCAGATCTGCATCAGAGAGAATAAAATGAGTTATTAATCATTACAGGTTGAACTACAATATATTGGTATTCAGTCCAACCATCTAATCTGCTTGAGGTGAGACTTGTTAAAACTCTGAGCACTCCCAAGTTACCGAGGGCTGAACAGGACAACAGATGCAGGGAAAGTGCAAATTCCAGGTGGATTAGGCACAATGCTGCTGTAGTTCCACTTGCAGACTCAGGCAGAATTACAAACAGCTTCAACTCAATTTAGCTTAATTCACTTTAGGAGTAAATCAAAGAAACTCACTTTATGCTTGAACAGCAGGATACAAATAGGTTTTGTGTGGCTTAGAAAGCAGGTTTGTGTAGCTTTATGGAATACTTCCATAGGATGCAACAACAGAGGAGAGAGCAGGAAAGAGATACTGTGAGGCACTGAAGAAGCTGCTCATTTTTTGGACAGAAGGAGCAAGGTGTTATTTCTGCTTTAACCTTACTGGAGTGTAGTCTCTCTTTATTATCCACAGTAAGAAAAGATACTTTTAAGATTAGTGTTGCTTGGGGAAAAGTAATATGTTGTTTTAACCATAGGCTTGAAGTAGCTGTCACTAAAGGACAGAAATACAGGTTGTATGACTTAGAGGAAGTCAGTCATGTTTGGTCATTAAAACCATATCCAGCAGTGACATATCCAGGCAGAGAATATATAGTGGCAACATTCTAAAATACCAAGTCTGGTAAGCATCAAGATCAACTTCCCACTTTGGGAAAGACTCCCTTAGAGCAGTATGTCATACAGTGTATTCCTTGATGTGAAAAAGTATAACATTCACCAGTGAAACTTCATCATAATTTTGTGACTTCTTTAGAACTGAGATAAAATGGAGGATAAATAAGTTTATTATGGTTTACATGTATCAGGTAAATGTCAACAGAGTAAAGGAGACTAATAGGAAATAATTTATGTAAGTTTAGGTCAGGCTGTCTGGTATTTTTTTATAATTGAAAACATTAGCATGATTGGAGCTTCACCATGATTTCTGTTCCATGTGGAAATAAACAAATGTACTGTTTTAAGCAAAACAAATTTTGATCTTTAGTAAAATCCTTAAAAAGAAGCAAGTGTTCTCAGGTACCAGCAGGATGATTACAGAAATCTGCCAGTTGGCAATTTCCCTGGAGAACGACCTGAGATTCTCGCCTGAAGGAATCCCAACTTTCCCATATGCCCTGTCCAGATGGCAGCTGTGGAAAAGACCAGACTGACTAACAGAGTACTACAGACAAAGCAAATGAGTTAGAAGGAGCCTTCCCTGCCAGCAAAACCTGGCTGATGCTGGCTCACACCCAGCAGGTTGGTTCAGATGCACTCAGGCAAACCAAGACCCAGGTTCACCAGTATCTGTCACACCTGGGCCTGTCCTCTCATCTCAGAGCTTTGGATGACTCGAGCAGTGTCTCAGACATCTTTTTGTGAAAATCCTTTTCTTGGGACCTTTTCTTCCTGAGAAGCTGGGAGGCTTCAGGAACAAAATGTAAGCAATGGTTATCTGCTGCTGTGGAATGCAACAGGTGCATCTGTGATTGGTCTCATGTGGTTGTTTGTAATTAATGGCCAACCACAGCACAGCTAGCTCAGACAGAGAGTCTGAGGCAGCTGCCTTTGTTATCATTCTTTTCTATTCTATTCTTAGCTTAGCTGGCCTTCTGAGATGAAACTTTTCCTTCTATTCTTTTTAGTGTAGTTTTAATGTAATATATATCATAAAATAATAAGTCAAGCCTTCTGAACATGGAGTCAACATTCTCATCTCTTCCCTCACCTGAAAACCCCTGTGAACACTGTCACAGAGCAGCATCACCCAGGAAAGCCAAGCGGTGCAGCTATTTCTCTTGACCTCTCTCTTAATTTTCTTGGTTTTACTATTAACTGTTACTAATAACTGTTTAAATAATCTATGTCAGAACACAATTTTTGAGTGAATAATTTTTTTTCATGTTTGGTGACATTGCATGAAAAGAGAAACAGAGTAATGGTAAAAAAGGAAGGCTTGAAATAGCCAACTCAACACACAGGTTCCCTGACAAAGACAGTTTTTCTGAGGCATATTTTCAGAAAGCAGCCATCCAATGACACTTTTAAGTAACTCTGGCATCAATTTTGGACTGGAGATGTCTGACTGTCTACCCACATCCTCACTGAAGCCATGAGAGTGTGGCTTTGTTCTGCCACAGAGCACTGGACAATTTCCATCAGCTACTAAGTATCCTCAAAGTCACAAAACTCTTCCATTTCCCCTGAAAATTTAGCTGTGATCTTTTCTTTAGGCAATGTGCTCCATTATTTGAACAGTCTGTTTACTACTATAAGTGTCATTTTTTTCTCCCTTATGTGTTGATAAATCTTAAAAAGACTGGATGACAAGATAATTCTGGGGGTTTTTTCCTCAAAAATGTACCCACAATGAGGAATAAAATAACCTGCCATTAGCACTGAAATCCTACCATTAGAAGAAAACACCACTATACAAACATTACCCCACAGGACGAAAAAACTCTTTAAATTCCCTCCTAGTATTTTGCAAAAAGGTTTTAGATACCAGAGTTCCAATTGCAATAATCTTTTAAATAGTCTTAGACAAATTACTTTTATTTGGAGTCTTAAAGCTATAGAGATACCTGAGATAAGTCTGAGCTAATGTTCACAGGTACAAAACCACATAGATTTATTAGCACTGGGGGGAAAATCTAGCTGGAGTGTGATGCAGAACACAGTGAGAGTTCCTTGCAGCAGTGAGAATATTGTTTTTCATGTATAGAAGCATGTAATGCCTTTGAACTATGACAAAACCCCCTTTTCTTTTGAGGTGTTTCATGAGAAAATTTGTTTTGTGCAGCATAAAGCATCTAAGCCAGATGCCACAAGCTGCAGCAAGGATAGTCCTGGCTGGATATAAAGAATACACTTTCCACAGTGTGAGTGGTGTAAACACCTGGCAGAAGTTTCCCAGGAGGGTTATAGACTCTTGACCTTTGAATATGTTTAAAACACAACTGCACCAGGCCCTCGGTAGCCTGAGACAGCCCTAAAGTAATTCCTGCTCTAAGCAAGGGCTTAGAGCCCTTGGACCAGGTGGAGGGATCTTCTGACCTAAACTGTCCTGTGACCTTCTCATATAGGCTCAGATAGGTGGTGAAGGAGACTTCTGATATCCATTAGCCTCAAACTATTAATGGCCAAAAGGATTCACTGTTTGATGTCTTTTCTCTCTTTTGCTTCACTTTCCAAGACAGGAATATTGAAGCAACAGCAACAACAAAAAAATCAAATATGCAGTGCAACCTTTTAAAATCACTTATAGGAAGTTTTGATGACTTCTGTAAGTACTGAACTGAATGAATCCAAGCTGAAATGTTTACTGAAAAAACTCTGAATAAGCATGGGGCGTATTCAGAAACAGAGAAGCTGAGTATCAGACGTGAAAGCTGCATCCTCTTCCTTTGCTGATCTTTCCTACCTTTCCATGTATTCCTTCAAAGTTAAATCAACATGGCTTTCCTCAAACATTTTTTGTTTTACAAGCCCCTAAGCAATACAGATATCTGCGGATCTTCCCACACACTGCTCTCACAGAGTCACTGCTAAAGGGAACTCACAGAGGTTGGTAAATAGTGTAATCCAAACCTCGTTAGAAAGGAAAGGAGCTCCCCAGGAGGTGCCATGGCCTGAGGAAGGACACTTACAGCGTTCAGCCCACAGAGCTGGTAGCAGCCCATGGTGACCACCACGGTCAGGATCTGCCATCGCACCGCGCGCGTCCTCAGCAGCTGCACGACCGACACCAGCTTGGTGTTCCTCTGGGCCCGAGACTCGGCCAAAACTTCCTCTATCTCCTGAGACACATCATCTTTCCCAAGGAATCTCTGAAATGCTGCAAAGAGAGGACATGTACTTTAGGCCAGACACTTGGCACTGTGTGCATTTATAACTGTCTTGCTTCTTTAAAATAGAAATGTTTGGCACAAACAGGAGGAACACCTGGGCTACAACTCAATTATTCTTCTGCCAACAATATCATTCTGCTCTGGATGTGATCTGGTTCATCCCTGCTATTGTGCTCAAAAACTGAAACACAACCACAAATTTTCTCCCTATGAGATCTCTCTTATGTTATTTCATATATAATACAGCCTAAGGTCCAGTGAAGAGTGAAAACCCTGTGTGACTTGAAAATATTACCAGAGTGCCTCTGAACACTATTTGACTTGACTTTTGCAGCCTAACAGTATAGCTGTTCATTGCTGGGGATAGATTGGATAGAGAAATAGTAAGATGTAAAAATGTATATAAGCCCGGTAAACCAAGAAAAGGCAGACATTGGAAAGGAATAGCTACTACTCTTCAAATTACCTCTTGTTTTTACTAGCATACAGACAAGAATTCACTTTGTCAAGGTAATTAATACTAGAAATAATTAGCCAGAGCTGTTCAAGACTTTATATTTGTCAGTGCTGGAGTCATGGGAACAAATTTACATGGCAAATGTAAGCAACCAACCAGCCTCATCTCCCCAGAAACACAGCATTTAGTATTGCACACTGATAGCTTCCTGAAATATCCCTCCACTAATAATATAGGCTTTACACCTCCCACCTCCCTCAAGACAGAGATACCTCCAACTGGATGTGATGTGTCTCCACCAACCTTGTTTGACAGATACTGTCTATGCAGTCATAGATACTTTTGTCTCAATCTAATGAACATACCCCAGGGGTTGGCATTTTAAGAGATGTTTAAAATACTCATCATCTCAGAGTCACTGCAGAGAAACAATGACATTACAAACACCCCTGCAACAAGGCTTTGCAACCCAGCAGGATGCCAACATTCAAAACAATCCTTTACACAGCAGGTCACTTAAAATTGTCATTTTTATTAAATGAATAAGTTCATTTAGTTCACCTAAGACCAAAACCATTTTTTTTCATGTACAGCTTTACATAACACTGCCTATAAAAAAGTGACGACATATTTCAGTATGTTTATGTGTTTATGATCCATGTTTGGATCATAAAAAGCACTTGGATGGTCAAGAAAACTAGAGATATACTGACCAGTCATGGTTAATACATCCAGACTTCATTTAGATTTTGAAGTTACAAAATTTTATCTTTACCCAGTTGAAAAGGGCAATTTGTGGCATTTCATTGTTGTGAGGGATAGGTCACACAAATGAACTGGTGGCCTCCCAGTGAATGCACAAGGCTGCACATTCTGCCTTCTCCTGGTCTGGCAGTGGAGGGAGCTAACCTGAGCTCTGGGCCAAGCTTTTCTGAGGCACTCAGCATTTCTAATTCATTTTAATGGGCCCCACCTGATTCTGCTTAACAGAGATGATGATTTTTTTAAGGCATGAACCACCACTGAGTGTTGAGTCAATTCATAACATTAATATATTCTGATAACCAGTTTCTCTCTTGTGAGAGGAGAGGTCAGAATTTTTAAATGTCTCAGTAAAAGCACTTTCACTTATCTTTTCACACAGCCTGTACAATCAGAAATGAATGAACAAATTGAGACCTCAGAACTAAAACTTTAAGCTGCTCAGTTTTGTCCTTCGTTATTGCCCATTTTTTAATAAATAACATGCTAAACACCTATTTTAGCCAGTGTGATATATTTAAAGACAGTGATAAAATATTTAAAATTAGAAACAATGTGTGCCTACAGTATGCTTAAGTCAATGTCTTGTGCTGAAATTACACTTTCCTCAGTACTATTGGAACATTGATAGAGAAAAATTCAGGTAAAGATGAGAATAACCAGACATATATCACCATAGTCTTCCATGAAAGGATTCTCTCATTTTTTTAAGCATCTGGTTTATCAGTGTAAGTTAGGTCAGTGCACAATTTTCTTTATTTTTCCTGTTCTTAAAATCCTCAGCATTACTTTAGGTCACACAAGTCAAAAGTATAGGTGCAATCAAGTAAAAAGATAGCAATCTGTCTTTTTTGCACAAGGGAGTTTGCTGTGTTTCTAGAGGGACGAGGAACTAAAAATCTGCAATTACCAAAATTGTCAAGTACAAGGCAGGAAAAACATAAACACCTGATTTCTTTTCTTTCCTTCATGGCATTAAGTAAAAAGATGAAAATCCCACTAGGCAACAGTGATGGATATTAAAATTACCAACAAATCAAGAAATACTAAGAAATTGTTATGCTATCCATGCACAGTTTTGAATAGACATCACCCAACCTTCTTGGAAAAACATTTTCCTGCTACTCAAGGTCTTTAATTTTCTTCCATTACCAGCTTTTCAGTACCATAAGAATTACAATTTTAGATATAAATAATGTAGAAATAAATTCTGCGTTAGCAGGGAGATAGGGAAACTCAAAAGTCTTTCAATGTGTGATGTTCAATTTATTAATTTTACAGTCTAAACCCTGGCATGGCTGGCACTGAGAAGCACAGGAGTCATTCCTCTCCTCGCTGCAATGACTCATTTCCCTCCGTGACTGGCTGCTTCTCTCTGTAGGGAAGCTTTATTTTCATGTAACACTTAAAACATCTAAGGAGTTGCAGTTCTAGAAACTTTTAAAACTTTCCAGATTCCTATTTAATTCCCTTGGATCAGAAGGTTTTAGAAGCTCAGCCTCCAAAAGCTGGAATACGGCCTTCATAAATAGGAAAAGAGTTGGATGGTTCCAGTCAGGGGGAAAGAAGTCAGGAAACCCTTCCATTTACTCCACCAGTTTTTATTCATCTCACCTATGTGAAGGTGAAGCACCTGAAAAAGGTTCAAAGATCTGAAAAAAATCAGTTGGTACCATCTCTAAAACCAATCAGGCCTTTAAATTAACTGAAGAGGGGCCCTCAACATCTTAGCAACACAAGGAATTACTAATTCTTTTTCCACTATAGTACTTCCAGGACTTGGCAAAGAAAGCAGTTATCAACAGAATTAGTATGTGAACTTTGAGAAGAAATTTTAAAAGATCAAAATGCTATTGAGTGGTTTACAGTATAAAGCCAGCACCAGGCAAAGGAGGGCAGAAAAAGAGAGAAGTGGTCAAAGTTTAATAACAAATCAGACACACCACAATCACTCCAGCTTTTGGCAGGTAAGTGTCTGAGATGAAGCCATCACCATAAGCCAGTCATGGCTGTCTTTTCATTTCCAGTAAGAATAGTTTCTAATCCTTACAGATACATAAAACCCACAGAGCAACAAAAATAAATCATATATGTGCTTGTTGTCAGTTGTAACAACTTATTTTCATCACTGGATTTGCAGCAACTTGTTCCTGCTGTTAAAGTTTGGGTTTAACACCTCTCCAGTCCATGTGGGCCCCTTGAAGGGCTTTGTAAAAATTGGCTGCCTGCTTTTCTAAATCAGGAGTGGCCTTGCTCTTTTGTCACAGGAAAAGATATCAACCCTAATCCATATTTCTAAAAATTTAAATCTATGCTTCTCATTATACCTATTGTAATGCTTCTTTCATAACCATGGGACTTTTAATGTATGACTGAACATACTGGACGAACAGATTTTGTATGTCACCAACAGATGTTGCTGTGACATTTCATCCAAGTTGTTTGACCCTTAAGACATAACAATATTCTTTTCTCTGGCAAGCTGGGATACCAGCTGAATTCCATTATTGATTTACATGACCTGCTACTGTGGCTGCATAGAAAATGCAAGATTCCTCCCTGTAACAGTGCACTTCAAAAAAGACATCTCAACTCTCCAACTGCAAGTCTTAATAACCCATTTTTTTAGTTGTAACAAATGCTTCATTTTATCACTACTACTGATTTTATGTATTTTACATTGTGATACTCACAGATCAGGGGTGCACTTGGCATGCAACTAAGAGACAGCCAGCGTGAAACCCCTGTCTTAACTGTCCTAGAACTTGGATGGTAAACTGATGTAATTATAGCAGCAGGTTATTCTTTTTCTTCCTGTTTCTATCCCTGTCACTTTTCATTTCCACAATCTCCTTCCAAAGTCCTTCTCTTCAACCACTTGAGTATCCATTTCTCCTCTGCTGTCTGGCCTTGATTAAGAAGAAGGATCTCACCAGTTAAATGCTAGGCAATTTCTTCCCTTCTATTCTTATCAAATGAGAAGAATATTAGTTATGGGACCTGGGAGAGGAGCTGGGGTGGTTCTGCCCTTGCTTCATTACCAGATTTTGCTTCTTGGGCAAAGCAGGTTTACAGATTATGCTGTTGTTCCAGTGGGGTGTTCTCTCCCCAAAACACATGGAGGAGTTCTCCCATGCTCAGCAGTGAGACAGGAGTATGAGAAATGGTTCAGATCCTTTGGGTCTCAGAGAGTAGGATATAGGTTGGTGACATGCAGGAAGGTGAGCCAAGCTTGCCTGTCAGTGCTGCTTTTGGCAGCAGACAGCAGCAGGTCAGACACGGTGTCCGTGCGTCGGCTCAGCCACGCACAGCGGGCACTGCCTGCACAGCTGCAAAGGGGTGATAAGAAATGATAGAAATGTAAAGGCCCTGCTAATGGGGCTTGGGAGACCTCACTCATCTGAAGCATCACTGCCCCTGTGCCCCAAAGAATAGCTTCTCTCATGGTGCTGTGGGTTTAGGCTTGCACATGACGCCTGTCTAACCCTCTACCCTCACCCCTTCATTTTTTCATTGTTTGCACAGCATGTTTTGGTCCTTCCCCTTCTCTCAGCCTCTCATCTGCCAGAAAAGAGGTTGACACCACTTTGTATTTTGGTAGGTAAAGACTGGTTGTCTCTTGAGACAGAGAAGAAAAGGAGGGGATGAAAGCAGGGGCAAAACTTGGTGGAAACTCAATGACCTAAATTATCTCACTGGATTTTATTGCTCTATAACAATTGGGAAGATTAATGTTGTCGGCTCCATTTTAGGAGCTTTGACATACATGCATACTTTGGAGTATTTCATAAAGACTAACATAGTAATCTGTTTTAAATACAGCAGACCTTTTGCAAATAATAGTTTTATATTTCTCTGACAAGGTATAATCCACAGTGAAATATATATTTGCATGAATAGCCTTGATCCATTAAGGGAAAGAAAAGGGATTTAGTCAGTAGAAAGAGTTGCAATTTTCCAATATTAATATGCAGATTTAAGCTAAGAGGCAAATAATTTAAAAGCACTACTGTAGTCATCACTAAAATGAAGAATTCTGCTTTGTCATTATATGACTTACAAGCAGAAGGGCATTTTAATAAATCACAACTCCTCCAGTCTCCTTAATACTTAGACTTTTCCTCCCCCATTTCTGCTGATAATGTGAATATCCAGATGATTTGTCTCAAGTGTTGATTCACTCTCCTATTTTTTGAATTCCACTGTAGACTATACTCAAAATGAGTTACACTGTGTATTACAACATATATCAGAATTGAGTCTTTTCTTTTAGAATTAATAAAATCCAAAAGCATATATTCATATGCAGTTACTTTGAAAAGCTTTTTATATCAGTTGTCTCTTTTTTCTCTGAGTATCTAAATTTATCGTCCTTAGGGCGGCTCATGAAAGCCATCTTCTTTTAATCAGAAAAACAATGGCTAAAGCTCATTTCCCTAGGCAACTGCTCTCCTGATGCCTTCTACTCCAAAACCTACCTCCAATGCCTCTGGATTAGATTTCAAATTATTTTCAGAACATGTACGCTGAAAACATCCCAGAGTGCAGTTGGCACACTATCAGCAACGGTGGGAATTTCAAGGCAGGTGGTGTTATTTTACTGTCATGTTTTCTAATTTTTAAACCTTCCCTATGAGAGGTCCAGTTTCACTGTCAGTGCTGAGGTCTCCAGGTACTGTAGAAGGATTTTCAATGGTTCCTCATAGCAAGTGTAACATTATGCAATAGCATTGCAGATGCAGACTCTTTGCCAGTCATAGCTCTGGAAATATATCTACAGTTTTATCAGGCAGATATATCAGGCAGTTTTATTAGGCAGAAATGAGCCAGTTTAAACTTGGCACCCAAAAGCATTTCTTCCCTGCCCAGCCATGGTGCTGCAGAAGTTTCCACCCAGGAGCCAACCTGAGCTGGGTCCTGCACCCCTGGCGGGTGCTCTGAGCACACCTGGCAGGGCAGCCCTTTCCTTGGAAAAGCTGCTCTCTGCCTCCTCAAAACTCTGCTGACTCCTTAAGAACATTTTCCAAAACCTTGTTGCTTTTGTGCTCCTTTTTTTTTTTCTTAAGCATTGAATTGTATCTCTGAGCATCTGAGACTCCAACCTTTATAGAATTCTTCATTTCAACACCAAATTGAGACAACATGGGAGTCTCTTCATCAGTATGCTATTGCTTTTTCAGAGGGCTCTTCAGAATAAAAAAGGCCAATTTTTAATTATAAATAGAATGGATGGATGGACTTGCATTAATTTCATGCTAAAAGGTTATTAAATTTATATTTCAGGTGTTGATACACACTTTACAAGTTTTTGCAAGCAACTACTTCATTACTAAAAATGTTAAGGGTCATATTCAAACAAAGTTTTAAAGAATAATTTGTAAAGCACTTATGTTTGGTATTTTGGTATTATAATCAGACTCCTTTTTTATAGACTCATGTTTTTCATATGTTGCTATATTATGCTAAACCAAATTTTTTAACATTCTCTCACCTGTATTGGGACCATAGTAAATTTACTGGGGTGGAGAATGCAGCAACTGTGATCATGCAAGCAAATAGTTTTATACCTGGAACCTGACATAAGGACAAAATATTCTGTGTCTGTGAAGCTGAAGCAATATGGAAGCACTGGAATTTTTTAGTCAAACAGATGTATGGGGTTTTTATTAGCTCAACAAAGGTTATTGAATTACAGAACACAGGGTGAAACACAGTGACTACCGAGGGAAAAAAAGCAGCAACAGAATCTGTGTTTTTATTAGACAAAGTGCAAAGACTGTAGATAAGGGAGAGTCATGATGACTGAAACCACCTTTTACTTTCAAATGAACCCTGTACAGTGGCTGGAACACAGTAGCAGGATGATTTGGTTAGTTCTGTATCACTGTGTGTGTAATGTTATATAAGCTACCTTGCTGGAGAATTTAATTTATAAAAACTTCAAAGCTACAGCTATATTTACGCATACAGAGACAAATGAAAAAGTGAGAAATAAATATTGCCAAGAGATTCTCTCCTATAAGAATATTCTGCTTCTAGTGTGGTACCAAAATCAGGTGTCTCCAGCCTGAATCCCTACAAAAACCACCCATTGTTGCAAAAAGGAACATATCATACCTTTTTCTGCCTTGCTCCTGTTATGTTTTTCGAGCAGGAGGTACCGAGGGCTTTCAGGAAGAAAAGGCAGAATCACAACTTGTATCAATGATGGAACAATGATTGCTCCAAATAAGAAAGGCCACCGAGATTCCTGCAAATGGATGCAAACAAGAGTCATTAATACTCTCCCAAAGTGACACTTGGAAGAAAAATAGCTTTGATAGGCAACACTGTAATTTTTCATCGTTCAAAGTATTGTGTCCACCACCAGAGTGATGTGTTCCTCCTAAGCTTAGTAAGTGGTTTGAACAATTCCCTCTCAGATCACCTTAGTCAAGGGCCAAGCCCCCAAAGCACTTTCCATTGGCAGTTTTTACTTTACATTCTTTCACTTCAGCAAGGCCTAAAGCACAATGTTCTCCATGGTATGGGATGTAATTCACGCCTCAAACCTGAAACAGGGCCCAAGATAACCGGATAACTCCCAGAAATAATCAGTGGGGTATCTCCTAATCAAACTTTTCACTTGCCCTTTTAGGTGAGAGGGGTGTTTTTAAAAAATTCTCCTGGGATGGGAAAATAACTTGAGAAAGTGTTTTTTCAAACAACATAAAGCTTGAGGTAATTGGTCACCCTAAGAGCCTGCATTACCATGAAGGCTTCAAGACCCTATTTCTTCATTCCTTTTTTCTCTTTAGCTTCCACTTGAGTGGAAAACTTTCTGGAATGTAGGTGAAACAAAAGTGGTTAATACTGTTTATGGACAAACAAAACGGATCTTATTTTAAAAACTAGAAAACTAAGGTCCAGTCTTTAAAACCAGTCAACAATCACATAATCAAAGTTGGTACTGCTTTGTAAAGAGTAACTTAGGAAAACGGGCAGTATAACTTGTCACCTTCATTCCATATCTGCCTGGAATAATTTCCTGTAATATAAACCTCTTTGCTATGTACCATATAAAAAAATTATAGGGTGCCATAATTTTTGACAATACCTCCAGATAAAAATGTTACTCTTGATCAGCCCAACATATTTTCTGAAGGTTTTTTTCCACCATGTCAAGGACGCTTCTTAAAGGAAAAAAAAGCATTTTTTCTATACTGTTATTATCAGCATTTTCCCGTCCTATCTATGGAGACTTCAGTGGAATAAACTTACACTCCTTTTAAAGTCTCCTATAGTGTATAGGAGACTTTATATGTTGGTCACATTTATCTCAAATAACTCTTCTTGAAAGCATTATTTTGAAAAAGTTATGAACAAGACTCTGAACTTACCCTCCACAATCAATAGCAAACCCTGTTACTATAATGAAAAGCCATTTATTTTTGCCATATAACACACCAAGTTTCCTTTATTTCTGTTTTACTTTTTATCATGCTAACTTCTTAAACCTTTAGATAAACTCATAAATACTCATAAATGCTCATAAATATGCTCCCACTTGCCATTTTGGCATGAATTGATAAGAAAGTCACTGAAGCCAGTGGAAACTTCTCCATCCATTTCAAAAGATTTCATGCCTATTCAACATTTTGGAGTGTGTGCTCTACTTGCTTTTCTCCTCATTTACATAATACAATCTTAACTCCTTCCTCCCACTACAGAAAAAAATAGCAGGACAAATATAAGTTTAAAGGATTCATTAAAATTGCTGGAAATCAGATTGAACTAGACCCTCTAAAGAGGCAAAAGGAGGTTTTCATAACCTCTTTAAGAAGGAATAGAATAGGACATGTACAGGGACGGTGCTCAGAAGCAGTAATAAGCTAAAGGCAAAAGACAGTGTAGGTGACTGAGAAGACACTTAAAGCACTTTACCTCAATTGTCAGCAGAAGCACACAGGCACTGCTGGGAGAAATGAAAACAACTACATCCCATTTTATTTCAGGGAAAACTTGAAAGAGCATGAAATGTTTTAATTACAGGGGACCTGATTTCATCACCCGCTCAGAATTGGTACAAATAACATGTCAAGATGGTAAAATTTTCATTTTAAACTGTCACATTATGGATATTTGCTTAGGCTGGAGCATGAAAAACCTGGCTTTGATGTATTTACAAAAGACAGTTAAACAGGAGAGCAAGTTTGACAACCACAGACTCATTCAAAGGTTGATGGAATAAAGTGCAAAGCTGCAGAGACAGAAGATTGGGTGGAAGGGAGGAAGATAAAGCATGGCATGGATTTATCAGCTGCAAATGAAACAAGACTATGGTGCACTGAAATACAGCAAAGAAAATGTTGCCATGTCAGAAAATCATAAGATAAAATGCAGAAAATGGAACTTATTGTAACCATCAAAAGGTGGTAAAGAAAGTGTCATGGGGAAATGTCAACAGGTACTGCCGACAGCTGAACTATGCCTATCAAAATCAATCTATTTAAGCACCAGTTACATTTAGTATTCTCAGCAATTTGGAAGATTTTTGATGAAATGTGAAGACACTCTCAACACAGACTAGGTAAACAATATTCACATAAATAAATTTTAAAGAGAGAACAGAATTGTTAACAAGGCCATGCAACAGAGGTTGGGAAGAAATGCTGTAGTACCCTGGACATGGGCACCCATTGTTTGAAAGATTTAGTGTGGCAAATTAAATATCCCAGTATGAGATGGATAGCAGGAGTAAGGAATTAAGCAAGTGTGACAGGCTTCACTCTCTTTGTTTCTCTCTAAATAATTTCACAGAAACAGAGAAACATAGGATGGTTTGGAAGGGACCTCTAGGATCACCTTGTTCCACCACCCTGCCATGGGCAGGGACACCTTCTACTATCCCAGGTTCCTCAGAGACCCATCCAGCCTGGCCTTGAACACTTCCAGGGCTGGAGCATCCCCAGTTTCTCTGGGCAGCCTGGTCCAGTGTCTCACCACTCTCATAGTGAAGGATTTCTTCCTAACATTTGTGCTAAACCTCTCCTCTTTTCATTTAATAAATGGATTTAAATTATTTATTTATCTATTTATTTTAAAAGCATAATCTAGACATAGATCCCACTCTCATTCCCAGCTCAACCACTACTGCACAGTCAGGGTCCTCATTTGCTCTCTGCCCAGAGTTTGGGTTTCTGTGCTGTGGAGATGCCCATGTCCCCACTGAGCATCCTGACCCCAGCTGCTCCCAGGCAAGCCTCTCCCATCCTGTCTCCTGTCCATTCCAGAGCCAAGGGAAATGCCAATACCCCAGACACCTTCTCCTAGGCTCAGGCTGGACATGGGGTAGCACAGGGCACTGCCCAGCCCTGCTCTGCATCCCTGTGCAGCCACCATGCTGCCTTGCAGGACTGGCAAGGGCTTGGCTAACTCTGCTGCTTGAAATGAGCAGGAGATGGCATCAAAATAAATATTCTTTTCCCCTTTTTAGCACTCAGTGCACAGGATGATCTGAGATCTCTCAGTAAGCAAGTCTATTTACCAGTTACTATTAAATAGTCACCATTTAAGTATTTATTCTGGAATTAATTCCTTGGGGATGGGGTTGTGATGAGTTTACTTCAGTGCTGAGCAACTTATAAACAGAAGAGACCTTTTTCTATAACTTTCTTGTGTAAAATGACATATTTTACCCATTTTGTATGCAGGGAACAAAGAGACAAAAGCCTCTGGCATCCAATGCAAGATACTGAAAATACCCAGGAAACAGTGATTTGGTAGTCTCTTGTTTTTCATTTTCTATAAAAAGCAGGAACACTTTTAAAATTTCAATTTTGCAAAATATAATCACACACAGAGACAGAAATAATTACATCTAGTCTAATTTTTAGATGCCTTGGAGCATCTTGCCTCAGCCTCCTGCTGCAGCTACAGAAGGATGCAGGTCTCTGTGATATTGTGTGTCACATCTGCCAGTCTCACAGAGACACCTAACGTACCACAGGGCATCAAGATGAAACTACCTGCTTATATTCAAGCAATTCAATTTTGTCCTTTCTTGTACAGACTTGGCACAAAAAAAATGGATATCAGAAATATTCCATTTGCCCCACAAAAAAAAAAAAAAAATTGTATCCCTGCTCAGAACAGACTGGGAAAATTTACTTAGGCATGCAAAGCCCAGAATACTGCACAAGTTCAGCATTTCTCTGTTAATCTGCTACCACACCACATTAAACACTCCTAAAAGTAAAGGACAACCACGCTGGCCTGGGGCCAAGGACTGAAAAAGCACTGAGGTGAAACTAATTTCTTAGCTTTAGAACTATCTTCTCTTCCCTTAGTCAAGGCTAAGGCACAGTGGTGATGATAATGTGGCAGCTGAGAAAAGAGAACTTTTGCATCTCAGGCTTCAGAGCAGATACTCAAGTAAGGTGCAAAAATCTGCCTTCCTCTTACCTTCTTTGTACCACTCCAAATACTGCTCTACAATCTCCTCTGGCTGCAGGGGATGCTAATCTCACAGTTATGTCCCTGCTGGACACACTTTTCTCTTTGCATGACCATTTCTGTAACCCAATTTGTCAAAATATATTTCAATAACAGAGTTACAAATTGCTTACCTTCCTGTTTAAAACAAAGGCAACTCAGATAATATGTGTTTTTCACCTCTGTTCTGTACCCAGATGTTTATTTTTACAGGTCACTACTACAGCTATAACTCTGACAAGAACATTACTCAACTATCAGTACCTTCCCAGGTAATAATCAGTACAGAAAATCACAGACTCAAGGCTGTACAAGTCTGATGTAAAATTCACAGAAATCAGCAGGAGATTTTTGTTACTGAGTAAATGGCTTTTGGATAAGAACTTAAAACAGCTTTGAAATTGTCTGGTGTCTGAGTTCCATGATTTTCTCTTCACTGAATGGCGTGTTAGATCATGGAAGTATTGAGAGGGAGAATTAAAGTATCTGTTACAAGTTCCCCAGATGTTTTTTTGTCCAGCTTTTTATTGGAGTAACAGCCAACTTTTTACTGCACACTTATATGGCATAATTTGTCCCCATTTATTCATCTCCAAGAGAAGCAAAAATTTCAGAGTAAAGCAATGGGAAATGGGAAGCTTTCACATAGGATTATTATCAGCAGCCAGCATATATATTTGAGCTGATTTAGGAAGAAATATTAGAGGTATGCTGGAGCTAGACAAAATTTCTGACAAAACTTCCTTTCAGTGATGCATTTAGACTCAGGTTAGCATCCATAAATAACAAAATATAAAAATAGTAAATTAAAATAATTGAGGAGGATAAGACTCAGCTTTTTAAACATGAGAAGATACTATCAATCTGATGCCCTTGGGTACCTCAGATGTCCCTGTGGGACTGGCAGATGCGGCACATAGAACTCCAGGGACCTGCATCCTTTTGGGACTGTAGTGGGAGATGAAGAGGAGTGCTCCAGGGCATCTAGAAATTGCATTAGATGCAAATGTTTTTTTATTTGATTATATTTTGCCAAACTGGAGTTATGAAAGTTAGACTAAGGTATATTAAGGTTAAGAGAAAAACGAACATAAAAACACCCTTGCTGTTTTTAAAAAAATGGAAATTATTGAATATTTCATCTTAATATTTTTTAATGACAAAAAAATCTGGTTTGGATTTAAAAAAAATCAAAACCCAATTAATTTTAACTTGACATTTACTTCAAGTTTAAAAAAAATCCCTCAAAATACTAATCAATAATATAGCTCACATTTTTTTCCTTTTGCCAGCAGTTGCAAAACAAAGACACTCAAGACTAGAAAACACACCCTCCTACTCAATATGATGACTGCATGCTATCTTATGGTGCTTGACCAATCTACCATGGCATTAATGCCCAATTTTTAAAGGATAAATTTACATATTAGGACATGAATTTGTGATAATGAGTAGTTTTACAATGTATAATAGAAAGTAAAACTGAAATATTATTCTTGAAGGTTAAGAACCTTCAAAAATATTTAAGTGGTGGTTATCTCCCAGTGTGTGAAACGCACCTGGAAGGAAGTCACAGGTCAAATTTATTTAGATTTATTTTTTAATAACAGATTTGTAAGTATTATCAAATACTCAAGCACTAAGGAAACAGGAAAATCGGAAATGTTCACTTGGTCCTAAACATTTGAAGCAGAGTCCAACTTACACAGGGTAAGATGAGTTTTATAGACAGACACACTTTGTTTTTAGGTCAGCTACAGTAAATGAAAAAACTCACCTTTTAAAGTCCGATAAAGTAGCAGAACGTCATATTTTAAACATTGGTATAAACAAATGCTCTAAGTTTAGTTACATGTTTCAAATACATTTCAGTGGATAAGGAGAAAATTATAAACTACTGCTATCAGCCTCCATGGTGTTTTGATGTATTTCTTTCCTTCACATCTGTTGAAGGATATCTTTCCAGGAAAGCTTGTCTACTGCATTTCCAACTGACCTAATTAAGCAGAGAACAGCTACACAGAAATCTTCTCAAGAGTCAGGTGAGCACTGTTTCACTGTCTATGAGTAGGAGTCCTCACGGATGATAAACTTTTATCCCAACATTAGATGCTCTGCAATTATTTTTTTTCATTGTTGAGTGTAAATTATATATCTATCTCCACAGCTCTGATTTCCATAACCACACTTTCAGACAACTCCTCTCCTGTAAGATGTTCTCCTTCCCAAATGCAAAACTGCAACATTTCAATATTACAAATAGCCCATCAGCCATATGTTGTTACAACTTTGAGAATTGAAGCCTCACAGCACAACTTTAATGGACTGAAACTCATTTGCAAACATGAAGACACACAGCTGTTTTCCCATGCATTACTTAATGAGCTCTGTACAGAAAAGGGATGAATAAATACTGTTGTGTCTGTCTCGGGGAACCGATAAAAAGTTAATTTATAATCTCCAGTAAATACATAATCTCAACTGATCCACAGTAGAAATAAACAAAGCACCTCACTTAATGTCTCCATTAGAAATTTATCAACTCTACCACATTCCCCCAGCAGCTATGACAGAGTAGACCTCTTCCCATGGGTCCTAATATGCAACAACCCAGAGGGTCCTGGCACTTTTATCAGACCCACCAATGCTGTGCCTGGTGCCTGCACAGCATCTTCCCTTGCCTGGATCAACCAACCCTTGAGTGAGGTGACCTTCATGTCCCTGATCAGCAACTCACAGCTTGTATTGAAGTGCTTGTGCCTTGATAAAAACTTGGAAATTGCTTCAGCAGTAACAAACCTCATGCCTTATGTGTTACTGTGAAAAGGGGATGGAAATATCCCACGGCTAGAAAAAGAAAAGAACTGAGAATATTTGAAAAAGTATTGCCATCTTCAAAATCACTGCTCAAGCAATTCTTAATTGGTGTGTCTGGCAGCAGTTTGCAGTGCAGGCAGACATCAAACACCTGCTGAAATTAGTGACTATCTGAACAAGCACTGAAATATTTTTGGCTTCTTCCTTTCTTTCTTTCTTTTCTTTCTTTCTTTCTTTCTTTCTTTCTTTCTTTCTTTCTTTCTTTCTTTCTTTCTTTCTTTCTTTCTTTCTTTCTTTCTTTCTTTCTTTCTTTCTTTCTTTCTTTCTTTCTTTCTTTCTTTCTTTCTTTCTTTCTTTCTTTTCTTTTTCTCTCTTTCTCTCTCTCTTTCTCTCTTTCTCTTTCTCTTTCTCTCACTTCTTTCTCTCACTTTCTTTCTCTCTTTCTTTCTCTTTCTCTCCTCTCTTTCTTTCCTCTCTTTCTTTCCTCTCTTTCTCTCTCCCTCCCTCCCTCTCTTCCTTCCTTCCTTCCTTCCTGAAATTCCTTTCTTTGTAAGTGTGTTTCTCTGAGTTATTCTTTGCAATATCCCCTTAAAGGATTTGAGCAGCCACTTATAAGCACCAATGTGTCTCCTGTATCCTTAGCAGAAGTTTTAAAACACTCTTCAGGGAAGGCTTTAGCTTTTCATTCAGTTTTGTATTTTACTACATGAATATAAAGCATGCTTCTATGTTTTTAAGAAATACTGTGCAAGCTCAGCAGTCCAGTGAATTGCCAGGGACCAGGGTAACTTGGAGTCACAACCCTGGCTCAACAGCAGAATGGTTCCCAGGAGTACTATGAGACCACCTCCTCAAACACTTGCTCTAAACTTAGACAAATCCTGACCAAAACCCCCTCTCAACTGGGAGCCAGAGCTGATGAGAAAAATTCCTGTTATTTTTCCCAAGTCCTACACTCACCTTTGGTCTTAAGAACTCATTAAGGACTAGCAATTCAAATACTAAAATAGACTCCACAAAGCAGCATGTTTCTACAGATACAAACAGCTTCACCATCATCCAGGTCATTAATGAAGATAATGAACAGGACTGGAACTCTGGGCCACATCACTAATTACTGCCTTCCAAACTAGACTTTGCTTCAGTTCACTACTAGATTTTCAGAATATAACTAGGCAGAGTGAAGATGTTATGGGATTTTTTATTCCAGCCAGATGTTTGAAATTATTACAAAGAAGATACTTCAGGAGTTCAAGTGATGCTGGAAAACGCTAAACTGGTAGAGGCATTTGTCCTACTCTAATGGAAAGTACAAACACCTTTTTATATTCTGTAGACAGCATAAGGAATAGCTGATTTAATTTCCAACACTGCATAAAGCTGTAAGAGTTCACCTGTCTCTTATTGCCACAAGAGCTCTCTGTTCTATACTCTGAAATTCTCACTTGTATTTTAAAGAATAATATCTTTAACTATAGTCACTATCATGGCTCAAGGAGAAGATAAACACACAGAACAAAAGAGCTCATAGAAAAATACTCAGAAAGTGGTTGATTCATACTTTGTGTTATCATGCTAATGTGTCAGATTCATTTCAAGAGCATCTCCAGCAGACCATTTTGCCATTGGTGTCCACCTGCAGGCTTCAGGTCCCTAGAGTGATTTGGAATTGCTTTCTCTACTCATCTATAATTCACTGACAGTTTTTAAGGAATCCTTGAATCTGAGTCAAGAGTCTTAGGAAGAAGGATCAGTTAAAAAAAAAAAAGAAAAGAAAAACAAAACAAAATCATGCTGAAAATGAAGCTTTGACAAGTAAAATCAAAGCTTATTTTCAGAACAGCCTTCAACTGCACAGGCTGTACAACCTATCCCATCACTGTCTGTTTTTGTGCAAGTGAAGGAGTACTTTTAAAAGATCTTGGTAGAGCAAAACAAAACATTCCTATATAAACTTTCCTAAATACACAGTTATCTGTTGCATCAAATACATCATTTTAAGAAGTTTGATAAAGAAAATGAGAGTATAACACAGCATCTACAGAAGTTTATAGTTTTATCACAGCTATTCCTCAGCAAGCCTCACTTGTGCAAAAAACTAACTTGAAAGGGATTCATCACAAAGATGTTTCCTTACTAGACATATTGTACAGTGTCTATGGAGTTAATTGGTCCTTTTCCAGATTTAGCTCAATTTGCTGCAGAAATCGATATTGATATTTATGTCAGTAGCAGAATTTCTTTGCTAAAATAATGAGTTACGGGGAGGACATTTTGGCCAGTGTCACTGTGTACCACAAACCTATTTCCAGCTAAATCCCTTTTTAAAAACAAATATTCTCTAGCCAAACATGAATTAAAGCTGCTAAAAATCCTGAAAAAAAAGTTTAATTAGGCTAATTCACATGTCTTCTATGACAAAGACAACATCCAATTAATAAAGTTTGTAACTCTAACCATGTACACAAGATTTGTGCAATAAATTCCAAGTGCTTTTAAAGAAAGATTGAGAAGAGTCTAGAAAAGACAGCACGTCATTTCAAAATGAATTCTAAACCTTCTCTGGTGCACTTTGGTTCTGATGCACTCATGCTTTGAGTGTTTCCCCAGCATGGGGTTACCCATAAGAGCTGTCTAACCCCGATTTTTCTCCTCAAGAAGCCACTTTCCAAATCCGATCATTGTTGCTCACTCCTGTACCTTGTACTGCTTGATTACACTCTTTTTAAAACAGAATGACCAAACCTATTCTACTTGCAACACTCAAGAGATGGACACTCAGGATCTTTACCTTTTTTTGTTTGTTTGTTTGTTTTTGCCTTGAAACACTAACACAGCAAATGGATTCATTCAGGAATTGTTCCCCTGGTGAGTCTTAGGACGCAAGCAAAGCAAAGTTTTTAGGGTAACATGCTATCCACTAGGAAACAATGCAACCATGCCATGTAGTCAGGCAAGCTCCTGTGCGCATGGCCTAGAAACACTTGAAATTTTTAAAGTAGGGCTGCTGAAGTAAACAGATAAAAACCAAACTCTGTTTGTCCATTGGTGTGCCAATGGGAAGAGCAGCTGTTCAGCCAGAGAAGCAGGCAGAGCTGGCCAGCCCCTGGGGCCAGCTCCAGGGAAAACAACTGCAGCTCGGCCGAGCCTGACGCACCAGGCACAGGAAAAGGGGCTCAGCGCTGGGGTCTGAGGAAAGCATGGCAAAGGCAACTGTTTCAGCTTTACCATCCTGTATCAAAACACACACTGTGAAACACTTTTTTCTCTCTGATATTGATACACAGATGAAAGAGATACTGAAGCTCAATGTTTATTGAAAAACAAGAACACTGTGACTACTGCAAATGGATTCAGAAACTAAATCCTCTATAATTTAGGGAAAGGTTAAAAGCCACTTTCATTAAACAACAGGAAGCCACAGAATAGACAGTTTAGAATGTTTAGAAGATGTTACCATGCTAAGGAAAAACCTGTGGAGCAGGACATTCCCTGCAGGAGGAACTAGATGAGTTAGCTAGAGTGATACCTAAAGTTACATGGAATGTGTCAGAATCAGGCCAGACAATATTTCCCCAAGACAGTAAGTGTAAATTTGAACTTTCAAAACTGAAGCTGACAGTGCGCTGGCCTTTGCTTTGCAAGAGCAATCTGTCAGGAAAAATAGGCTGGGTGATTCAATTGCAGAATCACAGAAACAGAGGGAACAGAAATACCTGAAGGGCAGTGTTTGAAGACGTGACAGGTCTAAGATAGTTCGTCCTTATTTTATTATCTGTTTTTCTCCTTCAGTCAGATATATGGAAAGCTGCACATGCTGTACAACCAAAAATGGCCTGAATTAAATAATTGTGTAGCCAGCAGCAATAATCCAGCGCCCATACTACAGCAGATAACATCATTGCACACCTGTGGGCCTGCACCAAGTTGTCACCTACAGATGCCATGGCTTCCTGAAGAGTTAAGGACTCTGGCTTACAGAACACAGGATGCCAGCACGGGAAAACAAGCACACAGCTCTCAGCTGGGGTGGTGGGGAGAAGCAGGTCACCAGCACGTGAAGTCAGCGTGCTCTGTACTCTGATCACCAGCCCCCTTTACCGTGGTGCAATTTCCCAAACCTCAGGAATTTTCCAGACCTGTAGGAATCAGGATCTTGAACAAAAAGCATAGCTGTGATTTGTTGGATGGGAGGCAGTTAGGACTGCGGAAAGCAAGATTATCGAGTCACTACAGCAGAGGACTGTGACTGCAGTTATCACAACTGGAACTTTTCTCAAATAATCACTCTTGATAAGCATTGCATACTGAAGAAACACATTCTAAAATTAGTGCCTTTGGAGACAAATACAATAAAATTCTATATATCCAGAATAAAAAAATTGCCTGTATTTAGGTGTTGCAATCTTCATTAGATTGTAATTTTTTTTGTTCCATTTGCTCTTTTATATAATTTAAAAATTGGACATAGTCGTGTTTGTCTAGTTCATGTCAATATGGCAGGACACAGAAAATAATTAAATGCATTTCTGCAATACTTCAGACAAAATATTCCCAGGAAAACCAGGAAATACTTTATATAATTCTGTTTTTTTAAAGTATTTTTTTCATCTGGGTTAGCTGTATAATCTTGTTCTCCTAGGCTGGAATTTAAACCAGGAACTATTGGAGACAATGGCTTACAGGGTGAGAAGGAGATTAAAGAGCTTGTGTTACTAGAGGAGATGAAGTTTAATCTGAAACACAAAGATCACAAGTCATAGGGGGAGGAGAGAGGAAGCACACTGTAGAAGGTGGTGAAAAAAAAAAACCAGAAAGGTACTAAGGAATAAATAACAGCTGATCAAAAGAATAATGAGAATAGGTTGACAGAACTGGTATAAAAGGTATTAGAAGGAAATGAGAAGATTGTCAATCCTCAGCACTTCAGTAGAAAGCTTGGGAAAACAGAAGGAATAGAAAACAGCCAACCAGCCTTAAGCCAGTAACCAGCCAGAGCTGACACTGCCCCTCAGCACTGCACCTGGGGCTGCCCACGTCCCTCCTGCTGCACCTTGACCAATCTTGACAAAAGAAAGATTGCTAAAAAATCAGTTTAGGGCTCCTTAACATACTTGATACAAAAAGCAGTAAGGACTTTTGAATTGCCTCAAGTAATACTCTTTGCTTTAGAGCTATTTTTTATCACAATTTCACATTTAAAGAAACACTTTTGCATTTGATAACAGAGGAAATCAACACTTAGGTTGTTAATAAGTGCTTGTTAACACTATGCCCCTCAGCCAACATAAACACTTTCCTTTTCTGCAGAGAGACTTCTACAGAACCACTTAAGGCAACAACCTCACATAATTCACATAAATGCATCAAGCTCCAATTTAAAATTTTAATTTTCTGCTCAAGTTACTTCAGCCAGGAGTCTGTTCCAAACATCACTCTGATGAATTTCAGCGTGCAATTATTCACAATATTTATAGAAAATCATTATTGTAGCCATATTTTCTTTGAGATTAAGCCACTCTATTCTTTGTTTCTTGTGTTAACAAGGTGCAGTCAGTTCTTGTCCCTTCCCTCTGTTTACTTGACCACACAAGCAATATTGCTGTCACCTCCTCTTACAAGAAGGACCTCAGTCATGCTGACAGCCATTCTTATGTCCATCCCTTTTTCAAAGAGTCTCTTCCAGCAAGACACTCATCTCTGTTTTTGTCCCTCCGTTCTTCAAAATCATCAATGCTTAGATACAATGGTTAACAACCTCAGATATTTGCTCAGTTTACAAGTAATAGACGCATGACAGGTCTCAGCAGAAATCTTATGAAACCATGACAGAAGACAAGTATTTGTAAGTAGTATTATTTACAACAAATTCTGATAAGAAACAAACAACAACAGAGCACCAAAATACAAAACTACCTCCCACTGAAGGAGTTGCAATGGGAACTCCACAAATGTAGGGGAAAAAATCCTGGCTTGACTGAAACCAAGAGAAATGAAAAGAAAAAAACCCACCCACATACCCAACTAAAATATTCAAGCTGCCTCCAATAAATTGGTTGGAAATATTGTGATCCACATCAGCCAAAACTTTGCTTCTTTTACATGCTGATGTTACCTATCTTGAGAAAACTAATTCTGTAGATAAAGCATATTTCTTCCTACATAATGTCTGTCTTTAATGATGTGATATTAATTAACTTCACACTAAAGGAATTTGTAGAAGCAGAAACACTACCTCCATAATTTGGTAGCAACAACAACAGTGATGAAAGGAAGCCAAGAAGAGAAATAAAACCAGCAATAATGAGCTGAAATCAAGGAATAAGAATTTTCATGACACCTCAACTTTAAAAGTGTATGCATGTTTCAAAAACCCAAATTAAAAAAACTCCTGCTACATAAGGGCTGCCATACTCTAATCAATCAAATTGGCCTCTTGACATTTCATACACTTGTTTGTAATGGACTGGCTCCCAAGCTAATTGAAGGGACATCTGTTGAAGTCACACAATAAAAGCCATTTTAAGTTTTTTCCTAAGATCTATTGCTTTGTATGGGCAGGGGAGAAATCAATCCTTCAATGAAGGGTAAATTGAATCAAATAATTTGCCTTCAGGAGAGCTGAACAGAATAAAGGGACAGAATAAGAAAGCTGGTCACGCAAAAATAAAAGTGTCAGGGAGGATGGTATCATGTATTTACAAAGGAATTGCCTTTGGATGGACAGAGAAGGAAAAGCTCCTCTCACTTTCCAACTCCTTACTACTTTTTCTGGCTAACAGAAGGGATTCTGTGTTCAATTTTCACTGTGAGAGGATATGCTGCAGACCTTTCCTCCACACTGCCTCGAAGAATCATCTCTGAATGGAAAGCGCCTGGTCAGATCAGATGACCAGCATGGTTCCTTCCAGCCTTACCCATTGGGTGATTCTGCATTTCCAATTGCCAGCCTGAACAAAACTCGTGTTCATTTTTTCAGAGTAATGATGACATCCAGTGGCCACCAAGTTAATCTCAGCCTATGACAGCAAGACAACCTCTTATCTGAATAGATAATCTTTCCATAGAGGTGTGTGTTAACTCTGCTCTTCTATCACTATGTCTAAGAGCAGGGCAAGTAAGGATTGCACTAAAAGGAACACTATAATCACTAAGCAAGCATCTTTCTATTCAGGTTCTCATAATAACTCTAATCAAACCTTTTTCAGCTCTATCTCACATTGGAAAATTAGAGATCAAAAATATAAAAACTCTTAAGCATTTCCATGGTGTCCAAAGAAACTGGAAACTAAAAAAAATAGATGTACATCAAGAAAGGGGGAGAAGGAGATCTGCATATGGACACACACAAGCCACTCAAGCTGTTGAACCTGCTGGCCACATCTACCAAACTTAGCCATGCTTTTAGAAGACATGGAGGAAACTACTTTTCAAAGTGCTTCAAAACGAAAAAGAAATATTTCTGTTTTCCACTTCTGTGAAGAATCCAGTCACAATATGAAAATATGACACTTAGAGCATGCTTGTGTTCTTTGATAGAAGAGGTCTGTTAAATACTTACTTGCCCAAATATTTCTGGTAGATGAAAATATGACACTTAGAGCATGCTTGTGTTCTTTGATAGAAGAGGTCTGTTAAATACTTACTTGCCCAAATATTTCTGGTAGTCCCAAAACCTGACCAGTGAAAACACCGATGCAAATGAAAATCGCTGTGACCTGACCCAATGAACCACGGATTTCCTTAGGAGATATTTCACTCAAATACATGGGGAGGGCACTTAATGAAATGCCTACAAAAGAAGAACAAAACCCATATATTAATTCAAAACATATTTATTATGCCAGGTATGCAACAAATTTCTATTGAAAGGAGCCTGAGTGGTAATCTGCTCACAAGGGTGGCATAAAAACATGCAAGGAACAAAATTATATCTATCCATACATAACATGAATTATTTTCCCTGCATGTCTAATTACTCTCACACCATTTAATAACAATGGCATTGATTATCTGTTACAGATCTACAGCAATGTGCGTAGGCTGCTTTTTGATGTGGAGCACCAAAGGTTACTCAGAGATGAGAATCTCCAGAACCGATTTTATATTTTAAATTTGCTCATCCCAAAGCAAGCAAAATCATGTTAACACTGGTGTGGGTAAGGGGAAAAAAGCCCAGTGCACCAGTCAGACAGAGCAGACACTGTCAGATGAAGTATTTTTACTGTAAACAGTATTAGCAGATGTTCTTCTCAATACAGGTTTATTGTTGCAATGAACTGTTCACAATAGACATAAAATAAGAGTCGGAATGCTGTTTAAAGCCAGGAACATAACAAACAAATGCATGACCCTGGTCAGTATAATGGCAATGTTTGCACAGCTCCAGAAGTTCGGTTGCTTGATGGTAATCTGGGATAAAAATTAGCAGAAACCCTTCCTTCTAGCTGCCAGGTTATTCTGGTGCTGCAGTGCCCTCATGGTTTACTTTCAAACTGGGAGGACCATATTGCTAGGAACAACTGATGAAGTACCAAACCTTCCCTAGTCCTGCAGGTATTAACATGGGATCCAACAGCTGCCAAACACAGCAAAAAGCAGTGTTAATAGCAGAATACATTCTCCTAGTCAAGGGATTTTCGTGGCATGGAAAGAAATACATTCTACCATGGCTGGAAGAGGAAAGGTGGGGAAACAACAGCTTTGTTAGCAGTGGTGAGCATCCATCCTAGTGTCTCCTCCAAACATCAGATCCTCCAGCCCTTAGTGTGCCATTTTGTCCCAGTGAAATCAGTGTGGCTATTGCTAGTCCCTGGAATACCTCTTTGATGTAAAGCAAAATCTGGCAGGGGAAGAGGAGACAGTGTGTGCACAGCACAGGCATTTCAGACATGTAGAGTGTGACCAAAGCTGACCTGCAGTGTGTGCACAGCACAGGCGTTTCAGACGTGTAGAGTGTGACCAAAGCTTACCTGCATCCACACCCATGATGATGCGGCCCAGGATGAGCATTTCAAATGACCCAGCCAGCAAGGACAGGGACATCAACAGTGCAGCTGCCACTGCAAACACATTATTGAGCACCAATGTGCATTTCCTAAAAGGCAAAGATGGTTTAGGTAGATACTAGCATCCTGGCAGCTAAATGTAGTTGGAAGCACACTAAGCTATTATTCTTAAATATCTGTAAATAAAAAGTGCCTAACAAACACTGCCTCTTAGATGGGTGGAGTTCTGAAAAACAGCACTATACCCACGTGAGTACAGTTTCAAACCTACACCACAGATTTAAAGAAAATATAACATAGATAACTAAAGAGCTGATCTTCAACAGCACAGCAAGGAGCCAGCTTATGCATCCTAAAACCCAAGTGCCAAGTCTGAGGCTCTGTACATGAATATAAATAAGCATATTCTGGATAGATGACTGTATGGAGAACCCAAAGAATATACTTCAAATAGCAATAAGCTGATATAACTACAGGCACTTTATTGCTGCATACAGTTTTTGACACTTCAAGGGCTTCCCAACTGCGACATCACCTGTGTCATTAAAATTCATCCTTAAATTCTCAATTTTAAAACCATACTTTGAGGAAAATTACTTCTTACTTGTAGAGTTAGGAAAAATGTTTGGGCTCATTCAAGTAATGCAAATCAACGCTTTTCTAAACATTATTGGAATTAATAAAAATACAGGTTTACATATTTCTTCCCCACTTTAAAATTATTTCATTCTATAACACTGAAATAAAACATTAGGGTTTTATTTTTCAAATAAAAGAAATACTCTTTATGGCAAATTATGACTTTGTTAAAAAGCTTAAACCAGATCACAAAAATGTATTTTAAAATTTTCAAAACATCTAAACTTTTAATTTGTGAACACCCTAAATCCTTTAAGTTTTCATCTCTCAGAACTTTCTGCTCAAGTTTGAGGGATTAATTAAAAAGAAGAGGAGTGACCAGGAAAGCTGTCTATCCCTTTCCTTTCTAGAGCAGGTGACAACTGTCCCACCAGTTCTAATTTTTTTCAATATGTCAGTATTAACAGGAAATTTTACGCCCATTGAAAAAGTCACCCAACTTCTCTCAACAGATGCATCCATTTTTGAAAGGAAATATTTTTAACACTTGTATTTTTAATCACATTTCCTGCTTTCTAAAGAGTTTTGAACACTGAATGAATAACATGGCTTGAAGATAGAAAAATGAGATACATTTCATTCAAAGTCTATACAGCACAACCATCAGACTGATGACTGTAACTGTTTAGAACAAATTTTTCAGATGGATATACACTCTGAGATGGCTGAGAGGATACAAATAATGACAAAAATGGAAAGAAAATGTTCATTCAGGTCAAACAAGTCTTATCTTATTCATCTGGAGATATTGCTTTTTTTCTCCATTAATTTAAATAAAAACTATAAAATACATATTTTTGAGAATAAGTTGGCCAGCAAACCCTTATCCTATGCAGCTGAGAAGAGAAAAGCACAGCCTAACTAAGCATGATAAAAACAAAGATTTTGGCAGAATGAAAAGGGAATGAGAACAAGAGAACACTCTATTTAGGGTGTTGCTATGGAAAGCAGTGTCTGTGGCGAGGTTCTGGAAGTGCTGGGGCTGCAGGGGCGGCTTCTGTGGGGAGATGGAGCGAGGGTGTAACAAGGTCAGCGGAGGAGAGGGTGATCCAAGTGTGAGCAGGGACACCTCAGAGGGACTTTGGTCCATGAGGACCCACTCTGGAGCTCAGGGGAGTGAGGAGCAACTCAGAGGAGCTGCTGCACACTGACCCTGGGCCCTTGCACTGCCCTTTCTCCCACCAGAGGCACTGAGTGTGATCAATGGCTGTGGTACCACGAGCAAGGAGAGGAGCCTGGTGTGACGCTCAGCCTCTCCCTCCTCCTAGGGAGACCCTAGAAGTGACCTAAACACCCCCTTGAGCATATTGGTCTGGGTGCTCAGGATTAACAGCAGAACCTCTTTGTTAGAAGAGGAGAATTTAAGTTACAAAGAGTTAAAGCCACATCTGAACTTGGGAATTATGTTTATGTGGATGAAGGTTCCCTTTCAAAAAATTACTTTACATGTCACTTGAAGTAAATAGGGCCTAGGAATCCAGTAATTTGGAATTTATGTTTTTAACCTTACAGCAATATGATTCAAAAGTGTTCTTTTAAAATCATGCATTATTTCTGACTAGTGCTTTTAATCCCCCTTAGCTCATTATTCTGTGTCAGTGTAAATGGAGCTCAGCTTCATCATAGATACAACCCTCCAACCTACACTTGAGCAATTTAGCAGCAAAGTATTTTATTGTTCTGTCAACATTTCACTGTGTGCTCCTCAATTACCATAATGATGTGTCAGTCTGGGTTCCTAGACCAGACAAACACTGCAGCGTGAGCAGCAAACTCAAGAACCACTCTTTGGTGAGCAGCCTTTATTCACCCAGACCCTTCCCATCTCTGCTCCAGCACTCTGTATCTGTAACAGAGCTGTTTTCATGGCTTAATGGAGATAAACATCATAAACAGGGGCAGAGTCTGCAAGTGTAAAGCTCTGCCCTGGAAACCTGACCAGCTCCAGTGGAAGTGTATCTACAGCAGAGATCAGCCACCATTTTAACAATTATAACAATTTAACAATTTTAACAAACCTGTACACAACGCTGTTCCAATCTTCACTGAAAATTCTAGCCTTCTGTGAACCCATTTTTACTTCACTTTGTTTTAATAAAGACTCAACTATTTTCTGAGTATTAATCAGTCTGAGTCAGGCACAGTTTCATATTTCTAGCAAGTATGTTAAAGCCAAATGCATGATTTGGCAGAAGAAATTGAAAACCCAGAAAAATAAATAATGTAACTATGGAAAATATTTAAAAATTGAAAATCAAGTGCTGAAGTGACTAAATAAATTCATGAAAAATTGGTAACAGCTAAGAATACTGACTTGCTGTAAGCATGAAATGGAGGAACCTGAAAATACACCCTTTGAGATGAAATATGATATATGGACAGGTTGGGAGAATGAAAAATAGACCTAGGAAAGTAAAATGTAATGGAAATAGTCAAAATGTAAAACAGGAAAGTAAGAACACTAAAGGTTTACACTTATATTTAAGCCTCAATGATGATGTTCTCCTGTGATTTAATGGACTAAAAATATCAAATAATATTGAATTTACAGTTAAGAAAAATCCAAATGAGCACTTATGATGAATGCTACAATGGTGGGGTTTTTTTCCATGCCCTTCTAAATATGGATAAATTATAAATGACCTTTCAAATTCTATTTGAAAGACTGTATGACACAAAAACTTGACAGAAATACCTAGTTAGTACCTGCAGCAAAAATGCAAACACACACCAACAAACATTCCTAAAATACTCATATTCTCTACGGTCAAGACTTGGTCAAATACTGCACTGTACAGAATGGATGGCATACCCCCTTCTTGGGGAAGGCCATACAGGAACTTCATCCTAGTCCAGTTCTCCAAATTGTACTTTGAGTTTACACAAGGATTGAAAAAAGAGTAAATTTTTATTACCATGACAGCAAATACTGATAAGAAGCAAATGAGATATGTTGATAGCTTTGTTTGTTTACAGTAACATACTCAGTAAACTCATGAAAAAAGATTGTGCCAGTCCTTTCTGAAATAATTTCTATTTTATGTATTTTCCTTTGGCATACTTGACAAGTCACACTCCTTGAGATCTCAACCCACTGTCCATTCAGAGCAAATGGCTTCTGTGACTCAAATGATGCACAGTAAGTTTTTAGAATTTAAATTTTGCTTTGTTTTGTTTTGCAATAAAAGTAAAACCTTCTAGGGAGACTAAGTGAGAAACTACTTTAGAAAATGCAAGTTTTCCAAAACACCTACCTTCCAAAGAACTTCACAATTGGGGTAACAATAATGGCACCCACAAGGCCACCGATGGCAAAAATGGAAACGGTTATGGACCAGAGGAGTGTCAGCGTGCCTTCATCCACTGAGAAGCCATATCTCCTCTCCCAAGTTTCATTGTAAAACTTCTTGATATACTGAAAGAAAGTAAATAATAAAAATATGTGCAAAAAAAAAAAAAAATCACACACTTGAGGAATACAACTGAGAGAAACAGAATTAAAAACCCAGAAAACCCACAGTAGCTTTCTTGAAGGAATCACTCTTGCTCTTCTGTCTCCCTCCTCCAAAAAATGGGTCCTCATTTATAGATAAAACTGCAGTAAAACTAACTGAGTCAGTCCAAGCATATATACATATAACTACAAGGCAGTACCAAAACCAGATGGGGGAAAATCTCCACAGGCAGCCAAGAGTGTCCAGGATGAGATCACCCTTTAGCCTTTAACTTGCCAAAGTTTACACTCTTCCTCTGCTTTCCTCATATGAGCACAACCACAGATTTTTGAAGGATGCCTTCTAACAACTTCCCTTCCCTGATGTTTAATTAGACTAAGTTCTTCATCTTTTTAAAAGGTAAAGATGTTATAGCTCCAGGACAGAGTTTTAACACAGTCTCTGTTTGACTGCAGAGACATCTCCTATTTACTTTCTCTTTAGTCAAACTTCCTTGGTTTTGTGCTGCTCCTGTTTCAAAACCAAGGGAATGCCACTGTGGTGCCTGATGCTCTGGCAAGGATACAGTACCAGCAAGTTGCAGTCACTACAGCAGAGGGGCACAGCACACTTGGGAAAAGCTCTCAAGCTCTACAGTATCAAAACTTTAATCTTATATCTTTAATTACTGCTTCCCAGTTTCTTCTCAGCATAATAAGCCACTACATTTTCCCTGTCCAAACTAGGAATTTCAAACTTTGCCTAAATTCCAGCCTTGGACACATGAAATATTCTATTTGAGGGCTTTTAGCAAACTAAAATCATCACCTCTCCATCTACAAAATACCTAAGAAAGGTGAAGGTGGAATATAAGATTTCTTGTCTTCCATCTATCAAATTTCTATTAAACTTTTTGTGCCCTGAATTAAAAGGAGAGCTGGGTTATTTCTCCCATCCCATCTTGAATGTTTCTAAACAGACAGGGAAAAAAACATTTAAAAATAATCTTAAAAATAAAAAGACAAGTAATTTTGGTGCTTGAATCATTTAGAAGTCTCAGAGTAAGATTCCAAATGAATCTGCCATTAAATCAAGTAGTAACATCTTAGTTCTTTAACACCAGCACTCAGATTATATTTAGATTCAGACATCTTCTTGTCTATCTGAAATTATTTTCTGATAGTAATGATTACTTACAGAAAACACTTTTAGAACACTATTAGCATTTCTTCTTAATGATAATGGCTAAAAATAGTATGTAAATTACTCTCCCCTTGTGTTATGACTAATTTTCTCAGCATAGCTTAGTTATTTACAAGGAGACATCAAATAACTGCAAATATTCAAGAAAAGAAAGTACAACCTAAAATGGGCACTAGTAACAGATAGATGGATATTCTGACATGCACTAGCACCTCTCTCTGGACTCCTATTATTGCCAATAAATAGGAAGCTAATAAAACACAGAAGTTTTCAGAAGATGCACATGAAGCAAAACAAACCTGGTAAAACAAATCCACTGGATTTGAATCCATTAAATTCTGCGTAAAAGCTCCCTTGGGGTTTTGGATCAGGTGTCTCAATAACACTAAAAGCATAAACCTGTATACAAAAAAATTTAGCCCCTAAACAAAGCCTACAAAAAATGGTGGCTGACTGATATCAGTATCTTATTTTCTCAACTGCCCCACTTCATTATAATAGTCATGCTGGGAGGAGAAAGAAAAGAGGAAATAAGGAATATATAAATTTATATATATATGAATTTAATGGATATATTTTATAAAGAAGATAAATATTTTCCTTGTCTTACGCCTATTTAGAGAGGTCATTCACACACAGTGACAACTACAGAACCAGCTGCCACAGCAGGCTGTATGTTTGTGCCACAGGAACTCAGAGCTGCAGCCTCCTGCAGGAAGAGGGCAAGGGCTGCAGAGCAGAAAGTAGCAGGGACTTTGCTTCCCTCCCAGAGCACAAAGCACATCATTGTTTCACAGGCATTGCCACAACCAGCCTATGAAATGAACTGTAGAAATCCAGCTCAGAAAAAGACAGCTTCATCTTGTATTCAATTAAAGCTTTTGTCTTCCTGTTGCCAAATGGTCCCATATGTTTTTAATAAATTCTGGTGACTCTTTGAACAAGCCCATGGAAACTTGCAATTCTGGGTTTCTCAGGGAATCATACCTGTGATGGGCCATGCTCTTTCCCACAGAACTACAGGGAACTGAGTGGGAAGCAATCTCAGCTCTGAACAGAGTATGTGCAGCTTATTTTCCCCTTGCAACAATCAGGAAGTTAAACTAACTCTGCCTCATGAGATGACCTGAAATAAAGCCCAGCAGTGAGAACTGTAGGAGAGTTTCCCTGTGGTTTGATGAGCTGACACAATTTGTGGCACTGAAAGAAAATGGGCGCAAGAATTTACATATAGTTCTTCAACACTTCAGTCTTAAATTTACTCCCTTCACTCCATCAGCTCCTGCTGACATGCTCAGTTCAAGGATCCTGCAAACATTCTGTGATTTAGTCAGCTGTCATAATCAAGCCTTTTCTCACGACTTCTCAAAGGATTATACAGTCCTCCTCTAAGGCTGGAGGACTTCAGCATCAAGAGGATTTGTACTGGGGTAAACAGGGGAAGAGCATGCCCAGCATCCTATAAAGAGAAGGACAATCTGACAATGTCAGCTGTGAGCTGCATGTCACCACAAGAAATTATTCTTCCTACCAAGTTTATAAAAGAAACACGGCTTATAACTTATAGGAATTACTGCACTCCCAGTATAACATGTTACAAGGCTGCTTTTACCTACAGCTACAAGATGCTCAGCTTTGGTGTTTCTGTCATCTCACATCATTCCCAAAGGGTCACCTTGCAGCAGACAGATTGAGTCACATGCAGGAGAAAACAGATGGGGCAAAGGTTCCTTTTGCTGTGCTGCAAGAAGCACAGCTTTGATGTGGCTCCCTGCTGCCCACCATGGCTGTGACCTCAGCCTTTGCTCCTCCCTTCAGCCTGGTCACTGCATCTCCAGGGACAGGGACAGGAAAGTGGTCTGTTGTAGGCAAATGGATGGCACACATCAATCCTGGAGCTGGAGAGAGGGCCAGAGGACAGAGTGGTATTTTCTTCTTGACCTACACAGCTTCCTTGTCAGCAGGACTACTCCTTAGGCCTAGCTAAGGTGTGGTTTAACATGAATAAGAGTTATGAAGTTCTCAATCAAACACTGAACACCAAGGGAGACTTCATGCATACCTGTAATGGTACGACCAAAGCCATCACCATAAGTGCCCAGTTTCAGCACAAAAGCCACACTAAAGATTTCAAACAAAACCAGACAATCCTGGAAGTGCTATTAAGCACAAAACCTGGAATTTAGCATTTTGCACAGGGCTGCATCTTCAGCCTCCCCAATCACACCACTGTAATCTGTCAATCACATGTTTCAAAGAGAACTTTCTGAGTGCTGCCAAGGAGCACATCCCATCATCCTTTCTTTCCCTTACTCCTCCAGAAAGTAGGAGAAAGCTCTGTGTTGTATTGCACTAAATAGTCAGGACAGTCCATTTTTTAAATGGTACTTAAAAATTTAGAAATTGGCTTGTTCTCACTGCTCTGTTGACAGCCCCAAGGCAGTGCAGGAACGATATTTCCATCAGGACAATCAATACCATTGCTCAGAGAATTGCAGCTTCTTGCTGATTTTTTCTAAGCTGTTTTAATCCTCTGATGACTGCACGGTGAAGTGATGACTGGACATGTCATGCTAACATCCAGTTTTCCCAGCCTTGAATAACTAGTATATAAAAGGAACTTGAAGAAAACTCTCAGCAGTTATGAAGCAAGTAATTAAAGATTTCTATAGGTTGAGTCTCTTCCTGTTCCTTTGGGTCAGCAGTTTACCAAATAAAATCCACGTATAGAACAGAAATATTAAAAAATGCTGCTTTTGTTATTTGCATAAATATTGCATCCTACTTTAACATGAAAAACCTGCTTAAGTATAAATCTAGCAACATATTTTAATAGGAGATTTTCATAAAAGAAGAAGCTTAGCTTTGGAAACGAACTGTTTTGGAAAGGAACTAAATATTGGGCACGGTTTATTTCCAATATTTACGAGCCACTTTTCAAAATAGTGTTGCTTGCCACTCCACTGAATTGCTTCCTGCTGTGCTTGACTGAATGGAGGGTCTCTAGACAGCCGATGTAAAAACAAAATATTCAGATTTCCATTTGTAATAACTGATATTTTAATGGAATACCCACCATTTTTGTATACTGATTTCACAGTGCCCTATTCATCAAATCTATCCCACATATTTCAGCCAATAGATGAAGAAGTTTAGAATTCAGAACCAAACAAGACATCACAACAGAACACAGAAGAGGCCACCCATTATTTAAGAGGAAACCAGAGGCATTTTTTACAATGTGGGAATGAAATGTTGTGCAACCCTCTAGAACTGGACGACATGAACAGAGGTTGCTGAACATGTGCATGCAGCCACTGAATACTCACCAGTCAGATATTGCAAATGCTTTATCACATAAAAGTGTGCAAGAAGAGTCATGATTAGCCTGCACCTGGGAGAGTGAGAAGCAAACCATGTGCACCCATTCACCTCAACAGCAGCATTTAGCTCTCTGACACTGTATTTATGTGAAAACACCATGGGAAGCAGAAAGAAAGTTTTGGGCAAAGGAAAGTTACTATATGAGATTTAATCTCTTTCTACTATGCAATCAGGAGGACTATAAAGGCACTATGCTGAGGAGAGAATAGTTGGACAAGGCTGCCCTCTACTGATATTAAATTCCACTTTAGCCAGTCACTTACCCCTGCGGGAGCGTTCACCACCGACAGGTTGTAACCGTAAAGAAAAGACGACCCAAAAGCACCAGTTAAGGAGGCTACAATTAGACTCCCAGACCAATTCTGCAAAACAAAGAAAAGATGCAGTCATTGCTAATACACTCAAAATTAACATACCTCAGGTTTTAAACACCCTTTTGCTATCTTGCACAGCTCCTGCAGGCAGATGTCCTGGATGCAGAATAATAGCCTGAAACACTTCCCCGTGCTCATTCTGAGAAACATTACATTTGAAGTGACAGCATGTCACTTAGCATCTATGGAGGCATAAGTGAACATTTGAACTTCTTTCAACCTCACAGAGTTCTGCTGCAAGTGTTCTAGCAGCTCCCACACCAAAAAGTAAAATGCTAGGGAAGCATAATCTCAGCAAAGGAAACTGTTGACAGTATGTCACTAACACAGTGAAGTAAGGTATAGCATATATGTGATACAACAGGTCTGTGGGTAGATCTGACTTGGCTGAAAATTCATGTGATGATGTGCACACCATACTCTCACACCCCTCCCCCCCCCCCCCCCCAAAAAAAGGATTAATGAAATTGTGACCAAAATCATTAAAATGATGCCTACAAACTAGGTTTTGTATTTGAATGCAAGTTTCCAACCGTAACTTGTTGCCACACACACTCTCCAGTGCCCTTTTCCCAATGGCACGCCTGTACTTCTCCCTCCTCAGGGCCCCTCCCCTCATACTCTTTTTAGCCCAAATCTGCAATTTCTGCTTCCACATCAGCTGTTGAATAAAAGGTAGAACTGCTTTGATTTGAGAGATTTTGCATTTGCATTCCTTTCCAACTTCCCCAGTATTACTTTCTGCCATCACTTCTGCTGGGTCACAGATTATGGCAGAAGAGACCATTCCCAGCCATTCCCAAGAGACATTGAAGGTAGTGTTTGGGTGGCTGGTCAAACGCAAATATCATTGTGTAGATAATAAAAGACAGCTGTGAATGTGCTAAAATGGATGTATTTTTAATGTGTTTTCGATTTGAAAAACCAGCTATGATAAGAATTTCAGGCACAGTTCACTGCAATTTATGCCCAGCCTCCTCACTCACTGAAGCCCCAAAGCTTCCAAAAGGATGAAGACCTGCTTAAGGAGGCCTAAGGAACTCAGCTTCAGTTCTATCACTGACCACGCCACAAGAGGTTAATGAGTGAATACATTCTGTCAGCTGCACAAAGTTGTGTGTTCACTTTGGGAAATGCAGGTCCTGAGCATGAAGGAGGTTTGTGTAGCTGGCTCATGGATGGCTGCAGTGACAGTGGACTGGAGGAGGCTTCACCAGCCCTGTGGGCACAGCAGGGCAGGCGAACCCACCGTGGCTATGGGCATGTGCCAGAGCCCCTGTGCCACACTGTTGTCACAGGCTCTGTCACCTGTGGAGAAGGGATGAGATACCTGGGTGCCAGGGTGGGGAGCGCCGTGTACAGCCCAGCACATGTGGGGTGTGCCATGCTCGGAGCTGCCTGCTCTGAGTGTTCAAAATGCACCCTGCAGGACAGCTGAGTGTTTTTAACTTCTTCCACATGGTGTGGGAACCTTTTAAGAGATTACACAGTTCATTAACCAGCCTGCTTTTGGTCAGGTCAGGAGGAAGTGTGCAGGGGGCCAAAAGCCTTGTGTACGAAATATATCCTGTTGAGATCATTACATAAGCCAAACACAATTTATTGTTATTAGCCAGCTTCTTAAAATGAGCCTGCCACACACACACACAGAGTTTGCACCATTACTTTGTTAACAAAATGCAGAAACTTGACATAAGGCTTTATTTAACTTCTGATGATAACACCTCGTATTGGGTGCTTATTATTCCTCTGCTATACACAAACATTCCTGCACTTAGAAGGAATTGCTACTACTCTGAATGAAGGATGCTGGGGAAAATATTTCTGGTGGTCTAGCAGGCTGCTCCCAAAGGGTTCACAAACAGTGAGTTCCCAAGTGTTATGCAGTAATCTTGATGCAATATTTCTAAAGGGCTCTACTTCAACAACATTAGACACATCAGAAAAATCCTGCAATCAAAGTTATTTGGAGCATATAGCCAAATGGTTATTAAAAACGTCAACGAATGTACAAAAATTCCAGTACAGGCAAATTATATGCATGTGAGGCTAAGTGGAAGACACTGCAGGGCAAATCACAGAAGTGCTTAGAAAATCTCACACTATGATAGGAGGGTTTAGAAACTCATTCAACACCATGGCGTTTTTAAGTATACATGCTGCTGCAGAAAATTTCAGGCTCACTCAATTCAGAGGTCTTGGAACTTGGAACACGAACTTCAACTTCTCCATGGTCTGTCTCCTCATTCACTATTTTAAATATTTGCTCAGGTTTCAGCAACATCAGATAAAGAAAAAAGCACAATGAAGCAAGAATGCAAAAATACCCCCAAAAATCAAACTGTTGCTCAAAAAAAATTTACCCTGTGGCAACATTAGTGAAAGATAAACACAGCCCCCGGTGTCTTTTAAATGGCCAGGAAGCAAGAAGGCAACCACGCCTCCCTCACAGGTGTTCCATGGCTTCGCGGCCGTGCATGTGCTCCTGCGTCGCTGCTGCCAGCCCAGGGGCAGGGACGCGTCACCATCGCCACAGCGATGAGTTCAGTCAGGAAAGCTGCCTGTCAGCTCAGAGCAAACACCTGCAGACACCCGAGGTCTGCTTACTTGTGAAAGCCCACATTTTTGGTCTAATCACAGATCCCAGGGCACTGTGGTCTACAGATGCTTTTCTCAACCCCAGTCCCTGTTCAGTATGCTGTGAAATATTTGTGCTGGCTACCATGAGTCTCAATTTGTCTTTTTTTTTTTTTCACTTACTGCATGACAGTTTGCACTTCATTTTTCAAAACACAGTTTAGAGTGTTGTACTTTGGTTAGTTATAGCCCCCTCCTCAGACTAAAATCAAGCCCAATTGTTAGTGGTAAACGTTGCACGCACGCATAAGGAAGTTTAATATTTTTAAGTAGATATTGCTGATTGACACAGGAGAGCTGGACTCCGGAGCACCCTGATGGAGAGCCCCAGGTCCCGGCAGGTGCCCGCGGTCCCGGCGCCCTCCGGCAGCTCTGCCCTCGGGGCTGCGGGCGATGAACGGGACCCTCGGTCCCTCTCTCCCCGGCTCTGCCCTCGCCCTGAGTGCTTGCCGATAGGATGGTCCTGGGGAGCGGCGAGGAAGCAGCAGCAGCGCCCTCGCCTCGCTCAGCCCTCGCCGGCCGGCGCTTCACCCGCGGCGGCGCCCCCGGCCCCGCGCTGACCCCGCGCATCCTCCGCGTCCCGGCTGGGCGGCTGCGGTGCTTTCAGCTCTGCCCGCCGCCGGCCCCCCTGCACCGGCACCAACACCGTCCCGAGCGGGGAAGGGCCGTGCGACCTGAGCTCTGCCCGGCTCTCGGGAAGCCCCGGGCTGTCACTCCGGCTCCCGCAGCCTCCGTGCACCACCCGGCCCACCACCACGGGAATCACCCCCTCTCCCGTTAATCGTCCCCGAGGCGTGGGCATCGCAGGCCGAGCTTCCCCGCCCGCAGCGCCGGGCTCGCTCCCGCTCCGCGGTAAGGGCTGCGGGCATCCCCGCATCGCGGAAAGCTGCCCCGCGCTACTTACGCCCCGGCGGGCGCTGCGGCCGCGCCCCGCTCCGCGCTTCACCAGCGTGTGCGCCTCGGGCTCCGCCGCTCCGTCCATGGCTCCGTCCGCGCCGCCGCCGCACGGGCGCAACGGCCGCGCATCTCCGGGGGCAGCGGGGGCGCGGCCGCGGGGGCGGGGGGGGCGCGCCGGGCACTCGGGGGCGTCCGGGGCCCTGCGGCCCTGCCCCGGCCCCTGCCCCTGTGCCGGCCCCTGCCCCTGTGCCGGCCCCTATTCCTGCCCCTGTCCCTGTCCCTGCCCCGGTTCCTGCCCCTGTCCCTGTGCCGGTCCCTGCCCCTGTCCCTGCCCCGGTTCCTGCCCCTGTCCCTGTGCCGGTCCCTGCCCCTGTCCCTGCCCCGGTTCCTGCCCCTGTCACTGTGCCTGTCCCGGCCGCTGGAGGAGGCGGCTCTCGGGAGGGACAGAGCCGGTGCCCGGGGCTGCGGGCCGGCCCCGAGCGATGGGGAGGGAACACGAGCTCGCTGCTGTGCGTGCTCGCACATAACTTAGGGGAAGGTGCCCGCCCGCCGCCGCGCCCGGGGCTGCCCGGCCGGCCCCGTCCCTCCGCGGGGATTTAGCCAGCAGAGCCGGCAGGGCAGGGGAATGTCACGACTCGTGTCCATCGCGGCCCCGAGTGGCCGTGGGGCTGGGGGACCACGGCTTGCAGGGGCTCTTGCCGCTGTCCCGACTGGAGATCCGGGCAGCCTTTCTGAGAGCAAGACTCTAGACTAAGACTCTAGACTAGCCGTGTTGCTGCGGCTGGAAAGTGAAGGTACCACAAGACTTGAAGCCAATTAAGATGTTAAGGATGTTTCCACAGCCTTAGGAGGTTTAGATCTGACACGCCACACTACTGCTGTGTTAGGGATGGGGATTAGACATGCCACCTGGGGAAGATAAAAGCTTTCAGCTATTATATTTGAAGGTACCTACTTGCAAACGTGGAATTTTGAACTGCTAAGAGTCAAATGACGCCTTCTAGTTGGCAATGATGAGTATAAAGTGCATCTGGGAATTGTCCCCAAGGGACTGTAGCTGATATTGGTGTAAATCTGAGCTGTTTTCACTTCTGATATGTTACATACTCCAGAACTATCTTAGAGCTCTCAGACACATAGTAAGTAATGCCACTGAGCAATGCAGGCTGGGAAACAGTTTATGAGGCAGCAGCTTTGAGGCGTCATTGGCTCAGATCAAGATGACTGGTGTTTGAATTGAAAGCCAGAGGATAGTCATGAGTGTGTGCAATTATTGTACATGTTGATAGAAGATCTGGACAACATTTATCATCCCTTTGAATTGTTGTCAGAGTCGAAAAAATAAGTCAAGTTAGGAGAATCAAGTCCCTGGAATATATAGAGTGTATTTGAGATGAATCAGACACCTGTGTTTTGTTTTGTTTCATGTTAAATAGGTGCAACTAGTTCGGTTCATACTCAAATACAAATACCATGGCTACATGTGATTAATATGTACATAATTTCTCACCTTAACACACTCACAATTTTTGACCCTTTCCAATCACTGTTGGTTACTTACAGAAACTAAACATATGCTACTCAAAAAATAAAAAGAGTAAATATTCATATAAGTTCCAAATAATTATTTTATAATTATTTTCCACCTCCAGTCTCCAAATAGCTAACAAATGCCTTGACAGAAGATTTGATGAATTCACTCACCACTTTTTTCTTTACTGCACTCTTTTCTTTAGTCATGCCATTGCTTTGCTGTTTGCTCTCCATTCTGTTACCTTGTGAAATAATAGCTGAGGAAGAAAAGAAGGAAAGTTGTGCTGCTGTTCAGAAGGGAAAAAAGAGGCAGGCTCTTTAGTAGATATGCTGTCACTATTAGAGTAGGATCATCAGACTCACTGCAACTACAAATGAAGTTTAGTCAGTCAGGTGGAACTACATTACTATGGCTGCGTTCCAGCCAGGGCACTTGGACTAATTGTTGATGTGATTCTAAAGATTATTAGACCTATACTAGCTAGGTCATTGCACATTTGCAAAGGAGGAGTCCACTTATTTACTGTTCTGTCAAGCAAATTCTTGCCTGTACGTCACCATCTGTACTTAAATAATGTTAAAGGGCATTTTAATCTTAATTTATGAAGAAACTAAACTGGTTTCAGAGACAATCTGATATTTACATGGTGCTTCATTGTATGATCTTGGGCAGTCTGCCAGTTTGTTCAGTTAATTTGGAATATGGATTACTGTGTTGTTCTGCTTCAACCTCTCGAGATAATAGTGCATTTCAAGGTTTTTTCTTGCGTGGCCATTGTGGTAATGATAGATCCAGTCCTGAATAAAAATTGTCTTCCGGACAGGAGTCTACAAGAGAGTGAGCCATGAGACATGGGCAGTAACAGGCAGTTTGGTGAAGCAGCACACTGGGTTGTTGAGGCCATCACACTTACGAGAGGGTTTTAGGATGGAATCACCTCTATGAGACATTGGCATTACTGAGGCCATTATATCAGATTGTTCCAAGCAACCAGTCTGAGCTTCTAAGAGAAACCTGAGAGGTAACAACATCCTAGAAGCACTAAAGCCAGAAAAGTTACCTTCTTCCCTCTCTACTTACCAGTGTGGTCAATACTAACAACCTGCAAACAACTTCCTTTTCCTCTGCTTCAAGGGGCCTTAGTCAATTCCTGCTAAATTGTTCTTCAAAAAGGGCTTTCATGGAAATGTATTTCACTTTATAGGAGAGAGCCTTAGTCTCATCAAACAGTTCTCCTGTCCCATGCCACTTTTAACAAGTATATGAAAAATTATGTCATGACCTGTTCACGGAAGCTTCCACATCCCATACAGATTTCATATATGAATAATTTAGATAATTAAATTAATGAAGGTTCTGACAGAGCATAAACAAAGCATCATCAAACTGGAATTTAAGAGCTGACAAGATAAAGAATATATGGGTCATACCACTGAAACAGAAACAACAAAGTCAGAAACAATCTGCTAAACATCTAAGGAGGCATCACCTCACAGCTAAGCCAATCGGAGGATAACTTGTGTCTGCCTTCCCTCACTGAACATATTTTAATGTGGCTGAATTTTTTTCATAACATCTTTAAAACATTTTAAGATATATCTGTTGTGTCTAGAAGGTTTAATTGCTAGAATGCACCATCAGTGTAAGTGTTAAGATTGAGCTATCTGTCCTATATTTCAGGTAACCCTCTTTTACTTTTTTAAGATATAAACTTGAGTGTAGCAAAAGGAACATTGCCATATCCAGAACAGACATTCTAGTTAATGAAAAAAATGAGAAGTCTGGACTGAGGATGGAGTAGAAATCACTGAAATCCTGTATGGCTTTGTCAGTGTTATTTTTTGCATCTTATTGACTCCTATGCAGGGAAGGGAGACATGATTGTAGCAAGCAGAAACCTGATCGTGTGATTGCAGAGTTTGACAAAATCTAAGGAAGTGGTGATCCACTTAGGGTAATGAAAAGCTCATATTTGCTCTGCTGTTTATCACTCACTGAAAAATTTTAGTAGATAATGTGGAAAAGTATTCCTTCCCTCTGAAGTTCATATTGCTAGTACCAGGTAAAGTTGCTAAAGTTGTTGATTCAAAGATATTAATTCAATATTTTTTTCTTTGACACAGCAGATTAGATTTTTCTGTTCCATAGCTTGTACAGTTGGTCAGGAGGTGACTCACTAATGAGGAAAGGCTCATTTATGTCAGGCCCAGGGCATCTTCCATTTCAGCTACAGTTTGCTTATCTATTTATCCAACAGTTTATTTGGTGATATATGGGTTGAGTTCGCTGGTAGGACATGGAATCCAGCTGAGTCCTATGAATTGTTAGCTTTGGCAAGGAAGGCTCAGCAGTTCACAAAAAAGGAACATTATGACTGGCGCAGCAAACTGACTTGGGAGAGGTATGAATAAACCAACTGTAATCCAGGTTTAATTCTGAACTTCTATTGAACATTCAACTTTCACTTACTGACTGCAAGTCAGGAAAAATAAAAGCTGTTGGAAAGCTGTTCAGAAAAAGTAAATATGCAAAGGGAGCAGTTCAGGTGAACTAAGATTCTAAACAGCCATATTTGCTAAGTTAGATGATGAAATCACCAAGGAGATGACCACCTCAGAAAAGCTGAGTTAAAGGACACAGATGTTAAAAAAACCAACAAGACCAAGCCAGAAGTGTATAAAACGTGGACTGGATCAATTATTATTGTCCAGTCTGAGCACAAGGCTCAGTAGCCATTGAGGGCCCACTTGCCATCTTCATCAGATGAGCTTGGACTAACACCAAGGTCCTGGTCACCCCACCCAGTGCAAAACACAAACAAGCTTCAGGCACTTTATCTGTGATATAAAAGATTCTCCTGTCACAAATTCCTCATGATGGGCAAGCACAGCTTCCCTGTCTGTCTCCCAAGTACAAAATTATACTATCTCCATGGAAAAATAATGTCTGTGTCAACATTGCACTACTATGGACAGGAGAAATGTGGAAGAGCAGCCTCCAGCTGACAAAACTCACTTGTAATTATAAACTGTTGTGACCTCTTAGGGATTGGAAGGGGCTTTATACCCCTCAGGACACATCTCTCTCAGCTGTAGCACAGAATAGTTTCCTTTCTTTTAAAAGCAGGAAAAAGAAGCACCAAGAGAGACAACACCACAATGAGGCGTGAATGGCAAAGCTTTGGAAAACACTGGTGTAAAAATAACCCAAATAGACTCAGCAGGTGTTACTGTCCATGATAGATTGGCATCTAATAATTTTTGCATGTGGGAGGCAAAATTGCCCAACTTAATTACTTTGGTTTGCTATGCTTTGTACTGGAAATAAGTCCATGTTTCAAATATCTTTTTTTGTCTTTTTTTTTTTTTTTTGATTCAGCTCTAAAACTCTGGCAAAAGAGCATGGAGGAGAAAAGTTTTGCATCTCACTCTTATTCCATAGCTTGTGTACTGCTATCTTTTTTCTACTCACCTATAGCAGAAGTTTTTTATGGCTGAGTGCTTGTGGCTTTCAAAAGTTGAGCTGTTCTTGCAATGTAAGACATGCAAGCAGAGGACTTGCCTGTGCTTCAAGACAGATACCTCTGCCACCAGTTTGTGGTGTGTACTACAATGAATGTGCTCCTCTCCCTGGTGCCATAAAGCACACATACACACTCACATAGAAGAAATCCACCATTGATTAATTGAAAGATTGATTAATTAGAGCATCCAATGTGAAGAACACATTTTGAGTGTCTGTGTCCCCAAAGCCGTAACAGTTTATGTATTAGATCTTGATGTGTAACTATCTGGTTAAAATAGGTGCAATGGAACTCCACTGAAGACAGAAGGGATTATTTTCTTCTCAAGCAGTTTTGTTAATCTAGATCTAGTCTGACTCTAGTGAGACTGTACAAGTCAATGTTTCCTATAGTGTTTATGAAAAATATCTAGGAGTCCCAGTATTAAAATACCATTGATGGAATCAAATGGGGTATGACTTTAATTAGACACAGAGCATTTCTATGCTACTGAACTATTTAGAAAAAGTTATTCTCAAATGCTGTAGACACCACATCCCAGAAATGCATGTCTCATAACAATTAGTTAACTGAGTGGGAAAAAAACGCATCCGTCTTTTTTTTCCTGTAGCTGCTACACCTATTATTCTATCATTATGAATATAATAATTCATAATTTTGCAAAGGCACTTTAGAATGGATACTAATCCATTCTAAAGTGCCTTTGCAAAATTATAAATTATTATATTTGCATTTCAATACTTCATACAAGTCATTATCTGATCTCTTATACTGAGATGTGGAGAGATTGAGTTTCTACCTCAAAGTGAAGTGTTCTGCTGTGGGTTGTTGTTGGGTTTTGGGTGGACGTTCTTCTAAAAAATTCTGGTGAAAATTAAAGCTATTTTCCATAGAAATGTGTTACACTAGGAGAGGAAGACAGATTTCAGAGTTAATGACTAGTTACATAGAAGCTGAGAACTTGGCTAGCACAGGAAATTGTTTGTTTATGGACTTCAAAACATTGGTTTAAACCAAGATAAATCTATTCTTCCCTCCCCAAGTCAACGCCTTGAGAACATTGTCAGATTTGCTGCAAAGTGTCAAGTTCAACTTTTAGAAGCTACTCACCACTTATCTGAAGTATTCTTCTCTTCCAGTGAAGTTCAGTGCAGTTCAGAAGCAGCCCTCCTCAGAACTGCTGCTGCTGACTTCTTCTCTAAAATAGGGACAACTAAATCATTGAGTTAAATGTAAAGCCAGATTTAACTCTTTTATACCATTTCAGAAGTAATAAATAATTAACAGTAAAAACAAAGCATAGTATGACGCTTCAGCTGGAATTCATGCAATGTCTCTTTTTTGCCCAATAGAAAACAAAGTGCCTTGTATGGCTATGACACCCTACAAGAGGTCTTTGTTTCAGATACCACAAAGGTGAAAAAGCTTTGCTTCCCGAATTTGAACTATTAAATGTTTGAAATGCATGTGCCTAAGGCTAGGACCTGCATTCTTATACTTTTACCTGATTACAAGTGACTACACTGAGGAACACCCACAGCATTCCATGTGCTATAAATAACTTTTAAGAGTGGCCAGTAGCTCAGCATGAGAGCTGGTGTGTGGTACTTGTGAAGATTCTCCCCTTTGCAAGCTGATAGAAGGTTAGGACAGTACAGTACAGAACATACTGTACTCTAATTAACCTCTCAGTAGTTAAATAAAAAAGATTTACCTTGTCTGCTGTTCTGGCTTTGTGCCATACAGAGGTGCTCCATATCAGCATTAGTTTAAAAATTGAACAAAATATGGATCAGGACAAGGGTGTAGCAGTTTTGTTTTGTTATAAATTCCTTACATCCCAAAGCTAAGAGAGATAAGAATGTTCCATTGTAAAAAGGTGCTATCTGCCTTGACTTTCCCCTGATCCTACACATATTGGTCTCTTGGAAAATTCAAGGTATGTTAAATCAGTCTCATCGGCATTTTTCTAAGGACCTGATAGGTAATTTAGTTGGATTATTCCTAAATTTGCAGATGTTAAGGTATCCAAGATATGTTAGACAGAGAAGCAGCTGTACAGAGCTGAGCTGGCTGAAACTGTAAACTCTGGCTGGGATTTGAGGTAACCTTGTTCTTTTGGGGAAAGTGGGATTATTGAGCATGTGGTACGTGGTTTGTATTTCAAGTTGTGATTGTTCTGGCAGCTCTACGGATCACCTCTGGCCCTGTTACATAAACCTTGCTGAGGTTCTCAAAAGGTATTAGCATCAGTTTTTCTTCAGCTTAACACAGGCATCCTTCTCCAGTTGCAATATGATAATCAAAGAAAACACCACTTCTGAGCAACAGGAAAGAAGTTCTCCTTAAGATCCCCTAGCATATTTTAATAAAAGTGACTTGGAATCCAATGTCTTACAATTAACAGGATATACAGTCTTGTACTTTAGCTCTATGTAACATGGTAGCTAAAAGAAAATAGGAGATGCATTCTCTGGCGCGAGAATGAGGGAGCAGACAGGTGAGTTTCAAACAAATCTTATATGTCAGCTACCAGTGAGAGATGATGGCTTCCAGACTGGTATACTTTTAATTTTCATTTCAAATAATCTATATTTTAACTGAAACTTTTACAACTTTAAAATTAATCCAAGGTGATTAGGTTATGAAAACTAAAACCAAGATGCTCTACCTAGTAGCATCTGTCACTACTGGAAAGGACTTGTTGCTCAGCATATCTCACGATTAGCATAAGGACAGGAAAATAAAAAAGAAGGGCTATAAAACTACATTATAAAACAAGTTTTACATAGTTATGTATGCTTTGGACACACATGCATGTTCAAAGAGCATTAATTCAATGATCATTGAAGCTCATTCTGTGATAAAACTAATCCTTTCAAACTAAACAAACTACCTCTTTGATCCAAGTTTTCCCAAACTGTTTATTCAGGTTTATTAGTTTGCCCTGTTTCATCTTGATCAAGAATACAAAGAAACCATCTCAAGGGCAACTTACACAGACATGACCAAGAAATAGCACAGCCCAAACATGAACTTCTATGTTAGAAGTCACACAAGAAAGAAATCACAAACAAAACAGAAAAATTAGAATATTACAAGCAAGCCGATGTTAAAAGCTTACAAAGTGACTATTCAAACAGAAGGCTGTGAAATTTTGCTGTTTGCAATTTTTTTTTTCATTGTTAGGAAGTTGGAAACACAAATGCTAGAGAAAATGTGATAACCAGAGGATGTACAGTATCTGTAACTATGGGTGTGAATGCTCATTCACACATAAAGATGGATGGGTCCCTTTGGAAATGCAGGCTCAAACTGATGCTAAGATTTTGGGTCCACAAAAATGTTGTGATCTAGCAAAAGAGTAGCATACAGTTTAGTTTTAAGCTAATTCCATAGGAAAATTAACCATATCCATAAATACTTTTCTAGTGAAAGAGAGAATATTTAGCTTCTCACTTAGTCAAGCCACCAAAACTGGAATTTGGTGTCTTTTTATGGCCACGTGTCATTGATGAAATGCAGTGCTTCCTGCACTGCTAAAAGCACAGTTTTGAGAGAAAAGCCAGGACACTGACCATTTTTATTTAGTAGTTCTTTCATCTTAAAAATCTCAAAGGTCCAAATCCTTGTGCTTCTGTACAAGGAGATCAAACAGATCTGGGGGGAACAGAACAAGAATATTAAATATTTTAAAATAGTTTTTTGTTGATTTTATATGAGAGTTCCTAGGGTAAGTTACAACAAAGTATTTTCCAGCTATTTTGCAAGAAAAAGTGGTTAATAATTACTCTTTGCTGTGTTGGCCATTAGTGTTGTTTTAACCATTTTTTTCTTGTGTACACATGCAAGTCTGGTATGTCATCATTTAGGAAAAATCTTATGAGCCATGAGTTTAATGTTTTTTATTATGTTAGGGTTATTTCCAACATTACCCTCCATGTAGAGTAAAGCTAGTTAAATCTTTGCAAAGTTACTACCAGTGAAATCAGCCTAACATCTACGTACCGCTTAGTAAATGTTGAATTAAATATTGACAAGTGAAGGCTTTTATGTTGTGAGGCCATGCCCTGAGGTAAGACCAGAGTTGCTGCCTTGTACAGCTTCACTCCAGGTGGACAGGAAACACTTTTAAAGTAATTTGTGTTATAAAGAAGGATGGTGCCACCAAATGAAGCCCTCCTAGGATGGGAAATTTGGACTCAATCCTGATGGCAGAGTACCCAGCATCTAAGTTCCTTTAGGTTGAACATCAAAGAATATTTCAAAATTTCTGAGACCAAGACATTTGAGCAGTGTTATAACACAGGAATTGTTTATTACTTCTCAAAATCTTCAGAGAACTGGTGACCTTTTAGAAAGATCACTTCAATCCTACAGACCCTACAGACCAAGCTCTCTGTCCTGACTCAAGGATCATCCCCATTGATCATCCTCACTTCTTCTAGCCTTAGACATCACTCTTGATCTCTGTAGAGAGGATAGAATAAAAATGCCTTTGCATGCACTGCAACCTCAGCCAGTCATGTGCTTGCTCAAATCTTGAGTTGCAAGGCTCCAGTCCCCTGAGAGCAGCAAGCACTGCCTGAGCCTGGAGTACACACATTCCTCTCAAGGCTGAATGTGCCTAAAAAGGATGCAGAACAAGCCTAGGGTAGAAATATATTCTCATGTTACTTTCTTCTGAAAGTCAGTCCTGGAAATCAAGCTAGGAAAATAAAATTTGCCAAACTTTGCCCTATCCAACCTGTCCAGCTATTTTAAATAACCCCAATCACTGCTCTGCTTCAATCTAAGTCAAACCCTTTTAGTTCGCCTAGCTGTAGTTTTAGGTTTGAAGTTTCATTTTTCTTCATCTAGGGACTAAAAATAATCAGGGATATTTGTGTAACAAATTATTCTCCCATTCTCAGATTCATGAAAACTGGCAAGCAGTGGTTCACCATTTGTTCTCTTGAAGGTCAAGAGATATTATCAAAGTATTCCCCTCTAAAAGTAGGGTAGGTAATGTAATACAAAAATAGGTTTCAACGTGTTACTACCCTAATTTGTGTAATTAAATCTTGATATGTAAATATGGTAAAATCTTACATGTTTTGGACATGTGTGTTTTTCTCTCACTTTGAGGAACTGGGGAATAAAAGACAAAGCTAGTAAGGTAGGTCCTCCCTCCTCTCTCAAGCTTTAGCTGTGATTTCCAGAGGCATTTCAATGTCTTTTGTTGTAGTTTAAAAAATGGTACAAAAAATGCTTTGTCACACTCAGTGAGTTTCAATTACATGAACGTAAAGATACGAAACTCCCTTACATTGCCAAGGCTTGTGAAACACTGGAAATGCTGGTGGCTGAAGTGCCTGCTTTGCATTTCAAAAGACATTGGGATCAAAGTCTGTTAGTTATTACCATTTTCAGCAGCTCGTGGCAGACAGCTGTGAGGGGAACTCCACCTCCCTCAGGAGAGCACCTAAGGGGCGTTCTCAGCCCTGTCCTCAGTCCAGGTAAAACTGAACTTTACCCTGACTAACTCAGACCTGCCCTATCACTGTGGACTTGCCTGTTGGTCACAGGGCTGTATCTGCCCCGACTTGGTGACTTCAGTTCACACCTGAACCCCAGCCCTGCCTCATCACCAGAGCAGGCAGGGCTTCTGGCTGAGCCTGATCACTGCTACCAGGTGGCTGGAAGTTAAACAAAGAAATTGTCAAAGAAATAGCATCAAGCATCCATGAAAGACACAATTATACCATAAATTTAGAAGCTGGGGAGTTGCAGGCAAAAAAAAAAAGCACCCAAAGGACTTGGAGGTGCAGTTGAGTTGTCATAACCCGCCCCCCACCATCAGCCTTGGGAGGAGCAGGGGATGGATGGGTGTTGTGCAAGGGAGAGGAGCAGGATCTGAGCAGTGTGGGGTAACATTGCTGAGTCACTGTTGTTCTCTCTTTCTCTGTAATAAGTAGATCTGGACTAATAGCTAGACTCTTAAAATCTCAATTATAGAAACAGGCTCACAGTTAACAGTAAATTCTTAATAGATCTAAGGTGTGTTTCCTCTTTGACAATAAACAATGCTTTGAGCAGCGTTTCTGTTCCATGTTTTTCTGCTCTGAAAGCCAGTCACTTGAAATGTGATGTCTAGACAGGGAGTAGAAGACACTGCAAACATTTAGTACAGTATCTTTATTTGTCAAAAGCAGGACTCTCTCAGCTGGTGAGCACTCGTGACAGCAAAAGGAATTCTCCATAAAAGATCAACTTTGCTTCAGTTGCAGTTGAATTGTAAAACAATTTTTCTGCAGTAAACTTTGTTGTCAATCTTTGTTTAGGATGGTAAGAAGTACTTTTTAACCACCTAATTATTTCGGTGATCTAATCATTCCTTGAAATAATTGTGTAAGCAGAACAGCATATCCTAGGAAGATGTTAGAAATTAAATTAATGTCACTGTAATTTTGAGTGAATAAGATATTCTTTATCTCATTTTATGAAATAAAAGGACACTGACAGAAAGACATCATTTTGGGTCTAGACTTTTCTATGGAGAGAAAGACTAGGGCTAGAGCAGGGATCATCCCCCACCCCATACTCAGCATTGGTGAGGCCTCACATGGAATCCTGTGTTCAGTGCCAGGCCCCTCAGTTCAGGAAGGACATTGGGGTGCTGGAGAAGCAGCTGAGGGATCAGGGGTTGTTTAGCCTGGAGAAAAGGAGGCTCAGGAGGGACCTTATCACTCTTAGGTCTTTTCCCAAGTAAATGATTCTATGATTCTGTGATAACCTCCTCTGGAACTGTACAAGCATCCAGACAGATGCACAGCTCCTTAGGCAACACAAAATCCCCAGGTTATAAATTCATATGACATCCTATATGGCCCAATATCCTCTGTTTGTGTTGCTACTGACAGCTACTGTATTCCAGCTTTTCTATTTCCCTTCTACTCCAGCATTTCCCATTGTAGCAACCTTTTGGTCTCTTCAGTCTTAAGTACTGGTTTAAGGTTCAGTCAGAGTTGATTTCTGCCCACTCTTGTTATTAAAGGTTCAAAAATTGAACAAGCTACTGTAATTTCATGGTGTAGTGTGTGAAAGCAAGAACACTGACATAAGGCAAGTCACTGACAGTGAAATTGTTCCTAGTTTTATTGCCAATTATATGAACGGGTGTGATAGTGACTGAATTATGTCCAAGTGCATGACTCATGCCACGTATGGCAAAAAAAATCCTGCAACAACAGTATGTTACTGCATTCCACTTTGCTGTTGGTTCAAGGGGCATTACTTTCATGCTAAGACTTATGTTGTCAACTAATAAAACATTAACCTGGGAACAAAACCAGGAATCTATAGGTAGTGCACACTAAGCCATTGAGAAGAATATTCAAAGTAGTCATCTTATTCCACAAGCCATTTTTGGAATTACTGATAGCTGCACAGCAGAGTTCTGTTTATAGGTCTGCTTATCTCCCATTTATGGTTGTCATGAAAATCAGGTTTTTAAATACTTCCTGTGGCTTTGTTGCTTGAAAGGTCATTCACTGTTCCAGACCAGTATAGGATGCAAGTAAATGCTATCTAACGCACAAACAAGTTATGCAAGAGCTAAAACACCATGCTAAACCTGGCCTTGGTAATGCTGCTGAATTGAACTGCTTCTGTATCAAATCAATTCCATTAAATGAGAGAACAGCACACAATAATATGGCTGAGAATTGCATTGCTCAACCTATCAACGAGTTATTTTGAAAAGAAGGGCAAATGTAAGGAGAAAGTTCACATAAAAGTGAACTAGGAACTCTCAAATCTAAGGCTGATTACAAAGACCTGCAGAAAGTCACTTTGTGCATCAAGTGGCAGATACAATTAATTGCTTTATATGCATATTAATGTAGAAAAACTCTTAATAAATACACAGAAATGGACTCACATGTAGCTATTTTTTGAAAGATCCTGAAACCATTGTGAATAATCTTAGAAAGCTGACAGTTGAGTTCTCTGAGACAGAAGAAACAAGAAAACAATAAAATGAATCTTATGAGAAACAAAGAAAGTTTATGTGTCCAGATTCTGGTAATAGGTCTCTTAACAACTTCTTAAATTAAAGTATGCATTTGGATCCACTTTCCATTCTTCTGTGTCACTTGCCCAATTTACTTATATTGTTTGTTCCAGCTTCCTGTGGCAATGTGTTTGACAGGGTTCATCAGGTTGTCAATTTTAACTTCTTTTCTGATTACTTATCTGGAATTTCCCTAATTCTTGTGTTGTGAGATTTATCAGCCATACCCTTCCTGAGTGAAGTTGTGCAGGTTTTCCTGCACATCCCTGCACTGGTTCCCTGGGCACACTCCCATTATGCTACATCAAGCAATTACATCTCACAGGCTGTATATATATTAGTCACTAAAATAGTTCCCATTTTCCTAAATTTTACAAGAAATCTAGTTCACATATTTCAAGGCTATTCTGCCTTACAAGCCAGAACATGTCTTGGTTTGCTGAAACTCAAACAAAAACACCACTGTGGTCTCACCATAATCTCCCCAGTGTGCCCAAGGAATCTCCCTTCATGTAATGCTGTAACAGGCAACCTCAGCCTAGGGTTTCTCCTCTACCAGGAGTGTTGTAGTGTGTTTATTTTCAAAAGGAATTGCTATGGACAGGAAATGTCTGTTTTGGCAAAATTCTTCACTTCTTTTTCTGAGCTGCTGCAGTAGTGCCAGGAACTGGTGCAAGAGATCACGCAGAGCACAGGCAAACCTGAGCTGGAGCCAGATGCTCCAGAGGACAGGGAAGAGCAGGGAATCAGAAGTAGCAAAGCAGAATTATCAACAAAATGGAGCACTACAGCCTACAGAGGCAGAGTCTTTAATGTAAATACTCTCTTGGGGCAAGAGGTTGAGAATAAGAAGTAAAGAGCAGAGGCAATCAATCACACCTGGATTGAAGAATGGACTTCTATCAGAGTACTCTGAGTTATTAGTTTGCCTTTGGGACAATATTTAATTAATTTATTTTTTCTCCATATTTTTCATCCTCTCAAGATTTCTGAAAAACAATTCCTTGCTCAGTTGTTTATTTCCTTTTCAGAAAAGGTTTAATTAAAATTCTCCCCCCTTCACTCCCATCTTATTAGATGAATCCTTATGCTCTTTCTACTTCAGCTGTGATACAACAGGTTTGTAATGTCTTTGGAGGAGAGGGGCACAGGTTTCTGACCATCTATTCCTAAAGTCCTGGAATAAGAAATATTGTAGTTAAGCAAAAACATAGAGATTCTTGTACTTGCATGGTTTTGTGGCTGAGGAATACAACCCATCAGGGTGTTACATACCACCAGTGCCTGGCATGCCTGCTCCCTTTTTCCCCCTGCCCAACCCCTCCCCAGAGTGTGCACATTAGGCTTTCAGAGAGGTTTTTGTTCGCTGACATTGCACAGCTAAGGTTTGTGCCTGTTGTGAGTGTTGAGTGTGCTCTGGAGCCCTGCAAACTGCTGCAATACCATGACTCACAAATCTCACTATGGAGGGGCACAAGGCAAATAGGCAAACTCATCAATCTTTTTCCTTTCATTTATTTTGCAAAATAGAGGGGATTCTCAATTAGTGAGACTAAGTCTGGTCAAAAACAAGAGGACAGCCTGGCAGGTAACTGTAGCAGCAGAAACAGACGTGTCTTATAGGAACTGTGGAGAACTTCTAGCAATAGGTATAGTAAAATCCTTCTCTTATGCACATTTGCTCTTCTTCTCCTCACTCTCCTGACAGGTGAAATGTGAACATAAAACTGTCTGAAATGCCATTGTGAGGTCTGCTCCATAGATGGTTAATTCTAAAACAGTTTGTTGATGTTCCATAATACGTCATGTATCAATTAGTGAGATGCAGACAACATAATTAATCCTGTCCCTGAAAGAATCTTCTGAGTGGCATTTAAGCTTCAGATGAAACAGTTTAATAGGCATAATATGGTGTTCTGCAGAAGTAGTGAGAGCAAATATCCACCCTGTAGTTTAATAACCCATTACCAACAAATGGTATGACATTTAAATAGAACCATTACTGCTTTATCAGCTGCATGAGAGCAGGATAATAATTTGCAAGCAAATATGATAATAATGCCAAAGCATTCAGTTTTTCCAACTTTGTACTCAAGATTTTAACAGACATTGAGAGAAGAATCATCATGGAAGAGGGAAACACCATGCATTTGTATAAACTGAAACTCATGATGGTGTTTCCCTAGTTATTACAGACTCTGTTTGATATTTCCCCTTCTTCAAAAAAACAATTCACATGCAGTTAACTAACAGCTGGAAACTTGCCTGATTGTTTCATTGGACTGCAAAAAACAAAACCCAGGGAAGCAGGAGCACTAAAAAACTGATTTTTATAATTGCTGTTGCAAAAAAGCTTGCAGGTTCTATCCAGCCTGTGAGAAACAGCTGATGTGCTGATGTGCTACATTTAATGTGGTCTCTCTTACTCCTGTATGAATTACTGTCTCAAAGGAAGGAAAATGATGACATACCATAGTAACTTTTCTCTCTGCAGGTCCTGCCACCAAAGCTATGTATGTGTACATTGGGTGTACACATAAGCTCATACACTAGAAACATACATGCTCTTTTCATGGAACACCCTGAATATATCTAAGTGCTTGAAATGGTTAAATGCTGGTGTCAGCTGTAGTTTGATATGCTCCCAACAGTCCTCAAGGCAGCAAGGTATGATTAATGCTATATTCTTCAAATGTAAGAGGTTTTACATTTCTCTTGAAACAGAAATTTGGAAAATTTTTATGATCTTCTCCATTCATTTTCCTGTTCTTCTGTTACTATAATTTCCTGTCTACCCCTCAAATGATTTAGTTAAAGCATGAAATTCATTCATGAAACTGCTTAAGCTCTCCCCATCTTGCCTTTGCTCTTATCTCTGCAAGGTCATAATATGGTGTTATCTGAGGCTCAGCTCTGCCACATGTCCCCCCCCCCCCCCCATCTTTGACCATTTTGATTAATATTTTTTTCCCTCTAGGTGCAAAGCACTGCCCCAATATCCTGCTGTCTGCAATTATCACAGCTTCAATTTTGTTTGAAACCCTAGCTTTAACCCTTCAACTCCTTTCTCTGTGTGTTAGTAATTTAATTCCTGCTGGAATTAATTCATATTATGCTGCTCCTGGGCTCTTTATGGGGACATAACCAGATGCTGATTCTTTACCCAAAAATCCACAACAGGTATAACAGCCAAAGACTGTGTACCATACCAGGCTCCACGGCATTCTGGCCTCATTGGTGACCTCTGCCTTGACCTACATCAGCTGATTAAGGTCTGGTATCCTTTGTGGGTGGGATATATCAAGGACAAGATAATCTCCCACATTGGAGGTTAGATTGCACCACCTAGCCATGCACATCTTTGCTCTGATTCATGCCTGTACACATAGTTACACAGAAGCCACAGCCCTCTCTGGCCTAATCACGACTTGTTTGTGTCTTGTTTGTTGGTCTCTGACTGACCACAGATTTTAGAGACAGCAGATTACATGTGATGTTGCTTCTCAGATCTTACCCCTTGGATCTACACTTCTGTTGTGGTAAGCTTTAGGTGAAAGCAAACATGGGGAAGATTCCAACTGCATTTAGACACCAACCATCCAAAGCTCTCCTAATTCACTGTTGTCTCTAAGCTGAAGTGATCTGAACTATTGATACAGATTCTTCTACCTAAATTCCCAAGGAAATTCTTGGACTTCAAAGTGAGGGATCTTATAGATATGAAATCAATGAAAGGGATAATGTGACAATTGCAAGCAACTGTGGACACTGAGAAGACCTCACAGCTTTAGACCACATGTGGCTTAACTTTTTTTTCAAAAATCCAAGGAAGGAGGAATCTGGCTTTGACTTTCTTTCAAGCCGCCCTCTTCTCTACATGTTCTTTCATGTTTGCAAGTATTGCCTTGAAATACTGACAGCTTGGCAGACAAAACATTATGTTAGCTACAGTTTCTCCTCTTAAAGGTTACTGTTAGGTGTTTTAGCATGAAATTAAATGATTTGGTTTCTGTAGCAACATAGACTCCAAGTCCTTTGTCCAAGTCTAAGAGTTGATACCATTCCCTTCAAATTTTCCAGTCTCTATGTTATGATCTTGTTCTATCTGCTTCACTTGCTCAAGAGCTCAAATTATTTTGGTTTTTTTTTTAATCCTTTTAAAAAAATAGTTTGCAATCAAAAATATTTGTACTGGAATAGCTTCCTATTGCAGAATATAAAGGAGTTTTTTTCCGGCTGGAAATCCTGGTAGCTTCCAATATTAGCTTTTTTTTCCTTTTAAACTTAAATTAAAATGTATCATTGTTGTATTATCACAAAAGACTCTTGCCAACTTGTAAACTAAGAAGCAGTAATAAAGTAATGGAACTGTAATAAACGTCCTCCAAGCTTTGTAGCGCACCTCAAAATCATTTTCCAATTAGAGAAACCTGATTTGACAACTCTTTGTAAACAAATCTCTACTACTTTTCCTTTTACCCATTGTCTATGATGTTTGTTCATAAAATTCCTTCCTAGTAAAATTCTATTAAGAGTCAAAAGCTTCATTGCCCTCTCCACTGTAACACACAGTTTAGGAATGAGGAACAACTTCTGTCTGCTAAAACAAAGCCATGAGAAAGCCATATCCCTTGGGAGGATTCCTCTGTTTCAGTGCAGTGTGGAAAAGAAGGAAAACCCCTTGTTCCATTACTTGTCCATTTTCTTCCTTCTCATTCATGGACTAGTTTTTTTTTTTTTTTTGACTGGAAATCCAGAAATAGAGATTAACTGTCTTTAAGCATTTAGGATTCTTGATTGGTGTCAGAAATAAGTAGTTAATTTCTATTTCTTATCAGCCCATTTTTTTACTGTGAAGAAAGATAAAAGATTATTCTTCAGTGATTTGCTGCACCTATGTATATGTAAAAAATTATAGAACTTATATTTGGCTTTTTGTTTCTATAACATGAGACTCACTGGGAAACACACATCCCTGAAGTACAGAGTGATAACCAGGTTTTTTGGATGTGGCAATGGATAGGGAGGGCTACTCCATGTTTCAGCATAGTGCTATTTAGAAAGGTTTGTTTTGAAAAACAAAACAGGACAGAACAAACCCACTAAACCACCACCTCCACACATACCCCACGTTATGACAACTGAGAAGCAGATTTTTTTCCATTTTTTGTTTTCTCCATACAGCCATTAGCTTCCTCCTCATCTACCCCTGCCCTCTCAGCACTGTGACTGAGGACAACAAAGAGCAAATCTCACCTACAGGCAGAGGAACAAAACCCTCCCTCACGTGAGGAGCAGAAGAAGGGAAGAATGAGAAATATGAGGTTAGTGAGCCTAGAACAGGGGCTTATAGGGAGGGAATCAATCCTGTCTGGACTAAGAGCCTGGGAGGTATCAGGTTGCTTCAGGGGCAAACAGGGCAGCATGCAGAGCCTGGCATCAGCTGGCTCTCCAGTTCCCTGACAATGGGACTGAGTCTGACCAACCATCACAGGTATTTGAGACTAAGGGATTTGGATTTTATACACATTTTGTATTCGTTTTGTTTCATCTTTTTATGATTAGCATTAAATACATTCACTTAGGAGAGTCTACTAATAGGAGAGGGAGGTACCCACTGTCAAACCAGGTTCTTGACCTGCTTAACTTGCAGTTTTTCAGCTTTAGAGTTTTTAACTCTATGACTTAGTGGAAGTGGAATTTCCAAGTAAAGAATTTTGGTGATTTAGCCATAATGTTGCCCTCAAAAAGACTGGGGACAACCCATTAGACCCTAGAGCATTAGAACCATTAGAACAGAAACATAGAAGCAAAATTCAAAGCAAACAGGTAAGAAAATCTGTGGCATTGCCAGTTTTGTCTCCTACCTCTGAGGATAGATGATCCAAAAAGTGCTTGCAGGAAGAAAGAATTTTACAGGCATTGGGTATTGTTCTTCTCAAAAATCATGAAGTGAAAATTTACTCCAAATCAGGCAATATTGAAGGTTATTAAAAAGAGATGAGTCTGTTCTTTTGGTGTTCTTGACAGACTCGAGGCAGTCTGTGATCTTTGCTTGTCTTTCACACTGTGTGGCTAAGCAAGGGGTGCTTTCTGTGAATTACTTTCTTCTACCTTTGGACTCAAAAAGATAAAGGATAAAAAAAGATGAAAGATCACAACCTCAGTACTGTACAGTGTACAGTACTTTTCAGTGTTTTCAGGAAATCAGTGTAAATCTTTGCCCCCTGAATTGCCTCACCATAAATAACACATGTAAAACAGAATTAGGACCCTTGGCTGAGTAAGGAATGTCTTAATTTGTTTTGTAAAGGATATGGTGCAAGGAAAATTTCCTTCACAGGTCTCAAAATGTATTTAGACTTAGAGTAGACCCCATAAGATTGAGTGAAAAAAAATCCCATTAACACAAATATTTGTTCCCTCTTAAATACAAACAAACAAGGATACAAGAGTCCCCATCTTTCTGTTATGAATTTCCACATAAATTACTGCACACTCTAAGAAACCACCATACCTTTTCTTTGGATCTTATTGTTGCAAGATTGTTCCCTTGTATATTGGTTAGAATACTTATGTCAGACCCCAAGTTTACAACTCACAATTTGTGCCATGGAGCTGAAACTCCCCATGAATTTTTGTTTCCTTTTTATAATGAGCTTTTTACTATTTTGTTATAATAAGCTGTACTCCTTGAAAATAGAAATTACTTTTAATAAAGCCACTTGCCAAGTTAGCATATGATTAATCTATACTTACATCAATTAAAGAAAACACTAAAGAATTTTTTCTGCCTCCGAGGAATGCCATAGTTACAGAACAGTTCCTCCAGAAAATAAAAGCTGGGACATTACATGCACAGACTCCTCTCAGTCAGAAGATTCCCCATAAAAACAAACCTTTTGTGAATCAGTAAAGAGATGGGAGGTTGCTGGGCATCCTCTGCTGTGCTGGCACTCAAGAGAAAGGACGACAAAGAGAAGAAGCTCTTCCTTCCCTCCCAGTGAGCAGAAAAGGCTCTGGACAGCCAACCCCTCTGCCCACAAGTGGAATTTCACTCAGTGCATGGCTGATGGGGGCGTGACTGCCCTCCCTATGGGGCAGAGACTGCCCAGGGCTCCCTCTGTCCCTCTGGTGCACAGCAACCAAATGCATCACAAGACACACATCTCTGCTCCCCAAGAAAGCTCCCAACATGTTCTGCATGTTCCCTGCCTGCATTGGCTTGATAAGTACTCAGACTTAAGTCCCTCAGGAGGGAAGAAACTGAATAGTATGTAAGGAACAAAGTCAGCTGGTGGGGAAAGAAACACACAGCAGATAAGATAATCTGTTGCCTTAATATTAAGTCGTTAATTGTACTAGAATAAAGTTGAAAGGAAAGAAATCAGTGAGGTAATTCCTCAGAGAAAACAAGCATGTTTTTCCTTCCTTTCATTGGTTTTCATGCAGTCTGTTTCACTGCAACAAAAGCCTTAGAAAGACAATAACACCTGTCTTAGGAAGCCTTTGAGCTAAGAAAAAAGGGAACAGGCATTTTGAATTAAGCATTAATACAATAGTACAGAATTATTATTCATTGAAATACCCAGTTCTGTACTTGCTGTTTTTCATTCAGTCTTACATATAGAGCATTCTGAAGAACACCCAAGTTGAATATTTAGGGAATTGACACATCTAAGAAATTTTGCATTTTTCAGCTTTAGTCACATGGATCTGACTCCAGAATCTAGTTGTTTTCCTCAGAACTCTTTTCAAACCAGTATCTTTCTCTGCCTGAACTTTATTGGAATTCAGCCTTGGGTTCACAATTATCACAGCAACTTCCTCAGACTCAGCACTGTCCAGTCAAAGGGACCACACAGTGCTTGAATAGGCACTGACAGAGGACACACTGTTGTATTTACATTAGTGCCTCACTTAAGGGTCTGACTGTGCTTCCTCTAGCTTCTGCCAGACCTCCTGGCTTGGATCCAGGAGACTGTAATAGCAATGCCAGTAACAATTATTGGTGATACACTCTTTATTCCCAAAGAACCATTATCATTGGTATTAAATATTTACACAGTAGTGACTACAAACCCCAGGTTTGGCATTTTGTTTCACTATCCAGCAGATAAAGAGCTTCTTTGTAGGGCGTTCACCGCACTTGGGGTGAAGAAAATATGAGAAAAACAAACAAAAGAAGAAAGGGCAAGTCCCAGTAAGTCAGTCATGCTATACGCTTTCATCTTATTCTGCTGGAACTTTCTGACCAGCATAGTACAGGATCATTCTAAAACATCAGTCAGGTATTTCAGAAAGTACTGAAGAGTTGGTAGTTTTCAAGACTGTGGTTGGGCCATGAGGAGTTTGCTGAGTAGTTTTCATCTCAGGGCCATACAAACGGTGCAAAGACAAACATATACCATGGACAATGAGTCACAGAGTGTGCTGCTGAGTTTGTCTCTCATAACCACGACATATGTATAGTTCAGAGATTTACAGCTCAGAAACCTGCTGGGAGGACTATACCAGCCACCATTCTCTGTGGGAACAGACTAACACCCAGTGTCTGTTTGTTTTTCCCCTAAAAACTTAGGGTGTTAACGTTTCTAGCAATGCCACTATAATCCCCTGGAACAACATCAGCAAGTCAGGAACTCTGCTTCAGTCTCATACTCAGCATAAGGAGAGCCATTTCTATGAATTAGCCATAAGATTAGGCTTGGACTAGTGGAGACCTGGAAAGGCACTGCCATGACCTGTCCTGGAAAAAATGGTACCGAGTGCGCAGCAGTGAGGAGGAGGTTCACTAGGGAAAAAAGTACAGCCAAAGGAAAGCTTGAGGCTGTGGCATAGCTGTACATGGCTCTCCAGTACAGATCCAGGCTCAGAGCCTAGGAGTCACTCTTACCACACAGAGTTAAAGAAATACTGCTTTTGGTGTGACTTCTGCAGAGTGATACAGCCCTAATCCCTTCAGCCACTCAAGAGCAGCCAACAGTCTGTGTCTTGGGGTGAGCAAGCCTTTGAAAGTCACTGGAGTGAAGAGGTCACTGAAGCTGCTCCTCCAGCTCACATCCATGGCTGGCTCTTTTTGTCAGGTCTGCTCCTAGCTGCTGCATTGAGGCATGCAGTAAAAGCACGTGGTTAGAGAGCTTTTTGGTGTGCTCAGAGAAGGCTCCTACTTGATACGATTTCTATCTCCTCACCCCAAAGTGAGCACTATGGCTACTGCAGAAACAGCAAACAACTACAGAGTGTTTTACTATGTTTATGGCTATCCAGTTGACACAACTGAGTTTAAAATAAAATATGGCTTGACTTTATAAAGTCAGTTTTGAATCGTCCAATTCCATCCAAGTCCTGCATTGAATTTAACCTAATATGCCAAATAAGCCCCCATGTAATCTTGTTAATCTGCAGCCACTAAGTGATCATCATTGCACCCTGGAGCAGGATTTACAGGAGATTAGAGTGGAGAGTCTCCAAGCTGGCTCAGAGACAAAAAGCAGTGTTAGGCACAGCAGCCCATGTCCACAGAGCCGCACGTGGGACAAAGCACAGGACAGAACCAGAGCTGAGACCTCACCACCGAGTCACACTGGGCTGGGGGAGTGCACCAGCTCACTGTGTGGGTGCAGGAGTCTCACCACTGTGCTCCTACAGTCACTGCAGAAGTAGCTACAGATATGAAAAAACAGGCTGTGGACAGACTGCACTGAAATAAAACTTAAGGAGTTTTCTTATTGACAAGACAATATGTTGAAAATGTTGAGCTAGTAGGGTAAGGATCAAGGGCTGCTAAACCCACATTGGTCAAGTTAAATTGAGCTTAGATATACCCTGGAAGGACACAAGCCACAGCTAAAAAATATCAGGTATTTAACCCAATGATTTATCTCTGATCTTGAGAGACAGCGTGCTCATGTAACTTGATGACCCCTGTACCAGAAAGACTTCTCTGTGGAAATGCACAAGAGCTTAATCCAGAAGAAAAACCTTTGATGAAATGAAAAAATTCCATGGACTTCAATATTCACTCAAATATATTTGCAGTTCGGCTGCATGTTCTTAATTTCCATAGGGGATCTTTTTCTGTAGATATCTGAACCTTAGGCTGAACCAGGACAAGCCATACTTAATCCTGGAGCACAGACCAAGGAGAAGAAGATAACTAGAAAGCCTGGAAGATAAGTAAAAGCCCAAACTTGTTTTCAGTGTTTAATATTTATAGTTTGAACATTTGAAGACCTGCCCTTAAAAATTAACTTGGTTTCTGTTTCAAGAATCATATGAACTATGCACAAATACTTGAAAATATAAAAAGGACAAGCGACATCCATTATTTCACAGTTTTATATCAGTTTAACAGATATTTCTGCTCCTGTTAGTATTTGTATTGTTTGTTGTTTTTTTTTTCTTCTTAGGAAGCATATCTACCACTAAAGCAGAGTTTAGTCATGCATGAGAAATTCCTTTCTAGCAGTCCTCTCTGATCCCAGTAAATACATGCTAATGTGAGAGGTAGCAGTACTAGACTAGGCTATGCCAATAAATATGCTCTGTTGTGCACCATGTGATGAACTAAGATTTTGTAAAATACAAATATGCCTCTGGGATTTTATGGCAAATGTTAAGTTTTATTCAAGAATAAATTGTGGTTAATTATCTGTCCCAAAGGATGGCAGTTCTGGGGTTCTTATGGCTAATTCAAACAACTGTAATATCAGTTATTCAGCAGTGATAGTAATTAAAAAGATTTCCAAAGGGAAAAATCCCTCCTGGAAGTTTTCCAAGTTCTGTAGGCAGGTCAAGGAACAAAAACTTTTCACAGTTTTAAGGTATTTTATAAATAAAATTTAAAAATTAAAATAAAATAAGAAAAGAAATTTACCATCACTTAACATTCTTTTTTTGACCTAGAAGATATATCCTGAGTTATTTGAACACAACAACGTGTTCAAATAAATGTGTTCAAACAAATGTGTACAAAAAAACCCACACAATGGATGTGAAGATGGAAATACAAATGGAAGAAAGACCTGGAATCTGATGTGTGCCAAGATAATTGTAGTAGATATGTTATAAAAATATGCAAATCAAATAAAGTAACCCAATAAAATTAAAGACAAAAATATATATGCGAGAAACCCAAGTGATTATAAGAAGACAGTATTAGTCAGTTCATAAAGAGTCTGGTCATATGAACTTCTAACAGAACACAATCTACGCAACATATATATATATATATATATATATATATATATATATATATATATATATATATATACACATACACACACACATATATATATACTATATTTATATAGAGGTGAAGAAAGAACAAAATTAAGAGGGCACAAACCACCCACCTTCCCCTGGCACACCTACACTCTTCTTTTAACTAGTTCATAACTCCCCAGTTCAACATCCCAGCTTGTAAAATACATGAATATAGGGGTAAAAAGAAAGGGATTGTTTAGATATACTATATCTACTTACTAAGGTCTTAATTCAGGCTGAAATTTATTCTCTTACTCATTCTTTCAAGAGCAAGTCTTCAGTTTTTCCTTTTCACCATTGGCAAACCTCTTTTATACTGTTTGTTCTAAGAGTGTTAGTCCATCCTTAATTCAGAAAAACTGACTAATTAAACAAAGCTGTTCAGCTGCATTCCTCTGCTCAATTGTTCCTGGAAGGGGAATAACTCAACCCCACTCTGAGAGAAATGCTCACACTTTTGTGGCTGTTGGGAAAAATGGAACAATTTCCTTGAGCATTTTCCTATGAATATTGCTCTTGAAAAAAAAATATAAAATATCATATGAATTGTATTCAATTTAAAGAAAAAAAGAACATGAGATTCTGCTTTTTGTTCAGTATTTTCAGAAGTTCTCTGATTCCAAACAAAGTAAAATTAAGTAAGAAAGTCCTATAAGAAATGGTTTGTGATTTCTTTAGAAACATCATAAGTTAATGCTGGCTTCTTTCATAATACCTCTTATATTTTAGCAAAAGTCGAGGTCAGGGATTTAGCTACTCTGAGATATAAATACAGATATTTAAATTCACACAATCTAGAGAAATTCCCAGACTAGACTTTCAAAGAAAAATTATACCTCTGAGATCTTTTCAATAATATGTTAGTTTAATTCTTTAGCATTCAAAGAAATTTCTGTATAAACGAGTGTTGGTTCTAAAAAGTGATTGCAGGACCAATGGCAGCCTCAGCAGTAAGTCAAAGGGACATGATAATGGATGATTTGGCATTTGCAGTGCTGCCTCTGCAATAGCCTGTCAAGCTCTGGGTCCTTTGGGATGAGAGGGGGATGTGCAGATGGATGGAAGCTCAGGAGCTGCTCGGGCTATTGGAACATCCAACCTAGAGGCAGAGTCTGAAGGAGTTCAGTCTGGAGAAGCAGAAGTTTAGGAGTGATTTTAATTACTGTCTTCCACTTCATGAGGTAGGGGGAGGTGAGAAAGGACATGAAAAATCTCTTCTTTGAAGCAGAAAGGGAAATTCTGGTTGTATATTCAAAAAGATAATGTTCACAATGGATCAGAGGCACCCAGAACAACTTCTGAGAAAATTGTTTTAGCATTGAAGTTACTTCCACACTGCTACTCCAGAAATCTGGCCTAGGTGAAGCCCAGAGTTCCCTTCCAATCTAAATTATTTCATGACTGTATGACAAAATAATTTTAATAGACATAGCCTTTGACAACATAAATTATACAAATTCCCTTAAGGAAGTAAATTATACTACCAAAAGTGCTCTTTAATTGGTGCACTTCTCTTTATTTTTAGATCTTTTCCTGTATATAAGGACCAAAAGAGCAGTCAGACTAATAAAACCAATGAAAACATTGTCATACTGACAATTGCCTCCTGTCTGTAGTTCCAGTCCAAATCCCTAGTCAGTGGTCAGCATGAGGATAGCGCATGTGCAAATCTTAACTCTTTCTGATTAAGTGTAGAAATCAAATTCAGTATTGAGGAATATTGTGGCTGTTATTGTGGCACATTAACAGCCACAGAATATTTCAGGCTATTTGTCATTCCCCACCGGACTTTGAGCTGTTTGATTTCTGGGTAAAGCTCACTGTCATAGGAACTTTATGGATTTGCAAGAAATGGTTTATTTGTTGTCAATTCCAATATTTTATTCTTCAAATATATTCTGCCTATTGTACTTTTTTGTGTTTTTTTTCTGTCATACATGATAGTCTTCCACTGATATATTCTTTTAATCTTGAACTTTGCCAAGGCAAAGTGAAAATTTTAGAACCTTTTTCTTAGCCACCATAGTCATCATCAAATCTGTAGTTTGAGGAGTTAGTTCTAGGTAACTCACAAAATTATTCTAGAAATAATTGATTCAATCATATACATAAATTACAAAGCTCTTTAAAATGTAGGAGATGAAGGATCAGGATGCATATTCCAAGCTGATACTTAAATTACTTTCCATATCATTTAGTAATCTAAAATACAGAACTATCTGTTGATCTATTCATTAGACAGACCACAAAAATATTATTCTCTGTCAACAAACTTCTGCTTAATTAGGTTTGGGCAAAAGGGGACTGAAGATTACAGTTACCTTTTCCTATACATTTGACTGTGTTTGATATGTCTTTGATAAATTTTAAGCACAACATGGTTTCCATGACCTTACGTAATGTTTTGTTTCTGCTCCATTCTGTAGCTTTGCTGCACTGCAGATAAAGACAGTTATTAGTACAGTCTGTAAATGTAGCCTGTGATAAAGGTTTAGAAATAGTCTGAATGTTGGAGTTAAATAACAATTATTAACAGTTTTCGTATTAAAAGATATTTTGACTATATAGATGACAAGCTGGAGCAGCTCACAAAAAGAAAGTAAAGATCTTTTCTACCCTTATACTAGCCTATTTATAGTTTACTCTCTCATGATTATTTAGCTTACTGAATTGAAGAGTTATTTATCATTATCTTTTCTTTCCTGCTATTTGTGGTTTTAGTCTTCTCTGTCTAGTCCAGCTATATTTAATAGTGCTTTCATGTGTTCACCTCCATCCTTCCATGGAGCTGGGCACCAATATATCACACATCCTTAGGAAGAGCTCTATCCACTGAGCTCCTGACCTTTCTAATATAGTACTAGCCAGCTGTCCTCGCCCCCCAGTGGTCTTAAGGGTCTTTTCCAACCTACCTGATTCTGTGATAAGCAAGAAGCTGGGATGATGGCCCTCTTGGCTGCCCATTGCCCTCTGCTCATGAGGACTGTCATGGCTTTTTAATCTTTCTCACTTGGTTCTTAATTACCCATCTCCCCCTCCCTGCTCTCTTTTCCCACAGGCAGATTTCCTGCCTTCAAAAGTTCAGTTCCTTCTGTTGCCATTCCCAAACTGCTCTAGAATTTGCAAATGCTCATTTCTACACTGTAGTGCACAGCAGCTGAGGTCCTTGGTGTCTCAGCTACCATCCAGCACTGTGCTGTTCAGCCAACAGCTTGCCAGCAGCAATATTTTGATTTTGTGTATAACAATGTAGAATTGAGGGACGACTTCTCCCTCTGACAGAAATAAACCTATAGGGGACCCTCAAGTACCTTTTAAATTCAGGAAGTCTTCAGGCTGAGAGATTATACATATATTAGATGCTTGATTTACATATAATTGAAGTACATGGATAATTTTACCCTTATCAACAAACCTTATTTAGAGATGAGGAAACTGAGGCATAGCAGTTGTAAAGTCCACAATTCAGATATTCACTATCATGACATACTGCACAAAGACTAACTGGACAGAGGTTTAAAGGCTATGAGCATTTACCGGCCTCTCCTGCCTTATTAGTGTCAATGTGTGTCTTTTGGGCACATAAAAAAAGAAATATAAGTTCAAACTCAAAATCAGAGTCTCTCTCTCAAAAAAAAAAAAAAAGTAAGATACAGTATGAGAAGAAAAAAATCAAAGTGAAGGCCAAAGGTGGAAATATGACCCTCAGATTAAGAAATAGGCTTTTGTTCAAATTTGAAGTATAAGCCAGAATAAATGCCTACTATTCATTAAAGACCATCCCAACACCCCTCTCTTGAGAAGAGTGTCATGTGGAACTATAACAGCATGCCAAGAACTCTTAAATGTGAAAAAATAAACAACAGATTCTGAGTCCACATTTGGGCTCCTTTCAAATCCTGCGCTTCTGGTTTGTGTATGTTGGATTTCTTCTGGTTTGTCAGGAAATATCTTGGGAGGGTCACTTGAAGGCTCAGAGTATTGGTGTCTCTACAAACCAGGCTTTCTAGAGAAATCCTTGGCATCCTTCCTCAGCCTCTTGTGAACAAGAGGCTATTTGTCATTCCTTTGTCAATTTTATTTGGTGCTGTCAGTGCCCATATGTTATTTTTTTTTCCTTTGTTTTCCTCTCAGAAAAGGGTGTCTCTTGTTTCATGAAGATCTGTTTTCTCTCCAGGAAGAGATCTCCCAGCGTACTGTCCCTTCTCACACAGCATGCAGAGTAGTTGATTTTTCCCTTAAGGACAGAGGCAGAGTAGGAAAACTGTTGAAGATTATGCCAGGAAACAATGTCTAGACTTCACACACCTCTGTTTTCAGTCTGTGCAGCCTGCTTCCATCCATGAGTAAATCACAGTCATCCTTCAACTTACTTCAGTGTCTTGCTTACATATCGAGCTTCTTCATTCTTTAAATTCACTTCTCATCCATACAGACCCAGTGACCTATTTTTTGTGTTTAACAACCACGATTGAGAAGTGATAACTTCCCTCGATTATCTGCAGATGTGACTCACTGGATATTAGGGCACTTCGTAAGCACATCCGTCACGGTATTGACTTCCTTCTAGAACTCAGACTGGTTAGTCCGACTCAGCATTTGTAAAGACATACGAAAACATGTTTATTAGAAATTGAACAGTTCTTATGCTGTTCCTAATCTTAGAGATGTCTGAGAAAACACAGGTGTTAGCGTTCAGAGACACATAACCACGAGGAGTGATTACATGGGTGCTTTTATTGAAGAGCTCTGGGTGCCAGGGGTATGAACCCAAATCTGACTCCGACCATACAGCCGAGATGAACATGTTTTTATATTCTATAGTTATATAACTTTCATGTTAATTATTAAACTTATATTGTTCTATTGTATACATAGATTTCAGCTAAGTTTAGCCCCCTTTGAATTTTTAACATACTTTCTCACTATTCTTCCTATGGTTATATAATAATTAGATTTAATTACTAAACAATCATCACATCTAACAATTATATCATTTATCATGTTGCTTACGCAGGTGCAGTGATCTGGGAAAAGCACAAAGCCTAACATTTCAGAGTCTATTTTAATATTTTCCCAGGCCCCACTATCACAGGCACAAGTTAATGTGATTATCAGGCTGGAAACACCTGCAGTTCCCCAAAACCCAGATGTGTGGCTGTGGGCTGGCTGGGCTGCTCACCTGGTGAACTCAGAGCTGACAGTGTTAGTGGTGCACTCACTCACTTTAATGTCCAAAATACACAGGAGGACAAGGGCCCAGGGAAACCAGTCTCTCCCTTTTTGCTTCACTGTAGAAGATAGAAGTATGGATTTGGAAGAAATTGCCCATACAGAAGAGGCATTGATGTAGAAGAATAAGGACTGTCCATGCTCTCCCTCACCTCTACCTTTTAATTGCATGGCAAAATACTCAATTACTCAGACTCAGAAGTTAATGTTGAATGTACCACTTACACTCCTGGGTGATCTTTCTCTATATGTACTATGCTTTAGTCTTTAACTGTAAAATCACCTACTGCTTCAATTCTTCAGTACAGATATTCAGTCTTCCACGAGAATTGACCTTGTATTAGTGGTCTTAATATGCCCTTATTCATAGGGCACTTTGGCTTTATGAATCCCTGATCTTTTAGCCTGCTACGTTTTTGTGAATGACAATTTTGGAAATAAAAATTAGATATGTATCATTTACCCATATTGCCCAGGAATTTTCAAACACATCCAGAATTAAATTCTTGAACACCAGGAAGGATTTTTTAACAAAATTTTTGGACAATCACAGAACAGCTCAGGTTGGAAGAGACATCAGAAAATTGTCTGATTCAGCCTTTCATGAGAAAGGGAGCCTAGTACTGTCTAGTATTCTGTTCATTTGCACCTTGAAAACTTCCAATGATGGGAACTCTACCACATGGGGAAGTTGCTCCCATAACTGATTGTACTCACTATGAAAGATTTCTTTCTTATATGGAAACCTTCCCTGGAATAACTGGTATCCCTTGCCCCTTCTCTTTGTGGATCCTTGAGAAGGGAGAGCCTCTGCTCTCTTTGTAGCCATGCTTCAAAACCTGAAATTCTGTGGTGAAGCTCTTCCCTGAATCTTCTGTTTTCCAGGGAGAAAAGACCTAACTCCTTCAGTCTTTCCTCACAGAGCAGATTTTCCAGCCCTTTGATCATCAAATGTATCAGAATTATATATTTCAGAATTACAGTCACCATGCAAGCGAAACACAACCCATTTTGAGTCAAGGCTTGCTTGCTGCTGTTGCATAGCAAGTATAACACAGACCTGTTTTGTATAAAGCTGGACTTCTATATTATCCATTGTCCTTCTGGTAGCAGTTTTCCAAACACAGCTATTTAGTAGATGAAATAGTCTAGATTACAGGTTAAGATACAAGGTGTATGACTGATTGTTGCTTGTTGCGAGATCAACAGATATTGCCAGAACACAAAACATAATTAATATTATAAATTGCCCAATAGAACAGCCATGTAATAGACCTCAAGGAGAGAAAAGTAGGAAATGACAACATTTATACATGTATGCATTGAAATACATACAAAAAGAGTTACTGCTTTGTTTTTATATAAATATTTCAGACCCATTTTATAGATAATAAAACCTTGCTTGCAGTGTCATGACTTTCTTTTATAAGAAATTCTTCCCTTTGACATCAACAACCATACACTCAAATTACACAGGAGTTTCTACTCATAAAAAGTGATTCCTCATTTGTACTTTTCTATGAGATCACAAATGTAGATATTGCAACAAAACTTCTTCTCCTATTTCCAGATTAAAACTAAGCACAGTCCTTCAGCTTTGGTGAGAGATACCAGGACTTTGTCTGGGAGTGTTTTGGGACTGGAACTTCATGGAGGCCAGAGTTATCATGAAGGTCATACTAAATAATGAATAATAGACTTTCCCTCCAGATTTTGCAAATTGCTGATTAATAAAGTATCTAATTCATACTCACTGAGTTTTTATCAATTAAGGTCTGAAAAGATCACTTTTGGAATAGCCTGCAAGTTGTGAAAGTTGGATACAGCATTTTAGCATGTCAGATTCTCTAGCCTTGCAATTTTCTATGGCTTAATACATTCTTATATTTTGTATATGAAAAAAATTACATATTTTAATATATAACTGTAATCATATGTTGCAAGGCCAATCAATATTAAAAAATTTAATTCACTTATATATGACATATATGTATATTGTATATATGCATTGTATTGTATAGTATTGTATTGTAGATACAGGCATGTATTATAAATATATATATATATGCATTTTATACATTTTTATATCACACCTCCCAGGCTGTGAGCACTTGTTTTATCAAATAATAATCCTGTCTCCAGTTTCCACCTGAGACACAAGAGTCCTTGAGCCAATTACCCATCCCAAGGTCTAGTAATAGCCCCTCAAACCAACACAGTCCTCTTTAAAATTTGAATCTTCTCATTTAGTAATGGTCTTGGGTTCAGAGATGACTGATATAAACAAGCAGATGAACAGACAGTCTTTGTATGGAGTCTTTTGTTTTTTATTCTAGAGTAGGAACAGGAAAGTAATGATCATTTAGAAATGGTCCCCTTTCCAAAATGCAATGATCTTTCTGTTCACCCTTCACATCTGATTCCTATATAGAAGCCCAGAAAAGCCAGGCCCCACTCCTTTATCTGGTTGCTGTAAGCACAGCTTAATTCTCTGCTGAACTTTTATCTGGCTGAGAACCGAGCCCTCTCTATTATTTTTATTCTCTCAGCAAATTCTTCCTCTGCAAGATATACTCCTCTCTTTGTTAACATCTACTTTCTTTGTCTGTGTCTTGTTCTATTGCACTAAGGCCTCTTCCAAGGGGAAAAATAATTATTTTCCTGATTTATGCCAACTCCTGACAATTTAGGTACTTTGTTTGTCATGATGCAATTGTTATTTTTTTTTTTCCTGTCGTAGGAGTACTGCTTCACTGTGACTGAGATAGTATCACTGAATGGGGCTTTTGTGGGGCCTGGGTCTGCAGGAGAACTCAGGGAGCAGGGGAATATGCAAATGTAAACAGAAATTACTGCAAACCAGATGGCAACACTAGTCTGCTCTAGGGACCAAGACAGCAGTAATCTGTGAGATGCTTTGCCTGGCTCTGTATTCAAGCTCAGGTAGGAATATCCTTCCTGAGGGCTGCTCTTCTTTTTCCCCAAATCCAACTTCTAGGCAAGGGAATGCAAAAAGGTTTTCCTAGCATATTCTGCTCCCAGCTAATGGAACAGGCCACAGCACAAGAACTAGCACTGGAGAATGGAGTTGCCATTTCTATCACTTCTTACTGCATGCAGACCCATGGATTTTTGGTGAAGAGCTGTCATCGACTCAGATCCCAATGTTTTAAAACAGGTTCAGAAATGTGATCATTTAACACTGTGGGAAGAAAGTAATGTAGTGTGAGTTCTCACAGCCCACCTTAAAATAATATGTATGTAAAATTAAATGCTTCTTAGTTGTAGAGTAACTCCTTATAGAGTTTCTAGGGCAGAAACTATCCTGTAAATAGGAGGGAAACCATTCACATTGCTACTTGTTCAGCTTTTAATAGGATTCAATGTTCAAGTGTATTCCTGAAGATTTGTTGCAATAAACTGCCAAATAAATTATTTAAGAAAAAGAGGGAACACAGCCCTTTACTCTATCTGTATTAAAAATACACTTTCAGAGACGCTGCAGTCAGCAAAGGGCTCGTAGGTGCATGCCTGACACTGAACAAATAGGATCAAGTGTAAAAGTTTATCTGCATTAATAACAAAATTCTTCATCCTCTGTTTCAGCTGCTGAGTCTATTAGTCAGAATGAGAATGTCAAGATGCTTTACTGCAATGTTTTTGGAAGAAAGCCCAGGTTAAGAGATTAGAGCTTTGTACAAGCCTTGGCCGCACAATTTCTCCCTGAAATGAAATTCTCTCCATTAATATATCTTCTTATCTCTTACCCTTCTTATACTAACAAGAAGCCACTTCAGAGGTTTCTGATATCCTAAAGAACACTCCAGTGACTGTGTTGTGGTCTGTCCTCTGCAAGCAAGGCAGAGAGAGGTACCTTCCAAATTTTCTGCTGGTTCTCAATGAAAGTTTAGTCCAAATGAACATATTTTCAGAAATTTTCAATTTAAAGAAAATCTATCAGAGTGTTCCTGCCAAATACTACCAAACAAATGAAGTAATCCAGAAAATTAAAATAACCCATATTTTTGGGGGTTAAGAGACCGGTAACAGATACCTGTGGTGAACAGGTAGAATAAGTCTCTGAATATCAGAAAATGAGAACGAATTTTACTGTAAGGGCAGCTGAGCATGAGGCCAGGTTGCCCAGAGTGATTGTGGAGTCTCCTTCCCTGGAGATGTTAAAAAGCTGTTTGGACATAATTCTGAGCAATATTCCCCCTTCTTGAGCAGGGAGGTTGGGCTAGTGGTCCCTTCCAATCTTACCTCTTCTGTAACTCAGGTCTACATCCATGTCTGCTACTTTCCTTGGGGCATTTCCATCACATTACATGTCTTGAATTTCCCTCTTCTTACACAGAGTAAATGACGCAAATAGCAACTACAAACATTAAGAAAACAGAAAGCACCCACTCCTTTTTCCAAGGAGTAATACAAAGACTACATTTTAGTTTTAGGAAGCAACTGCCTGGGGAAGACCTGTTTTTTGCCTTATACAACTCTGAACCTCTTGTGGCTTTATAGCATGACGTCAAAATCCTCTGAGTGGCTTTGATCTATGAATTCTAATCCTACCAGCAAACAGATCTCATTTCATTCTCCTCTCTTGTTAAAGAGAAGTCTGCTGATGCCAAAATGGCTGTGACAGCCAAGGGGCAGAGGCAGCAGGTTCCTGTCTAAATTATTACCCTTTTTGACCATTAGAATATTTCAAAAATGCCAGAAAACACTGAAAACAAATAAAGTTATTGAAATTGTCTTAATCTGGTCTGAAACAGTCTTTTCTTACCAGGTATTTAGTATATATTATAGTTAAAGTCCGCTTCAAGCTGTCCTATAAGGATAACCATTTTGAATGAAAGTGAAGAACACGGCATTACAATAAAGAGACCGGGCAAAAATATAAAATTAGATATTTTTTATTTATGATCAGGAAATACAAATCTTCTGAATTGCTCAAATGCTGCTGTTCAGCAAGGAGAAATTTCCATGAGTTCACATTTGGTTGATATTTGCGTGCTTCACTAGGTCTAATTTGTATAAATGAAAATTGCTCTTGAAATAGCAACAGTAAGGTTAAGAGAGGACAAGCTTCAACATAATAACATGTTGGTGTAGGGCTGTCCATATACTCTGTCAAGATGAGGAATATTCTCTCTCTAAGTGCACCAAGTGGTTGCTGTGACAGACACAGCATCAGAGAGGCTGAGCAGCAACAGGAGTAGGAAATTTCCACAGAATTAGCAGGTCAGATTTAATCACAAGACCTCAGAAAGTGAGTGTTGCTGGACAGAAAGCATGGATAGTGAAGCTGTGAATAAAATAATTCCGCATACAGCCTTCTAGTGAAACCCCTGTCGATTCATTAGTAAGGATTAAATCAAATACTCTCTGATGGGTTTTCCTGACTGTTCTCCAAGTGCCCTAAGACTCAGATCTGCAAGGAAACATCCATGTCACAGCATTTGGCAGCTCAAAGGCTGAGTTTGGTTTTATGTCTCTTGTTAATTAATTGGAACAATTTTCTAGAAAATGAGGGCTTTTGATATGTTTTACATTTCCAATTTACCTCTTAGAACAGGCTTTCTGTGGAGCATCACATAGAATACCCTGATTTGGAAGTGACACAGAAATATCACCAAGTCCAGATCCTAGCCTTGCACAGGACAGCCCTGAAGCTTGATTCAAGTTTCTTTTTTACAAGAGAGAATGTGGACAAAATGGTTGCATGTGCTGTGTGGCGCTGCCATCTCCCTGGGTACTCCTGCCACACAAAACACACAAATGATTTACTTTCAGCCTGCTTCTCCACCTTAGGGCAGTACTGAGCCATTGAGGCCTTTTTCCTTTGGCACCTGAGGCAGCTCAGCTGCATGTTTGGCGCTGCAATGCTCTGGGCAGATCTGCGTCAAGGCACAAGAAGAACAGCATTTTATTTGTTACACACAGACTGCAAAACAAATGGAGGTGGAGCCCTTCTTTTACCTTGAACGCATTTGTGAGCGTTGTTCAATATACTGTAAATTTCCTAACAACAAAGAATTCACCTGGCTGTAAATGTGGCCCCATCTGTCTCTTACAAATGAGTCACATGAAATGAACTCTCTTTTAGGTAGATTTGTATCTTACATATAATTATGAAGTGCAGCTATGGAGAGAGACAGAAAGTGAACAGGTCTTTTTTGCATTTGTACAACATTGAAAACAGCAAGGCCTTGGGTTTGTGAGTCGATGATTTATGATGAATAATGAAATACCTATGAACAAAAATCAGACCACATATGAATCCTGGGCCTATTGAAACCAATGGACATTTTGGTACTGGCATCAGTTACATAATGTCGTCTGCATCTTTTCTCATATTTCAAACAAAATGCAATATTTCAGCTCTGTTTAAGAAGTCATGGGAAAAGAACTCAATAAATTGACAATTTGGAGATTTCTTTATCTGGTTCTTTGTTAAAGCCAGTTAAGTGGAACCTATTAAATTCAGGATGGCATAAACAATGATGAAAACATTACCTGTGAGGTTTTCTAATTAGGATTAGGAACAAAAGTTCAAAATCCTTAGCATTTGCCCTCTTGTCTCAAAAGGCTTAGCATTTGCGATGATTTGTGCTGATTTTTGTTTAAAAAGGAAAACAGAAAATGGAGTCGGTATCCTTTAGTCGTCCCTAGGATATGGCTTCAGCGGGATCTAGCAACAGCTAAGTTGTTGAAGCAAAACCTCTGCAGTGGCTGTGATTCATGTGCACAGTGAAGTGCACATCTTTGCATCTTGTCATGTAGCTTACTAGGGACAATCCTGGATGGAACTCGGCAATAAGGAAAAATGTTATAACATATCAATTTATTAAAAAATGCGCAAGAATCCTAATTCTTGCTTACTGATAGAAAGTCCAATTTTTTATAGCTGTAACTCTTACTCATATTTTCGGTTTAAAGGTTCACTACTGTTATGAGGAAAACCACAATACTGAATCAAGTGAGTGATGGGTTAAGGCTAACATGTGACCTACACCCAAAGAGTACTTTTGTTGCAAAATCAATGACCCTTTTTAACCCATAACCTGGCTTGGCATTGCCAACACATATTTCACCTCAATACTTGTCTTAACCTTGCTCTGCCATGGTTGCACAAACATGCTGCAGCTTTCCCTCACATCAGATTTCTGTTGTTGCTTGTTCACAGGTAAGACCTCAAAGTTGTGCCCTCCTGTTATGTTTTTGAAGCAGCTGAAAAACAAAGTGCTCTTGGACAAGGAACCTGTTTTGCTCTAGAGATATATTTTTGGTGTTATTTCTTATCATACCTAGATCATTGTTTTTATTAAGCTGTGTTCATAACAGTGACAGCAGGACTCCAAATAGCTTTTTAAAACTGTGCTAAACTACAAGGTACCTGGACTTGTAAGGAAGACAGGCTGATCCCTTGTGCAGCGAGTGGAGCATCAGGGACCAGTGAGCTGTCCTGTCCAGCTGGGTCACCACCCTGCAGAAGGAAGAATCATGCTCTGATTCTGTTGGGAAAAGATTCTAATATTCAACTCCTTTCTCCAGTTCAATATTTAAGGTGAACTGTGAGAAACATTTGAGAATTTAAGACATGGCAAACTGGATTGAAGTCTGCAGCAGAACAATAGAGCACGGTGAGGCCAGGGAAAGCTGTTGTATGCAGCAGCAAGGCTTTTAGAAGGAAAAATCCTTCCCTTTTTAGCAAATAACGTGTTCTCAGGCAGTACCCCAATTACTTACTTAAAGATTACGTTCGATTGAGTTGCTTCTTGTCCATGGTTTTGATTTGGTCCCAGATGTTTTATGTGGAGTGCTGTCATGAATCAAACTGGAACTAAGTAAAAATTGGGGAATTTTGGACTAATTGGAAAAGTAGTAATCTTTAAAAATTATCAGAAAAGAAAGAACAAACAGTATGGTAGGCGGTACTGTTAAAAATCCCAAAAGGCAGTTCACAGTCAGTGAATAGCTCTCTAAAGAAATTGGTAGATTCAGGAAGACCAACCTAGACCATGAGACTCTTAGTCCATATTTCCAAAATTGTTTTCCCAAACAAAGGAATTGAAAATCTTTTCATGAACATAACTTTAAAAAGGAAATAATAGTCCGCAAATGGGTAAATAATCTCTTTGGGATCTCTAACGTGTAATCTTGGAGTACACAGATTCCCAAGGTCAGTGCTGCTGAAATTATTAGACTTCCTCATAGACACTCAAAGAGTTGTCTGGGGATGATGAAAAGCATAAGTTTGTGTTTCAAAGAGCCAATGATGAAATTATAATAAAAATTCATGCATGAGCATCAGAAGGAAATATCTGTGTTACTGTAATTATGTCTAGACATGACCTATTCACAGTCCTGGGCAATTGGTTGTAGGAGGCCCTGCTTGAGTCTGGGGTGTAGACAAGATGATCTCCAGAGGTCCATTCCAACATCAACCACTCTATGATTCTCTAAAATTATTATACATATTAGAAGAGAATTATAAATTTTAAAAATCAAGTAGTTTTAATGGCTATGATGAAGTTACTGTGAAAAAGCAGTAATCAAAACAAGTAAAATATTGCCTTTCTGGCTTTGCTTGATCAATGACTGTGTTGTTTCAGTATTTATGTCAGCATAATCCTACTGAAATCAGCTTTTTCTGACACCCTGGGGAATTGTACTCCAGCCATTTCCTTGTCTGACAGTTTGTTACAAAATCAAGGAATCTCCTGTGATGTAAAAGTAGGTCCATCCTTCATGCAATGTTGATGTTTTCAAGAAGAAAAAACAGAATAATTCTATCATCAACCATTTTTCACTATGGATGTTCAAAGAAAATCCATCTTTAGTCAACAAAAGCCTTGCATAGGTGTCTGCCAGGAAGGCATGTGACTTCTACATGGGTTTGTGAGTTCTGGGTGGAAAAACATGCCAGATCTTCTAACTGTCTGGGACTCTAGGTCCCATTTCTGTACTGGTATATATTCTAAGCTGGAATCACCTTCTCCCCTATATGTCAGAAAGGCCTGCATGACACAGTTACAAGATATGGGAATTCTGCTAACCTGCAGAATTCTGCAAGGTTACCTGCAGTAACCTTCAGGTCCTAGGTAAAACCAACCCACAGGTGAAACAACACTGCAGCTGCTGTCAGTATGTGACATGTTGTTGACCTGTCCCAGTTAGCCCACTGTGAGATGACAATGGCCCAGTCCAGAAGACAGCAGACTGCAAGGGGCATTCACAATAGGCATTATGGACAAAACTGTGTCAGGTTTGGCTCCTCCACCCCTCACAATCCTCCAATGTTATCCCAGCAGACTTTGTACCCTCAGGCAATTTCTCAAGGCATGCAACACACCCAGGTCATGTCATGTTATCAAACTATGCCCCTGATGGGTTGCAACACAGCACTTGTAGAACTTCAGACTTGTTGAACTCATCAGAAAGTGTAGTGCTCAGGAGAGGTACAAATCCAAGCACCGTGTGGCGTGGACATGAGCAAACTGTTCACGTTAACCCTGCTTTATCTTGCAGTGTGTAGCTGGCTCTGCTTGATTTTGCAGTCTGTATGCAGCCATGGGGTCTTTGGCCTCCAGGCTTCTTGGTCCTGGTGGAAACAAGAAATATTTCTGCTGGGGCAGAGGGAGGGATCAATCTTGTTAAACCATGGAGTTATAGGATATTCTGAATTGGAAGGGTCCCAAACGGATCATCAAGTCCAGCTCCTGGCCCTGCACAGAATCATCCCAAAAGTCACACCATGTGTCTGAGAGCACTGTCTGTGAACTCTGCCAGGCTTGCTGCTGTGACCACTTCCCTGGGGAGCTGTTCCAGTGCCCAGCCACCCTCCAGGTGAAGAACCATTTCCTGGTATCCCACCTAAATCTTCCCTGACACAATTTCAAGCTGATCTTTTGGATCCTGTCACTGGTCACTACAGAGGAGAGATCAGTGTCTGGCCCCCCTCTTCCCCTCACAAGGAAGTTGTAACTGCAATTAAGTTTCCCCTCAGTCCCCTCTTCTCCAGGCTGAACAAATGAAGTGACCTCAGCTGCTCCTAAGCACTAGACAATGGTGTAGATTTATCACCTGAAAACTTAATATGTAACAAATAAGACATTCCTGGGTGAAACTTGAATGCCTATGATATGTATCAGGCCAAATTTGATGATCTAATAGTTCCTTGTGACCTTAACTTGGGTCAGATATGCTGCGTGGGGAGGTGTCTCACCAGGGGGCACTGGGCAGCCAATTACAGCCCACAGAAAAGTGGCCTGAATTGTTTCCTTTAGCAATTTTTTTTGCATGATACGTTACCATCTTCTCAGGTAATAAGTGACAGGAAAAGCCTTTTCTTGCCTAAGAAAATAAATGACACAATTTACGAGAAAAAAAAAGTACTAAGAGAGCACTGTGTTAAATAAGGTAACAGGAACATATGATCATGTCAAATATTCCTGTAAAATTTACTGGCATGCAGCAATGATTGTAATGTAGGTGTTACCTTAGGTGTATTATACTGGTATGTGTTGCAAAAGAAACAGGGAAACTGTGATCATAGCAAGCAGGATATTGTTCCACTTACAGCATGCAAATGAAAAAGTCTCTTCTAAAATCAAATAAACCTGGCTCAGTTGTCAGGATGTCATCAGTTGCACTTGATGAATGGCCACTTACAGCACACAGGACACAATTTTGGCACAGTATCATCCTGGCAGAGCACCAATCCTGCCGTGCTTGTGAGGCAGGCGCGTGTGACTCAGCAGAGACATCCGTGTTGAGTAGCTGGAGGCTCCTCTTCTACCAAAACCATTTGAAGTGAGACCTTTTGTGCTGTGAATGGGACGTGGGCACACTGTCTGCACATCTCTAAAGGGCAATCTTCCCAAAATACTCATGATGTGGTTGCTGGTGGTCATTTGAGCTCTCTTTCTCCTTTGAAAGGGCAAGTACTAATAATAAACAAAATAATTGAGCAAAAGGACGAGTTAAATGGTCAAATAAATAGTGCAAACTATACATATCTTCAATAACACACACTGCTCCGCACTAGCATACTGCTAGTCATGAAAATACACCATGGAAGTATTTGATGCATCATGGAAGTATTTGATACATCAAATACTTATTTTCCCCAATAATGGGCAAACTCATCCAAAAATACAGAAAGAAGATTTTAAGGTATAGAATTTCAGTTTTAAAAGAATTCAATTCCAATCTACATACCAGGAAGTGCAGTGTGGTTATTACAGGGCTTGCCTAGATGGTAAAGAACAAGGATTTTATGGTTGAAGAATTTTAAGCTAATTGACTTGGACCTAAAAGAGCAGCCAAAATATAAATTAGTTGATCTCTTTAACAGCCTATCTCTTTAAGATTGTAGGTTCCATGGAGAAATCAAACCACTGTGAATTGAATCAAGACCATTATGATTTATATATTAATTCCTCTTCAAAGTATCGCATTTTTATGGTGCCATCATAATTTAATAATGTAAAGCTTAATGTTTTAAAGTGAACTTCACAAAACAATGCCAAGAGAGACACATATATCAATATTCAAAAATAGTATCTATTACATTTATCAGAACCTGGCACCATTTAGAAAACCCCTCAGAGAAGATGTTATCTTTGACACTCAGTTTACATTATCCAAACTACTTTCCTCTTCCTTAAAAATATCCAGAAAGTTTAAAATACTTGGCAGAACTTGAATCTTGAATTTTAATAAGTGATTGGCACTCTTCCTTCCTAAAAGCCAGTGTTGGATCATTGCTACTTCGGTTGCAATGAAGGTGTTCCAGAGGTTAATACTTGTAATAGCATCATGCCAAAGTGATAGAGAGGCTTGAAAGCAACAATACCTAGGAAAGTGACTCACCTTTCTGTAAATAATCACTCAAAGCCAGTCTTACATTTCTGGGTATCACCAGGTACAAGGAGGAGACATCAAAAAAAGGGATAAAAGCCCATAAATGGGATATCCAATTCACAGTGCTGGGTGGATGCTGCATTCCAGTAAACTCTCTGTGGATCTGGGAAAAACCACCAGAAAGAGCATAGGATGGATTTTATCTCAAGTTTTCCTTTCATAAGCTAGACGACTTCAGAGCAGAAATGGGGTTGTCTCTGCTGGCCATCTGTTACCTTGTGGAAGAGAGTGCATTGATCAGGTCATTCAGAACCTACTCCAAGGGAACAGGAAGAGATCATTACCTAAAGCACTTAAATTAAGTAGCTTCTGTCTCAGAACAGCCTTACCAAAAGTCTAGCAGGACTTGGTGGTGACACTCTGAGACCCTCTGGGAACCAGTACCATCACATTGGAGCTAGTGAGTGGTGATGGGTGAGATCATCTCTCAGTGCTCCACTGCTCAGAGGTTCACTGCTCTCCCAGTGGAGCACATGGAATGGGAGAGCAGACACATGGACACCCAGCCATACACCTGATCCAAGCAAGGGATAAAACATGGGTCTAGCAGCAATGCTTTAGAAACAGGCTTGATTTTCTTTTGGTCTGGAGGGCTGATCTTAGGGAGGTCCTCTTCAAAGATACAAAAAAAGAAAGGTCTTCAAAAGCCGTGATAGGGCTGGAGTCTGGCAAAAAGCAGCAGCTTTTTATACTTGTATGCATTGGAAGCCTTGTTAAATAAAATTCAGCAACTTCACAGAGAGGACAGAGCTATCTGGCTGGCTGAGCTAGATGTGTTCTCCTACATGCTATTAAAAAACTCTCTTTAATCACTTGTCCATATGAGTGTGCCACAATATCTGTTCTCTGCAGGTGGGCCACAGTTGAGATGAGGTTAACTTTAACTTCTTAACAGCTGAAATAGTAGAAGCTGATAGCAGTTGATGATATAGGTGTCCCCCAAGCTCCCAATAAATTTTCTGGACAAACAGAAGTGCCAGGTAATGTACACAGAACAGATTGTACAAAACCTGTACCCAAACCCAGTTACTGCTACAGGAACCTAATTAAAAAATGCAACTGCCCATGCTTCTTCCTCAAAATGCATATTTCTGACTCGTGGAAAGAGCTTTGACTCTAGGTTATAACACAAATTTGAACTATGAACTTTCAAATAAAGAAATGCTCATCTTCTGGAAAAGGTAGAATGAAAAAGATCTCTGAAAAAATACAGCCATCTCTAAGCAGTCTCCTCTGTATGCATGGGAAAACCGCCTGTCTCTGTCCCCAGAAAAACTCCCTGCAGACCCTGCTACTCCCCCTGTGGGGCTCCCAGGCCATGTGCCCACCTCCAGCTCTCCCAGTGCCTCTACTGAATCTGCCCAGCTCTGGTGAGGGCAGGCATAGCTTCCCATCCCACCAGTGTCCTCCAGGGACCAGGGTGTCAGGGGCCAAGTAGAGCCAGTTGGCAACTTTGTCCTTGCTGTCTGTCCAGCTGCTGGGACACCGAGCCTGGCTCACACCAAACACACAACTCAAGCAGCCACATGGCCCAGCACAGTGCCATGTCCAGCTGTGCTGTGCTCCCTTGGGCCTAACAAGACAACCCAACTCAGCTGAATTACTTTGTACCAGTGTGAGCCTTGGCTTAATTTCTTTTTTGATATTCCATAACCAGTTCCAGAGTGATGAGGTCACCCCTGAGCCTTCTCTTTTCCAGGCTAAACACCCTCAGACCCCTCAACTTCTCCTCATCAGACTTGTGCTCCAGACCCTCCACCAGCTTTGTTGCCCTTCTCTGGACTCACTCCAGCACCCCAATGCCCTTCCTGAACTGCAGGGTCCAGAACAGGTCACAGAACTTGAGGTGTGGCCTCACCAGTGCTGAATACAGGGACAGAGTCACTGTCCTGCTCCTGCTGGCTGCAATATTCCTGATCCAAGCCAGGTGCCATTGGCCTTCTGGGCCACCTGGGCACGCTCTGGCTCATGTTCAGGTGCTGTCAAACAGCACTCACAGGTCCTTTTCCACTGGGCAGCTTTCCAGCCAGTCTGTCCTCAGCCTGTAGCACTGCCTGGGGTTGTTGCGACCCAAGGGCAGGGCTCATCATTTGGTCTTGTTGAATTTCTTACCATTGGTCTTGGCCCAGTGATGCAGACTATCCAGGTTCCTCTGCAGACAATGACTGGAGAGATGATGACCAGAATCATCAATGGTGGTGATCCTCTTTCCACTGCCCTGACAGAAAATCTTGTGTGAGATGATGAAATGATGTTATTATCAAGGAAGACTGCTGTGTATGTACCCTCAGGCACAGCTGCATCACCAAGAAGCCTGGGCCAGCTGCTGGGAGACCTAAGTCATGTCAGACACCGTCTTTTGGGAATCTCTGTGCCCCTCAAGCAATCTACTGAAGGCACATCCTTCACAGCCCTTGAGACCCTGCTCACAATGCCAATGCAGGACTGGCTCTGTAGCTTGCTCAAACCTGTCAGCTGCACTAGGCTGCTCCAAAACCCAGCAGCACTCCCCTGCCAAGCAGTGTAATGTACCCACCTTGAAAGAGCTTCCCTTCATATGAGTCCTTTGTTGGCTCAGATGGTCACTGACCCTTGCACAGTCCAGCTGTGATGTTTTCTGTGTATTCAATGTTATCAGAATAGAGGCAGCAAAGCTCCAGCTCCAGATCTTTGTACAATTGATTTTGCTGCCTTGTTATAAACTGCTGTCAATCACTTTGTTAACCTAGACATTAACAAGTCAAATTGTGCTGACCACAGTAAAGGGAAGTTGATTTAACTTGTTTTGTTGGTAAGTCATAGATGATCTGGTCACCTGACAAAGGCTCGTTTGTTCATATTTTGTTACAGTATCAAAACCATTATATAAATCTCTACTGTTTTCAGCTGTGATGTTTTCCTAACTAATCAAGCACCAAAATGGTTCTCTTAGCACTGTTCAACTCCTACAGTGACCACTTTTACAAGTGCCAAACTTCCAGTGCACACATCTTTTTCCACCAGGTCCTCTGTCCTGCCTTGCAGATTGAGGACTCATCACCTTGTCTTTGATTCAAGTTAGACCAGACATCGCTTTCTCTGCTCTTGTAAGGAAATACTGCCACAAAATTGCCCTTAAACATAGGCATATAAATATAGTCAACTTTTATTAATGCCTATTTGACACTGCTTACCTTTTCATCTATTTATTTCAATGTGGTCTAACAGAAGGTGTCCCTGTCCACAGTGAGGGTCATTTTTGAAGTCCCTTCCAGCACAGACCCTTCTAGGATTTTATGATTCTTTTTACCTGCTTAAGTTCTATCCCTCTCAGTGGCCCTTTTCTATATAGTAAATAATAAAGAACGGTGCTCATCATGACGGTGTTACGCTGATCTGGGATGATGTAAAACCTTTGCCAAACAGCCCTGCTCCCCTTGAGACGCCGCTTTCTGCTGAGGCACCTCCCTCCCTGGCAGCTCTGGCTCGGGAGGCAGCGGCAGGAGCGCAGAGCTGGGTGCAGCGTGGGGATACTGCACCGACACACGGGCAGGGCTGGCCGGGGCTGTGAGCTGCCGTGTGGGGGGATACACCGACACACGGGCACCGACACACGGGCAGGGCTGGCCGGGGCTGTGAGCTGCCGTGTGGGGGGATACACCGACACACGGGCACCGACACACGAGCAGGGCTGGCCGGGGCCCTGGGCTGCCGTGTGGGGATACACCGACACACGAGCACCGACACACGGGCAGGGCTGGCCGGGGCCCTGGGCCGCCGTGTGGGGATACACCGATATACGAGCAGGGCTAGCCGGGGCCCTGGGCTGCCGTGTGGGGGGATACCCCGACACACGGGCAGGGCTGGCCGGGGCTGTGGGCTGCCGGGGACCACACCGACACACGGGCAGGGCTGGCCGGGGCTGTGGGCTGCCGTGTGGGGATACACCGACACACGAGCACCGACACACGGGCAGGGCTGGCCGGGGCTGTGGGCTGCCCTCCTTCCAGGGCGGGCTGCACGCTGCCGTCCCACGCAGGGATAGCTAAATCATTCCCGAAGCAGAAATAGCTTGGAAGAGTCGGTCTGGGCAGGACGGCAGTGGGAAGCGGAGCGGAGGCGCCGTCGGCAGTGCTGTTCTGCCACCTGGTGCTGGAGCACGGTCCCGGCCGGTCCCGCCGGGCACCAGCCCTGGGGAGCGGCCGCTCCGAGCCTCCCCCGCCACCGATCCGGGACATACTTTCACTACGGAACTAAAACATCGTTCTTTAACCCTAGATGATTTTTACTACTAATAAATATCATTCCCCTTTGCACAGGGCAGTGCTGGTGACTAAATTGTGTCCTAGAATGTGATAACTACTAGTTGCAAAGATGTAACTGGTACTTACCCATCATTTAAAGGCACGTGGTGTGATACTTGGGGTTGTCCTGTGCAGGGCCAGGAGTTGGATTTTGATGATCCTTATGGGTGCCTTTAAACTCAGAAATTCCAGCTATATTCCCTGATTCTATTTTTCATTTTTAATGTCCAAGTCTAAAAAGCACCAAATACGTACATTTATGATCTGATTAGGTGTGTTCTTAACCCCTTCTTTACCTAACATTTCCCTTTTACATTTTAACACAGCGCAGGTGTTTCTGTAGTTGTAAACTGAGGCATGGCTTAGTCTGCAGCATGCATTAAGGATTTGGGTCTTAACTGCTTGGAAATGGATTCCCCATGAAGATTATCAAAAATACTCAGCAGAAGGGACTTTTTTCCACCTCCAAGTAAATGCTGTTGGGAAATCTGTAGAAAGACTGTGTCGAAATACCTTATTCTTTACCTTGGCTGCAGCTTCTTCTCCACACTTTCTTATTCCTGGATCTACTGTCCCTGACTTGTGGGGTTGTACCTGGGTGCAATGGGCACTTCTAGAGTCTCTGCACTAAGAATGATACTGAGAACCTTGAGGAGATCAGCAGCAAGCTGGTGCTGCTTCCCTGCAGGTCAGTGGGCATATGAAGGGCCTTCAAAGGCAACACATGGGGCAAGCCCCTGTGTTCTGTACTAGTCATGCACAGGCTGCAGCTGCATACAGGCAACAGGGTCCAGGAAACAAAGGTTAAATATACTAACCCAGAAATCTGGTCTGCCTGCAGAGCATGAGAATCCTGGCATAGCCCTTTATCAATACTTATTTGATTGTAATATTCACATCTGGCTACCCTGAGAAGATTCCTCCTTCCCATTTTAATGCCTGCAAGCTTTATAGAGTAAAGCAAATCAAACAGGCAAACATTGAGGCCTGACTGACATGTTAAACAATTCTCAGGTAGTCAGATCATCTGACAATGCAGCCTGAATGATGTTGATAAATCATGTTTTCAGGGGTTGCTAAATACAGGTGACTCCCTTGCTCTTGTGGGACAGATTTGCTGGCAGTCACACAGACCAGGCAATTGGGAATGTCAAGCAATTCTGGGTATCATAGAAAAAACCTCTTTTGGTGTCAGGGGTAAATTGGACTTCAAACTTCTATGTTTCTCTGCAGGAAGTCAGAACTGACCGATCTAACTCAGAGGTGGGCACAGGCTGACTGCTCACAGAACAGGCTGGCTGGTCTGGGCCAGCACTGCTCCCAGCTCCATAGGCAGCACAGCAGCTGCCAGCTGACCTACAGAGTGGGAATAGGGAACAGCTAAGTCTGGCTTCTGGATTGAGTTTCTCTCAGTTTGGGTCAGAGAGCTAATGAACCATCATCTGTAGAATTTCATAAAGATACATCCATCTATGAAGCTCTTCTCATCAGGATGTAACTGTTATTACAGCTCCAGGACTTAACATTTCAGAAAAAATATTCAGAATTATTTTAAAGTGAGGCTTATTCCTCAGACATTATGTACTTAAGGTCTTAAGCAACAAGGCAACAAAACTTAAAGTTTCTTTTGCCATCTCTGCTTTAACAGAGAAACAGAGCAGTGCTGTAGATATTTAGCACATACACAGTATAGCTTTTTTTTCTTGAATTTTTCAAGGAAAAATGGAGGTCTGTTCTGAAATAAGGGAAATAAATTGGCACAAGGTGATAGAAAAAGCTCAAGTACTCAACATTTTCTGACTTTGGTTTTCACAGACAGGCGTGCTCCCACACCTCTGCATGTGCCAGTGTATTCTGGAGAAGCACAACCATCAGGAGGAAACAATGTTAGGGTGGGTCTACCTAAAAATTGGATGTATTCAAGTCCATAGGGTGGTGATGGGAATAGTACAGAGCTGTAGAAGTGGTTGGCCCACATAATTAGACATAGTTAAAATATCATACATGAAACAAACCTCATGTTTATCATGAGGACTCTGATCACTGGGAAAAAACCTCACTGAAAAACTGAGTAAAAAGACCCAAGGAACAAGGGCTTGTTTGCTTCCACTACAATCCCCAGAGCAATGAAGGTACACTCCCCTTGGAATTTAATCCTAAACACTTGCAGGACACAGGAATAACCAACATGGACTTGTCACAGGCAAATGAGACTTGACCACTTGATAATTCTGCATCTCACTGCTGACAGCAATGCTGAGGAGGTGAGGGAGTTGAGGCAGCACATCTGGGCCTCAGACAATGCCTCCCACAGCAGCTTTCCTTAGGAGCTGAGGTGTGTGGGCTGGAAGAAGTCAACAATTTAACATCCAGCTAGGAGCCAGTAACTAACAGAGAAAATATTCCAGGGGTACAATACCAAGGGCATAGTGTTAACCTTCTCCTGCTAGTAACAGATAATATAAACGTGTGGTCATGCAATACAGCTTGGAGTCTCAGGCTGGATATTAGGAGAAATTTAAGGGGAACAGAATACTCAAAGAGGCTGCATGATCTCCATCCTTTTCAGTTTCTTAAGACTTGATTAGAAAACAGAACGAATCTGACCTGGTCTAGTATTGCCCATAGCCTTACATCATACTTGAGATGAGGCCTTTAGGGTCCTTCCACTCTGTCTATGAATTGGTGTAACAGAATTCATTCCTGTCAGTAAAAATATTGGTACTTCAAACAAACTGTCTTTAGTATGCAAAACACACACATTTATTCATTGGAGTCTGATGATTGTTATGGGTCCCTTCCAAACTAAGACATTCTATGATTCTTTCCCTGCTTAGCTTCATTCCCAATTCTCTCTGGGAAGCTTTGCACCTCCAGAACAAACATCTGCTGTATATATGTGAACTTGTGACTTGTTCTCAGCCCAGCCAGTTAACTGCATAACTCTGCTCCCAGGCCCACTGAAGGCACCTTTTTGTCCTCTGTATGCTTTCATCGCAGGGATAGGCAGGGGTAAATTTACTGTAGGGAACAGTTTTTATCAGCAAATCCTTTCTTGTGCACAACCATGAAACAGTAGCTGCAGTAACATACTGGGTTCTCTGCTTAAAAATGTACCAAAAAAAATCAGTTCCAGGTGAAAGGATTCTACATCTTTGGTATTTTGCTTCAGAAAAATATTCATGTAATTAAGATTTTAAGGCTGCTACTCTCGGTCTGAGGAATTCTAATTGTTAAGAGCAAAAGCATTTGGCAGAGGAACAGAGGTGTCAGAACATCTATTCATAATTCTATTGTGTGCAACAAAACAAACAACCTCCATCTCCAAATAGATCAGCAATGCCCTTTATCTTTCCCCTCTACCAATTTCCAATTAAAGAATTGCATTTAGGATTTGCTGATACTCCACACAACAGCTGCTGGTAAATTTCTGGCTGACTGTACAGAGCAGCTTCTTGGAAGGCCAATGTGCTGTACAAGCGTGGCAGAAATGGAACAGGCAGCCAGGATTAAATCACAGTAAAGGGGGAGGGGAGAGGAATGCCTGCATTACAGCCTTGTGAGGAATTACTGGTCACGTTAGCTCTCCAAATCTACCCCTGCCCTAATTAAGCTGCATTTTCACTGTAAAGCAGGCAAATTGCCAGTCATGGTGAAGTGAATCCAGCTTTCCAGCAACTGCCAGGATGAGCTCAAAAGCATGTTCACGTTTAAAACACAAGCCTTCAGGAATAAGGGGGCTTGAGGAGCTATGCTTGAACAGGGCTTGAACTAACATTAAAATACAAGTCTTGAGATAGCAAGATCTAAGGTACTTTGAGGTTTTTGTAAGGTGTGGGGTTGGTTGTTTTGGTTTTTTTTTTTTAATTTGCATCCTCTGAGCCTGATTTTATATTGATGTCAAGTATGACCATTTCCTTTTGAAGTCACTACAATCTGCACAGACCATCCTGTCTTTTTTTCCTGCTTCTCTGTCTGAGGGCAGGCCAAGGGGTTTGAGTTTAGCACAAAACATTTGCAGTCTGGGGGTAAACACAAGTAATGTAGGGGCCTGATTCAGAGCAGACTCCTTAAATCAGTTTGTGGTGTGTGTACACTGGAGCAACAATGAACCTGTGCTAAGACATTTGGTCCAACAGCAGAATATATTTTCAGTTTTCTAGTGAGGATTTGCTAGCCAACTACAAAGACCATATTAGCTCTTAAGGAATTAGAAGCTCAAGCCACATGCCAATAAACAAAGCCAGTGGAAGCTGAAGCACGAGCAGCCACCCTCACTGCCATCCAAACACACAACTCAAGGCAGGGCTTCTGGCTAACAGGCATTCCACAGGAGTAGTACTACAAGGTCTTCGAGGAATTAAAAAAATAGCTCATCCTACACATCACCTTTCAGGCATAGTGCACAAGCTCTGATAACTGCTTAACTCCTCCCCTCCCCTCCCCCTTATAATTACTTAAATGACAGGGATTCAACTACACAGGAACCCACTGAGCAGTTCAATAGCAACTCCTCCAGATCACTCAGGAACAATGGATGAAATGCTTGCTGTGCCAGTCCCTATGCAACAGCAGAACAAGTTTTAGGGACTAAACACTGAGAAAAACCTTGCTCATTTGGATCTTAAACCAAGTATCAAACACATCCTTTTCCAAAACTTCTCTCGTCCTTGCACTGTTAGTAAGAATAACATGCAAAACTGCTAATAGAGAGACACAGTAACCACAAAGAAACTCTGGTGCAAAATATCCCACTTCTTAGAAGAAGAAAATCTATGTCAACTGTTCCACTATAGATGTTGGTTGGCAGGCTAGGAGACATTCTGATCACCACTCCTAAAAAGAAATCAACATTTTTTTCCTCCTCAAATGATGTTTCAGCAACATTTCATTTTTTTAAGGCATTTTTTTTTCAGCAATTGAGCAATAGGCCACAGTATGAGAAGCAGCAAAAGCATTTTATTTGCTGTATAATTAGTGTCATTAGAAATATGATTGGTAAAAAAAACACGCGAGTCCACACAGAAAGGAAAGCTTAATAAAATCCAAAGACAACTGGAAAGGTGGTGGTGGTAGAGACTTAGCAGAGAAAATTTTTTAAGTCTTCCAAGGTTCGAGACAGCATCAACTCTTTTTGGCCATCAGAGATGGTAACAAATCTTACAACTACTTTGCATCAGAGTGTCCTCCTCCACCCTTGTTGGACTGCTAGCTTCAAATCACTTAAACCTATTGTGGAGTGTGAGAAGGGAACTAAACACAACATCAGGATCTCTTCGCATGAGGTAATGCTTTCATGCAACTGTTCTGCACATGCAAAGGCATAAAACTCACTGAGCAAACACCATCTTCTCAAAAATCACTTTAAGTCATAACAACACTTCACTTTGTTTAATTCCTGTATTTTCCAAAAGGTGGTAGAAGTACTGCATTTTTTTAAACAATAACATGCTTCTCCTTCAAACAGAAAATATCTTTAATCTTTAAAACAGAATGATTTCTTTTCTCTGACACTGAAGTGACGAGACAGTCTTAATTTATGGAAGTAACAATTGTGTTTCTGAAGCAACAAGTTGCCACAATGATTATTTGTAAACATTATATCCACAACAGTAAGTACATTAAAATCCCACACTTCCACCTTAAAATAAACCACAAAGATTTGACATGAAATACATAAAAAGTTTATTATGTATGTACCCCATCTTCTTATCTGGAGGAGAAAATCTGAGGCAACAGTTTGGTGCAGTATAGAGAAGCAAAGCAATATACAGTAGCTGCACACAGCTTGATTGGTTTCAGACCACAACTAAATACTCTTACTATGACTGTTAGTACAGAAATGTTCTGTAATTAGAAAAAATGAGAAGTATTACTCTCATGCTGTACAGTCTTACGTTTCTTGGTTAGAAAAGAACAACTGATTGAGTTTGAATCTTTTGCGCCTGAACCTTGCACACCAACTTGTTTGGCTGTTGCCTCTGGAATGTTCAGCACAAAGGTTAAGCTCCAGACATAATTTAAGTGCTTTTCATGTGCAAACTGTTATTCGCTAAAGCTTTCAAAGTACATTTAATTACAGATATGAACACCCTGTAAAGATATGAGGATATGACAGCAGACCCAGAGGCCAATACAGATTTTTTTAAAAGAAATGCTATGTTCCACTGCAGTAGTTCTAGTCCCTGATTAGGTCCTTCCAAAGAGGGGGCTTATTTCAATTGTAGGAGATAGACCACTCTTTAACAGAAGCATCGTGGGATGTTGTTACCAGAGTATGTTCATCCAGCCACGCCAAGCCACTGACATGATGTAGTCTGTGAGCATCTGTATTGCAGTGCAAAGTAACAGAAAAGAGTTAGGAAGGCTGGCTTGACAAGGTAACTTCAGCACATTCCAAATATGATTTTTAGCTGCATTAAATACTAGTACTGGATTTTAAAAGTAACTACAAAAATAACAGAAGAACTCCAGCTAGTGTGGCTAGATAGAGATTAACAAAGGCTAAATTACATTGGGAACATTCAAAGCCTGCTTACCATTAGTCTACAAAACAGTGCTGGATCTCAAGAACTACTAACAATTTTCTAAAGTAGTATGTTGAAGAAAACATACCTGGTATCTTGACTCTGGTCTCTGGATCACTCACAGTCCAAACATACACCATCATGTCCATGCCTCCAGAAGCAAAGTGTTCATTGTCTGGTGACCATGCAATGCAAACAACTTTTGCATGGTGTCCGTAAAAGACGTTATGCTCCTATTTGAAAATTAGAGAGACAAGGGTTATTCCAATAGTTAAAGCTGCTTCACGAAATCTAGCTTTCAATGTGCAGCATCAAAACAAGCTACTGCAAGACTCCAGACAATGTATATCTCAGATGCAGATGGATGCACTAAGTAAACCAAGTGGTGGCTTCACTTTATGTGATTTATTTAAATACTTAGTAGGCAAATAAAATACCAACCCTCTTTGTTAAAATACAAAAACAAAACACTAAGATATTTTTCTATGAAAGCATGATATGTTAGGGCATATGCCATTTAGAGGCTTCTAAAATAATCCCACAGATGTTTCACAAGGCAAAATTATTTCAATTTTTACTTGGAAAATGAAATGTTTTTTGTGGAACGCCATCCTGTGTTTTTACTTCAGTGTTGTTTTAGTCAAAGTTTAAGGAGTTTACAGGCTGATACGCATTGACTGTTTGGGCTGAAAAGTGGAAATTGCCCATTTTTTGGTTTTTAGTTAAGACAGTAGATTGGCAGATAAAGCAAGATTCCCTGTCCTAGCATGTCCCTTTCATAGCTTAGTCCTTACCATGGAACTGTGTGCCTGAGCCAGCAGAATTTAATTGCCAAGTCTGCTTTATTTATGTCATTGAATTTTATTGTATTGCATGATTCTTATCAAACTGAGCCTACATTCTTGTCCATTTTACAAAAATGCATACAAGTTCTCTAACAGACATGGCATGTATTTTGTTACTTCCTTTAAAAATCCCAAACTAACCAACTAGTGGTTTGGCAGATCCAAAGGAACTTTTTGTATTTAACTATGGCCAGTCTGTGGAAATCCAGCTCCTTACCTACCTTAACTATGCATTTGTTATTAGATGGATTTCAGTGCTTTCTCAGCAGCCAACCCAGGCTTGCACACTTCCTCTTACCATCTAGAGGGTTTACATAGGCTGCTGTAAATACCAGTACTAGCCCAAAATAGCAGGTAAACAGTCACAGAAACATCAAATTTACATCAATGATTTACAATTAAGCAGCTACAGCAGACTTAGACATGAGCTGTCAGTCTATTTGTTTTTAAACAAAGACAACTCTCTACAACAGTTCTTACCGCATAGCCATCAGCAACACTAAAGACAGTGACAACTTTGTTTGCATCACAGACTGCAAGAAAGGCACCATCGTGAGAATATGCCAGGTCAGTAACAGGACCTTTAGCTTCCAAAGTCTTATCATCACTTTTCAAAGAGGTTCCTTGGATTGAATACAAATGGACATTCCCATCCTGCAAATTTATAGCAAAGAAGGAGAAAAGGTAGAAAAATCATTTTACAATAGAAAGAGGAGTTCCTGAAACTTTTTGCATTAATTCTGTCTGGTAATGCTTATGGTAAGAAAAGGTTTAGATAACCTGTCATTTATGCTGGTAACAATCCACCAAGTGTGGAAATTAACCCATTTTCTGTAATTTGCCAACTTCAAGAACACACTGGATGAAAACAATTTGGCAATTTCAAAACAGCAAATACAGGAAAGAAGATTTAATTCAAAAAGAAGTGAAATAGACTTTAGGTCACAAATGTGGCAGAATCTAGGGAATGAAAGCCCAGGAACACCAAATACACACATATAAACAATACTGATGTTGTTACAAATTGTCACCTACCATTTCTCAACACAACACACCTACTATTATTTAATACTTCTGTTACTGGCTCCAGTGTTCAAAGTAGTACAGTTTTAGGAAGTGCAACCTTACCGCTCCTCCCACTGCTGCTGTACTTCCTGTGGGATGAATGGCTACAGCTTCTGGCTCATAGCCAAGGTCATCAATTGCAAAACATTTTTTCTTATCTTTCATCAGGACAATCTGTAAGTAGAAAACCAGAAACTAAGACTCCTTTTCAAAGTACCTAATAAAAAACTATTACTTTAGTCATAAATACAAATTCCCTCTAGTTACTCAGATGTTTATTGCATTCTCATCTTAAGGGAATAGTTTCATTCTTAAAAAAAAATGAAGAAATGCCTACATGTGGTAATTAATCTGCTGTACTGCAGTACTTGTGTGTTCTAAATTACATAGTGCAGAGTATTCTCCACTGCCTTCAGTTTAGCTTCACTTAGTTTGAACATGAAATAAACATGGACAAACCTGGATTTTTAGCAATGCTTACTCCCTTCCTGTTTCATTGTTAAAGGGAGGGAGGCAGGACCAAATTAGTAGCAAGTTAACGCTGCAGTCTTAAACCTTAAAGGCTATTTCCTATCCAGTTCTATGCTATGGTTATAACTCACATGAAAACAGGTTTGGACAACACTATCAAATGTTATAAACAAAACCAGCCCCCATGCAGAAAGCATAAATCATTAGAAGTTAATAATGTTTTGATACAAGAGAGCCTCAGTACAATGTCTCACTTTTCTGTGATCTGCATACTAGTGGCACATGAGCTAGAGCTGCTTATGCTGTACAACAGCACCGGTTAATTGGATTAATTGCAAAAAAAAAAATGCAGAAGAAAAACATCCTTTTGCCAAAACTGTGTCACTGAACAGATCTGGCATGAGCGTGATGTTGAGGTTTAACCTTCCAGCACAAAGCTGTATTGATAACAAATACAGATGCATCCACACAAGGGACTTTCTGAAATTTAAATATGAAATTGGTACAGGATGCAAAAAGACAAGGGTTATCAAGTATCCTGCTGAATTATGTTCCCTATAGGTCTTATTGCATCTTATTCTGCAGATATGCAAGGTAATCCCACATGACATAGTTAAATGTAAGCATACATGGCATTATTAACACAGCAACAGTTGATAATCCACATGTTAATACTCACTTGTCCAATGCATAAAACTACAGTATAGCCACCAGGACCCACAGCTAAACATTTTGGCTGAACATCCATTTTCACAGCATCCTGGCCACTGGACAAGTATGTGCCAAGGTGAAGAAGCAGGAATGACAGAGCAGGAAGAAATTATTCCACATCTACCATTATTTTAAATTGCCCATTCAAATAATCACCCACTAATCATCAAGAACACGCATAACTTAATTTTCTTATCTACTAATCAGCAAAGTTTCCTATTGCTTTGTGTTTAAAACTTTACTATCTTGATCAGGTAGTACACCTTTGAAATGCAAGTCAATGTTACTATACTACAGTTTAATTTTTAAACTAACTAGATTATCTTAACAGGATTCTTTAAATTCTGGTTTCCATGAAGAAACAGTGTCCCACTCCTCCTAAACACATTTATCTCCACTACCTCTGAGTATTTACGAATGACAAAGCAAATACCCTTCCAAAGCCCCTACTAATTCACCCAATACAAGACAGTCTCCATTTAACCCATGGAAGGGATAAAACCAATTGAAAAGCCTGGGATGCATTTCTCACTGATGAAAAAAACACAAGGTTGGTACAGTAATCATTTCTACAGTTTCCATGGTAACATAAAATCTAAATAAACCCCATCATTTCTATTTACCATATAAAATCAACAGCACTAATGCTGTAAAGCAATTATAGTGCAATAAAAAGCCACATTTTAACTAACCTGTAATCTCTCTTGCTAAGGTTGGTGTAGCGCACAGTGTCATCCATACTGCAGGTGACCAGCTGGTCCATTTCATCCACTGCCATTCTAGAAACCTGGTTTGTGTGGCCTTTCCCAGAAAAGCCATCATTCTCTCCAGTTTCAGAATCCCAATAATGTGCATAATGGAATTAAGGAACATTTGAAGATACTGGTGCAGACAGATTCCACACCATCAAAAGTTACATAATTGAGACAACAGCTAAGGTTAGAAGTGACCTCTTGAGATTTAGTCCAGCCTGCTGCTCTAATTGGTGTCAGCTACAACAGACTGCAGGGCTATGTAAGGTTTTGAGTACCTCTAGGGATAGAGACCCTATAAGCTCCATGAGCCACCTTATAATATTTATTAAGTGAAACTCTAATGTTCTAAGGTGAGCTAAATGATCTACCACAAACAGCAGCAAATATTGGAGTAATTAGCATTAGGTCTGAGACTAGAAAATACTTTTTAATGAATTTTAGATAGAAGCCCTTGTAACACTGGTTTTCCCTCATGTTATATGGTAACATCATGTGAACTAGTTACACTGTATTACCAGTCTGAAAAGAAAGAGGACCTATATTTTAAGAGTTTTTGCCAACATGACACTGTTTTAAAGGCAGGAAAAAGGACTGTAGTTGTAACTGTAAGCTTCAGAATGCTGGAAATATAACTTTCTGCATATTTTGTCATAAGTGGAAAATATGTATTGCTGTTTCTTGGTATTACAAGAGGCTAATTTATATATTTGCTTGCTTCTCCATGCTATCAAACTACCTATCATAAAGAAGCATCAACTGAAAATTAAGAGCTGGCTTATATTTAGTAGGAAAGTGTGAAGGCAGGTATTAAAATGGGTGTTAGGGGAAAGCAAAATAAACTTTAAACAAAGTACTCACTTCTGTCCAATAAACTTTGTCTTTGGCCAAGTTTTTTTTTCCCACCTCTCCTAATAGCTCTCATATCAGACTATAAGACTAGAACAAGTACCACTATCATTCAAAGGATATTAATATGACCATCATTACTTCCAGAGTAAATATAGGACTTTCCACCATTTTTGTGCACCGTAAGACACTGAATTGATTTACTATGACCCTGTGAATGGAACATAAATAATTACTGATGAGCAATTTTTAATACATACATATGCCTATTTGAGAAGAATGATAGGTTATTCAGAAAATAACATGCTATTCACAAGCATAAAGAGTCACCCAGTATAAAAACCACTATTTTACAGTCATTTAACTGCTATTGCTACATCCTTGATAAGACACAATAAGCACCATGGATGTCCTTATTAGCCTGATGAGCCAAAATACCTTCACAGCCTTTCCATCACTGCTTTTCAGGCACTTTATGATTCAGGGAAGAGGACTAAATATGGTCATGTACCCACACCAACTTCCAGAATTATAGCAGCGATGGCAAAAATCTGGGACATTGTTTCTAGTTCATGTAAAAATGTAAGTTCCCATGAGAGAGAGTCTAGTGTCAGTGAACTCTTTAAATCCTAAAATTAAAGTTCAATTGCATGGTAACCCTAATCACCTTGTCCACAATACACTAGTTCAGGGAGAAAGAAAACTACCAGAGATGTTCCAATCTATGCTATATTTCTTTTCTCATCTCAAGAATGCTTAAAAGCTGCAACAAAAGAGAAGTTGATAACATTAATTAAATTGAAATAATCAGTCTGGGTATTTGCACAAAGCACAGTCGCACCCATGTAAAGAGTAACTTCTTGAATCAAGAAACACTCACACATAGCTCATTTGGCAATGCTAATTTAACGAAGCTATTTTTCAATAGCTACTTTACAATAGCTTACAATTCCATCTTTACAACTTTAATCAGTGAGTCATTTATTGCAGAAACTCATGCAGTAACAGAACTTTAACCTACCTTTATGACACGTAAAGGCTTATTTGGATTGTTCTTGTCCAAATAATTGATATAGCCAGACAGGGAGATAGTCAGTAAATGGTCTTTCTGCCACAAGCAACCCAGCTGCTGATCCAACACGTTTGATCCCATGTTAAAAGTATTTACAATAGAATTAGCACCAACATCCCAGATTTTAGCAGTTTTATCTCCAGAAGCAGAAAGCAACTGACTGCTGTCAGGGCTCCAACTAATCTGTAAAAACAAATGTCACCACAAGACAGTAAATGCATTTATTAATCCAAGACTTTGCAATTCATTAACTGGGTAATGAAACACTATAGATCATCTGCACAAATGAAGTGATACTTACAGCATAAATACCTCCATCATGTGCTTTGCCTCCACCAAGAGCACACACTTTCTCTCCAGTCTTCCCGTCATAGACAAAAATCTTAAAAGAGCACAAAGACATCCAACTTAAAGGGAAAAGCAGTAACATAAAAAAACCCAAGACAGTATCTGGTATTTTGATACACTAGAGTCCTTTTTAAGGAGAGGCACAAGGTATGCTGCACTGAATAATTAAGACCAAATAATTGAGATGAAAATTGTAAATAATCACAGCAAGTCCCCTGTACTTTGGATCCAGACATTTGAAATTCTGGAAAATGTTACAGTTTTGACTCCTACTGTGATGACAGCTGCTTAGCACTGCTGGCATGGGAGTCTACCCTCTGAGAAGGACAAACTACCTATGGTAAAAGAGTCATTGTCAACCTGCCCTTATAAGTAGGGAGTACACATGGAGCTGGGTTGCTATCTATGAATTCACCATTTCAGCCAGACCTCTCAGGATCATAACATACATATTCCAAAAGTCCAACATGCTCCTGCCAAAATAACTTGTAAGAGGATGCTAGGGAGATGGAATGGGGAAAAAAACCCAAGTAAGAATACTCTGGTTATTACCATTTATCAGTTATTACAGATTTAGGAGGATAGTTAAAGGCTTCAACTTGCAGCATAAAAAAGAAGCAACATGGGTTTTACAATACTAATCCTATTCCCAAAATGCACAAGAAAATTTTCTCATGCTAAAATCAGTATAGAAAGAGTTCCTTGTGTTTTACCTGCCCATCTGCACTAGCTGTAGCAAATCTGTTCCCATCAGGAGAAAATCTCACACAGTTCACAAACCGTGTATGGTCCTGTAGAAAAAAAAGGAAGAATCAGCAAACAAAAAAAGAAGAGACCATTATTACACAGAAGACAATCTAGTAACAATGAAGTTCCCTTGCATGTGAACCATAAATTAGCGGTGTAGGAGATGCTTGCTGTAGAGAATTGCTATGAGGCAAGTTTAGGCTCTATCTGAAGAGAATCATGGGGCCAGGAACAGTCCAGGGAAGACACTGTGACATCATTACTGATGTAGTTAAAACAACTCAGTGCATACCAGAAGAATTATTACCCAGATTCAGGGATAAGTAGTAAAAAACGTCAGATGCAGCCTACAAACATGAGCTTCTTTCCCAGTGGGGACTCACTTATTCTGCAACATTCCTCAGATTTCAACTCTCATTTCATTGCACAGTGAGTTTTATACACACAAGAGTATTTTATCCTTCTTATTGCAAAAGAAAAAAAAAGCACAAGCATGAGGAATAAGTTACTATTTTACTAAAATTCCATTACTGAGAGACTGCATTAGTGATAGTTCTGTGAAGTAATGAGGCAAGACTGATGCATGCTCCCCAAATAGACTATTTACAAGTAGGAGACTATTCAAACCACGCAAACTAAAAAACACATGTTAAATAGGGAAAGCACCACAATGAGGCCAAAGCTCCCATGCAGAGAGATTTTGGAGGCTATTTTTAGTAATATGGAAGGCAGGTTCTAACCTACTTTCACCAACTAGACCTTTTTTCCCCCGATGATACTGCAGGCTCTAATTTAAACCATATAACAGCCCATACCAGAATCCCATATATCAACCCAAATATCACTTTAAAAAGAAGACTGCATCACATACCAGTCTAAGCAGCACTGGTAAGCAATTTGGGCTTCAGAGTTCTAAAAGGACCAGCTTAGCAAAATACAAGTATCAGCTTAAGTTCAGAAATATATTAGGCAACTACATCATTTCATTGGATTGTAGAGCTCAAAACAATTCCTTTTCTAGAACTGGAATGGAATCATGACTAAAGTCAGCATATGAAGACTGCTCAAGGCTAATGTGTAAGAAAATAAAAGGCCTACTACACTGTTTTTAAAACTAAAATAGAAACTAAACATTTTCAATTGACTACTGCAATAACATCAAACATCTTTACAATAGTTTTTTTGAGGCAAGAGATCTCCTGCCATCAAAACAGCCGCAGAAGCTTGTGGCTTTTTATTTTCTTTGTCTTTAAGCAACAATGAATACCTTCACTGTGGTAGTTCCAGCCTTTGTCTCAAGTAAGAGATTGTAACAAGTAGAATAAGAAACAAAGTTAAAAGGCACATGGAAACAGAAAACTGACCACACAAGTTACATAGCCATTCCTGAAATAGAAATCAAGTTACGGTTTCAAACATCTACACTCACCCTAAGTGGCCCTGGGATTTCAGATTTGAGCACTCTTTATCAGATTGGAAAATTACATTAAAATCACCACATTTCTTGAATCATGCACCTTGGAAAGCTTCAAGAAATTCTACACACATCTGCACTGGGAAACAGAGCTCTGAAAACATCAACAGAGCCAACAAAACAGCCTACTTCACCCCTTCATAGCTTAGTGATAATGAAAAAAGAATATTGGAAAAACTGTTTCAGGTTCTCTTTTTAACCAACCATTTATTTTGGTTTTCTTGACCTGAGACGAACATTTAGTTATATATATGGTTTTGAGAAACCCACTTGACACCAGCTATGCTTCAAAGGGGGGAACTGAGAACTTCTGTTATAACAGCTAGCTGTGATAAGAACGGCAAACTTGGTGGAAACTGCACAGTTTAAGAGAGCCACATCTAAACTTCAACTCACACTTAGTGTAAACTTGAACTTGAAAGGCGGTCCCTCAAAGAAGGCAGCGCAGTTGTCATCACTGCCGGTTGCCAGCCGATATGGTCTCGTTTGTTTCATGTCCACACTGTTGATCACCTTATTGTGCCCAGTAATCTCACCAACGGAAGAGCCACTATCCCACAGGAACACTGCTCCAAATCTAGTTAGAAAAGCACACAATAAATACAATTCATAAAAATTAAACGTAGATTAACTCCTTGAACATCTGCAAACTGCAGATTTGAGTGCACCCAAAGAAAAGAAATTAGGTCATCTCATTAATCTCAGGCAAGCGCATCATAGATCCCTGAAGGCTATTTGAGATCTTGCTGGTGAGAGATTCTAATCTTCAATAGGAGACATTTGCTGAAGGGGACAATCAGGTTTTGCATATAAAGCTTTTAAAATTAAGAGATCCAATGTATATTCCTCACTAAGACTGTTGGTTTATAAAAGAAAGCAGTAAATTACTCCATCTGCCTAGCTACAACACAGACTGCAGAAAGCTGGGATGACAATGACATTGGATCACAGTTATCTGACTATTTAGCCTAGATTGGGTACCATCACTTTTAAAACTCTTCTTCCTTAAATCTTTAAGTAATAATATTTGTAGAAGCTTTTTTGACATTTCTTGCTCTAAATCACTTTAAAAAAAACCCCCAGTATAATCGATACCGAGGTGCCAGAGCATTGCTATTTGAAAGGCCTTCTTTAGAATCCCTTCAAAAATATTCTAGACTGAAAGTGTGTTCACCTAATAGGAAGCTGGCCAGGTTTTTGAAGAAGGAGAGCAAACTCACATTGTATCTACCCAGGGGGGAATAAGGCAGAGGGAGCAATGGAGGACAAAGAGTCCCTTTCAAGGACACAGTACATGACAGGGATTAAAGAATGGTGCAGGGGACTAGGGAACAGCACCACATGATATTTTTCAGCCCTTTAGGCATAAGACTACCTGGTCTGGATTCTGCTTTAAAAGTTCTGACAGTCTTTGAACATTAAACAGAGGACACAAACCTAAATCGGCATCTCATTTAGTCAGGTAAAAGATGACTGCTTGTTGTCCTTTCATTAAACTACCATAATAAAACCTAAAAATACAGACATATGACCAAAGGAGAAAAATCAGATACACTTTTTTTAACTCTTATTCAATCAATTGAATAAGACCATGAATCCAGTAAGTGAAGGAAGAGGGAAAAAAATCTTGTTTTCCCATTCCTACCCTATCAGAATTGGACCAAAAAAATCTACCAGCTATCCTTGAAAGTAATACCCACCTACCTCTAAGAAACAAGTCCCATACAATTTTTAAACTAATCAATTGTAACAGAACTGTATTTTTCAACTAATTTAAAGCTGTCAAACACTAGAGAAAGAAAATAACACTGCAAAACAGCACAACTTGAAGTCAAGACAGGGAAAAAGAAATTACTTCATTCCCTTGAAGAATTAAAAGCTTTCTGCAAGGATGTTAGAATGCAGAGGTTTACAGTAAATGCATGTATATATATAAGCACACACAAACCCAAAAGAATTACTCACTTTTCCCTTCCTTCTCCAACCACAGCAATTCTCTTGCTGTCTTCAGTCCATGCAAGGTCCTTTATTTTTCCTGCAAATGGCTGATACTCATACTTCAGTAGGTGTTCCTTCTGTGTAGTATCCCAGATTCTCAGCTTTCCAGAGACATCTGCCATAATAAAATAGAATATAACTATTGTTCCAGCATGACTCAGTCACATGACTCATCAATCTGCCAGAGTACAGATTTTCAGCTACACTGAAGACTTGTACTAGGGACCTACTACCTTACCCTATTACAACTACTACAAATCTCTTTATTTAGGAATGCTTAAGACTATATTCATTTCAATAAATTAGGCTTTTAACCAGATATTACGATTCAAGACATGCAGCACCAAATACAACAGACTGAGAAAGCATTTGCAGACACACGAAAAAACTGCACAGTAAGAGAGCAGGAACTTTAATGTTATCAGCTGGTATGTGATAAGTATCTGTTACACAAAGAAGAAGCCAGCCCAGCCCCCTGTCCAGCAGCTACAAGACAGCTCACTGACCCTTCACTGGGAAGTAAGCCACCCCACACCTACAAGAAAGGAGTAGTACAGTGGACAGTGGTTGATGTACTACAATTTGTACCTTCAAAGGAAACCTGTTTTGCATACAAATACCAGGCATATGTAATGTACAAAGAGATTTCTGCCCACAGAACTCAATTCACACACATTAGTGTACTTTTTCTATACAGAAGCACGTACACACTTAATGGTGTGGATGCCTGCACTATCTGGAATACTAGACAGGAATGCTACAGAATATTCAGGAACAGTAATGTCAAAAGCAGCAGACATGGCACAAGCAGTTAACAATTTAAGACTTGAGATAATGAAAGTTCCCTGGATCACTGTTTCCACTGAGTATTGTAAAACCCAAGAGCTATTCAGAGCAATTACTGTGGTGCAGGATTGTCAGGATTGTAACCAGAGGAATTGTTCTATACACAGACAAATTTACACATCTCTAATGAAACCCACACAGCAAAGTCTGTGTGTATTGTACCCTTCAAAAAAGCCACTGTTTCAGAATAAACCACGTGCTAAAATATGCATTTTTCACCTCAGCAGAATGCTTAAATTCTGTTCACCATTTAGTGGTGCATCTTTACAATTCAATTTAAACATATAACCACCCTGCATTTTTCAGACCTGGTCATAGACTGATCTTCACTTCTGCTAAAAGGACAGATTCAGAACTTTATAGAGAGAATTTGTTATTGAAGTAGAATTTTAATATGGACTTTACAATCTAATTGTTTTCTCCATCTATTAACAGATACGACACAGAGCTTCAACTTTGTAGTATCTCCCATTACTACATCTGCTATGACTGCAATAAGAGAAATTACCATAAAAGCCAAAAGCATAATGCCAAAGGTCTGTCTCATGAAGCATTAATGCACGCTGCATGGCTAATGCAGATTTATAGACAGAGAAATGAATCTTACATGTTATACTTAGAAACAGCTTAAACGGCCTGGTCATCTATCTTCAGACTCCATGCTCAGCAGTATCACAAAACTATTTATAAATGACACACAGAAGATGCTTTTTAAGGGAAATACTGCAACCTAAACTCTTTCACTTGGGTAGGACAAAAATTAACCAAATACTTCCCTAGCACTGTATCTATTACTGTTCTTTTACAAAGGACTGGAAATCTAAAAGACTACAAGAAAAAATTAGAGTTATTCTGAGTATTAAGTGCTGCACAAACCTAGAGCACCAAGTTTGTAGAATGCAAACTAGATTTTAAGAGGGTATTCAATTTGACACATGGTCCACACACAAGTCTGAGCCAAGAAAATCCTGGCTGTGGTCCCTTTCAGACAAGAATGTGAGAAAAAGGAAAAAAAAAAGCTCTGCTCTCAGTGTTCTTAAAGGTTCCCCATTACTCCAAAAACACTTATTCTAATATCGCTTTCTGATATTTCTGTCTGAAACCAAAAAGGACAGGACATTTTATACTTAAAAAAATACAGTTCCCTTGAAACTGCTGAAAGTGAAACTCCCCTTCTAAGACCTTTGCAGGAATCTGTTCTTTGTTTCTAAGAGGCTCATATTCTGAATGTTTTATTTTCAGATATATTACTTTAAAAATATATCTATTTGGGCACATTACTTGCTTCCAAAGCACTTTTAATTGACTATGGCAAGCATTAAAAATCTATATTTTAGCTGCAAGTCTTTGAAAGAAATGCAAGTTACAATATTGTATTTTTTCAATATTCTTCACTGTATACCACTCCTCCTGAAAAAAATATCAATTATTTGATGCAAGCTTCTATTAAAAAAGGTTTGTTTAGTTCTTTGGTAGTCCTAAACTCCTATAATACAGGAAATTCAGATTGTAAAAATTCATGTTACACATCCTCAAGACTATTGATTCATATACATTACATGAAAACTGAGACTCTGCCTCTTTCCCTGCTAACTTACCAAGGAAAGCTTTTTCAGTTTTTGTTAAAAAGTAAAAGTCATAGATGTTGCCAAGTTTGGTCAGGAAGAAGGGAAAAAAACCGAGTACACACTGTTTTAGAATCCCTCTCCTGCCTGGAAAGTATCAAAGTTTATTAACATCACAAACAATAATCCTGTATTTCAGAAATAACTTTTCACTCTGTTGCATTTACCCAAGTCTTCATCACACTAAGTATTTAGGGTCATTTCCAGGTTCTTTATTGAAATATTACATTTTAAAAAGACCAAGAATGTCACTAAGCTCACTGTCTGAGAAAGAGGTTAGAGGAACAAGGACAGAAATCATTCTTCCTCCAAAGACGTCCACTGAAGCACATCCCCTTGAGTGTATATTCCACAAACACACATGAAGTGTTACTGTGGTTTTGCCAGGAACTTTAACAGCTCTGTCCACACACATCTCATGCACATAGATACTTTACCTCCAGAAGCTATGTAGAATCCACTAGGAGCATACTTGGCAACTACAACCTGGTGGGCATGCTCAGTGTAGATGTCAGCAATTGCAGGATTCTATTTTAAAGGGGGAAAAAAAAGTTATAAAGTTGTACTTCCTCATTTTCAAAGGAATAAAATCAGAAATTCAACAATAAAATTCAGAATTTCTCCCTGCACTCTTTTCTCCCAAACACTGCCTTCCAGTTTAAATTGAGCAACTGTCTAAAAGTGAGAAGTACAGTACATGTTGCAGAACACTGCTGGTACCACTGAAGCAACACACTACTTTCTAACAACTGACACAAAAAAGGATTTCCTCTTAAGGAAGTCTGAAGTGCTGGGACCCTTTCTTCTCCAATACCTGCCAAGCAGCAGACAAACACTCTCCAAAATAACAGGCCAAGCATCAGGCTCTCTTTTTTTAAAACTAGCCCAGGGATAAAGCAGTTACTCAAGTAGAATACTACATACAATCTGGGCTCTGCAACAGCCATCTAAAATACTACTGTAGTCAAGCATGAAACTTAAGCCTGCAGTCAACCACAACACATGGCTGTTAATCATCACCATGTACCCAAAATCACTCAATAACCAATGAGATGTGCTAGGCTTGCTCTTTCCTGATAACTACAATCTGCTTAAAAGCCAGAAGACCTGGTATCAAGAGTTGTACAGGAATCCTGAAAGAAATTCACCACCACTCCATCATAATTTTATCTCTTCAGTCTAAATTATGTTTTCAGACATAATATTCAGACATATTTCAGATATTTTAGGTTGGACAATAAAACTAACTCTGTGTCTCAGCAAATCAGTAGTGTTATATAATAGAGGCACCACACAAACAAAAAAAAAGAATGACATCAAGGTAAAAGTGACTTTTTTATACAACTAATTTGAAAGCATTCTCCACTCCTCTCAATTACAGTGTATACATGCTATAATAGTAATACACTACTCTTTAGAAATATTTTTCTAGCATTTAACAGGCTTGCTCCAGCTCCAGAAACTTGACTCATAGGAACAAAACAAAATTCCATTTTAACTGCTATAATTAATACAGATTTATTCAATTGAACCAGAAAACCACCTGATGTTATGGTATGACTCAGCCATCCAATCAGAAAAAACTAAAACACCCGCTCTGTGTTAGAAAGCAGCCTCCTGCTCACAAGAGTTCTTGCTGCTGCAGTACTATTACATCTCAGGAGACAGAATTCAGCTTGCTCATGCAAAAAGGAACTCTTTTTCCTTCCTGCTTTTATGCATTGCTTGAGTGCATTATAGCTCTACTTAAGTCAATGCACATCCCCCTTCATTCTGTGTCCAACTGGATTTCATCTGAGCAAGACAAGACAATGTTTTCCCTGTTCTATATCTGCATCACCTACACGGTCAGGGAGCTCAAATCCCACTGCATGTTGTTATTAATGGCATGGTAGGTGCTATTTTACAGCAAGAATCTCCAAGAGCCCAGGAAACTAAGTTGAGAGACTAACTTAAAAGGTTACATGAAAGATAAAGACCCAAATTTAAGGTATGGTAGATAAGATTCCAGAAACCAGGCAGTAAGTTAGGGCTGTCAATTTGTACATTATTTATTCAATAGTATTATTTCTGCTTTAAAGTCAGTTTTCTAACTTGCATGTTTTTTGTATCAAGCCCAACCCTCGAAAAACCACTTCTAAAAAGATATTTAAGGAGAAAATTACAGTGTGATCTGAGACAAATGTAGTACCTAGATTAAACCAGCAGCAAGCTTATGTGGCTTATGTCAAACACTGAAACCAGAGCCACATATGAAAGTGAGCAGTTTCAGTTCCAAGCTTTGTAGTAGTGTTAGACTCATGAAGATAAAATATTAATGAAGTATGAAACCTTAAAAAATATCATTACCCTTTCTCACAGAGCTTTTCCAGCACTGCTCCAGAACTACTTCTTGTTAAAGGAAGTCTCTAGATCATGCTCAGAGATCAAGCATTAACCCTGAATGCTATATTCATCTGATTAGCTAATGCTAGATAGCTTTAGACTTAAGGAGAAAGGTGATCACTGCATTTTGATGACCTGCTTTTTTTTTTTTATTAGAGCACAACCATTCCATTGGAGAACTGCTCATGAAGGGACTACAGACAGACTTCCCCCAGCATATAACTTCGTTGTTGCAAACTGTAAGAGAGGCTCCTATACGGTGCAAAGAAGGTGCAGCTCTTAGTTAAGAGTGGACACACTTGCAAGTCAGGTTACAAACTACAACATTCTCTAGCACAAAAGCCATAGGTCAGGGGTTGGTCAGTTTTTCTGTTACTGCTACAATAAATTCTGTAGTCACCCGTCAATTATTAACAGTAGCAAACTCCCCTTGTCAGCTGGGTAAATCTGCGTATCAGCACGAACTGCACCATAAAACCGAAGGATTCGTGACTTCCATTCTCACCTTCCCTTGAGAGTTTAAACAGTTTGAATTTGATTTCCCACAATCCCACCTTGCCTGTTCTCAGGTCACCGTGTCCCCTACACCCCCCCCAGCTCACATTTGGACTGGGCTAATCCTCAGTGAGCTGATTCAGGTAAAGCAAATTGCTTTCTTCCGAATTAACCTCCAAAACAGGGTTAGGAGAGCATTAATGACAGTACAAGGGAGAAGGTCAGCATTCACGACTTGGTCAGAAACTGTAAGGTAAGCAGAGTGGCTCTTCCCTCTTCTCTCATCACACTGTGTGTCATTACAGGGTTTAACCGGGGCTTCTGGTTTCAGAAACTCGAACTTTTCTCGATACTGAGAGCAAAACATGATTACAAAGACATAGCGACACACTGAAACCAGCGTGTGAGTGTACTTTTGGTTTTAAGCAGATGAATTTAAAACTGATAGCAATCAAGAAATCTGCAAGGAAGTAAGTTATTAGTAGCACTTATCTATTATGGCATGACAATGAAGAAATGTCTGAATTTAGTGGGGATGATGAGATAAAACAGGGAAACAGCTCAGTTTACAAAGGTGATTTACAGGAGCAGCCATAAACAAATCCATTGTTGTGGAGACCTAGAAATTCCAGAGGTATGTCCTGCCCCTCCCCCTGCAGCCCTTCCTGCTGCAGGCCAAATCTGCAATAGGAAAGTGAACCTAGGGGAGAATTTGATTTCTAAAGAACAAGCTTTGAAAAATTTATTTTGTAAAAACCGGTAGCAAGACAGTGGCCTAAACATGCAACAATTCCTCCATGTTTTTCAAAGGGATGCCATCTTTGAAAAGAGATCATTCAAATAACTTTCTTAACATTTCTGTAGTTAGCACCACAGAAAAAAAAAAAAACAAACCCAAACCTCCACACTACTGAAAACATTAACTGGGGCATTCTAACATATAATCGATGTGCAAAATTCCCTGTGAGCAGTGCTGGGAACTTACACCCAGCTTGTCAGGGAGTCCAGCAACTCATAAGTGTTTAGATTCCTGGAGTTGGGGCTAGGTGGGGGGAAAGAAGCTGAAGAATAAAACGTTTATTAAAGATACAGGTTTGCAAGTATTTACATGCTTCTCTGACAGGATAAGGGCCCCAAACAGCAAAGAGAGAAGAGTTCATTTATTAGGCAAACACAGCACTCAACTTCATAATAGTGATACCTAAGAAGATAAACAGGGCCAACCAGAATATACCAGTCTCTCATCTCTTAAATCCTATGCGAAGAGGGAAAGAATTGCACATTTTGCCGAGATTTTCTACGTGTTTTTACAGTCGCTGCCTATGGTTTTATGCCTGAGTCATGCACTCCACTTATTCCCCCGCTGCTGATCACGGATCTGTGACCTCGATTGAAATCGCCAAGACTGAATGAAGCACAGGCTGTTAAAGGAGGGGCAGGGAGACAAAATGAAACTTAGCGAAAGCGTCGCACTAGAAAACAAAATAAATCAAGATACATTACATCAATGTTCCTGATGACGACACATTTTCCATTGGTGTAAAGAAAATTGTTGCCCTTAGGATCACCTCCAATAATTTTGGAAACGCCTCGTTCAACCTGTGGAAGGCTGGCGAACACTTTTTCTACGGAAAAATAAAAGGAGAAAAATGATTAAAAAAATTATAAAAATAAATTTTAAAAAAATCAAAATAAGAGGAAGGCGCTTAATGCCTCCCCGCTACCGGCACACGCCCTGCTGCGCCGGCAGCCGCCGTCACTTGTTGCTGTCAGCGGGCAGCGAGGCACCGCCGGCTCCGCGCCATCCCGCGGGGCCGCACCAGGCTCCGCAGCCCGCGGCGCTCCCCGTGCCCGTTCCCCGCGCCCGCCCGGCGCCTCGCCGCCCCGGCGCCCCCGCCAGCTTACTGATCTCGTACGGCATCTTCGCCCACTGGTGGCGGCGGCGGCAGGCTCGGGCAGGGAAGGGCGGCGGGCGCGGCCGGGCCGGGCTCTGAGGCTCCGCTGCCGCCGCTCAGCCCCGCTCGGCCCCGCGGCGCGAACCAGGAAGCGCCCGCGCCGCGCGCCGCTCTCCGCTGCCTTTGACCATATATAGTCAACTCTGCTCGCGCCGCGCCGCTCCCCGCCAGCCCGCGCCGCGCGCCCTCCCCCGGAAATGCCGTGGGCTCGGCCGGGCCCGGCGGGGCCGCGCTGGGGCGGCCTCGGAGGCGGCCCCGCCCCGCGGGGAGCTGCGCGCAGGGCGGGCCGGGCCGGGGCCGGGGCCGAGGCCGAGGCCGAGGCCGAGGCCGGGGCCGGGCGGGCGCCACTCGGTGGCTCTGACCGGCCTCGGCCGCGCCGCGCGTGCGCGGGGGCCGCTCCCCGCCGCGGCCCTCCCGGGCGGTGCGTGCGCGTGCGCGTGCGCGGCGGCGGGGCCGCTGAGGGCGGGGCTGCGCGCGCCGGTACCGCCCTGTCCCGGGAACGCCCGGCGGGAACGGGGGAGCGTCCGCGGGCACGGGGGGACATCCGCGGGGACCACGGGGAACATCCGCGGGGATCACGGGGGAACATCCGCGGGGATCACGGGGGGACATTCCGCGGGGATTACGGGGAACATCCGCGGGGATCACGGGAACACCGGCGGGCACAGGGGGACATCCGCGGGGACCACGGGAACACCGGCGGGCAGGGGGATATCGGCGGGAGCCCGGCGGCAGGGGCAGGCTCGGGGGCTCCGCGGTCTGCGGAGGAACAGTCCGGGGCGAGCCCTCCGGCCCCGCTGTCGGCCCTTTCCCGGCGCCGCTCTTGGCCCGAAGCGTGGCTGCTCCCGCGGTGTCCCTCAGGGCGGCTCTGAGCGGGCTCTGGCGCAGCGGTCGCTGTCGGGATACCGGGAGTGTGCCTTGAGCTACCGCGACAGCACAGCTTCGGTTTTGGTGGGGAACCATCGTCCTTGTCAGCCGGGACTGAGTTGCTGTAGTCACCTCCTGCGGGAGAGGCTATGCGGGTCCCCGAGTTCCTCCTCTCACAGAGCTCTTGGGAAGGCAATTCCTGTCCACAGTCAGTGTTTCCTTTAAGATCAGTCTTATCTTCATCACTTTTATACTTACGATTATAATATCCTATAGTTTTATGCCATTCAACTCCAGATGCTGCTGAGGTGCTTCACAAACTGCTAATTTGTCACCTGAGTTGTGCCCTGAGGCCAAGTTGGATGGCTGTTTAAATTAAGCTGAACCACGTACAGCCATTCATGTTTCCTATATAACTTCGGATAAATTGAATTCTTCTATCCCTCCAATATTAATATAAATGTATCTATTAGTATTAATCACGTGTACAATCAGCTCATTTGTGAAGTGAGCGAATCTTTCCTATAGGACAGGACAATAGCATCAGGATAGATGAGTATGACAGGACTGCCTTGCCCTGCATGTGAATACAGAATATAAAAAGAGCAAAGCTTTTGGTGTGCTCTTGGCCCACTGACCTGTAGAACAGGCATGGGGGAGCCCTGTGGGATCCTCCTTTGGGGGCTGGGAGAACAGGTTGGGGAAGGGAAAAGCTTTGGGTTCTCAAATGCAGGAAGAATCAGTATTGCAGTGCAGGGGTGTAAAGCCTTGCATGCAGAGAGGGATAAGCGTTTCAGGGTGAAAGGATGCTGAAATTTCTCAAGAACCTGTCCTGAGTCAGTTTATGCAGCCATTCTCCTCAAGGAGCAGTGAAGGCTGCACTTAACTACACTGGGATTGTTGCAAGAGATTTCTGTATTTTTCACTTCTGTGCTAAATGTATTTGGATTTTCCCTTATTTGGTGTTCAAAGAGCTGTATTTTCCTTGAAGAATTACCATATTCCAAATAAAAATCAAGTCATCCATATGAAACCGGGTTTGTTTTTTTCTTCACCTCCTAGGATCTTTTTAGAAATACATGAATCTTTATGTATTTATTATGTCAATATTTCATGCTAAAGACAAAGCAGTCTACGTTGCCCATAAGTTTGGGGTTTTTTGTGCCCCAAAGCTGTATTATATCTTCTTACATGCCCAGAATCATGTTTACATTTTTGCAACTACATTAGTTCATTGAAGATACTTTCCCTCTCGTAAGGGTTGCCTTCGTAGTTTTTTAAAGCACTGACCTCTGCTCACATCTTAAGATTTTTAATATAGATTTGATATTTACTTGAAATGATGTAGCTGATGCGTTATAAATGTCATATTCACTAGGTTCTCATAAATAGCCAAATAATGGCTGTGGCTTGGAAGTAGCAAGTGTGCCTGTAGAAACTCCTGTAAAAATCCAAAGTCAGTTTCAGAAGATTTTTTTTTCCCTTTTCTATAGGTGCCTCAAGTATTTAAGAGATGAGAAATCCAAATCTGGATCTTCCCAATAAAACTGGTTGTACTCTTGAAGCATCCATTCTTCAGACCACAGAAGAGAATTGAATCAATGAATTGTTAGCTTTCCCTTTGTAAATATTTGAATTAGTTTTTAATTACTTGCTTAGCAAAGTCTTAGCAGTTTTTTCTTGTTTCCACAGTTGTCCTTGTACTTTAGGTCTTGGGGTTTTTTTGAACAGAGATCTTCAGCAAGGTCAAGTAGCAAGTGCTTACCCTCCTGGGGAACCACAGCCAGCTCTTACTTGGCTGCAGATTTATTAGTAATACTATTACTAATAATAGTAATAAGAAGTTACTGGTCCCAGATGTCCTACAGCTCTTCTCTTGAGTGACTGAGTTGGGATATCTCTGCAATGCCACTTGGCATTGATGAACCTGAAGAGATGTAAAAAGCCTGCTATCCTTGGCTTGGCACTGGGCATGCATTAAGGCATTTATCAGTCATTTGGAAAACCTCATTTCTCTGCATCTTTTTCAAGAGTGCTTCATCTTCATAAGTGTAATTACATGGTGATGTCTTGGACATCATACAGAGGTTGCTTCAGAGAATGCTCAAATGTTATTTACTTATTATTTACCTAGTGGATCACAGATACATGCATGGCTTGTGAAACATGTAGTGATTGATTTCTATTCCGAAGGCTCCGTTCTCCAGGCCTGTCGGTATTGACCATTAGGCAGTGATATCAAAGATGTTCACATATTGAGAGCTGAATACTAATGTTATTCCTATGGCTCTGGGCCAGAAAAAATGGAAATTTCTGTGAAGGAGGTGTGTGTACTTACAGCTGCATTTCAGAGCAGTAGCTAAGAAAGTGATGAAAAATCAAAGTTTGTGCTGTTGCACTGCTCCGCAGGTTAAATTTCTAAAATTCTTAGCAAGTTTTCATATTTTTTTTAGCTTTTACCCTTTGCTGACTAAGAGGTGACTTGAATACTGATGAAAGCACGCCCCTTAAATTTGCAATTCAGCAGTATAGCCTGAGGCACGTGTTAACAGCTCTTTAGAAAGTATTTCATAGTCTTTTGGTATTTCCACATCGCTTAGCATAGCATTGCATTTATATACAAGTTTTGTCTGATGCTGAGTAGCCATCAGCTTTTCTAAAAGGAATTTAGGTAAAGTACGTCTTTATGCAGTGGTTTGTTGGTTTTTTTGTTTTTTGTTTTCTTTTTTTTTTTCTCCAAGGCTGCAGCTTTTGTTTCTCCCTGTTTTGAAGTCTAAATGGTGAAATCTGCCCCCAGATAGTCAAACAGAAATGGTACAAGGAGTTTGAAATGAGAATGAATCTTCCACATCCATAGATGCTGCTATTATGGCATTTCATACTGCACCAATTGTGAATATGTAGGTTATTTAGGAATTAAATATATTTATTAAAATATTTATTGCTATTTATTGTAAATATCAAGAATATAAATACTCTTTTTTAAAACCTAATGCTTAGTCTTAATTCTAACCAGATTTGTGTGGAGTCAGTGTTGCAATGCTGATCATCAATTCAATGATAAAAGACAAACTGTGATGACTATTTTCTGACCCTGGTATACTGAAATACGCTGAAAGCTAAAAAATACAATAGCTTGAGTTACTCTCTTCATAAAAATACTATGACAACATGATAATTCAATATACAAAAATGCAAACATATTAAGATTTGGTACGAAATTCTGTTTCCACTGGCATTTGTAGGGTCAGAATTTGTTCCAGATGGTGAAGATCAAATTCCCTCCCGTTTAAAATAATGTAATTCTGGGCTGCTGCAATCCTGCACTCATTTCCCCAGGCTACCCTTATTCCATGGTCCCTTGCCCAGATACTGGCATTCCTGTGTTCCCGTTCCTAGATATGAGACCTGAACTGGGCCAAACCAAATGGAAGAGTTGCCAGGTTGGTTTTCAATTAAATGAGTATTGGCCTGTTTCACAGGACTGTTAAATGAGTGCAAGAATATTGCAAAATCAGCAATACCGTTTTAGAGCAGCTTCAGCTGTTACAGAGCTAAACCTTGGTTATTTCTCATTTTTACAGGTTCTTAGCTTTGTCAGAGACAAGGGGAAATCTGAGGCAAAGCTTGGATGTAAGACAATTAGAATAGTAACCACACGCACACCTCACATGCCCCAGCAATAAGAAATGGTTGCAGAAGCCCTTTCTCTGACCTCTGTGTTTTGGAAAGAGCTGTAGGAACCCTCAAAAGCCAATACCAAGTAAAGGGTGTTGGCACTTTAGGCTGAGGAGCATCGAGCATCTATGGACCTTTAGTTTCTGTGCTCTTCTCCAAGATGTATAATGTTATTCTCAGATGGGCTGAAACACTGCGTTTAACAGGTGTCAAAATAGTGTTGTTAGTCCCTCTTCTCCAGAAGCTGCATCCGTTTTTATGTTTGAATCAATTCATCTTTAGCTGGAGCTAGTAATACAAGGATATGATGTTATTAAACTAAATCCTGCTTCAGCAAAGGTAATTCTTGTCAGTACCATTGAAAAATCTAGTTTTTCTAATACCCTCAGTGCAAAGAAGAAAGGAAAATTATATGTAAATCTGTGGAACCCACAAACACAAAGCCCTGTTATATCGGTCCAGTCTGCACTTTTACCAGTAATGCAGCATTCCGTTTAGGACATCTTGTCAGGAAACCTGTAAGAAATAATCTGAGGCGATGACAAAATAATTAACAAGTGGGGGGAAGGAAGCAGTTTTGATCCAGTTAAATTGCAAATACAGCACAGACTCATAAAAGTGAATTTCACAGGGATAGGCAGTAACAAGTGGTCCAGAGGGAGGTAATTAGATCCTTCTCACCCTCTTAAGGGGACAGACATTGAAATCAAGAGGCAATTGATTTAGAAGAGATAGAAGGAATGTTGCATAATTAACCCATGGAATTCTTTGCCTCAGGCTAACTTCCAGTCGAATTCCTTCACTGAATTCAGTCACTTACAAAGATAACACTTAAGATGCTATTACATTAGAATACTCTCTAAAGTTGCCTTAAGTCAGAAGAAAAGCAATTGTTTTCCTGGTTAAAGACATAAGGTATTCACCACCTGGGAGGACATGCAAACTTCCCCACGAGAAACACTACCTGAACATGGTGTCTTTGAGCACAGAGCTTTGACTGCTGTCTGCAGCGTTATCTGGGTTATGGATCACTCTGTTTTACTCTGTTGAAAATGATCCTGCCTGAAACAGGTGTAATGGAGCCTTGGGAGGCCATATATACTCATACCTCCCTATTTCACAACGGCCCAAACCAAATTAAACGAGGCAATTTGCAATTACCAAAAGTGTTGAGCAGTTAAAGCTTAGGGGGGCATCTAAAAGGATCTTTACCCTCTCTGGGATTACAAAACAACAGTTGTCAGGTAAGGAACATTTGTCACAAGGACTACTGTGCTGTAGATACTCTGCTGTCAGCAGTGTTCCCACGTCTGCTGCCACGCACAGCATCCACACCTGTGTTGCTCCCAACAACAAAAGGAATACAAAGCTTCTAAGCCAGGAAAGCTTTTGTTCTTCCCAGAGGCAGATTATACACTGTCTTTTAGTGAGACACAGCTACAAACAAAACCGATTCCTTTCTAAATGCTTATTGTTGATTTGATCTGTCAAGAAAGGCTGTACTATTTGGTTACTGTGCTGTTATCAACACGAAGAGAAATGTGAGAATATACTGGAGACAGATAAAAATGAAGTTTCTCATCATACAAAGATTTTAGCTACTAAAAATAAATAAAATTAACAGCATTATGACCAAACAAACTTTTAAAAAATTCAGTGACTTCCAGCTGTCCGTTATGTACCTGGGATACCCCTGAGGGCTAGACATTATCCTTCATTTAATGAAGCTCTTGATACCTTATATGGGGGATGCTGATTTTTCACATCAGCACTTTATTTTGGGTCCTGGTGCTCTTTCCTACATGATGTTTTTGCAACTGATATTCAGCCACTCCATTTATAGTTGTCACATTTTGCTGGTGACCCAGCCTCTGCTCCCTGTAGCATACCACTAATGCCACTGGTAAGAAGCAGAATAATTTTGTCTGCCATGTGACCTGCCCACGGGAGGATACAGCTCCCTGGATGCAGTGGCTTTCCCATGCCATTCCTGTGCTTGCTTGGATTCGCTGTGCTCTGCTTTCTAACAGCTTGAATCCAAACTAAACTTGTCAAAGCTGAGCATGTTCAGGAATGCCATGTAGGCCTCAAAACAAGGCTGCCTCATTTTCAGCTGTTGTGAACACACTCACATTTCCTCACCCCCATTAAGGGAGGGTATGGTGCGCATGTGGCTCCGCCATAAAAATCAGACCTACAATAGAAACAGCTTAAAGTAATTACCTCGAGGCATCCACATGTGAAAGTGTTGATCTTCTGCCTTCTAATGGCAGCTTATATACAGTTAAAGTTCCTATAACATAGTTAGGAGCATAGGGAATATTTCTGATGTCTTGGGGCATGAGAAGTTTCTTCCTTCTAACATTAGTATTAATCCTGTGCTGGAGAATATATTACTTTCCAAGAATTAAAATCATAACACAGTTTCTCCATTCTACGTTAACAAGCTCTTTAGAAGTTAGATTTTGTTCTCATTAGTAGAGCAGAACCATACTCTTAATTAAGCAAATGAGGCAGACAAAGACTAACATATGCAAATTAAAAAGAAGCCTGGTAGGCAAGAGGAACAAAAAAGAGGCAAAATACTTCAAAAAAGCAGTAGTGTCAGAGAATAATTCATCAAACTACAGGGAACTTCTGAAATGGTGAAGAAGGATTTGCATCAGAAGATGTGACTGTGTCCACAAAAAGTTGTAATCCCAAAGCTTTACTCTGGAAGAGGGACTGTCTCATCTCCACTGTGTAAACCACCACAATGTTCATTTACATGGGAGATTGCTCAGCCTAGCAAAGGGAGCTCTCAGTTGTGCAACATTTATGAGGACAGACTTGAATTGAGCTGTAGACAGGTTAGTATCATTTTCCACGTAGTGAAAATCTGATTCCAAACTATTTAAGTAGCCTTCAGAGACCTTTGTTTTCCATGCTTCTCTGAGCTTGATTTTAAGTTGAGTCTGCCAAAATAATCCCACTGAAAGGGGAATCAGAGCTTCTTAACAGAGAAGCTCCTTAAGTGAGATTAGATTAACTCCATTTGTGACCAATTTATTGAATTACTACAGTCGGGCTATTCAATGTGTTAAGTGTCAAGAAATTCTTCCCATCGAATAGGAGATAGTTCTAATTCCAATGGTTCTAAAGCCCATTTTCCACAACTTTAGGTCCATGAAGTTCAAAGATCTACCAATTTAATAGTTGCCAGGCAGGACAAAAAGAACCCTTTTTTTTTAATTTCCCTATTTCAGAATGCTTTAATGCCCACGTAAAAAATGCAATACAAAGTGGCAGAACAAAAATCAAATCCTGCCAGGAAATTTCATATGGCCTTTTTAGCTCTATTCTGTCTGTGTGCAGACATTATGATGGAATTGTTTTTCCAGTGGTAAAGTTATTTATGCTTTGGAAGTGGATGGCTAAATATAGCTGATAATGATCCAAATTTATCCGACAATTTCTGCATCATATATAATGACTAGCTTTTACAGAGCCTAAAGAAGCAAAAGCTAAAATCATCAGCACAGGACTGTCAGGAAAATGGTGGTGATCTATCTACTATAGAAAACAAAGGCTTACATCCTTAAGGGAATTACATGTCTAAATCCTGTTTAAATTGCCTTCTTTCCACTGAAACAACAGAGAATCAGGCCTTTAAATGGAACTTAAATCTCTGTGGTGTTGCAGTAATGTAATCATCTGCAATATTTGTGTATATAATGGAAACACCATAAGGAGATATTAGACTGTTTTATCTATTGACTGTTGTACAATCTGTGGACATCTTTGGGCTACATAATGATTTTAAGTGGAGGAAAATAACTTTTGAAACAGTTTACCTGTGAGGTAACATATCTTTGAATTACTGTAGGCATACACATTTTTTGGATTACTCATGTTAGCGTACAAAAAAGAATTTTTAGTTTTTAATAAGAGAACTTCCTGATTTTGCTGATGATTTTGGCATGATTGTTAATGTTAACAGGTTGTCAGGCCTGTCCTAAGACAGGAGCCTTAACAGCATTTACTGGTGGGGACATTAGATTGTCCTGGGGACCTGTTTGATAGATGACAATTAAGTGACAGTCCTTATTAAAAAGGCAAAATTCTAAAAATAATTGAATTAGTGACACAGAGCTCTTACTGTTCTCAGTCAATTCTTCACTTCTGTCATACAAGAACCATGCAGAATCACTTGTTGTTGAGAGAAATTCACTGTAATAATGGTAACAATTATTTGAAGCCGGAATTAATAAAAAATTGGTCTGCTGATTTCAAGAGTTAGCTCAATGGAATTAAATATATTAACAAAGGACATAGATCTGCCAATAATGCCTCGTCACATGTTTATGCTTCAGTATCCTCTAAAAACCACAGTAGATTGAACTGTAGTTCCTTTGTAGGGGGTTGGTTTCTTTTTTCCCAACAGGTTTAATTAATTCTTCTTCAGAGAAAAAAAGTTTTGGGTTTTACCCTTTGGTTCTTGCCTGGTCCCTGCTTAGAAAATCTAGGTGGTGAGTGATCCTGTGTTGTTTCTTGGCCCATATGAATATCATTTACTCTGATCCTGACAACTTCCTCTAGAGAAAAAGCAGACAGAAATTCACACATTCACTCAATTTAAATCCTGCTGATGAGAGGCAGTTAAGTGAGACATACTTATTTAAAATGAAATAGCTTTGACTACCAAGTAAAATAGGGGAGTCAGAACATGAGATCTGTTTTTATATAAACAGACTATAAAAAAATCTATCGCTTGTACAGCTCTGTGAGATCCACTGATGAAAGGCTTTTCCTAAATGCAGAGAATTATAATATAAAGTAAGCTGTCAAGAAATATTGTCATGCTGCAGAGATCACAAGCAACCCATGAAAGAAGGCAGTGTCACGTGTCATTCAGAAGCCTCTATGAACCTGGAGTGACTCTTGCTTGGCTGGCAGAGCTTACCTGGGATGGCAATGAGTGTCAACAGTGGGCTGCAAATGTCCCAAATACACAACTGCATCAAAGATTTCCGTGGTGCTGACTGAGGGCCTGATCTGCATCCTTCTCTGACTTACAATAGCTATTTGATAATAAAAAGGTTTGCATGTTGGATAAAAATGTGATTAAGTGACCTTTGGAGATGGTCTGCTCCCATCCTCCCTGGGCAGTACAGGGTCAGAGAGTACAACTCTACTTAAGCCAAACAGAACCCAAATTCTACCAGAACACTATTTACTCTTCAGGTATTATAAATAACACCAGACGTTCTTAAAAGGCTGATCACCACATCTGAGTTATAAATAAAAGTTTGTTAATACCTATGTAATATTGCATCCAGTTTTGAACTGTCAAAGCCTAGTTTCAGTGAACTTGCTTAAAAGGAGGATGTCCAGAGGGCACTTAACTCAGAGACTTGTGATACAGGATCACAACACAAACATTTCAGGAATTTAGAGTAAATTCACTCGTGTTGCTTCAATAGCAAGACTAAATTGTTCAGAGGATGAATTTTCACCTTGCTTTGCATCACTGTTGTTTTTTTCTGGAAACCTGTGCTCTTGCATCCTTATGTGCTACCTAGCTTTTACACTCATAAAGGAAAGTAGCTAAAAGTGCATTATTCCCCCTCCTCTTCAATCCAAATTACTCTGGCAGCACATCCAAATTTAATGTAACACTCTTAATCTAGGGCAACCAGTCCTCATTTAAAAAACTTTTAAAATCCCTCACTTTATGAGCCCCAAGATACCACAGTAAATTATGTGCTAAAAGCTTTGGGTTTGTGGTGTTTGTTTGTTTGTCTGTTTTTCTGTTGCTATTTCAGGAATGTTGAGGTTTTATAGTCTAAAAACATTTCTGGCAGATGAAATTGTTAAATCATTCAGATGCTGGTTCTCTTAATATAAGAACAGCCATGACCTCCAGTGCATAAAATCCATTATTTAGCACATCAAGCTGTGCAGGACTCAGCACCAGGAAGACAGTGACAACCCTGCCAAAGCCAAATGTGGTGCTGTACTGTGTCTTTAAAGAACCAGATACTGTCACAGGAGAGTAGAAGTGTGCTTAACAGAGGGGGTTTTGCTAGCCATAGCTTTCACATATTCTGTGAACCTCTAGAGTCACAATGACCAATATTTTTGAGTCTCATTAAAATTTGCAAAGAGTAGAGCTGTAGAATATATGTAATATTGAGCAAACAGTTCTATGAGCCACCATGTGGCCCCTTCAGGATGTTCAGCTCATGAATTTTTCATTAATATTTTCACAGGATTTCACTAGCCTGTAGATTTTCTGCCCCCTTTCTGATACCTATTATTTACCTGAATAATATGGTCAAAAACAAGCACATCAGGTGAGGAGTAGCAAGGGCCCTCCTGTTCCAGTGGGTGAGTGAACTCTGCCAATGAAGGCTTTCTGGTGATAATGGATGTCTGGATGTCTTCCAGACAGGGGCTGTGCTAAAACTGATGTAGCATCATTTGTGCTCGTGAGAAATTTATTGACAGATCACTGAGTGCTTATACCTTAATGTCCAGAGGCAGGTTTAGAGTTGAGTCAAGAGAAGATGACTGCTCTGCTGCATCAAGGAGATCAGCAGAATTTGAAAGCTCTAGGGGGAGGCTGCAGATGTTACACCTCATCTCTGACTGTGCTCTGTGTCTTGGAGGTATAGTCTAGAACTGTACCCAGCACCAGCAAAGGCTCACAATCTGCCTTTTTCGTCTGAGTGACTCATTCTGAAAGCAGAAAATAGAATGCCATTTGGGCACCATCTTTTAGACTGCCTTTTTTTAGGTGTCTGATCCAGTGAGTTTATTCTATTGATTTTTGGGAAGAATTGACTGTGGGAGTCTTTTTCTGCCCCACTGCATCATACAATATGGGAATATAGGACTGGAAGTGGTCCTGTATCAGTTATTGTCCTTTACTGTTATGGACATGGTACAATGAGTACTCCAATTTAATAACAGCTACGTTGTGGCTTTTCTTTTCACAAGAGCCCTGGGAGAGGTATAACAAGAGGCCTGACAGTCCCTTCTCAGCCCCCTGGGGACCATCCCCACACTGCCCAGGATGCTGTTTCAGCCCTTATTTAGGAATGCCCATCCCAGCCCCAGTGATGCTGGGTCCAGTGTTCTTTACCCAGGCACAGGATCCCCTGAGTGAGGCCCCCACCATGGGCTGAAGGCTTGGCCTGATCTTGAGCTGTTCCCAACCCCAGGGAAGTGACAGATGCCCAGGGCTGAGGCTGGCCTGGGGTCCCCAATTGCTCCAGGGAGCCCTGATGGACCCCCTGGGATCTCTCACCCTGCCTTGCTGTGCCCACACATAATTTTTGTATCCTCTATTGCATCTGGAAGACTGTTTCACAAGCTCAGTTTACTCTTATTCAGAGCTTTCCCTTTCCCCCCCCCTAATTTTCTACCCTAAAGCTGTTTATTATGAGCCTATAATTAGTGACAAATTATTCTCTCACTTTGGCAGAATTTTCTTTTCATAACAATGCAATGATGTATTGGTAATCAATGATCATATAAAATTCTCAGTTCTGCTTGGATGGATTAAATAAGTCAAGCCATCCATATGTGATGGAGTCTCCAAATTCAGGGTCATCCTGGCCACTTTTCAGTTTGTCTCAAGTGTGAGTGATTGGAATGAGATGCATTATCCCAGAGAAGAAACGCTTCACACAAGAACATTGATATTTTCCTGTTTCTGCTTGTAACACTGCAGTTAAAACTTCCAAGAATCATCTTTGCCTTTTTCAAAGTTTCATTATCAGTCTGAGGTATCTTGTTATTTAGCACATCTGGGTCCTCTTGCCTCCAAATCATGAGATTCCAGCTTAAACACCAATCAGTGTTGTAGGAGCCCAAGGACACAATTGTCTGTTTTGTACCTGTTGTCTCCTCTGCTCCCTCATGCTGTCAAGAAATGGGACAAGGAAGAAAGCAAGAAGCACAGACAGCAAATTCCCAAATAGTTCAGGAAAGTGACACAACACCCTAGGGAAGGCTGAGCCATAATTTTGAACTGTGCTTTTTAAAAATTATCAAGATAGCTCAAACAGAATGTTTCTGATCTCAGGGAAGTCTGTAACTGTCTGGAGACCACCTGTGGGCCACTGCTGCAGGCTGTGGAGACAAATTGATTTCTGTACAAGTGACATTTCACATTAGTCAGTGCATGAATAAGCACTGACTAATAAGCACATCTTCCTGAGCTTTGCAAGCCTCCTTCTATTTGTTTCTTTTTTTTTTTTTTCCCCATAAATGTAGTTTCATAACTGGCATCTTAGTAATTTCAAAAAACATCCTAACTGTTCCTAGCAAAACTCTGTGTACAGGATTGTTGCTGCTCTTTCACAGCAGTGCAGAAGCAGGAACTCATAATCATGACACAGCACACAGCTTTGATCTTAGTACAGAATGCTTTATGTGCACACATAAGAAATACTTTAGAGAAAATCATATTAAATTATCCTTTTTTTTAATATGTACCAAAGGACCTTTGAAATTTGGATTTGCAATTGTTTGCCAGAAATTCTACAGCAACACTACTGTGCCTATTAGTAACTTCAGTACAGAGTTCAGTATTTGAATATATTACAAGCAACAAAGCAAGGCTCACTTTAGACAAGCTTGTCCATCCATCATGCTCTTTTTATCTGCTTTTACCTGAGGCATTCCAGCTCAGACAACACAAGTACAGATCCCTTTTTAATACTGAAGTGGAAACACTTCTGACATTATAAGTTTCCTTAAATGACAAGATTGAGGTACTAGTCTCTTTAGGGAAAAGAAGACATACTTATTTACACTAAAGTTTTGGCAGAAAAAACTTATTACACTAATGATGGAACTAATAACACCTGAGTTCTAAAGCCTGGTGTACTCTTTCTATACTCTTCTCACTATGTTTTGTCAGCATTCCTGTCCTCTGTAACACTCTTTGCACCTGTAATTCCTCCAGTAACCCTCACTTAATAGATAACCATCACTTTCACACCAAGTCTCCTTCACAGTGCCTAAGAAAGCAGCTTTCAGTATGGAGCTGTGTTGATGCTCTTTGGTTTTGGCAGGCCAACAGAAGGCTGTTGAGTTTATCCTGGGGCCTTTCCTTGAGGAACACTCATTTTGGTTGCTTTTCAAATTGTGCATGGACACTGTGTAGTAGTGACAGTTACCAGTGCTGTGGTTTGCCAGATGAGAAAGAGCCTTGAGAGAAGAAGAGAGAGTCTTGAAAAGAAAGGGGGAAGAAACAGATTTCCTGTGGGTTCTCAGTGTTCATATGAGTGCTCTGTGTATTTGCCATCTGTGTGTCTGGGCATGAATATAAGTAAATATATAGTATATGTGTGCTCTGCACATACTGGGAACACATCTCAGCCTCACTCCTGGTTGGGCAAGAGACACAGATGTGCAGCCTTCCCTCCTGGGCTGTTAGATCCAGCATGGAATACTCTCCTCTAACAGTGATCCTTACACTACAGATGGTAGTGCTTCCAAATGAGAGAGCTGGCCTGAACCTGGTGAAATATACTGAAAACTGGGTATGTCGGAGCACTGCCTCAGCACTTTGAAAACATTCTAAGCATAAAAAACTTTATTTGACGGCTTTGGCTTTGGGGAAGAATTTTTCTTCCTTGAGTTTTCCCCTTGCTTTTGCAACATCTGTGAGCTTAGTTTTTGTGGAGGGATAGAATGTAAGAGAATAGTGCAGAAGGTAGTGTCACACCTGAAGAGATGCAGCTGTACTAATCAACAAAGATTAGGAACAGCCCTGCCCTTAATAGGCCACAGCTGAAAGGAAATTTTGGGAAGGGAAATGAAATATTGTGATTTTAGTGGGGACCAATGGGGGAATCTTTGCTGCATGTCCCTGCACTTGATGGCATATGGCCTGCCTTCTGATGGCTTTAACTTTGGGGAAGATTTTTTTTCTTTTTTTTTTTTTTTAAGTATCTATGCCAGGTCCCTCATATCTTCCCCTCCAAATTGTGTCTTCCTCCTTGACTTTTTCCCCTGCTTTTGCAACATCTGTCAGCTTAGTTTTGGCATGTTTTGTTCCTCTACACTGCACCTGATATAATCCCGGTCCATTTTCTTGTAGTCACTTTTTTTTTTTCTCCTCCAATTGCAATTCCTTTGATGGTATCTCCATTCCAGAGTGTTTGTAAGTCCTTTTTTTGTGTTTTGGCCTTCAGCAGGGATCAATTTTGGCAAGGTTTGGTGCATGTGCCTGCACTTGATGGCATTTGGCCTGCCTTTTTGTGGCTTTGACTTTGGGGAAGATTTTTTTCTTTTTTTTTTTTTTTTTTTTTTTTTTTTTTTTTTTTTTAATGTATCTATCCCATATCCCTCATATCTTCCCCTTAGAGTTGTGTCTTCCTCCTTGACTTTTTCCCCTGCTTTTGTCACATCTGTCAGCTTAGTTTTGGCCTGGTTTGGTCCTTTGTGCTGCAACTCATTTCCTCCCAGACCATTTTTTAAAGACACTAACTCTCCTGATTTTCTGGGTTTTTTTGGGATTTTTTTCAATTGCATTTCATTTGATCCTATCTCCTTTCCAATGTGTTTATAAGCTTTTCTTTTCGGGTTCGCAAGATTCCGTTTCCCTTCCTGAAAGGAATCTTTTGATTTCAGTGGGGACCAATAAGGCAATTTGGTGACTCTCCCTGTACTTGATGGCATGCATTTTTATTTTCCTAAGTGAAGGAAAACAGCAGGTTTTATATTTTCAAAGAAAGATGAGTCATTGTTAAAGGAGCATTTATATACGGTATATTCTGACTGTGAAGGCTTAATTTTTTGGGCAGAATTATTGGAAAAGGACCAAAACAAAACACCTCTACATGCTGTGTAACAGCATTATTTGGTCTTTCATTTAGACACACACTATCTGAGAAGCCTCCCACATATCAGAAATCCTGACTTCTCTGCGGGAGTGGGCAGAGGCGATGCTGACAGGCAAGCAGGCTCCAGGGAGAAGCAGCTCTCGCTTCTGACTTTGGTTTCATCTTACTTCCAGGGCATTTCTACCAGAGATACAGAGTTCTCTACATTTTAAAGAACTGTTTCCCTCACAGATCTGTGAGATTAATGGCAAGTGTCAGTTGATGCAGAAATGAGTCCAGGATCATCTGAAACTGTGCCATAGTCTAAAAATAAAAGGAGAAAGGAGGGTTCTTTCTCTTTTTTTTTTCCCTTCGGAAAGGAGTCATGCAATATTAACTTCAGCCTAGCAGAACTGTCTGCCTGTGAGCAAGGTTGCTGAGAAATGCAGATGATTCAAGAACATGAAGTGTGTCTGAACCAGGCAAGTGCCAAGAACACAGAACTGAGTGAGCAGTTTGGGAAGCAGCAATTCTGCCACGAGGTCAGTGTAAATTTGAGGGAACAGGTTTTCCCTCAGTGTTCTGGGCTAGGGCTTTTCTGCAGGAGCCATAGCTTCTGTAGGCACTCAGGAGTAGGCATTTAACTATCTTGTACTCCTGGCAGCAAAGCACAGCAGGCTGGAAACACAAGATTTCTTCCTGGTGGTCAGGTCAGTCATGTTCCCTGCAGCACTGCAGGGGCTGAGTGCTCCACTCTCAGGAACCACACCTGAAGTGCAGGAAGTGCAGCCTGTTGGCTTGCATGGAAGGTGAATTATTTGGCCTCTCTGAAGGAAGCAGGAGAAAGCTCACAATGGTTCTTGTTTAGGGCTGGGGGAAATATGAGTGTTTGTTCAACTGTGTTACCATGACATTTTGTTCTAGCAAACCAGAATCTCTACAGCAAATCAGATAGAGTATATGAAAACAAATCCTCTTGGTTAAGCTGATTCATTCCTGTGAAGAAAGAAGTCCCCATGATGATTGCTCTTGTACCTTTCTGGGAATAGGTAGTGAGGCTGGAGAGGAGAAATTTCCTAGATCCCTTCACTTAGCTACAGAAATGAGTGAAGAAGACTGCCAGCACTTCAGATCTGGCAAAGTTAATGTAGTCCATCCTTATATGGGTCAACATCATGGGTTTGCATCATTGAACCAAAAGGAAAAAAAATCCTTTTTAGGAAATATTTAATGTTACACAAAATGGTACACTATGGCATAAGGATTATTTTGAGAATAGAAATAAACATCACGAAACTAAAGATATAGTTTGAGATGCTGCCAAAATACTGTTCTGCTGTACTGCTTGTAGATCAAGGAACATTAATAAATTAGTAAAAGAAGGAGTCCTTCTGAGAAATCAGCAAGAGCATAATGAGATTTTCACAATTTTAAGGAAAACTATCAAGAGGCAAAATGGAAAAATCCATTGTTACAGCTGAAGAATGCCTCCTTTATGTCTCTATACAATTTATTTGAAAATGGAGATATGTGGCAGATTATGCCTGTTAATCAGATGATAGACAACTTGGAATTTTTCTTACAAGTGGTTCAGTGGTCCCTGAGAACAATAACTTCTGGTGACATCTGATTTATGAAAAACCTAATCTTGAAAACAGCTAAAACTGCAGCTAAAAACTGCAGATGGCAGTCCTGAACCTCTGAAACCACTCATGGAGATTTAACTGAGCACTCTAATGATTTTGCCTATCTATCTGTGTCATCGCTGTGAGGAGAAACCCTGATCAGCAGCTTTGGATACCACACACCGACAGTGAGAGGCTCAGACAGATGGAGACAGAGACAAAGGTGAAAAAGGAGTTGTGTTCTCCCTGATTCACACAGAGGGATAAAGGCACAGGGGAACTAAGGACTTGTGGCACTCTATTCCTGTGCTAGCAGAAGTATGTGCCAGGCTATCCAAAACTAAGGCAAACACACAAGCATGGAGCTGGATCTCAGAGCAGCTTGTGAATTGAAAGCTGCTCTCAACATCCCCCTCCCCTCCCCTTCTGTGGTTTGTAAGACCAGATTTTTCATAATGTATAAATTCTCTGTATTGGAGTAAATGACAACCTCTGGTCCTTGAGGATTCAATGCAAATATTTCCTGGAGATAGTAGTTCTCTATTCATCTATACATCACTTTTTTCTATCTTCTTAGAAAAACATTATTGAGAAGGTGAATTGGATACTCATTAATTTAATTTTTTTCCTCTCTTTAACATTCATCCACCTTCCAGCTGTGTAGGAATGTTTTTTATTTTTAATTCACCAGTGTTTTTGATGATGTAACCTTAATACACCATTTCCAACCCCCTGGCTACATCTGGGTCAGTATAAGAGAAGATAGGAGAATTTCCTTTGCACCTTGCTGGAGGAAGATAAAGGTGTAACCCTGCATATGACCAAAATGCTGCTGTGACTAAAGGAAGTGTTTCATCACTCTCAGAGAAAAATGCAAAGCATGCTGAGTGTGAGGGGATGCTGCCCTGTGCTTCTCCAGCAGCACCAACAGCAGCACAAGTGGAACTGGAGCAATGGGAGGCCCTTCCAGCCTTCCTGCCCGTGATGTGAACAGGCAGAGATACCTGCCCACATGCACCTTGTGTATGTGTGTGTATATATATATGTATACAAGGTGCATATGTATATGTATGTGTATGTCACTGACATATTTTATCCTATCAAAAATCCTTTTGCTAGGATTTTTCTCCTGAGAAGCTGAGAGGCCTCAGAAACAAAATGTAAACAATAATTATCTCCTGCTGTGGAATGCAACAGGTGCATCTTTGATTGGTCTCATGTGGTTGTTTTTAATTAATGGCCAATCACAGTCCAGCTGTCTAGAACTCTCTGGTCAGTCACAAGATTTTATTATGATTCCATTCCTTTCTATTTCATGCTAGCCTTCTGATGAAATCCTTTCTTCTATTCTTTTACTATAGTTTTAATATAATATAAATCATAAAATAATAAATCAGCCTTCTGAAACATAGAGTCAAGATTCTCATCTCTTCCCTTGTCCTGGGACCCCTGTGAACACCACCACATATATATCTCAACATAATGCAAGGACTATATGTATATGAATGTATATATCTCAACATAATGCAAGGACTATATGTATATGAATGTATATATCTCAACATAATTCAAGGGCTATATGTATATGAATGTATATATCTCAACATAATGCAAGGGCTATATGTATATGAATGTATATAACTCAACATAATGTAAGGGCAGAATTGCAGCATGTTCTCCCTTCTGGCTCAAGGAACTGAGCCTCCCTCCATGCCCGACCCTCTCTCTTTATGCATCAGTCCGCATCTGAAACAATAATACTAGGATCAGGCTGAAGAAAAGAGCAAAAGTACTTCCAGCAACAGGAACAGAAGGTTTCTATTCCCAGGCATTGCGAGTGAGAGGTCCCTGCCAGCAAGGCCCCAGGGCAGCCGTGTGCAGGAGCTGGCCCCGGTGCCCAGGAGGTGCAGTGCCAATGACACCTAGTGTCAGGAGCCCAGATAGAGCCTCCAGAGCAGCAGCTGCTCCACTCGGCGTTCTGCACGAAGCCTGTTTATTGTATTTAGTCTTGTTTTCTAGATAGTATCACACCTCCCCCTCCTCCTTGTCATAATCTATTTGAAACTCATTTTCTACTGGATGTTGGATTTGTGGTTGCAGCCTCCATAGTCCATGGCAAAGCTCTTAACTTATCCTTCAGCTCTACAAATTAATCACCTGCCTGGCAGTGCCTGGGACAGAGGTGGGACACACAGCACGTCCCCAGCTGAAGTTACAAGGAAGAGAGTCAGGCTCGTTCAGTAACCATCTTGTTGATGGTTACTGAATGGTTACATATTCTCTCTTTCACTTGATTATAGAAATTACGACCTGCTGACAATCTTGCTGGTCTCTGCCACCTATTTTATTGTTGTTCTTATCTATTTAATCTGTCAGAAGATAGGGAGACAAGACTCATGTTTCCCATCATTTAGAGCGTCAGGGCTGACCACACGCAGGATGACAAGGGAGAGCTTTGTCTCTAGAACTGAAGAAGGGGATTTTCCAGTGGCAGAACTACCACACAAGACAAGAGAGTGCTACCTAATATATCTACCTTAAAACGTCTAAGCAGTAAAGTTTTTTATTGTATGCTCAGCAAAAACCTGACACTTCCTGTGGGATTCTATGCTTATCTTGCTTGCCAAGGGAAGAAATGTCTCCAGCACAAGAGCTTCTGCTTGAAGTATCATAACTTTGCTTCCTTTGCTCCTGGAGATGGACAGAGCATCCAGTCAGACTGACTCGATCTGGTAACAAAAGTGCATGGATTTCTTGGGAGTTTACTTTATAGAGATTATGCCTAAAAATAGTAAAAATGAAAACTTTAAAGAAGTGAAAATAGCAGTTGGACAACATATTATACTTCTGTTTATATCTACTTGACACAAATTTAATAGACTTGAGTCATGTTACCTGTGACCCTCTGGCAGAGACCCTAATTTCCAGTGCTCATCCCTAACAGTGACCTTGAAGGCTTTTTGAGAAGATCAGGATTTCAGAACTCACCATCATCTGTGCTTTGGACCACGTTAAGTCAGTGAAGATATGGGAGGAGTTTGTCAGTCATTTATAAATATTCCTAGACAATGGATATTATCCAGCTGTGGGGATCTCTCTCAAAAACACATTAAAGTCTGACTCAGCCTCTTGATGAAGATATATTTTAGTTTCATTAATAGAATACCACTGTGATACACTGATAATGAGATCAGGCAAAAAATGGAAACTAAATAGAAGCATAAATGGCAATGGCAAAGACATACAGTTCTCAAGGGGGCATAGATTTTTCTTCACGTATGATCAGAGTGACCACTTCCACTTAATAAATTTTTTTGCTCAAAATCACAATTTTTTCTGAATGTTATGTCAATGTGCCACAAGAAAACAGGAAAAATGTCAGCCGGATATGGTCTCAAGTCTTCTCTTGTAAGCAAATGTGACACAATGGAACAGCGAGCTCAGTGAACTAGAAAGGACACATAAATTCAGTTTTAAATGTTCTTGAAGTCTGAAGGTCTCTGTGGCTCAAATTTCAGAGGATGGTATCATTAATCAGTGCCTGTCTGCAGGGACAGTCCTTGTTCAGAATGACAAGATTCAGCAATCACTGCAGTCACTGTTAAAGTGTAGAGCCAATTACATATAAAATATTTATAGTCTTTGTCTGTATCCCTTTTTACTGAGACATGGAGACATTCCAGTAGATTTGATTTTTTTTAAACTGATGCTCATTCACTTGCCAGTCTCATCCCTGCTTGTGTTGTCTCCTGGGATCCTAGGCTGAGTTTTAGGATTTTTTGCCTTTCTTACCAAGCAAAAGTGGTGAGTTTGTATGTCTGTGACACTGTTCCCAGGGGTATTCCTGGTATCCCCAGGAGTGTGCACCTGGTTTCCAGGAGTCAAGAAGCAGCAGAGTCGTGCTTTGAAACAATTTCTCAATAATTGCTGTTAACTGTCCTTTCTTACAGAACATACAGGCAATACAGACAATTTTTATTGTTTGTAAGTAGTTGGCCTTCTCTACTAAGCTGACTGCATTTTAAAATTTCTGTTATTAGAATGCCATTATATTCTGCTAATGATTAGTGGGCTTTTTGCACCCGTTGTGGAAATGGCAGCTCCAGATTTGCTTGAAGAGGTTTTTGTTGCAGCTGCTAATCTAAATGCAAAGTGTGAAGCTGCCTGGTCCATGCTGGGTAGGGACACTGCCTGGTAGCTGGTGTTCCACTCTTTCTAGTAGGACAGAAAAGACATAGGTATTTATCTGACATTATTCTCCCTGTCTGGCATTATCCTCACTTTCAACCCATCTCTCTTTCTGGCACAGGAATTAAAATCTGCTATACTTTAATGTAAATTGCTGACATAAACATTTTAACTCCTAATACAATCAATCAGAAGGTCATGAGAACTCTTGTATTGGGCGCTGTTTGCAGGTAGGTATGAGATTGCTCCCTCAATAAGTGCTGTTACTGCCAGCCATTAACCTCTGGGTGGCTGATATTTGGAGAGTGGAATGGGAGAAGTGTCAGTTTAGCCTTTGTTCATAATGAAGAGAATAATGACAGCTATATCAAGTGTGTTTTCCTATATAACACTGCTTGTTAATTCTAAATTAATTCAGGTTTCCAAGTTATTCTGAAAAGAATGGGACAATTTTATTTTTAAGCCTGATTGTGGGGACAAATATTAGGATTATATTGACTAATGCTTAGTTATATGTTGCATGTCTTAAAAGCACCCCCTCCAGAGAGCAGATTAAGACATGGAAATATTGCTAATTTTATTTCTCTGAATGAGGAACAACAAGTTTGCTTAATTCTCTGACGACTATTTGATTCTATTTGGTTCATTAATCAATTTTTAACAAATTATTTCTTTTTAGTTATTAGCTAATAACACATGCCTTATTGGAATATCCTATAATACAATTTCCTGCTATATGCATTCAAATTTTTATAGTAGTTCATTAACTTTGTTGTAACTCACACTTTCTTAGTATTTAATAAAAGATGTGGTGCAGGTAAATTGTTTTCCTATATAACTGTTGAGTATCTGATCAATTTTCAATTATAAGGAAAATAAAAGTCTCATATTAGGAAACAAAATCCATCTTGCTTATGTCAGAGACCCTAGGTGAAAATAAACCAGGAAAAGTGGGAGTTGGATCACATATTCTTGGTATATTTTTTGAAAAAAGCTTTTGTGTTCTTTAGACTGAAATTCAATTAATACAAAAACACAGGTCAAAAAAGTCTAGAGAAGAAAACGTTCATATAATTTTTGCAAAATCAATAACTGCAAGAGAAGAAACTGGTAGATCAAATATGCTGAAGCTGTAAGGAGTGACAAGGTTTTAAAAGCTCAAAAATCTTAGATACAGGAGTGTAACACAGAGCAAGCACCATTTTCCTGGTCAATAGTGAAGACCTTGCACACATGTGCATGCTTTAAATACAAACTGCAGAAACTGTTTTACGCTCTAAAAAGGATGCTTGCCAGAGGCGATAGAAAACTGAAGGTACCTGGGAAGAATCCAGGCAGTCCACAGAGCTGGTCCACAGCATGGGCCAGAGAGAGCAAACGTTCTGAAGGAAAGAGTTTGTGGCATAGAGCTCAACTCACTTTATGTGTTAATCCTGGAGGGTTTCTCCAGCTATTCCAGTTATTAGTTTTTCACGGGGGAATCATGAATCCACCCCGTCCTTGTGCTGTGTGTCCTGTGCTGTGGTGCAGAACGTCCCTGGCACGGCAGGGAATGGCTCCCTGGCAGCTCAGGTGTAACACACTAGTGCCACCCAGCTTCTTATTTCCTGCCCTTAATCCTCGTGCTGCTGCCTTTAAGCTGTCACTATTGACATCTGCTCCACGCTGTCACTCAGACTCCCGACTGAAGGAAGCTCCTCCCTCCTCTACATCCCGGCTCGGCTGTGAAAGTCTTTCTGTTCCTCCTCTCCTCTCAGTTAAATACATTTTAACCGTACCCACAGGCCTTTGGGCGTCTTTCCTCACTTGTTTAACTTCTCTCCTCGCAGTCTCACTGGGAGCCGTCCCTCTTCACTCCCCCTCACTCAAAACACAACGCTCTCCAGCATCTGCCGCTGTTTCTCCTTTTCCCTCTTTCCTCAATCACTTTAAAAGCCTCATCTTTGTCTTGAAGGTCTTTGTAGCTGTGTCTCGTTCAGCAGTCTGATCTCCTCTCTTACCTTGCTCCCCTTGCTCCAGTAATGGCTCCAGTCTTTTCTTCAGATTGTTTTCTTCCTTTATTCCTCTCTGCAGGACTTTTCCCACATTGTATTTTTAGAGCCAGACCTGCCATCAGAGGTTCAAAGCTTTCATAAAGGGTATCATACGTTCATGACATATTTCTGGGAAGCTGTCAGACCCTGTATAACTTCACACACGACCACTTTAACAAGGGGCTGGTATAAAGGCTTGAATCTCTGACTGGCATCTCCCTGTCTGACCTATGGACACCTGTAGGACTGCAAGCTTGTCGGGCTGGCTTTGACTGACTCTGGTCTCTTTTATGAGCCTAACTGCCAGGCTTGGCAAGATACTTTCTGAGAAATCTGGTTACATATTGCTGTAGTTTTAAAGATACAAGATATATTTTTTTATTACACTGTATACTCAAGCAACCCTTTTATATATAGGGTGACATATCTTGCTCTGTTGAGATAGCAGTTGGGAATGCAAGTGCAGATGTTAAGAACAAATTTCAGAACAAATATCCTGCAGCACAGCTGTGGCTTTGGTAATATATTTTAATCAAAAGTTTGATTTTTTTTTCTATTAGTTTTCCAGAAAAGGAGCCTAGAGATCTTTTTCTTCCCTGTATTTAAAATACCTGTAAGTTTGGGGTTTCTTGTCCATTGATTCCATTGCACCTGAATCTCATAGCTGATGACATGGACTTACTAAGGGGGATGATGGTCCTCACTTGCAGCATGAATGATGTCATTTTAATTTATTAAAATATTATCTTTCATCACTTTTCCTATCAGCTGAATGTGAGATCGTATATAGATGTTGGAGCCTGGTGACAACTGAAGTACAATATCCAGTTGTGTTCTGCAGTCTAGGAAAGCATTAGTGTTCCCCCCATCTGTTCTCACTTCCATTGTAGTGGTTTGCCTACCACATAATATTAAAATGCTGATAATCCCCAGCAAAACACAGACTGAATGTTTGTTCCTGTTCTTATCATGTTCAAACAGACTTGCACGTGGTTCTTACTTTGCCACCACAAACTGAAATAATACACTCTGATTTAGCTGCAGCATTCCCACGTTACCATGCTTGTATCTGCAATGTGCCACATAAATCAGCACTAAATGAAAATTGAATTGGATGAAAACTATTTAATTTATGTTTTATTTAGAAACAAATAGGAATTTTATCAACAGATGTGAAAGTTAACATTGTACACAGCTATGAATGGGAAAGAGCCCAAATCTAATATGTATATGTACATATAATAAATTGATTATAAATAGTTTATAATATATTAGTGTTATGTCTATTAAAGAAGTAAATATGCAATGAAGTATTTTCTTTGCTAGTTGCTGTAACATAATTATAAAATCCTGTCTTCCCAGCCTGATGAGTGGCATTCCCAGAGCAGTATGTGTTGTTTGCTAGATGACAGTAATTGTGAACAATAAGTCTGACTTTATAGTGGGTAACTATAAAGCTCACTCTCAGTTAGGAGTACGCAGCTGAACTTCAGTTCAAAACAATTGTGTGAACTGGGATGTATTTAACATCTTCACTTTTCTCCATTCCAGAATTATTTTTAAACCTTTTTTTCTCATTACATAAATGCAGAAAACATAAGGCACTTAGTGCATGCTCTTACTGCTGTGAAAAAATCAACCCATCTGTAAACAAATGGTTAGACTCTGTGTGTATGAGAGAATATATATTGTGCTTCTCCTACCAGCCCAGAGTGTCATTAGTTTGGTCTGGTCAGACAGACAGTGCTCTGTGTGGGATTACAGCATGGGCTTGTGAGCAAAAGTGGGACAGAGGGGCAGAAGGACAGAGCTGTGTAATCAATGTAAACACATTTATTATATAAACAAGCATATCTTGATCCAGATGGATTTTCCTTATGGACAGGTGGTGGCACGGCCTTCCTTTTGGGCATATGGGGTCATCAGGCTGATCTGGTTTTTGAAAATATGAGAATTAGGTTTATAACTGTGTTCTTTTATTTGTCTGGGTTTGCTGTCTGTTCAGGGAGGAGTGTGCACACAGTGACTGATGAGCCCCAGCAGCCCTGCCTTGCTCCACACCCGTGCCAGCCTGTTCCCACCACGGCACTGAGCTCTTACTGTGGCACAGGTGAGACACCCTAAACACAACACTGCTCTGATGGCTCAGACATGGACTTAAAGAGTGTTCAAAAGCCAGGTCCTGTAGGTAGACTCCACTCTTTGAGGCACTGTTTGCTTACTGCTCATTTTAGACCAAAACAGCCTTTTTAACATGAAGATATTTTGCTGTTAATGGCGACGTACAGTCTCACACAGCAGGGGCATCATACAGCAATGGCACAATGTAATTCAAATCATGGCTTATCTCACCCAAGATTAATTCTCCCCAGTGTGCACATCAGATTTCTTCATCCTTCCACCTTGGGGAGAAGTGCCCCATTCTCAGAGGTGAATACTGTTCCAGGCACTTACCCACATTCTCCCACGCACCTTGCTACCCATAACCATACTGCTTCAGGATGTGTTCCTGTGAGAAATTCCTGAGTAGGTGTATCTTGAAAAAGTCAGAACAGTTCTTGAGACACACCAGTATGTGCATTCTGTTTACCCAAGGACGCTGGAGGGACTGAGGAGCCACTGTAACAAGGCAGAAAGCATCTCACCGCAGATGGGGAAGGTGCCATTCTTCATCTTGACCATAAATTAACTCTCAAATTAAAAAAGGGAAAAGGTTTAGTTGATTATTGTTTTCATGAGATGGTGCCCAAGGTACAGGGAGACTGCAGGGCTAGGCCCAAATACCAGATTACTCTCATAGCCAGTGAACAAATGATCCACAGCACAGCAAACTGCAAAAGCCAAAACCAGCCCTCCACACACTCTCAAATTTGATGTACAGCAAGACATGGAATGTGGCATGGAACAGGTAAGGGAACAAACAAGTCAGTGTCAAGAACATGTAAGTCAATATTGCAATGATCAACTGCTAAATAGATACAGAATTAGTTACCTCTACCATGCTCTGATCAAATCTGTTATTCTTATGAACACTTAGTGCCCTGTGTTGGGTGCCAAGAAAGACTGATGGGCTCGCCCTGAATGTCAGCTCAGCCTCACAGAGCTGCTTGCTTGCAGCTCCCAGCGGAATAGAAGAAAGAGTTGGCATGGCAGAAATGAGAAAAGTCATGCTTTGAGATAAACTACAGTATAATAAGTAAAGGGTTAAAAAAAGGGAAAGGAGTAAAAAAAAATTAAAACCAAACCAAATAACTCAAAGTGATGCAAAAGCAACCACTTCCCACCAACTGCTGCTGATGCAGCCCCTGAGCAACAACCCCTCAGAGAGAAAGCTCACCACCTCACATTGCTGAGCATGGCATCAGATGTTCTGGAATGTTCCTGGGATCAGTTGGGGTGAGCTGGGGTCAGATGTCCTGGCTGCATCCCCTCCCAAACCCTTGCCCATCCTCAACCTCCTCGCTGGGGGGAGTGTGAGAAAGAGAAGGCCTTGTGCTGTACAGGCAATTCATCTCAGCCAGAACCCACACACTACCACAACTCTGTGCTTGTGGAGTCTTAGAGGTTTAAATCTGGATTTCCTCTTGGCCACAGAATGAGTAGGGTCTTTGATGATGTCAAGAGAAAATGTTAGAGCCCTTCCTGAGATTCATACAGCCCTGACTGGATGTTGCAAAGAACAGAGTGTCAACTCAGTGCCCTGCCACCTGGAATCTCTCCTGGAATCTCTTGGGTCTGTAGTCCATGTTGGGAAGCAAAAAGGCAGGTTTTGGCATACTCAAAGGGGCAAAGAAACACAAATCTCTGCTTTATTGCCTGTAATCTATCTGTACAATGAATGTTTTCTTTTGCTTTTGCATGTCACATTTGATATTGCTTCCCCTCAGCCTGGTGGGTGGTGTGCACCAGCCATGATGAATGTGGATCAAAAGAAATCGTTTCAAGCCTAATCAGTTTTATTCCTTAATTGACCTGAAGGATGCTAAAACAAATAAACTAAGATTTCGCTGATAATTTTTGTTTGCCTGCTCTGCTGTGCTTGTGTTGAGGAGATTTCTTGAAACACTAAAATGTCTACTAATTCAGAAAACCATCCTTGGTTTGAAGCCTGACAAAACAAACAAATTAGGACAATTACTGCAACAGGAGTAAGTACATAAATTTTGAAGCACACGGAGTACATAAATAATTTGTGCATATTTTAAGAATATGCACAAATTTTACCTGGAAATTAGGGTAAATGCAATATAGATATACCAGAATAGATGGCACCAGGCTGTCCTGATAGCTCTTCCCAGTTTTCTAGAGAAAGGCAAAGATATGAATCTCATATGGCTTTCTGTAAACATTACATTATCATTCTTTTGTGAAATGTGCTTGACATTTCTGTAGAAGTCCTTAAATTTTAGATGGATTGATGCTGTCAGGTTTTATTAATCAAGAACTCTCCTAGTAGCCTTCCTGTAGCCCAAAGGCCATGGAGAAGTACTATGGAGAAGAACTAACTAAGGCAGAGAAGATGGTGTAGAGACCCAGAGAAGTTGGCTTTAAGTCTCAGGGTGGATCAGGTGCTTCCATCCCCTTGTGGGTGGGTCATCACAGATGGGAACTGGTGTGAGAATGGATGGGGAGCTGGTGAGAAAGGAGGGAACAGTGGGCTGTGTTGCAAAGGAATGTATCAGGACATGGAGCAGTGGCCAAGGGAGCTCCTTGAGCATCATTCCTAGGACTGCTCATGTTTGAAATCTCTACTTGTGCCTCAGTAAAAGCTTAAAAATGAAAATTCCTGATTGCATTGAACTTGGATGCTTTGTCAAAACAGAAGAGGGCTGGAATTACAAAAAGGAAGAACTAAACAACCTTGACCACTGTACAGCTAGAGCTGGCATGAAATTCAGAGCACAGAATGAAAGGGTACTCAGGGTCTGGCAGATACAAGTCTTCCTGGAAGGCCAGTGTTCCATTAAAAAGCAAACACAAAGAAGGACCTGAGAAGAAGAAGACGAAGAAGACGATGAAGATGATGAAGAAGACGAAGAAGAAGAAGATGAAGAAGAAGAAGATGAAGAAGAAGAAGAAGAAGAAGAAGAAGAAGAAGAAGAAGAAGAAGAAGAAGAAGACGAAAAAGACGAAGATGAAGATGAAGAAGAAAATGAAGAAGAAGAAGATGAAGAAGAAGCTGGATATAATTTTAAGTTGCCATGGAAAAGGTGAATGTAATTCCAGAACATATGAAGACAAGCATTTCCAGCAGTGAAAATGGTATGGATCTCACTGGTGTAAATCTCAGTGAGAGGGCCTGGAGAGATTCCCCAAAGATTATTTTAGCAGGACTACTGATGTTCCAAAAGGACCAGAAAAGGAGAAGAGAGCTGGGAAAGGGGAGGTTGAAAGGAGATCTGTTTTCTGCCTGTGAACTCTTGCAGAAATTTCCCAGTTGAAGAGAGGAGGTATTTAAAATATGAAGGAAGGAGACACAAAAGCAGAGGCACATTTCCTTGTCATGAAGATACTTCAGAAAGATTCTCTTTAGTTTCTGTGCTGGGTCCCTCTATGCCTTGCCTGAAAGGAGAGAAAGGAAGCAGGTTCTTGGCTGTTTGTCAGGATGCTTCAGCCAGGAGAATCTACCCAAGGAAAAGAGTGGCTTTTGAATCAATGCTTGTATCATGCTAGTCCCTTTAGCTGACATTAATCTGTTAGGATGGGTAAGAAGATTTAACCATTAGGCTTTTGAAGTGTCTTAAAATAATCCTGATTTTTGAAAATAATAAAAGAAAAGCTGGATAGAAAATAAAAATATCTCTTTGTATTAAATACAGATTTCTGATCACCATAGTATAATTTCTTTTAGAGATATGACTGGTATTTTTTAACATTGGACATATAGTTGTAATTATTTTTCTTCTTAAAGATGTACAATGGCCTTAAAAGAATAGGTTTTTGGCTAGTTATACAAGAATGAATGGAATAAAATGCCTGAACTGTGTGCTAACACCTCCACACAGACCCTCATTCTTGCACCAGATTATTGTGGTTTTCTGCCACAATAATTTCAAATTCTCTGAACCATGTAAACAGTCACTGACGATTTCAAAAAAGAAAAAATTATGTTTTGAGAAAAGGACAGACAAAAGGTTGTCAGTGCCAAACCTTCCGAGAATGATGCAAGGAAGAAAGACATGGTTTTTTCTTCCTTACCTTTTCAGAGCATTTTTATCTGTAGATGCAGAAGATTTGCCAGATTATATAAACTGGTACACAATGTGAAAAAAAAAGAGGTTGTCTGTTTTTGTGGCTTTGAAACTATCATTTGTATCATGCTTATGGGTGGAGACAAATAGTGAAGAGGTAGAACAAACTGTCCATAAAATTGTTAGGTAATAGAGCTTTTCTCAAACATAATTGCAATTGCTGTAGTTCATTAGTCACAGTATTTGCTTGAAAAAATAGCAGTCTGCAATTATTTGATAGAAATAATTGTGGCAGAGATTCTCTGCTCTGTATGTCTACTTCCTTTTGTTATACAGCAGTTAACTTTTGAAGCTCTGCATTACTTGGGAAAAAAAATCCAGTCACTGGAATTTCTTATATTCTTGTCTGTTGATGTCCACAATTAATTATAAGTGCATTCTCATCCTATCTGGATCAAGAAAAATCTAAAATTTAAAAATAGAATAAGTGACACTAGGCCTAGTAAAGGTCAAAAGCTTCATTAGGTTCTTCCTGCATTACATATTTTATTTCCTTGAAAATAACACATAAAAGAGACAAGTTCACAAGGGGTGTTGGAAGGGAATTAGCCCTCCAGAGACCACTGCTATAGCAGACTAGTGACAGCAGAAAGGCCTGAAATCCTACAATCTAATGAATTACAGTGGAATTTCCACATATCTCATGCAGTCACTCACAGCTCCGAGGGCTCTTTTACCTCCTGCAAAGCATCAGCACTGTAGTAACACTGCAGTTACAAGAACAAACCTTACCTTCATATCCCTGCTTTCTTCCCGGGAGATGAAATATTGATTTCATTTTCGGCCAGGCTGCTAGAGCAGGAATGGAGTGGATGAGAATAATTCCTCCCTGCTCCTGAAAATAATAAACTAGGTGGACCTGATGCTTTGCAAAGGAGCAGTTGGGCAGTCACAAGCACAGTCATTCATTTGTGCCCGTTTTTAGTGCCTGTCCAGAAACCCACTGCTAGGGTGGGCATTATGATTTATTTGATATGAAATCAGTGATCAACACTGGGAGGAAAATGCTTTTGTTTTACATGGGGAAAAATGGTTATGTGGCAAGAATCCTGCATACTGACCCACTGGGAAAGGGATTTTGCATTGCCGTAAAAAATAGGTATGACAGATTAATTAGTGCTTTGGGCATTAATTATATTAGGGTTGATAATTCTAAGATAAAAGCTGCACAAGAAGGCTGTGTATGTTTTCACTGGTGAATATTCCATAACTGAAATCCGTAAGCCATTGCCACTTTCTTTCATGACACCATCATCTGAGTTTCATGTTTTGAGCACAACTTTGGAAGGGCGAAAGACAGCTTCAGTGGAGATAGGTGTTCTTCAAAAAGCTCAGAGTTTCTGACTGTGTCTTTTTCAAGTTGTAATTTTTCATCTCTGGAGATCCCAGGCATCTCTCATGCAAAAAGGGAACTCATTCAGCCGTTGTAGTCACTTGGGTTGCCCACAATACTTTTCCTTCCTGATACCAGCTAACAAAATCTCAGCTGGTGGTGGCACACAGACGACAAGTGTGAGATACAAAGTGAAGAACTGAAGGCCAGTTTGTGCACTTCCTGTTCCTGCACGCTTGCTTGGAGCAGGGCATTTTGCAAACACTACAATGTGCCTGCAGCTTATAGTCTTTGAGTTGTAAAAACCCAAAGTCTGAGAGACAGAATAAGGCACTGGCTTGTAAATCATGAGCAGTTCCCATCTTGGGATAATAAACAGTCACCAAGACAGTTTCTGTCATAACAGATGAGCAGAAAGAGATATTGCTACAACAGCAGCTCTTGTCCTCCTAAGTAGCCCTAACTGCACACATGGAAAAATCCAAATATTTCTAAGCAAAGAGTAGGAAGTAATACAAGTTCAAGTTCTTTCTTCAATACTTAAGATGTAGCTCATCTGTGCCCTAATGAGTTGTCCAGACTCCCAGTTCATGTTATTATCCAGGAGCAACGTGGAGTAGGACACAATTTAGCTAGTAGCCCCAGGTCCAAAAATGACTGAATTCAAAGCATATGTGTTTGGACTCCCCAGACATCCCTCAAATTAAACATTATGGCATGTAAAAAATGTATCTTTTCTGTCACAGAATAGCATGAACTGGAAGAGGAATATGGCCACAGCTGTCACAGTCATTAATCCCACAGCTATAATTGCCACCTGCTTACTGCAGTCAATGGTTGTATTCAGGACAATTACAGATGGTGTCCATGAAGAATCTATTGCCTGTTTTGGAGATGTGGTACCCTGTAGTGTAGCCCATGACAACTTTAACATCAAACTAGTGTAATGCCTCTAAGTGTACAGAACATTGCAATCCCTCTTTCCAGTTTTCATTCAGTCCTTCAGACTTAACAGTGAAATCTTCTAACATCAACACCATTTTCAATTAACAAGCCTATAAATATTTTCTCCCAGCACCTGAGAATTATTTGAAGGCAATTTAAGCCTGAAAATGTGTTTATTTTCTCTTTAGTGTCTTTTGCAGATGCCTACAGGATAATCTGGGAACAAAACTGCTGATTTATAGCGCAATACTGCATGTCACTGATCTGATTTATTGGGTAGCCCCTGTTTTGTTAGTTCAGCAAAACAAGGATGGTATTTTAGGGACCAGAAGTGCCAAAAAATATTGTTAATCATTAAAAATCTAACTTCAGGAGCAAGTTTAATTGCTGAGGTGCCAAAGTAGCAGAGTTATGTCATGTCCTTTTTGTTATGGGCTGCTGTTAGATTAGAGAACCACAGAAGTCCAGAGTTAGTGTTGGCTCACACGTGCCTGTCTCTACACCTGTCTCAAGCAGGCTTGATGGTCTAACTGTAGGTTTGCCATTATTATGACACATTCTGGCATTATGTCACACTCCATTTTATTCTTCCTCTGTTCCAACTATGAATAAGTTGCAAAATGTGATACTCTTCATGAGCAAATCCCTTTGCTATGGGTTATATCTGAGAGTGTAGATGTGATTATGTATGAATTCTTTATTTGCTAAAGAGGTTTGATTTGATTCAATTTTTTTTCCAGACTATTTTATTTTTCTGAATCTCAGCCTTTAAATAACAATCCTCTTTCATGTCTTTATTGGTCATGATATCTAACATTCTTTAAATATAGAAACCAGAAGCTCACCTTTTGTAATGATTAGCATTATAGCTGTCAATCTTGCACTTTAATTTGGTACAAGTATCACAGTAGTATGATTTCTCAGAGGGATATAAAAACCGCACCCGTGGTTATTATGTTAAACTCTTTAACTCATTCTATAAGCTTTCTTCATACAGCCCTAGAAATATTTTCACACTTAATTTTCCTTGTCTCACATTCTTAGTACTTTCAGTTTTCTAAGAACATTGATTTCTTAACAATTTTACACATTTATTTTAAACAGTAATCAGTTGGGGAGGGTGTTTTATTTAAGTGCATATATATCTCTCCATACCCATAAAGTGATATATCTGGTCATCAATATCTCTCTATATAATGACATAACTGTACGTATATATCTCTCTCTGTAATGTCTGTTGAGGGTTTTCATCTCTATGTAATTGATTCAGTATTTTCTCCCATTTGCTTATTTACTACTGTTTCTAACACTACTCTGTGTAAGCCAGTTTGTCTGCAATTTTACTTTTTCCTGCTTGAGTAAGAACAGTAGGTGACTGCAAGACTGATTTCATTGTCAGTCAAAACAACAGTAGCTATAATTATTTTCTAAGCATATATTTGCTGTTTGTTTCCATGACTCATTCTTGATCATGTAAACATGTGTTATTGAATTTCATGGGTAGATTAATTCATGTCTGTACTTCCCTGTGTATTGTGGTGGGATCAGAAATGACAAAACTCCATGCGTGTTTAATTTTTGAAAGATACCCTTAAGCAATTTGGAGGAGTTGAGTCTTTTCATCCCCATTTGACACTTGGTGGTACAATATGTTTCTGTCATGAAGAGAATAGAAATTATACAAAAGAAGTTTTTCTACATAGCATTTTCTGTATTTTGATGGGATTTTTTCACTGTATTGTTTTAGTTGGTCAAATTTTCACCATATGCAGAATTATTACCTGCATGAGTTATTTTTGAGACTTTCAACTTGAGATTTGGAGATATGTTTTGGTGCATAGGATTAGTTGTCTCTGAGGCACTCTAATCAGTAATTCCTACAAGGAGATACAGTTCATTGATGAGGTGTTTTCTGCATTAAGATACCTGTCACACATTGTTCCTTTTTCTGGTGGCATCTAACAACAGTTCAGACATTCTTGGATGTGCCATAGGACCAGCAATGAAGTGATTTGCTCAAGTACATCAACAAGTCAAGTCCATAAGAGAGGTAAACAGTTGCCCAGATGCCTGTGCATAGAGTCCCAATGACTGGATTGCACAGCCTGCTTTAAATTTGCATGTGTTACTATAAATATTTTAAACCCTGAAAACAACCAATTCTTTTTTCAAGAATAATTGCCATGGATGTTAGTGTACATTCTCAGGTAGGCACAGTAGATCCAGCATTATGCATTTATATTTGAATTTCTGCCCATTTAAGGGATTGTTCTGTAAAATCAACAACTCTCACGCTCAAGATGCCAAGGCAGTTTTCTCTGCATAATTGAAGTGGTTGCCAGAGAAATGGCAAAAGAAGCTTATAATTTTGTATAGCACACTAAAATGCAGGCTCACAGCTGTCTATACTAAATGTCTGATGCTGTCTCAGCCCTAAGTGTCCTAGGAGAGAAAGTGAATAATCACCTCATACACACATGAGCCCTGTTTCATGGTTCCACTCTGGTACCAAGCATCAGCAATCACGGTGTCCAACCCCCCTTGCACTAGGCTGACAATGCCCTGCTGCAGAGAGAAGAGCTCATTTTTCACACACTGCTTGCCCATGTGTGTGAGCTACCTGCACTGCTCGGAGCTGCTTATTGCCAGTGTTGAGCACACTGGGGGACATTTTCCTCTGTGTTCTCTGGACAGTAGAACTTCTTAAATGGCAAGTCCTGATGCTCTGAGGCTCATGGAATCACTGACAGATACTTGTGAAGTTTAAAAAGGCTGCAAAAAGACAGATATGTAATTTTAAGAAATTGTGGTCAGTGTTCAGGGGTCTCACAAGGATGGAAGATCAATAAAAAAATTAATTATTATCTGAAAAAGCTAGAATAACTTGACAGAATATTGTTTCCTGTGCTTTTTCACCCCACATTTTGGGGAGTTTTGCACTCTGCTCTAAGCCACATCCTTTGTGCAGTACTGACACTAAAACAATTTCCATTTTGAGCATAGGCACAAGATGCACTGAGATGGCATTTCAGCAGTTGTTGACATGCCTGCAGCAGCCAGCAATCCCCCCTGATCAGGCTTTACCACCCAAACCATGGTCACACAGGATACAGCCAAGGGACACACAAGGCAGCTCAGACTTGGTCCAGAGGCAGTGGTAGCCAAGAGGTGCAAATGCTGAGCAGGAGGGCAGGACTGCAGGCCCTGGCAAGTGGGGCTGCCCTGCATGATACTGGTTTCACCTCAGGAGATGCAATGGAAAGAGGAGACCTCCTCACAGGGCAGTCAATTCAGATTGACTTAAGATTGCTTGTTGCACTACAACAATATCTTATCTGCACTCAAAAGTTCAAGTATTTCAGATGTTCTTCCAGTTGATTGCAACATCTGCACAGTCAAGGTCTGTGAAAGTCGTCCTGCTAATTAGTCTTCCAGAGCTACTCAGGTGGGTCAGCTACCTGCCTCTGGCATGGCAAAATAATGCAGCAGGATGTAGGAGAGGGCTGCAGCTGTTTGTGATTCTTTTCTGTTCTTCTGCCACTCTATTTCTGTCCTGTGGAAGAAGAAAATGATATTTAGCAATAAACCAGCTTTCTGTGCCTTGTAGCAGCATGTGTGATTTCTCCCCAAGGATTATGCATGTGGTTTTTGAAACGTGCTCTGTCTGTGTCATATTGAGGCCACAGCATATGATCATTCCCTTCTGCTAAAGGGAAGGTAAGTAAACAACCACAGAAATACGAGACCTGCAATGCTGAGAAATCCACCCATGGCCCACAAGGATAATAAAAGCAGAAATATTGTCCCAAGAGTGATTATTATTCAGACAATTTACAAGAAATCTGCTATAAAATTCAGTGTGTAAATTATTTTCATTTACAGGAATAGCAGGCTGAGCTTTTAGAAAATAGCTCAGAACTAGGCTGCATCGTTGTCTGTAGTAAAACCAGCTGGCGGGTCTCAAATTTGATATTCTTGTCTCCCACAGCTTCAATATTTATGATTCTTCCTGATACTAATATATGCAATTCAGGTTTCATTTCTGTGCTGAAAATAGATAGTAAAATGACATCCAGGAGGCATCGGTTCATTGCCTTGAGACTTGCAAGAAAATAGTTAAAAAGCAGTCTAACAAGGGATCTAGCTTTCACATCCCTCCCATTATCTGAACAAAATTCCCCATAACTGATGAAATATTTGAATGAAACACAATATTGACAAGACTCATTGTGATTTATAAATTTTGGCTGTTAAACAGGGATCCACAAGAGGAAGAATACTAGGCCAAAAATTTTGGTCTATTTTCAGAATAAAATTGCACTGCAACAATATCTTACCACTGAGAAGTTTTCTAGCCAAATCCACCCACAGTCCTATGAAAAGACAGGGATTAGATTTCAAAGGTCATAGAGACACCCTGACTAGTCTGGACTTGAAAACAGGATGTAAGTCATGTAAAAGGAAAGTCTCACATTGTATTAATAACTTCTACTATTCTGAAGTGATTTAGGTCAGACAGAGATTATCTTGGACTTAATCTCACAATTTGTGTTTTGTGAATGTCAGATTCATAGGTATAACTGTGAACTAAAATACTGTCCTTGAATAAATTGAAATCCTGGAAAATTTTACAGCATTTTTCTGACTGTTGCAGTGTAACAAGTCCTCTGAGTGTTGTTGATTCCAGAAGAATTGGGGGATTATAGAAAACAAATTAAGCTAACAGCCATATCCAAGAAAATAAGGACAAATTTATCCTGGATAATTCTGAAAAATCAGTTCATGTGAACATTTAACCTTATGTGAAATGATGCTCATTACTGTCTTGTAAATGGTGCTGTTTTAATAAATGGCTAATCAATAGCTGTATTAACTTCCAGAAGACAGAACCAGAATGGGCTCCAGATGGGCTGAGGGGTAGGTGGTGGGAAAATAAAACACATCTTACAAGAATCCCAGTTTGGAGGAACTGGTCCTGTTTGTCAACTGCATTAAATACTGTAAATGTTTATTTATTGGTAAAGAATGATGTAGAAAGATTCAATTTCATGGCACTTCTCCAAGCAAGTTTTACAGAGAAGAAAACATTTATTTTAATTCTTGTCAAAACTCAGAACCCAGTAAAATGGACCCATTTAACTTTCTGTTTTCCACTAAGGTTAAAATGGCACCTCTGGTAAGTAATTTAGTTATTTCTACACAAAATCTCCTTTACATCAAAGTTCAAATGTGCCAACAAGAGAAGGAATTCAGTATTTATCAAATAAAAAATTAAACTATAGTGGAGACACATTAATGAAGGACTTAATCAATAAAACATGAAGGCCATGTTGCTCTAACTACTGCCTTGACTTTGTCCTCTTTTGATAAAGAAATTGGTAGTTAGGTACAGACATTAGCCAGAAATGCCCATTCAGGTTTTTAACTTGCCATCTTTATTAAAGCTGGTAACTATTTGGCAACAGAGGAGATGGTTGATGTTTCCAGCTGGCATTTTAATAAAGCATTATTAAAGTAACTGAAGAACAGCAATTGCATCTGAAAATCTTTGCTGATATTTTAGCAGGCTCCAGTACAGCTGTTAATGCATCACATCCTGCTGCTGCCAGGACAAGGCCATTTCCTGCCAGAAGTAACAAAGAAGTAGCTCAGGCATGATATAAATCTTATAAATGTTAGAATAATCTAATATCAGCCTCTACAATTTACATTTTATAATCACTATAAACATCATTCAGTGTCTTAAAAGTTGTGTTGCTTTGTCAGGAACTCTTACCAATATGAAGTATCTGCAAGTCTCTGGGCAAAGGAAGAACCTCCCTTCAGTGTTACACGTGTGGCCTCCACAGACCTACTGATCTCTGCTACAGCTGCCACTTGAGTTGTGATGCTTAACTGCATCTTCTTGACCACCTCCCCAAATACTGTGCTCTGTTTCTGCTTCATTTGGCATTACTTTTAGATTTGTTTTCCAGTGTTTCAATCATCTGTCACTAACTGCAAATTTTGCCTCATGCTCTAGCCATGTTTGATGGAGTTGGGGAGTAAACGAATGACTTGTTATACTGACTTCTCATTCCAGTTTCCTCTTTGAGGAAGTCACTGTTTTACTTCCCACACCTCAATCAGTGACTTAAATTGAGGTAACTTTCCACAGCTGTGTCCTGACTGCAAATGTACATTAATTTGACATTTTGTCCTCATTAAGAAGGTTTTCAGTACTTAATCTTTATTTAGTAGCAGTCCAAAATTCTTTTTCAAGCACACTGCAGCTTCAGTTTAATCATTTGGACAGAACTATGGCTAAGGTTTGGTTCTCTTCCAAACAAAATAGATTCCTCAGGCTCTATTCTTGCACTGGTATGACACGTTGAATGCAACTGGTTGTTATTTACAGCTGGCTGACAGCTGCAATACATTTGTAGCCTTCACTATTGCAGTGTATGGCTGGCAGGAAGCTTTTAGCAAGGAGCACAGCTGGAGCCATAACAAAATGGTTCAGTGACTCTGTTAACATTCAGTGCACTGCACATCACCCCGTGATGTTCAGCCCTGCACCGGGAGCTGATGGAGTAGGGCTGGGCAGCATCATCAGAGCTGCAGGAGAGCCAGGAAAACAAAAAGTATGGGTTCAGACTGCCACTGTCCTCCAAACAGCCTGGAGTGGAAGTAGGACACAGGTAGAGGTGCAGGCATGGAGCATCCTCCTGGCCCACAACCACTCTGCACCATTTCTCCTGCTGTTTTTCAAATGATAATATTTGTGCAATTTTATTTAGTCTATTCAAAATACAAGGTAAAACCCAGGGGGATTTGGCTGTGCATTTACTGGATATGACCTTCATCCTTTCAAATATTTTTCCAATGATTAGCATGCAGTTTATAATGTATTACTGTATTCTTCTTATGAACTACTGGAACTTTGGTTATTTTTCTTCAATATAAAGCATATGAAGGATTTTATCCTATTTAACAGTCTCTTTTCAAGAAGCTATCTCTCTCATCTGATGCAAAAAGGGTTAAACATGATGAAAGCACCTGAACAGTAATGTTTCTTAGATTTTGTTTCTGTTCTGAGGTAGTTCATTCAACATTAAGAAATGTGAGACAACTGTCATTTCAATTTAACACAGTTCTTTTCTCTTTTGTCCATTATCTTTCTTTTATATACCCCTCTTTGAGGCACATGGTCTGTGCTTTTGTTTATATGCTTAGTTCAGTTTGTAATTCCAGCTAAAATAAGATGCAATGGGAAGTTTTATCTTGGTTTATATTTTTGTATACCTTTAGTATACAAAATAAGAGCTCTAAGGACTCTTCCTTAATTAGAACAAGTTTTTTGCCTTCATTCCAATTTCCTATTTTGCTTTTTTGCTGTGTTTTAACATTGTGAGCTTAGAGAGTAGTATAATTCCATTGGACGTCTGATTTCCATTTCCAATGCTGTTACTAAGTAGCTGCATTATTTAATGCTTATATACACTTCTTTTAAAACAGGTGACAGGAAAAGTATTAAAATCATGACTGCTTACTGCAATTAACTTGGTAATGACTATAATAATGATTACTGGATAGAAGGCATGAGAGGAATTCCTAATGCTTTCTAACAATTAATGGAAAAAGTGCGCTAAGCTGTATGAAGAAGTGACAATTGCTAACTACACCCTGGGGACTGCTGGGTGTCAGGCACAGTCCTCAGTGTGTTACATCTTTCTTGACTCATATGATTCTAGATCTCAAACTGATTTGAGCAGCTTTTGTGGAAAAACATATTACCAGCTGAATATCCCAAAACATCTTGCTGGGACAAAATATCCTCATTGAAAATGTCAGTTTCCTACTTTTAAGGGCAAAAGTTGTGTAATATTATCCAAAGTCTGATACCCTGTTTCACTTGATTTAGATTAAGATAACTACTGTGGAAAGTATTTTTTTACAACTTTGCAAACACCCAGGACAGCTACACAGTTATGAGTAGTCTTATAAATGACATCAGTGAAAAAAATAAAGAAAATTGCGCTTTAATATTTTCATACCAAAAATTAAAACAAAAAACCCATTAAGTCTCTAAGCTGGCCCACACAATCAGGAACTCCTCTCTTCACCCAGGTTTTATGTCAGAGGTTACATTTATCAGAAAAAAATCTTTATTGGTCCCTTTCTGGAAGTTCTCCATCTCTGACATCCTTGGAGATTGGTGTGACAGTTCTCCCCTAAACTAAGGACTTTCTCACCCCTTTCAACAGAGCTCATTTTTTCAGATACATCCGGCACATTGTTGTTCTATTATGTTGATTATTTATAAAAAGGAAACATTCCCCAGCCTGTACTTGGAGAGCTATGAAATTTGTGCATTTGACAGGCATCCTTAATACAAAGATGCAAATGAGATTCACACAGGCAGGGCATCTCTGGCACCTGGCTGAGAACAGTGTGGGAGGCACCTACTTTGGGGTGATATTTGCATTGTGATGACTGAACTCCAGATTCTATCTTTCAAAGGTGTAGCAATAACAATACAATTTCAAATGCAGCAAGCTCCAAGGTGTAAATCAGGCAGAGTGCCTGATGAAGAAGGTAACTAGAGAAATTATGACGGCAGCTGCAAAGAAGGTTGCGCACTGAATTTCTGTGACTTTAGTAGCTAAAGCTCTTGAAGTGTGTCATGGTTCAAAAAGTGAATATTTTGCTCTATTCCAGAATAGTCATACAGGAGAAAATAAAATTTACTTCATCTGGAAGACTTTTCCTGAAACATATGAAGCCTTTTAGGGAGACAAACCAAATCTAGTCCACTTAGCAATGGGATGTCCTATTCCATCTATGAAGGAATAAAGAGACAGCTCTGCAGGTCAGCAGTCATTGGTAAGTATTGCATATTAAATAGGTAGAATTCAGTTATCTACTCTGGAAATAACTTTTTGTGTGTGTTCAAGTGTCATTTTTTAAACACTATGGAAAAACTAGTGACATTCATCGAGCCATTGGTTCTTCATATTCTCTTATATAACAGGTATTTTCACAGTTCACTTTGCCATCTCATAATTTTAATTTCACTTCTAAACTGTTAAACATTTCCAATGCATGCACATTATCACAACTCTTGCATCCAATTTCATATTGGTTTGATAATAAATCACTGGTGTAATAAATCACACTGTCCTGTGGGAAAGTAGAAGCAGAAAACAGAGAGATTCAAACTGCCCTTCAGTGTACTTATTTACTTAACCTGAGGATTTGATAAAGGAAAAATCTTTACATTGAACTGCTGGATCATGGGAGCAAAAGGAAGGGGATGGCAGATCAGAAAGTGTTCCTTCATTACAGAAGGTGAGGGAGATGATAGTAATGATGGAGCAGTGACATTACTCAGACATTACTCTTTAACTGGAAGAGAGGGTGCTGGAGCAATTTCTGCTCTTCCTTTGTCCCCTAGTAGGGACTGTGCCTGTTATCTACCCTTCCCTGTTATCTTGTGTTTTCACTATGTACAGGATGGTTTACTTACATAAATTACATCTCTGCTCTCTTTGCAATTCCCTGTTCCCCCAACCAGCCCTGCCCAGCTCCCCAAACCAGCTCTTCCCAGCTCCCAAGGCTGCATTCCTGCACCCATGAGTCATTGACCGTCTGTGGTTTGTGTTTCCAGCCAAGCTGGAGCCTCTGCTCTTGGCCTTCCTGGCGCTCTCGGGGGCTTTGTGATGTTACTGCAAAATCCAACAGGCTTCTGGCAGGCAGTGACAGATCTTCAAAGGGCAAGAGTGTCCCAAAGCTCAATATTAGCATAGCAAGCCCAGTGCCCTTGCTCCCTGCATATCAGTGCAGAGAGATAAGCACTCCAGAGAGAAATTCAAAGTGGTGAAATTAGAATTTCACTCCTGAACCTCTTTCTGAAGGACCCCAGCTCTGAGTGTTAATACTAGAAGATGTTGAGTCTCAGTAGGTTGTATCAGCCTTTGAATATGCATCTCACATCCATCATCCCCCACCTGCTGCCTCCACAGCCCTGCAAAGGCAGTGTAATTGTCCTGAGGAGCAATCACTGCAGGATTGCTGAGCAGCACTGACAGCCTCTATGAGCAGTAAATTCTCCCCTAAACTAGTTCACCCAAGAAACTGAATACAATTATTGAAGATACAGAGAAACACTAATACTTGAAGGACACACTTTAATCCCAGTAAAACCAAAGGAGTGAGTTTTCTGGGCTGGGCACGTTGCATTATCACTACAGTTTTGTAGGGGTTCTTGAAGCACCTTTAAAGGATAGAGAAGTTTGGATTAACTGTTTTCAGTCATTGGTCATTCTGCTGCTGCTTCTAAAAGATTGTTTTGGACAGACATTCTCACTGAGCTTTTCTCACTTTATTCATAGCTTACTTTCCTAGAGTACTTACACTGCTGCTCATTTCTGTGCTTAGGGCATGAACTTCTTGTCTCTAAGCTTCTACCTTATCTAACATCAAAAGTGTCCCAAGCTTTTGATCAGTTCTCATGGATTATAAATTTGTTTTAAAAGGGATAATATGAAAAAAGATATGCTAAATATTCACATTATGTAACATTTATAAAGTAGTTATGCTGTTTTCTGAAATCTGAGCCAAGTATTATTGGGTTACTTAAATTCCCATATGCTAAAGCACCACAAATGCCTTTGGATTTCTAAGTTGCAATCTTGTTATATCACTTTTTAATATTCCTTCTGCTTGTGTGGCAACAAACCTGATTTTATGTAGGAAATGCTTATTGCTGTTTTTGATGGTAAAATCACCATCATTAACTTATTGTTTAATTCTAGTTTACAGAACCCTAGCAACAGCTCTCTGATGCTCCTGTCCTTTTTGACAGGTGGAAGATAATTTGCATTTTGTATCAACCTAATGCACAATACAAATAAAATTTGTTAAGAAAGAAGCACAAAACTACAGCAACCTAAGAGTATAAAAGTGACACATTAAGCCAATGGTCCTTCTAACCCACCAATCTGTAGCAAACAACAGCAGATGTTTGGTGCACAATGCAAAACCCAGTGATCATGTAGCGGCATTTTCAGAGAGTGATGTCCTTTAACTTGGTTACCTGTGGATATTTCTTCTTGCATTTGCCACTTATTGAATCCAAATACACTTTTGCATTGAATAACACTTTGAATCCAAATACACTTTTGCATTGAATAACACTATCTCAAGAGTTTTTATATCTTATTTACTCATTGTGCGGAAGATCACCTCCTGTTATTTTTTCTGCATCTGCTGCCTGCTTGCTTTATTTGTGAGTAATACTGCTGTCTCTTGAACTGTAAAACACAATTGGTCTCCCTTATTCTCTGTGTTGCTAATGGCTGCAGAGGCCTCCACTGTATTCCCTTCTCAACAGTTGGCACTTGCTCCTCACAGAGCTGGTCCAGACTTTTATCATCCCTGCTGTCCTTCTCTGAACCCATTCTAGCTCCCAGATTACATCCCAGAACAGCCAAGGTTCAGGCACATGGGGTTCATAGAGTGAAAAAAAAAGTTTCCTGTTGTGTCCTCTATACCTTTCTTTGTCTTTTCTAGCATTTGATTTGTTTTTCTGACCTGAGCACTTGACCGCCTAGTTGATATTGTAATAAAGTTTTCAATTCCAGTAGCAGCCAGAGAGGCTATTATTTTACATAGAAGTTTTTTCCTATGTGAATCATCTGTGCTTTAATATTTTTCTCACTCTTGGTTTTGTTCCCAATACTCATGGCCTTTGTTCCAAATAATTCAGCGATGATTTTGAAAATCTTGTTTTGGTTCAGATAATTTTCAGTTGCTGCCTGCTTTACATGATGGAAATACTATCCAATTATTTGATGTAAATCAAAGCTTCCAGGCTACTACTCAATTTAAATTCACTTTCAAAGGCATGCCTAATTTGAATAGGAAAGGTTAATATCCCCTCTTTTTATGCAGAGACATATTTTAATTCAACCAAGTTTTCATCACACAAGGCAGTCCTAAGATTTCTACCTTAGACAATATGCAGTTCTTTTTAAAAAATAAAATGTCCTTATACTTTTTTCCTTAAAGAGATTTCCATCAGTATATTTTTTTTTTTTGGTAAATTTAAATCTATCATCATTTATTCTGTTTCCACTTTGCTTTTGTCATTGAAAATGCTTTATAACTACTTTTCCTTCAGTAGCATGCAATTTCGTGTGGAATCTACTAAGTATGAAATGTCCATATTTTCTATAGTCCCGCTTTTTACAAAACTTATGTTGTCATCTGACAACCTGCCCTTGGTCATGCTGCCATATTTTTTTTAGATTCAGGAATCTGGGGCAATGCAGGGTTCACAGACCTGTATCATATGCTGTACTGACACTAATTCTCTTGTCATTGCCTATCTTGTGCATTAATGCCTTAAGCATATGGATGTGCAAAGACTCTCTTCTGTCAGTGCCACAGAGCTGGAAATTGCAACAAAGGCTTTTTCCCTTTTTGCCCTGTCTTCTTCCATGAAGACCACCTTCTGTTCTGACCAAAAATTCACCATTAACTGCTTGGTGATAGTACTAAACATTCATTAAAGAAACTGCTCTGGGGGAAAAGGCTATCAACAATTCTGAAGGCACGACACATGGTATTTCAACAGAGAGAAGAGAAGAAAAAGGCAGATATGTCCTGTCCTGAGTTTGTGAGTGAGTCAACAGACTGAAACAATATTATACCTGATTCAGATTGTCCGTGCAATTATATGCTAAAGAAGTAGCAAAAAGGCTTTTGAATTGATTTAATTTTTTATGACCATATATAATTTCTCTATTTTCATTGTTCCAGTGGAGTTGCACAGCACTATTAAATGAGTATATTTTTTTCCATTTAACTGTTTTCAGGCTTTCAGGCCACTTAGAATTCTGATTCAGACAATGCCAAGAGAATTAATATTGTTTAATATTGTCAAATATTCTATTTGAGTTTGTTTTTCTTCTTTGCGTTCTTGCAGTAGCATGGAGGAAAATATTGTAATGTTGTGGGTGTTCTGTAGAGGCTTATTCATCTGCTTCAGTGAGTCTGCTCATTTTGCATCCAAGCACTCAGCTGCTAAAATCAGCAGACCCTATCTTGTATATGTCTAGAACCTATCTGGTATAACAGCTGATATGAGAACAAATAGAAATTTAAAGTTTGTGTAGATTCTTAGGAAAATCATTAGAATAAATTACCCTGAATTCTAAACACAGAAACACATTTGGTAACTGACACTGACAAGAATAGTTTTTTCTTTTGTGCTGACAGATGTATTTGCAACAGAAGAATTTGTGTGTGTGTGTGCTGCTAGGAGGAACAGGAGGCCTTGGGAACTTTTGGTCTTTTCCTCATGAAAGAGAGCGTTAACCGAATATCATGCTGGGGTTATGAATATACCACCAAACAAACTTTCTACTAGAAAATGTTATGATAACATTCCTGGAGGTGAATGTCAACAGGAACCACATGAGGCTTCTATACTGACTTGTAGTACAGAAGTAAATTCCTCAGAGGAGTTTACCACCTCAAGTTTTGGGTTACCTTCCTAGACTGACAGCTGATGTAAATGGTCACTGATTGGGAGACAACAAAGCTGTGCTGGTTTCTCATAGGAGGTCACTCACCTGAAGTCTCATTTAGGTTTGTGAACTTGTGAGAATTATGGTTTCTCTTAGAAATGGTGTGCAAAGGCAATAGCTTGATGTTTCATCCGTCGTTATTCCACAATTCAGAACTGGTGTCCCTGCCATGCAATGCCTGCTTCATATGGTCAGCTGTGCTTATCCTGCAGTCTGGGGTCTCCTCCTCTGTAGATGGAGGCTCAGACTCACCCTCTGAACAGATTTATTAAACGATGACTGATGTGGCCACTAGCAGAGTCAACACTGGTGGTGTCTTTTAAAAGTCACCTAGTTTTACACAAACTATGCAATAATCCACATGACTATGCACTTTTAAGAAAGATATGTACATGTTGGGGCAGTAAGAAAAAGTGGAGACGGTTCAATCGCTGCTGGTTTCAGATCTAGAAAGATGTCTGTGAGAGGAAAGGGCAGCACAAAAACATTGGGCTTTAGGGCAGAGGGAAACAGCTGGAGTCAAGGATTTCCCTGGGTGGTCTGACAGGGCCACACAGTCTCACCCATGGGGTAAAACTCTCTTCAAGCTTCCCACTGCACTCTACAACATCGAGTACATTCAGCTATTATGCCAGCATCAAAGGTAATTGAAAACAAAGACAGGGAACAGAAATAGCCTTATGTTTATTCTGAAATGTTCAGTCTGTAGCAGGTTGTATCAAGAGGAATTAAGATCAGAGAACTAAGGTAATTAAATGGCACTTGCACAGCAGGTTGTTTCAGGTCTGTCTCTTCAAAATCTGCCTTTTGCTAGTGTGCTCTTTCATCAGTGGCCTATCCCCCACAGTGACATTAAATGAGGATCTTGACCTGCTTCATCACTTCTGTAAACAAGGAGATTCAGGGAGTTTCAGCTTGTTCATTGACATCTGGGGCTTGGCCAAAGCCTAGTGAAAACTGATGGAAATACCTCCATCAGCTGTAGTGGATTTTGAATTCTGCCTTCGAAACTCGGAATAAAGATGACAGTGAGAAATGAACAGACTTCTGAGCATAGAAAGAAGGGATCATACCTCCATATTTTGTTTTGGTCAGTTGATGATTGACTATTAAACACAGAATTGAACACAGACCTCATGATGTTTCTAATTGTGTTATGAAGTGTCTTGATAAACATTTGTTACAAAAAATTAGGAACATGAATTAAGTAAATTTAATATTGGTAAAATTGCATTACAGTGGAATAGTGGAGCCATTTGCACTTCTTAATTTTAGTTCTGCCAAAGTATAGTTAAAGGCCCGAGCAATCCATGCAGAATTCTGTGTTACTAAATAGGTCGGTGATGTGGGTTGGGCAAGTGCTTTAAAGTTCTTTTGAAGAGGTAGAGGGGGTCTTGTGGCGATTTATTTAAGCAGGACTCTCAGAAACGCTCATTAATAACATGAAAACAGACTATTCATTTGCTTCTAGAATAAAATGGCTGCTTAAAGCTACAAGTCTAAACTCAAGATTTCATGCAGAAAAATAGTTAATTTTAAGGACTTAGTAAATTTAATAATTTTTAACTCCAGGCCATATTTTAGCAATAGTAATTAAAAAAAAAATGCACTACAGTAAAGTAACAGCCTAAGGAGTGTCTCCTTTGGAATTCTACTGTGCTGGTTCCCTTTACGTGGAATAGTTTCCAGAAATGGAGATGAAGACTGTACTCTCTTAAAAAAAATGCCAATCTGCAGTTGCTAAGAAATGTATTCTAGTCTTAGGATTCTAGCTTGACTAAATTCCCTCTTGAAAACCTCATTATTTTATGAAATTATTTACTGCAACTAAAAATATACGTAAGGATGCCTGTTGGGACAGAAAATTGACTTCAAAAAGCCAAATAAGCTCATTAGGTGTATTCAAAAGATTACCTGCATCCATTATCTGTTCAAAGTAAATTAACTAGCTTTTATTTAAAAATAGAAATCCTTTCTACAACAGTGCACATTTTTAAGTGGGGATTACAAGACTGAACACGTGTATTAAAAAAAAAATCAGGATTCAGGTATATGCAAATTTTTCCCCACCATAAGCTGTTTGTATCTACTTCCTTCCAATGTGGCTTGTAAAAGCTGCAGAAGAAATGAGGTGTATCAGCCCTCAAAGAGAAGCCTCCAGGTGTCTAATATTCAGCCAGCACAGTTCTCCCAACACAGTTCTTCTCCAGAGCTGTTCTCTGAACTGTCCAGACTGATGCCATCAAACCAGTCACAGGCAGGCAGCTAAATGGTGAAGCCTAAGAGACCTCTCCAATTACTCATGTAAGCTCCCACACATCACCAGGTATCTCTGGCCTTTTGGGATTGTGTATAGAACTAAGGTGGTTTAAAGCTCCCAAGGAAAGAGACTAACTTGGGGTATGCGGGGTTGAAAGTGGTTATAGTAAAGAGGCTTATTTTTAAATCTCACATCAAGTAATTTATTATCATAGTCTTCTGGGTACATGTAAAATAGAAATATCTACAGATGTAGTATATAGGGAGCAAGTGTGACTTTTTATTGCATCTTTTTTCTGATGAACAACAGAGATAATCCTGAGTTTATAGTATTCAGTGTGCTGTACCTGATGCTTACAAATTTGTTTTTTCAGATATGTGAGCACCCAAGGTTTTTGAGGCTCTGTTTTGGATCTGCTTGGTAATGTGATGCAATGTTTCCTCTCACTATGCTTATGACTGTGTCAGAAGATCAAGGATCTTTGGTAAGATTTCTTTTGTGATTGTACAAATATGAAACATTGCCTCTTTATTCCTTAATATTAGATTGGAGAGAGAACAATTGATGTAAAAAAGCAATGGGACTCTTTGAATGGAAATGAAATGGTAGTTCACTGCAAAGAGAGTTCAACAGACACTTGTGACTCATCAAAGGGATATTTAAAATGCATTTATTGCTAAAGCTGCCATAGCAGCAGGAAACTTAAAAACCAGATGTCTTAAATATGGAAAATTTGTGACTCTGGAGCATTTTCTAAAATTTAGGTTATTTTGCTTCAAATGATAGACTGGGAAATAACTTTCATAGTAACAGACTTGCTGGAAGATTGTCCTAAAAACTCCATTGTTCTCTTAAATTGAACAGGTACACCATTGGCACGCTTAACTCTCAGATGTCAGAAACATTTCCCAGCATCTACAGGTGCAAGAAAAAATGTAAGCTAGAAGCTATAAAAAAATGTTAACCTTCTCATCTCTTTTAAAGACAAATTGAAGAAAATTAATAAAAAAATTAAAAGATGCTCCTTAAATGCAATTTTGATCCAAAATGAGGCAGTTTTGATACCACATCATGACACAGGGTTGCATTGAAGGCTGATATTTCATAAAGCACTTCTCATGCTTTTCATGGTGCTCTGTGCTGACAAAGCAGCTCCAGTGCTTTGGGATGTTGAGCAGCCAAAAGCAAATGCTGTCCTCAGGTTTGACTGAAACATATATTTACTAATTTTAGAACCTTGACAATGATTAAAAAACATTTGCTTCTACTAATTCTTCACCTTTACTTCTTCAGGAATTAAAATTGATAGATACAAAAGTAAAACACAAGTGATAATGATGTCTTGGATTTCTGAGTTATTGGAGAAAAACAAAACTAAAAATGGCCCCCAAATTGTATTTTGCTCTTCCTCGTTATTCTAAAGAAAAAGGCACTCACTGAGCAGTCTGGATTTACATCATTACTATTTTTTTTTTTTAAATATCAAACTAAGATACTTTTAGGAAAAGTCACATAATAAAGTTCTTTTAAATAAAGGAATGTCATTTAAGATGTCTATAGCTTTAATAGGGTTTAGCTATGTAGAGATTTAAGAGGGATAATCTTCTGTCTGTGTAATTTCGTTATAGATGGCAAAACAAAACTTCACAGAATGGGCAGTTATCTGAAAAAACTCTTATAACAGTTGCAATACCTAGAGAAATCTAAGGCAATGAAATTTGAAATCTGAAAGGTCTGAAAAGAGTATTATGACTTTTTAATGGTATTTGGCTAAGCACTAGTTTTCTAATTTCTGTGTAAAATGCAAGACTATTTCAGATTTCTCCTGCTGCATTGGTTTACAGGACATATCATACCATGAATACATTTTACTGCCTGCTGAAGACTGTTATTCTATCCCTAGGTAGTTTCAAATATTTTTTAAGGAATAGCTGCAAACCACAAAAATAAATGATGAGGGAGAACTGTTGACTTGTAACTGGGTGTGTACTGATTGAATATTAATTTTTGCTTTTGCTCACTCCTTATTTCCTCCCCATTCTCTTTGAGGCAGCAGTAAGGAATGCTCACCACTGTCCATTGTCTTCCTTCCTGGCTGTCACTGGAGATGTGCTGGCTGATGGCTGCAGTCCCCAGGCCCTTAACTCAGGGCTTTTCTTAGCTCAGCCACCGGCAGGGAACATGGTGCCAGGAGGGTCTCTAGCTCACCTTGGGTCTCTTTCTTCCAGCTAAGCGTTGCTTACTGCCCTTCAAAAGTGCTCAGGCTACCCCCAAATTAAGGACTGCTCACAGCCTGTCTGCTGAAAAGCCACTCCAGGAGTTCCAGTCTCCAGTAGCTCAGAACCTCGTTCCAGTTTCTGCCCTGACCACACTTTGAGCTGGCTCTTCTCTTCTTCAGCTTGACTTTCATCTGCTGAGTTCCCAAAGGATCAAGAATGTCACTGTTAGGTCAGACGTGACATTCACACGTGATCAGAGTCCAAGAAGAAAAAAGTTTTTATTATCTGTGTTCTCCAGCTTATATACTCTTAACAAAGCGCAATCTTAAGTCATTAACTACATCACAATAATTTATTATATTCATTGGTGCAAAGCAATTAATGTCAATATAACTGGCAAAAGTTTTGCAGAAATTTAATAAGGCACGTATACACATCTACTTATGCATGTAGTCTAGCTTACAAAAATTTTCATGTATCTTTTCTAATCTGTTTCCATGCTGACAGCCTTGCCTTCTTCCTTGCTATGGTTATACTTGAAAATCACCAATTGTTATTTCTTCTATTAACTCAGTTTGCTCGCAGGCCAGCTGTCAAGCCCCTCCATGCTAGGCTTATGTGACTGCACAGCCCACAGCCTTCACCCCTTAAATCTATTCCCAAATCAAACAATTTGATAAACGAGCTGAGGTCCACATGAGAGTGTTTCCTGTAAGACTGTAAAACCAGGCTGCTCGCTGGAGCGGCCAGGACTCAGTCCAAGCAGCCGCAGCGCTGGCTAGCGGCCTATGCCATGCCGTGCCGTGCCGTGCCGTGCCATGCCATGCCGTGCCGTGCCGTGCCGTGCCGTGCCGTGGCCATGCCGTGCCGTGCCGTGCCGTGCTGTGCCATGCCGTGCCGTGCCGTGCCGTGCCGTGCCGTGCCATGCCGTGCCGTGCCATCCCAGCGTGTTTTCCCCGGCGAGAGGCAGCAGCGGCGCTGCCACGTAGCTCAGGAACACGGGGGCGAGGCCGGGCCTGCGTGCGCGCTCCGCGGGGAGAGGAGATCCCGTCTGTGCGGTGGTGAGGTCACCACGAACGGGGACATAGGTGGAAATCCCAGGAATGTCGCGGCACGACAGGACGGAACGGCGCCAGGGACGCGCGTTTCCCGCTCCGCGGCGCTCCAGGCGGGACTGACCCTTGGGCAGGCCGGGCCCCGGGTGCGGAGCGCGGCGGCGGCCGCTGGAGGGCAGCAGAGCCCGGCGGACGGCAGCGCCGCGCGGAACGCGGAACGCCAAAGCTGCTCCGGAGCCTCCGGCACGGCCCAGCGCCGAGCACAGCGCCAGGAGGGAGAGATCTGCTCACAGCAGCGACCTGTGCCTAAAGAAACCTCTAGAATGCGTCATATGTCGTACGCACTTTGCTCCGCCGCTTGAAGAGGGAACGCATCAAACGGCACCAAGAACAGCCACAGAAATGCAAAGCAGCAACTCAGCTGGTTCCTTCAAAGTCCAAGCCTGCAACTCAAGAACTGAAACTTCTGCTCTTGCTGTTTGAAATCCTGACTACTGTCATTGTGTTTTGGAAAACACAGATTGTATTTCTCTTTTTAAAGTGCTCTGAATGCTTACAAAGTAGTATATTTTTAACCTGGAAGCCAAAATATTCCACTCAACAAAGTTTAGCTGTACAAAGTGCATTCCCTGAGTTTAGTAGTACTATTGCATTATTGCAACCTATAGAATGAAAAAAAACATATCCACTTGGCTATAGTTTTATCAGTGTCCTGAAAGGGGACAGGAGAAGCTGTTATGTACTGTAATAGTACTACAGTGGCTCAGACAGAAATTCTGTTTATCGCAAAAAAGTACCCCTTTTTCATTTTCAACTTGAGTTATCACCACTGATTTTCCAGCACACTGTTTGTTTTTTTTTTTTTACTTTTCTGGGGGGAGTGTTGGAAATTATATAACTTTCTTAATAACTTTTCCAATTGTTTTAACTAATTTTTATAATTATTTGTTTCAATGAATCATAAGAAGTCTCATTTTCTACTCTGTCATATGCCACTGTAGCCAGCATTTAGCAAGTGCTGGGAGGAAGGGGTTAAAACTGGAAGATTTGGTGAGGAGGGAATAGTTCTGTTCAGGATGTCAGTGTGGGAAAACTCCATTTATTGTGCCTAGTGTTGTTTGCCTGTTTTGAGGAAGCAGGAGTGCTGTGTAGGGATAACACACTCATACACATACTTGAGCTTCCTGCTGGGAGAGGGAGATCATGGAAGCACAGCCCTGGGATGAACTGTGCATGCGTGAAGCCTTTGGTACACCAGGGCAGGCAGTAAGCTCCTGCCCATCCTCATGGCCTGCCAGGCTGAACTGAGGCTCACAGAGCCTGTGTCCTCGTGTGCCTCTCCTTCCTAGGATGGGCTAAGCCTGACAGAGCCTGTGTCTCTGCCACCCAGTGCTGTTAGCAAGGTAATGAAATAAATCCACTCTTTGCACTTCAGTTTAGTGATCCCCCTGGTTACCTCTATGCATTGATTCACATGACAAGGTTTGCCACTAGCTGCTCTGGTGGGAACACAGTTGGAGAAAATTACTGAAACTTTAAGTTTCACTAAAACAAGTGTAATCAACCTTGATATGCTTCAGTGATCTCAGACCTGGGCAAGAGATATACTGCTGAAACTGGACACTAGGAATGCAGAATTGATGAACCACAAGGACATTTTGCAGAACCCTGAGATAAAGACGAAACGAACAAAGACAATTCAGCAATACTGAAATCCTCTTTGCCTGGAAAAAAGATAATAAAAACTTGAAAATATGGGTGAATTAGCATGAGAAGAAACAAATCAATCAACAACCCAACAGAAGACAGAATAACAATTAATGAAGAGAACTATATAAACTACAGCCAATGAACATTAATTTCTTTGTTTGCTAAAATATACAAATTGTGAAAAGTCTTGAAAGTGCTTATGCATGTTCAGGGAAAGAGCTGGCATGCATCCAGTGCTGTAATAAAGTAATGCCTGCAATCTAGTACTAATAATAGTGTTAGAGAGTTTGATTTATGCCAACATTTTCAGTGACAGAAGGCCTTATGAATTTAGTAACACACAAAGCCAAATTGTTCCAAGAGAAGTACCTAGAGCACCTGATTCAACTTGTAGCTCATTTACTCATCCTCTTTATTTTTTTTTTTGTGAACCTTCTCTAAACACAGCTGTTTTATAGTTTTGTTGTTGATCTTCAAAGCTGAAGGAGCTGGGCTTGTTCAGTCTCAAGAAGAGACAACTGACAAGAGACTTCACCAATATCTGTAAACATCTGAAGGGAGGCTTCATGAAGAGGATGGAACCAGACTCTTTCCAGTGGTGCCAAGCAACAGGACAAGAGGCAATGGAGAGAAATCAATGCACAGGAATATTGAGGAAGAATTTCTTTACCGTGCAGATGACTGAGCACTGAACAGATTCTGGAACAGAGAGGTTGTGGAGCCTCCCTCATTGGAGGTCTTCAAGAACCGTCTGGACATGACCCTGTGCCATGTGCTCTGGGATGAGCAGGGAGGTTGGACCAGATGACCCAGTGTGGTCCCTCCCAATCTCACCCATTCTGTGATTATGTGATTCTGTCTACCTGTGGTTCTCATGGATCCACAAGCAGCAATCAGCATTTCATATCAGAAAATTTTGTTAGGGGATGGAAAGGAATGCAGGATGGCAACAGGACAAGCAGAGTCAGCTGAGGAGCTGTGGTGAACTCCTGATGACAGGACCAATTTCATGGACAGCAATGCTACAAAGGATGCAGGAAGTTAAGGAGGCTTCTTGCTTGGATGCTGCTTCTGTTTGCCAATTAGCAGCACTGCCATCAGCATTTCCTACTTGGGTAACAAGCCTTGGCATTACTAAGTGCCAGCCCTCCCCTTGGAGCCTCAGCAGGATGGCTCAGGAACACCTAACCTGCACTGTGGGTGGCTGAATCACAGGGCAAATTGAGAAGGAACAAAAGAGCAGGCAAGAGCTGGGAATTCACCAAAGATGGCTTGCACATGGCAAACCAAAGGGGACAGATAAGGTGGAAACTGCAGGAAATTACTCCCTGTTCGGTGCTCTAAGTGGGTTCAGGGCTGGAGCCTAAGTAAGAAAGAGGAGCTCTGATTGGATCTGATCTGATCGGGTCCAATTCCTGTCTGCAAAGAAGAGAGCATTTACAGGAAATTGAGTCACTTTGAACGATTAGAGTTAGAAAACTGCAGGAGAGAGACTGAATTTATGTAGCTGTAAAACACTGAGGAAGATGCAAATTGTCTCTCAAGCAAGGGTTCCATAACAAGGCTTTTTCTGGATGACATTGTTTGGTCTTATTTAAATACTGAATACCCTATTTGCATTTGTTAGAGGAAATTGTCATTCTAACCTCAGAGCTGGGTAGCTACACATATCTAAGAAAGAGAGGTGAAAGTGCTTAATCAGTGTTGAGTATCAGATAACTGATTCCATTTGACTGATATGAAGCATACTTATTGCAGTCTGGACTTTCTCAGATACAGATAGATGAGGTGAGAAAACCTGCTGGCTAGCAAACTATTTCTTGAAATATTGTGTAAAATATTATAATCTTGTATTTTAGGAATGTTCCTAATTTTTCTGGTTTTGAAAAAAACAATCTGCTACGTGTAGTTAACTTTTATGAAAATTTGCAACAATTGGTGCTGACCAAGAGAGGCCAGGAAACAAAGTATAGAATTACGAGAGTAAATATTTATTCATGTGCATGAGATGTCCCAGCCAAACTGGGCCACCCTGAATGTGATTTTACACAGGGTTCTTATACCCTTCAACCACTCCAGTAGAACATGATTTGACTAATGACTAAGACCCACACTTCTGATTTCTAATAATTGTAAAATTTTGCCAGGCAACTGTATTTCTGCAGCATTCTTGCTGTCTATTGATCCAGATGTCCTTGGCATCAGTTTTGCCAGATGACACTGGAAGGGTTTCAAAGACATATTACAGTGACTAAAATTCTGGCTTTATCTGGGTTGTCCATGGGTGTCCTTTATTTTTCGTGGACAGTTCTAGGCTTCCAAGAAGCAAAGTCCATATTTCCAGGGCTGGGCTGTCCTTTAGTTTGTTTTACTTGAGTATGAATAAACTGAAAATCTCCAGTAAAATTCCACCATCTCATTCCATTTCACTGTATTATGTAAACTAATACATAGTAACAGAGTGAATACATGTTCATATTACAAAGACTGATTGATTTAACAGTTAGGGAAGTAAACTTTCATAACACTACATAATCACCTCTGCAGGGCAGCTGACACCAGTCAGTAACTGCAAATTGTCCCTGGTGACTTTCATGGGATCCACACACACAACTTCCAACTGTAAGTCTGTAACTGCTCAAAATTTCAATGATCTTTTGCCCTTTGTTTTATCATTTTTTAAATTTTTTTTATTTTTTTAGATAGAACCTTCCTTCCTTTTGTGAAGTTGAGAGTAAAGTACCTTTGATCATACTTTTTACCTTTTGCTGAACCTTATCCACTACTATTCTATCTTTCCAAAGCTGAGGGAACTTAAAGAGCTTTTAAAATGTGTTTAACCATGAATTTACACAGCAGCATTAATCTGCTTTGTTCTCTGCTTTCTTTCAAATCTCAGCATAAGGCTTATTTTTATCAACTCGATTAAGCACTGAAGTGAGATTTTCACAAAATCTTTTTCTAAGGCCAAGATTTTGCTCAGGTACAGTACTAGTCAGCTTAGAGTTGAGTTTTTATTTGAAGTCAGGATGGTTTTCTTCACTGTGCATCACCTTAATCGATCCAAAATCTAAGCTGCCGTTTTACTGTCGAGTTATTCAGCTGCACAATGTCCTTCCCAGATCTGTAGTGGGTTTTTGTCCTCAGGTCCCTCAATAGCTTGGTGTGATCAGAAGGCTGTCACCTGAGTGCCCAGCTCCCTTTTCAGGTCACCTGTTGAGCAGGTCCAAGCAGCGATTGATCCAGCAGTGCACCCCTCATCTCTATGCTACAAGGACCACACACTCACTCCACCTTTAACCAGCTACTCATGACAAAACACTTGGTCTTATGCCATCACAGTTTTGTTTCTTTGACAATCTTTGTCAAAAACCTTCTAGAAATCCCAACAGGCTCTATCAGCCAGAAGCTTTCTTCACAAGTTTAAAGATATTCAGTAACCTACAGCGTTCCAAACTGACATTGAGAATGCTTTCTCACACTGCTAATCAAAAGATATAACAGACTCTTTAAGGCAAGATCTCACTTTGGAACAAAACCAATTATAATTGAGAGGATTCTTTCCCCCCAGACTTCCCTGTATATAGCTTTTCCTTTTCTTTTTGTGACCTGAAGAGCCTATCCCAAAATCCAAGATCCCTGAGGATGTATGTCCATGCCTAGACAAGAGCAAGCACTCTCAAATCATTCCAGTAGAGAACAGATTGAAAAATGTGTCACAGCAACAGAGCTCAACTTTGAAGACAAAAAGCTTCATTCCAAAGACCTCTTCTGGCAAGACTTCGGGCCCTGAGTCAGACATGGTTTGTTTCTAAGGTGCAGTGATTTGATAATGCAGTGACATCAAAAGTACTTTATAGGGCAATACGCAGTCAGATAAATCCTCTTTTTCTCCCTCCAAATTTTACTAAGAACACTTAATTTCAAAAGACATCTGGATTTCATAGAAAGGACATGAAAATACACAACCACGTCATGGCAGCACTTTACTGAGCGATGCCACAGAAGTGTGTGCCCACACCATACCCTAGCGAAACCCAACGGAATCGAATGGATGTAGAGAGGTTATTGGGAACAGCAGCGCGTCCTTGGGCCCGTTGTGTCGGCGTGGCCAGCGGGCACCGGCCGCGGCAGCCCCTCAGAGGGCGCGGCGCGGGCTGGCCGGGCTCCGCTCTCCGCGGGGCCGCGCCGCGGGCAGGTGCCGCCGCCGGGCTCGGTAGAGCTCTACGCGCGGCGGGCGGGGCGCGCTGAGGTCAGTTCCGCCGCCGCGCGGGCGGGGGCCGGGCCGGGCCGGCGGCGGGGGGCTCGCTCGCCCTCCCTGCCGGAATGCGCGCCGCAGGGCGGGGCGGCAGCGGCCGCGCAGGACGCGGGGCGGCGCTGCGCTCCTCCTGTGTCCGGAGACGGCGGCGGCGGCGGCGGCGGCTGGCGGGGTCAGCGCCCAGGGACGCTGCCCTTGCTCCATCCCCCTCGTCCCGCTGCGAGCCAGGTAAGGCCCCGGGCCCGCTGCTCCCGCCGCCCTCCCTGCACGGGGCCGCGGGGGCCGGAGCGGGCGCGGCGCGCGGTGCTGCCCCCTGCGGGCCGGCGGCGGCAGTGCGCGGCGGCGGCGGCGGGCGGAGGTTGCGCTCGGGCCCGCGCAGCGCCCGCCCCGCTCCGCATCCCCCGCGGCGCCGCGCTCCTCGGGCCGCCTCGGGCTGCCCGCGGCCGGGGGAGGCCGCCCTTCCGCGGAGAGCCGGCGGCGCTGGTGCGTGGGTGGGCTGGATGCCCAAGAAAAGGAGGGTTTTGGTGATTGCTGTCTCGTGGACGCCATCAGGCCGCTTTGGACTCGTCTGGACTAAAGCTGTTGTCCAGGTTTGTCGTCTTGGTCATCCAGAAGAAAAGGAGCTCTCGGGTTAGTAAATGTATTCATGAGCAAAATGAAACGTCCTGTGTTTTGTGTGCAGATAAGGTTCTTTTGAGTGTTTGGGCATAAGATTGGCTTAATTGAATCCCATATTGAATTTTGTTGCAAGACAGTCTATCATTGAAAAGTGTTACATTGGACACTTAAAGTAATTTAGGTGTATAAACCGATTTTCTTCTAAATAAATAATCCAGTGTTATCGTATTTGTAGCCAAAATGTCCTACAATGTACATTTAATTTAAAAAGTCTGCTTTCTAGTTAAGAAGACTAGTGGTGTTTTACAGGATTTTTCTAGCAGTCTGTTGTGCATTGTTACTGCAGTAGGTGGTTACAGTCAAGGCTCTTTTCTTGCACGTACAAACAGTAAGTGGCTAATTTTATCAGGAATTAAATCTGTGGAAATCAATTTTAACATCTACATGAGTGCTTTGAGATGAGGGCATGGAGGGATATGTGCTTTTAATGGCACTCTTCCCCCTCTTCTCCCATTTTCTTCAGTGCCATACTTCCTTGCTGTATTTCCTACAGGCCTTAGAGCTCAAGAGTAGGGTAATGCTTTATGCTAGTCAGTATGCCCTGGGTATGCAGAAAGACTTTGAAAATCGTTGTAAATTTGAAAATCGTGTGAAATGATGAAATGAACAGCACAGATTTAAAAAAAAATTATCATACATGTAATGATAAACCACTCTACAAACGTCTCTGAGCACTCTAGAATACTGCTTTTGATACAGTAGTTATTTGGTAATGCCTTGTTTAGCTTTTTGCAGGAAGACCACCAAGCAGTTGAATGATGTGACAGAAATGTGTCTCTTTAAGATACAAATAAAGCTAGGCCTTGTTCCTAGAGCCGCAGGGAGGCAACCTCCATTTCAGTAGGATGCTGCATGGTACATACATGTATCTGCACCCATACAATGCCAAAAAATGTTAGTAGGTTGGACAATTTTTCATTTATGCATTCAAAAAATAGTGATTTCCTTTCAATCGGTGTTTTGCTTGACTTTGTAAGTAATAAACATTTTAAGAGTAATTGATTTTTTTCTGTAGAGTGAAAGAACTGTATATTTTTTAATAAAAATGAGCTCTAAAAACTTGGTGCATGGTCCTTGCTCTTCTTAATTGTCTGCATTGTCACTCTTCATTCATTTTGCTTTGAAAAACCTCATGTGAATTTCAGCTGAAAACCAAGAACTGTTACGACTGTGTGATTAGCTGTTATTGTGAGACAAAATGGCTTTTTAAGAAGAAATACTTGTAGACGAAATTTCTTGGGTTCATTTGAATTGTTTGTTTTTAATACAAAATTAATTATTTTAATGAATGCAATATGTAATACTTGAGTGAAGCACTTTGGCTGTCTCCCAGTCATTAGGCCTAAAATTAGTGACTGGTAATTGGCAGCTGGGTAGTTGGGTCAGTAGAACAGTTAACAATGCTGAACAGAGGTAGTTGATGTTAAACAGTCAGTGTATATGTGTGTATATATATATGTATATATATATATAATTGCAAAATACAGGCAAGATAATTTTAAGCATGCATAGAGATTGACATTTTTTACAGTGGCTCAGATTTTATACACTGCATCCTCCTGATGCAATGATGCACAGTGTCTTCCAATTCTGTTTAAACTTGTTTTTCTTAGGCATGACTTAATATGGGCTTTTCAGTAGCAAAGCACATCCTGATTATTGGCTGCAGTCTGTGATCTTTGTGCTTGAGAGGTGTGTGCTTTGCTGAAGTAAGGGCTCATTTATTTGTTCCCATAGAGTAAATGCATCCTGCTCATCACACCCTTTTCATTGATAGCAGCATGTCGTTTGAACTAAAGGAACCTAAAGCCCTGGAATGTACATATTCTTCTTTGAAATGATGAACAAATTTTTGATGTATTTGAAGTAAATAGAAATTTTCAGTCTGGCAGTGGCCACATCAGTGGTTTGTAACCTACTGCAGTGCAAAAACCCTTGTACTGGTTGAATTTGGCTTAGTCAGGCTGCAGAGGATGTTTCGTCCTATTTTCCTTTGTTTCAATGCATCTTTGTTTTTTAACCTTTATGTAGCTGGGATATCCAGAGTTTGAAATGCCTCTTTTAATTTCTGTGCATCTTTTAGTCTCTTGTGTCTTGAGCAGCAAAGTTCAAGATATGATACTGTTGTGTGAAAGGTGGAAATGTTTGTTTTGTTGAATGTTGACCTTTTAATGTCACTGAATTGCAGGTGTTCGGTAGGAGTGAATGGGAAAATTTGGTTTATCTTTCTTGTGATGTCTTTTTTTCTATGTCCTTTTTTTTTTTCCTCTCCAAACTAGGTTCTCTATTTTTTAATGTTTTCTCATTTGGGTACTTTGTTGTATTTCTTAATATATTTTTTTTCTTTTTCTGAATTCATTCCTGTAACTGGAATTGACTATGACACTCTTAGTGCCTCTTATTTCATTTTTCATTCATCCCATTCCCATGTTTGCTATTGAGACTCTTTGTAGACTTTGAGGTCTTCCTTTAATGATATTTTTAGGTTGGTCTATGTGCAGTGCATATGATTATAACTCGAAAATCGATTATCTTTTAATTAAATCTTCTGAAGCATGTTTCTGCCAATGCTTCAAATACCAAAGCAAATCTTTAGGGGAATTCCTCCCCCTTCCCCAGTGGTATGGAGTGAATGTATGTAATGTTCACCTCCCTGTGTACATTTATGATCTTGGCTTTCTGAAGTAACTAGAAAAAAAATTTTGTTACAGGCATGAAGTTACAGTATAATTTTGGGCTTGTTTTATCCAAAATAAGTATAAATTGAAGCTGTTTGTATCAAAACCTTTGTTATTAACTGGTCAGTGTTCAGGGTACATGGTGAAAAACTAGCTAGGAAGACAGCAGAGATGTTACTTCGACATCAGTTATTCTTTACCTTTTACTGGGTCTAGCTGGGATGGTGTTAAATTTCTTGAAAGCAGCTTGTACAGTGCTGTGGCTAAAACAGTCTAGATAACACACTGGTGTTTTGGTTGTTGCTGAACAATGTTTGCACAATGTCAAGGTTTTCTTCCCCCCACCCCCCCCGCCTCTGTTGAGTACACATGGGGTGGGCAAGAGACTGGGAGGGCACAGAGCTGTTCTTTGAATTACCTCTGTTAAATTTTTCTGGCATGGTCTTGGATTGAGAAGCCCAGAACTGTTAAATTGAAGTCTTCTGAAAATGTTGGACTGTGTTTCTTGTACTTTCTTGCCCTTTAAAGGTTGTGGATTCTTTTTCTTGTTTTCCCATGAAGTGAAATCTACTGAGTTTAAAAAATACAAGAAAATAAGAAAATTCTCTGGGTTTATACTTTTTTTTTTTTGTGGTCAAGGATGTTGATGGCACAAATTCTCTATACTTAGCTTTCAGTTAGTTCACATGGAGGGCAGTTTCAGTATTAATGGATAGATGCTTACAGCAGAAAAAGGCAAATACTGATATAGCTTCCCTGTTTCCTTTCAAATGCCATGTTACTTCTTTCTTAAAGCTGTATAGAAATGCATAAAGCATCTTTGGTTCTGGATCTTAAGCTTATCAAGATCTCTTATCATCCTTCTCCTGAAACAAAACTGTGGATGTCCTGAACATAGGCCTACCACCCCATTTATGTGTCATCATGTTAGTCTTAGGTCTAGAAAGTGGTAGTAGCCAGGGAAAGATGTTCCATCTGAGCTACCACAAATGTTTTGCTTTTCTGTCTTCTTTAGAATCAGGGTAATTAGAGCACATGATGTCTTCCACATTAGAATTGCTTGAGTAAAATTCTCCAGATCATGATACAGCAGTCAGGTATACTTTCCTGCAAGGCTGCCATTGATTTGTTTTTCAAATTGTGTGTATTTTCACAGCTGTCTGCATTGCAATGAGATGAGATTACTACAGTTCTAGAATTACCCACTAAGGAGTTTTAGTGCACACCCATCCATCTGCTTAAGAGTGAAAAGCTTGTTATGTTGTCCCTAACCAGTTTTCTAACTTACTGTTACTGATGTTTGTGGCTACATCAGAACACTTTGAAGAGCCCTATATTTAGGGCAGCATTGGTACAGCAGTTACGGGTATTGATGGAGTACAATGAAGATCATGGAATCATGGAGTGGTTTGTGTTGGAAGAGACCTAGTTCAGCCTCCTGCCATGAGAAAGAATGCTTTCCACTAGACCAGATTGCTCAGGGCTCCATCCAGCCTGGCCTTGAACACTACCAGGGATGGGGCATCCACAGCTTCTGTGTGGATGAGAACAGCCTGTTCAGTGCCTCACCACTCTGAACAGCCTGTTCCAGTGCCTCACCACCCTCACAGTAATGAATTTCTTCCTAATATCTAATTTAAATCTACCTTTCTTCAGCTTGAAGCCATTCCCCCTTGTCCTATCACTGCTTGCCCTTGTGAAAAGCCCCTCTCCAGCCTTCTTGGAAGCCCCTTACAGTACTTGAAGGTGCTATAAGGTCTCTGTGAAGCCACCTCTTCAGGCTGAGCAACCTCAACTCTCTCAGCCTGTCCTCATGGGAGAAGTGCTTCAGCCCTGTGATAAGCTTTGAATGGGTCCAGAGGAGAGATGCTGAACATCTTCCTTGTGTTGGGGGCCCCAAAGCTGGGTGCAGCTGCAGTTCAGGTGGGGTCTCATGAGAGCAGAATGGGAGAATTGCCTCCCTCAATGTGCTGGCTATGCTGCTTTTGATGCAGTAGTATGCTTGTTTTCTGGGTTGTGAGCACATAAGATGCAGGAAAACCTTCTTGGATATTTAGTCCTGTCAAGCCACTGGGGAGATCACACAATTATTTAGGCTGTAAAAGACCTACAAGATCATCAAGTCCAACCTGTAACCCAGCACTGCCAAGCTAACCACTACACCATATTGTTGAGTACCCAGTTTACATGTCTTTAATATGTTCAGGGATGTTAACTCCATCCCCAGGAGGTAGCTCCACCACTTCCATCGGTAACCTGTTCCAATTATTGACAACCCTTTCAATGAAAACATTTTATTAATATTCAATCTAAATGTGCTCTGGTGCAACTTGAGGCAATTTCCTCTCTTCCTGTCACTTGTTACCTGGGAGAAGAGGCTGACACCCAGCTGGCTCCAGCCTCCTTTCAGGTAGTCACAGAGAGCAGTAAGATCTCCCCTGAGCCCCCTTTTCAACCCCCCCCAGCTCCCTCAGCCACCCCTTGTAGGATTTACTCTCTAGACCTTTCACCAGCTCTGTTGCCCTTCTCTGGACTCGCTGAGGCACCTCAATGTCTTTCCAGTATTGTACTTTAATTTCTTGATTACTATATGATTATTGTGGTGGGAAGCTGCTTAAGTGAACTCAGCACTGTGCTTTTGGAGTCCAGTCAGGCCCTAATCTCTGTAGGTACACTTGGTGAGGATCTGGACTTCAGGAGCAGAAGCCTTTTGTAGGGTGTATTGGAAAACAAGTAACCTCATGCAATTGAGTGTGTTTGTGATTGCAAGTGTGTGCAACAGAATAACGTGGGATGTTAGAATAAGAAAGGTGTTGATTGGACTTCATGTATGTCTCAAAAGCCTAATTTGATTGTTTATTTTCTGAATAATAGTGGTTTCATAGTCTTGCCAAAAGCTTAAAGGCTGAGATTTTCTTCCTGTTAAATAGAGTAGAGAGATAGAGTGCTGGAACCTGTGGGCCAAACATATTGCATGTGTTAATTTGGTGTTTTACAGTGATATTACTGATCTCCCTCTGCCTTATGTTGCATTGTTTATTTTGCTTGATTGACGTTCTGTTTTATTAGGATGAAGTGAATTATTTATATGCTTGTCCACGTATATAGAAGTGATTACACTGTAATATTAATAGAAGAAAAAGTAATTAATTTTGCAGCCACAGATTGTTTTGACTTCATTGCTTTGAGAACATGTGAAGCATAAATCACATCTTGTTACAAATTGGTGTTCAAGACTGTTTGTATCTGAAACATTGGCACTGATTAGTAAAGAACTTCCTTCTGTATGTCAGGAATTTCCATGCTAGATTAAAAATTCTTTTATTTAAAAACAGACTAGTAGTTCTGTGTTTCTAGTAACCATCCTTGTCACATTCTGTTTCCCTGCTGTTCACATGTGAATGGAACTTGCTTGTTTCATGATATCTTGTCCTGAGTTGAGGGCTATATATGAACTGACATCATACTCTGCTGCTCAGTTCTGTTATCAAGTATCTTGTTTGGCTTATAAATATGTTTCTTAAGTGTCAAATTTTTCATGACATGGGAGAAATACCATAAACTCTTCAAGTTTTGATGCATAGCAGGTAATTACACAAATTTGGGAATGTTTTGAATGAGAGCAAATGTTAAAGCATTATTTGATTTGGTGTGTTTTAGAGTTATTGGTTGTATATACAGAATACAATCAGTGGTATGTTGACAGTAGACTTGCACTCTGTAATTCAGCTGTAGTCCACTAATAGTTCAATTATTAGTTCATTGTATTTCAGTGATCATTGAATCTTAATTGACTTAATGTTCTGCTTTTTTATTCTTTAGTGCTGCAAGCTGATCGTCTAAGAACATGGAATATAGTGTGGATGCAGTTGCTTGAACATCATTTCTTCCAAAGCTTGTATTCTGCAGATTGGTAGCCCGAATCATTGATTGATAAGAAATTATACACAGGACTAATACCAAGGAAACATTCTGTCTGTTGATGTTGCGTTTTAGGAAAATGATGCAGAGTTGCTTCATCTGAAATGCAGTTGAAAAAAATGAGGGAAATTTTACCAAGATTGTACTCTGGCCAAATTAATGATAAAAATAATTCTTTAACTACATCCCCAAAGCAATCTGATGATAAAATAAATCTGTCAAAAGGGGCAGATGACCAAAACTGCTGTTACCAAGGAACTGAGGCTGAGAACAATAAGTTGTCTCTGATAAGCTGTATAAAGTGCAGAAATGTTCAGAAAATTTCAATGCAAGATATAGAGAAGCATAAGAAGCTTGAGTGGACTGAAGACAGAAATTTCATCTGCAAGAGGTGCAGTCATATTAAACCACCAGCTTTCGATTTTGTTCCTGAGGGTGCCAATGCTGCAGACTATGAAAAACGTGAAAGAAAAATCCCAAGTAAAACCCAGAAAACGTTTAAAGTAAAAAATTTTCTGCCAGGCAAATACTACTGTGATAAATGCAGATTTTCAACAAAGGATCCTTTACAGTATAAAAAGCACGTAGGGCAACATGAAGAAATTAAGTTTCTTTGTTCCCACTGTAGTTATGTATCCTACACCAAAGGAGAATTCCAGAGACATTTGGTGAAGCACACTGGAACCTTTCCATATCAGTGTGAGTATTGTGAATATGGTGCTGTTAGACATGACTATATAGTTAAACATACGAGAAGAGTACATGAAACACCCAGAAAACGCCTGTCAAATACTCTCATGAACCACAAGCAAAAGAAGCAGAGTCAAAGCACTTTATGTAAAAAGCAGAAATACAATAAAATTCCTTTCCAAAATGAACTTTCCAGTTTGTCTTCAAATATGGTTTGTGAGATTCCAAGTAAAGCAACTAAAACAGTCTGCTCATCTCAAAATGTAGAATGTAGCATAAACACATCATCTGTCCAGGATGAGACAATATTGGAGCCATCTGAAATGAGTGTATGTGAGAATCAAAGTGTGGAGGTTGAGGTTTATTCTCCAAAAACAGAGCCTTTACAACCTGGGATGCCTTTAACAGTAATTGCACCATCTGAACTTGTAGTTCCTTCCAACTGTTTAGCTCAGATAGTAGAGCTAAAAATAGTGAATGGAGCACAACAGCTGGTTCTTAAACTAATTCCTATGAAAGAAGCAACTTACAAACCTGTGAACTGTGCAGAAGAGGAACTTGAGAATCAAGGTATAGAACGATCTGCAGAAGTAAAGAAAACATCTTCTGTCTGTCAAAATGAGTTACTAACTATGGAAGTGAATGTAAACAAATTAAATGTAACCAGTGTTAGTAACCAGCTTAATTTGGATAGTACATATGACAAGAATTCTGAATGTTTTTGTTCTGATTCTCAGCTCTCAGGCTACAGCTCTGTATCTGTACAGAGGGAAGATACATCAAAATTATGCTTTCATTTGGTGAAAGGTATTGATGTCCATTCAGGTGTTATAGAACTTTGTTCTCAATCTCTGGTGAAGAACAGTGCTGAAAAAAAAAGTGATCTTAAATCCTCAAGGGGGAAAGTAGATGGAAAAAATAACTTGCATAGTGATTTGTACTGTTATGAAGAAGGCGAAGATAGATACCGTCCAAAATACGCTTCCGTTTCCGAAGGTAAAAGTTCCAAGAATGTTTCAGTAGAAGCTGCTCAGGAGGGCAAAAATTTTTCTGCTGTCCATAAAGAAAAGGATACATTGTCTGTGAAGAGGATTGACAGAGAACATAGGAGTTTACCAGTCAGCTCTACTGAAGCACATTTAGCTGGAAAGGGTTTTGATAAAAAATTTATTACATCTTCTGAAGGAGGAAAAAACTTCCACGTTACTAAAGCTCCAGCTTTTGAGGATATAACATCTGGCTTGAGCAAAGTAAAGAGAACTGAAACCATAAGCCAAAAGAGTAATCATCTTCTGAAATCACTTGAACTACAGAAGATGGAAAATAAAGGCAGTCCTTTTGAAGGACCTGTTATTTCATCTGTATTTTCCCTTAGCTCTGGGACTGAAAATGTTCCAGAGGATGTCAGATGGGATGACACAACACGCAGGAAGAAATCAGCAACATTGCTGTGTAGAAAGATTGCTCAGCTCATGTCTGCTGCTGAACCTAACATGAAATCCGTGCCCTTGAGATGTCAGCCTTCTAGTAAAAAGTTGCTTTTGCCTCAAGAAAGTTCAGGAAGCTGTGAGGGAGCTGTTTGTGCCACAGAAGTGGAACAACCTGCGACTTTGTCTGAAGCACGTGGTGGAAGAAGTGTGATTAGTGAAGAACACAGTGAAGATCAGCTCTTTACATTTGCAAGAACTTCTAAAAACAGGGTAACTAAAAATTCCCATGTTGCTACCCCAGTGTTTATCCCCAAAGGGACAATGCTGAGAGTGCTGAATGCTACTAGCAGTCAAAGCTCATATGGAATAGAAAACAGGGGTGAAACATCAGCTCCTGTGCATCACAATGAAATGTTTCTGCCTCGCCCGGTCCCCGTCAGTGTTTCTGAGGCACTCAGCAGTAATTTCCCATGTTTGCCTAATCAGAGTGAACCAAGTGCTGAGTCCCAAACTATATCACTCAGGCAAAGACCAAAGCGAGAGGCAAGTGCTAAAAATAACAGCAAGCAAACTAGCGTAGCATTTCAGAAAAGCAGTGATGTGAGCAAACAAAGCAAGCCCTATTCAAAAAGTCCCAAAAATAAGGCAAGACAAACAAGCTTCAGAGAACTTCCTAAGAGGAAAACAAGAGCTCAGTCAGAAACCACTTCAAGTTCTGATATGTCATACCTGTTGACAGCAAGACGTCTTCGTCTTCTTCCTCTGAAAATGAATCAGTTGATAAAATGCCCTCGTCGTAATCAGCCAGTTGTGGTACTAAACCATCCTGATGTTGATTCTCCAGAGATAATTAATGTCATGAAGACTATCAACAAGTATAAAGGTCAAGTCCTGAAAGTAGTTCTGTCAGAAAGGACAAGTAGCTGTCTTGGTGTCAAACGCTATCGAAAGCGTCTTACTCTTCAGAATGCTGAGACAGGAAACCAAGCAAAAAAGCGGAGTATGCTAAAAATGAAGCTAAAAAAGACCCACAAAAACAATTACCAAGTGGTGGAAACTTCACCAGCAGAAGCACTTCGGTGTCTCTTTAAGTGTTGGTTTTGTGGGAGAGTGTATATGGACCAAGAAGAATGGATAAGTCATGGACAGAGACACTTAATAGAGGCAACCAAGGGCTGGGATGTTCTTACTCTTCAAGCAAAAAAAACGTTAAGTGAGAGCCTAGGGGAGGTTTCCCCTCTTGCTTTTAATGAGTGACACTAACTTGCCTGAAATGGAGGATGGAAATAACTGCTTTATTTTGCCAAAAGTCCTCTGCTGTTAGCAAAGTGAAGAAGAGAGTAGAGGTACAGAGAGATAGAGAAGCTGATAGTGAGGATTAAGCACCACTTTGCACTCTTGTGATTGAAATTTTTATTGGAGGTCAGCTTCATCTATTCCATAGGAAAAATTTGAAGAAGATTTGCTATGCAAACATCTTTCTAGTTACCTTAGGATACTGTGCGTGGTTTGTGCTAGGTCTGTATGGATTAAAATCTTAGATGATGAGATCTTTGTAAATTTAACAGGATTTAGTTTGCTTTATTACAGCATGGTGTTTCAAAGATCGAGCACATCTGTATGGAAATGCACTTTTGGTCCTCCATGGACAGCAAGTGTAAGTCATAGGTTTTAGTGGCAAATTAAGCACTACACATAAAAAGTAAAATTTGAATGCAAGTGCTGTGTTTCAGTGAAATAAAAACACTTCTGCTGACTTCAGAGGAGGTACAAGGGTGTAAATGAAAAGTATCTGTGGAATCAGTTACTCCTGCTAGGTCAGATAGCACAAAGAAGTTTTAATTTTTTTTAGTACTGAGTCTTTACCTAGACTGTATTGTGTAGATGAGAGGGAGCAGAACACTGTGAGGATTCTGTGCCATCAAGCCGGAGATACCTTCAGGCTTGGGCTGATAGTGAAAAGCGCTTCTCTAAATGGCCTCAAGGCTGTTCTAAAATAGTATTAGCCAAACATAAACTCTGTACCACCCTGTGTGTGATAGAAGCATTTACAGACTCAGTATTTGGTTAGAACTCTAGCTGGTGAGCTGATTTACTAGGGAGCGTGTTGAAGACTTTTCAAACTGAAAAGCCACGTTGCACAGCTTTTACATGACAGTGTTGAACCAGATTTTCAGTGCAATCTTTCATCGTATTTAAGAATTTAGATGTTGTTACAATTTATTTTTTGTAGGCCTCAAATTCATACAAGCATGTGCCTAGTTACAGATTATGTCTGATGCGTACTGACTTCAGTGCAGTATAAACATTGCTCAGTTGTTTAAACACTTCTCTAAATCAGGGCCAAATGACAACTTTTTAGTAAAAAAGAGGGATGGATGACACTGAAGTTACTGTTTCTGTATGTGAGCTGTGGATGTTTCTCTTCATCTTGTCAATTTTAAATCATTTTAGAATCATATAGAATGAAGTATATTGAAGCACATACTTACAATTAAAATAATGTGTTACAGTTTTAGAAATATGAAAATCAATACTGACTCTAATGCTGGATGTGTGTTCTATGTTTGAACTGGGACTTCTCTGGTAAACTGGTAGTCCCTAACTCTTTTCACTGATGGTGCATTTTTGTAAACAGTTTAGCTGGGAATATTTTTTTATATACTCCAGCAGATTATACATTGTTTTGATAAAATATTTATCATATCTACATTAGAATGTAAATATTTTAAAACTACATCTGACTGAGGTTTACTTTCAAAACCACTTATTGCTTTCCCATAATTTTGCAATACAGTGTTAAAATCCTTCCGATAGCTGGTGCTTTAAGTCAGATCTTTTCATCGTGTACACATGGAAAATTTTTGTATCATTTGTATCAGACTAAACTATTCCACAGAACAAACTTTCTTTTTCCTGTTTCGTCAATAATAAGGAAATGACAGTTCTCATTTTGTATTCAAATGGAATTATATTTTTTTAGATGGGTACACTAGAGGGTTTTTTTTCCCCACTTCATATGCTTTGATGCCAAACCTAACAGTGCTATTTGCATTTTCAATGGTGAAAATAGTTTCCATTTTAAAAGTATAGCATAACATATGAAATGAATACTGAAATTGTTAACACGAAAAACCCCATGGTTAGCATTCCTCCTTTGTTTTAATTCCTTCAATACAGGTTACTGGTTGAATTAACTTTGTTTCTGTAGAAGCTACCAAATAAATAGTTTTGAATTTGCTTTGTAAGAGTTGTCACTGGCTAAATCAGAACATTGTTCATGAAAGCTGTACTGGGGGAAATGGAGAAAGTGTTGCTGCTCAGCTTTGTGGATTCTGGATGGTTTAAGTACACTAGTAATGCTTGTCTTCTGTAAGCAAGTTTACTGTTTACTTTAGTAAACATCTGCAAAGCTCTGTATGTCACTGCCATAATCTGTTATCTAAATTGTTAAACCTTGGGGTTTTTATGGTTTTTAATTTAGATTTTTTTTTTGTTTCAACTTGAAAGCCTTTTGTAAGTTAAATTGTATTGTGGTTATGAAATTCTTAAAGTGGATTATGTCATGCTTTTTGTTATGAACTCTGCTAAATTCTATTTTAGCACCTTCTGTTTTGTTACTTTTATTAGATAAAAATATGTCAGAATAATTTCCTTCAAGTTTAACAGTGTCATCAGTTTGAGAGAAATAATTTACAGTGGATTTTTTCTTCCCTTTTGACTCAGCATTGAGAAATAAAAAGGTTGAAAGAAAATAACAATCAACTGCTGAATTTTTTTAGAGCTAGTTTGTACCACTACATAGTATGTCATAAATTGTGTTGGAATGTTGTGGTTTTGAGTTTGAGTGGTTTTGTTCTTCTTGTTCCTATTCTATAAGGAAACCTTTTTTGGTATATTACAATAACCTAGTCAAACTTCTAGTGTGGTTAGGATGGTTATCGATGCTGTGCAGAAAAATCCCTTCATGTACATATGGAACTGTAGTTTGCCTTCTTATACATACAGAATTTAGGTAGGCTTCCAAAATTCAAATTGTATGAATAAATATTTCTGTATTTTTTTTCTGGAAAAATAATCACATTTTCATGTTCTTTGCTCATACACACTAGAGTGTGTTTTCTTGCTGGGTTTGAAGTACATCTACTCTTTCTACTTAAGATTTTTGTCTCTACATTTGCATATGGTATGAATTCAGAGTGACTGTTTGCATAATGGTCCTACCCATGTGAGTGTTTGATGGCTCAGGTACGGCATACGAGTATCTGCTACTTAAGCTGAAGAGTAAGTGCTCATTGAATAATAGAATTTACATAATTACAGCTAGCTTTAAAATCTCCAGTGCCTGTAAGCATCAACTGACACTAACTTCAGTGGCAGCTGAGCACAGCTTGTTGTTGAGCAAACATATGCACACCACATGAAATTGTTAGACAGTGAGAACTGTGACACGCAGTGTTTCATGTGTATTTTTAAAAGCAAGAATATTTATTTAATGACTGTGGTATACTTTATTAGGTTTTGCTACTTAGCAGAGTTTAAGTGACATTTAGGTAAGCAAGGGCAAGTTTTGTTTTCATTTGAAGTTAGAAGATAGAGTGCAAGATAAGCAAATTGGTCAGTCGTCAGGGTATCAGGAGTCAGTCTCAACGCCTTCCTGTGAATTAATATGGTGACATATTAACTTTAATAATTCTTGTATCCTCAAAGTGAACATGCAACAATCAAAACATGGAGTAGATCTGTAGAATGCTTCATTATATTATGGGGAGCTCCTTGCTCAAGAGGCAGATCTGATTTTTGAGACGTTTCAAGAAGTGTTCTATTTATATCTGTACGGATGAATCAGCGACAATGAGGCAGCAAAGGTCAGCCTGCCTTGAATGGATGTGTGAGGTAGCATTGTCCATATCAGCATGCCTTGAATGGATGTGTGAGGTAGCATTGTTCTCTGTGGTTTCCTGACTGATCCTTTCCATCAATGAGCGTTATGGGAACAGATCTGTAGAAGTCAATGATCTCTTCCACGGAATTAAATTTCTGTGGGGGGGGAAAGATAGTAATCAGTGACTGAAAGTGAAATTGCTAGATGGTTTAATCTATAACAGTAAAAGACTTGCAAATGATAGTATTAAAATAGGTAAAATTTTGCATGGAATTATGATTAGATGAAAGCAATTCTAAAAGGAAAAGCACCATATTTTGATCCTCATATTTCTTTGTTGTGTCTCTGTCATGTGCAGGACAAAGCAACTATCTCCTTAGGGAAAGGGAGCATGTCTAAGCCCTGATAATGCAGTATCACCTATAAAAGGTTGTGATGCCAGATGTGATGATAGATATTGAAATGATGAAGCAACTATAAATTGTTGCTAGTTTTTTTCCTGCCACAAGTTACACTTAATTAGCAGTACATGATATTTTACACTGCAAGTTTCAATGTACCTTATTAAATGTACACTTTGTTTTCCCATTCAGTTTAGGAAATAAACATAGTTTCCTCATTCCTATTCAGTTGCTATAGAATCCCTTTGAAGTAGGAGCAAGAAGCATCATGTTCTCTCACGCTCAAAAAATGACATTGTCCAGGCAACTCCTCAAGTGATAAAGGTCTGGTTCAAGGTTGCTGACCTGATCAAACAGCGAGAGAAAGCTACACAGGGTGATTATTCTCATCTGTCCTAGTGGAAGAATCCCATTCCAATGATTAGCAGTCCTTCAGTTTAAGTAGTTCTGACATACTTCTTTGTGTGTACCTTCTAAGCTCTCATCACACCACAAAGCTCTCATCCTATCAGTGTTTTCCTCTTGAGCTAGTCTTTGTACTCATTGGTATTAAACCACCAGAACTGCACACAGATATGAAAGCTTACTGACATTAATATTTATCACCTATTTATATAACATTTGCTGTAAGTATGGCTCTTCATTGTACACTTGGTGGTGTCTCATGGTAGTGTCTCTCACCCCCACCTGACTGACACCTAGTTTATAACAACAGAATCTGATTAAGGATGTGATTTCGTGAAACTGTTCCTGTATTAAGATGAAAATTGTTTGATCTCAAAGCTAGTGTGGTAATTTTTTCATGTTTTGTTTTGATAATTTTTACTCATGTGCATTTGTTTTGCTCTGCTGTTTTGTCTTTGCTTATGTTCAAAGTCCTTGTTGCTATTGAAAACTGAGGCAGAACTATGGTCTGTATTTCATGCCTTATGAAAGTAATCCCTTTTTTATTCTAAATTAACTCTTCCAGCACCAATTCTTTTCCTGTTTTTGAATGTTTTCTGCTGGTTGGAAAGTCAAAAAGTCTGCAATGATTGTTCATCTGCTTTGGAAATTTAATTAGGCTTCATTTGGTTAATGCCACATTGTTCATCTTTCTAGCTCTTTGGTAATGGGTAAAAAATGTCTCAGAATTTTATGTCCTTGGCTGTTTTAATGGAACTCCACATTTTGCTAGGTGTAAAGACACCTAAAGACATAAAGATGAAGAAAATTCAGTATTTGATTTGTTTTCCTTCACTGTGTGAAGAGACTCAGCCCATCTCTGCTGTTGTAGGAATTTCGTATCTGCAGGTCTCCAGACTATTCTGGGGAGATGGGGGTAGGGTCTCAAGGGTTGCTTGTGAAAGGTGTGGCCCTGAATTGTGTTGGGGAGGTGGTGTAACTCTGGGCTATGTTGCACATCCTGAATGAGACCTTTCATCCCTGAGCTGTCATTTAAGCTGTGGACAAGATGCTTATCTTGTAAAGCCCTCTCAGTTGAAGTTACTGGCTGTTTGTTGTGCCACTTTTCCTGGCAGTAACTGTTGACATAACCCTGTCACTGGGAGGCAATGTGGAAGCGCTCCCTGATCTGCTGGGGTGGGCCAGGCCAGTTTGGTGGCTGCTGAAGGTGGGTGCAGCTAATCCTTTTGGCTCACATGGAAATGAATTGGGTGAAATGGTGTGACTGCTATGACTTACAGTCTGAAGGTGAAAGGTAGCTGCAAATGCAGTGGTGAGGATGGAGAAATTATCTGTGGCTGGAACAGGGAGATCCAGAGATACACATCAGGCTCTGCTCTAACCTTCTGTGCAAAGCAGGCACCAAGCTGAAGAGAAGCCTACTTCTGTCTTTCATTTTTACACATTTTTCACTGCATTGGGAATTGAGACTGATGCTACAGATGTGCTGAAACCATGTATTTTGCATGTGGCAGATCTAGTTTTGAAAGGGAGATAAGAAAAATATGTAAACTCCATGTCATGATCAGCTTTAAATATGAGCAAGGTTTATATTTCATCATTTTCAAAAGAACTACGCAGATGAAAAAGGCCAGTGTTACAGGGATTATGGATCTTTAATAGTGAAATTGTCTGGAGTAGATGAAGTCAACAGCCAAGTAAAGGAAGCTCAGTTTTGAATCTAAGTTCCTAAATTCCATGTATGCATCATTTGGGAATCCGATCTTTATAGCTTTATGTAATTTGGCCTTTAGAAAGCTCAATATGGTATATTAAATATGTAGGTGTGAACATCTGTGGCTACATAGCTAGCAAAAGATGTAGCTCCACTAAGATGGTAAGTGATTTTCTTTTTTTTACCCTTCTATTTCTTATATTAGAGATTTGATACTAATTTAGCTGCATGGAACTTGAGTTACTTTAACCATAAAAATCTAATGATCAACCCCTTTTTTCTCTCCTCACGACCTTACAGGGCTCCATGAGAACTAATGATAAAAGCACTCATGAAAGTTAAATGAAATACATTTTAAAAAAATAACTGTTAATTTAAAATCTTATTCGGTGATACAATATGTTAACAACTTGTAGGCTGCATAGTAAAAATTGGAAGTTGCAATAAGATACAGAAAACTTTGAATAATTATATTTTTGTGTGAGGAAAAATGTGTTTTTAATGGATGAAAATATACTAATTCAAAAGTGAAAACACTGCAGAAAATCTGTTAAGACCAAATCTCTGAATAAAATCACCAACTGTGGAAAAATGTAATAGACACATGTTCATTGGTGTTTAGTTTTCTTTCTCACTGGCTGGTGAAGAGGGAATATTCAGCTAATCTAGACAGAGCAGCTAGGTCTGGCTCCACTGCGAAATGTGATGTAACAAAGGGTATCCCTGCAGTGGGGCAAAGCAGAGTGCTCTGGAAAGCTTTTTAATGGGTACTAAAAAATTACAGGCAGCAATTTTCTGTAATTCACAGCCTTACAAAGTGTTGTCACTTTCTTCGGAAAAAAAAACCTTAGATGAGCAAAAATTGAGGTGAGAGTTTTCAAGAAAGATCCCTTTTGGGGAGCCCTATGAGACTGCCTGAGATGGAAGAAGCTCTTCTGAGCAATGTTGGTGCCACTGATTGTTCATTACTGCATATATGCTTTGTGCCGTGTTCTGTTTTCGTGTCTACTGCTGAGAATAATACATAGGAGTGGAAGATTGCCAGGTTTGTGATTCCCTGGCACAACACTTAGGTGACCAGCAAAGCAGTTCTGATTTTTTCTATTGTGCTTGATCCAGGGGAAGATTTGAGTTAAAGAGAAAGAATCCTCAAAAAAGAAGAAGGCGGCATTAAGGTAGCCAGTCATGATTACAGATTTGGCCTGGTAGAGCCAAGTCTTGGATGCACTGTATGTTGTAAACTAGATCCTTGGAATCCTTATTTTGGAGCTGTACTTTGCAATTTGACTAGTCAGTCCAGACCCACTGTTTAAGATATGTACTGTCTGTGCTGAAGTTGGAACAAACAACAAAGTAATATATTTTGGTATTTCCTGAGATGGGAGGGATTGTGTTCTCCTTCCTTTTAGTTCAGTAAAAATTGTTCATGTACTGTTCAAGTAATTTTCCAGTTACCTTAATTGTTAAAGCTGTTAACCTAATGAAAATTTAGTTCTGTGTCTTTATTCTCTAGTGAGAATACACATATACTACATTATGATGTAGTGTGCCTTATTTCTGTCATTGTTTCTCTTCTGAGCCTGTTTGTATTAGAGCCATTACAGGAAGACTAAACAATGTCAGAACCATGGAAAACTAAACTTGGTTTCTCCTAAGGCATACTAAAATTCCAGGAAATCATCTGGGAGTTTCAGTTCAGAAAAGCAGCCCGTGCTTTACAGAATACTGATGGTCACTACAGCAGCACCAGGATGATGCAGTGCAGGTCTTGATTTAAGCAACCTTCCAGCTTCCAAACTGTTTAACTGTGCTTGCATAATGAAGGATTTTTTCCCCCCTTTATCATTAAACAAATGTCCCTGAAGAGCAACTTGCCAGTAAACCTTGTTCCTCTTGTGAAAACTTATGAGTCCTATCCCATGTTTTCTAATAAAAATTCTAATATAAACTTTGGACCCATCAAATGCCTTTAATTATCTCGTGTCATTTGTGATTTCAGGCTTTTTAAAGTCTAACTATACAAAAGGTAAGTTCTGAAAAGTGTTGACATGCATGAAAAGAGTATAATTGAAGATTCAGCTGAAGAGTTTTTGCTGGTTCACCTGAGTTGGATTTCTGTTAGTGATTTACATAGCTAATGACCCATAGGAATTTGTTGCTTTGCTTTTTTGCTCTGCAGCTGAGCATTCTTTTAAGTTTTATGTTGTGCTTTTTTAAATATTTTTTGTTTGGTTCTTTTGTTTTGTTTTGCAAGTATCACATTTTTATAGAGTTGACTTTCAGTTTTAATGATTTTTTTTTGTGTGAAAGGCTTGCAGATACAGTGTTTACTATTTAACCATATATGTAGAATAAGAATTAGACTTTTATCATGACTATAATTGAATTTAATTATGTAAAGAAGCATTGCTCGTCTAAAGGGATTTTCTAATTGAAATTTACCATATCTGAAAGACTGACTGCTAGGGACCCACATAATTTAATTGCTTCTGAATATCCATGACAACTGTTATCCTATTGCTTCATAGCACCAGGTCTTGCTGTCAGATTATGTGGAGCTGTATATATTTGAAAATGCCTGCTTAAATTAACACAAGTTTAAAAATATGCTATAATAATATGTATACCAGAAAAGGTAGAACTTCTCTTTCCTTTTTAGTTTGCAGGTGTTACTTACAATAGATAGAAATATTGTAAGTACTTAGGAGATTTTAAAATTTATTAAAATATGAATTTCAGCAAGGTATGCAAAATTTGGTATTAAATTATGTTGAAGCTGCTTGAAATTTGAGACATACTTAAAATGAGGGTATTGTAAAAGAAACTTTAATGAAACAGCAAGTTTGTTATGTGGGAGAGTTTGTAACTAATATTTAGCATTAAGAACTTGTGAAGTCTAACATAAAAGCCATGGGCTGTAACAGCAGATGGGATTTTACTTACACACTCTCCTCTGAGCCCTGTTCCCAAGGCGTATTGTTGGCTTTCTTCCAGGAATCGTACTTTAATGTTGTATACTCTTCTTCCATAATAAACAACCAACACGTATGGTTCAGCCTTTGATTTCTTTGAACAATCTCTAACCAAGAATGTCTCATCCTGAATGATACAGATTTAAATTATGGATTGTATGGTTAGTTTACAACAAAACTTGTAAGCCATTGTGGACAGCTTACAGAAATTTTCCCCCGAGAGTTCACCTCCCGTGTTTTGACATAAATGGTACTTACAGTGTTTTTCTGTAGCAGGATCTTCTCTGCTTTATGGCGATCATATTCTCCAACATACCACTCACATTTGTTTAAATCCTTAATTTTAAGATAGCATAATCAGTGTATAGAAATTAACAACAAGCAGAAGAAAAACCAGATTGTATCTAATCTGCATTTAAAGCACATGCAGCACAGTATATAATGGTAATGCATCTATATTGAGAAGTCCTGTTAGGAATTGTTAATTAAATTAGACATTTACATTCTTATCCCTGGTTTCAAGAGCTCATATTGGACTTTCTCAATGGTGCTGAACACGCACAGCTTTCAGAGGGGATCAGGGGTGGTGCCATATAGTGTTAATCCTGTTTCCTAAAGACTTGTATTTTTATGTAGCAAAGCTGGTCTTTACCTTTTTGGTGGATTTGGTAAGAGATTGCGTTTCCTGTTCTACAAGCAAATGTTTTGATTTGTTTTTGCATGCTGCATATGATGTAGGAGGTGGTGGCTTCTTCACTGACAAATTATCTACACTTAATGTGGAACCTGTAAAAGTAAATTCAGAAGGAAAAAGGTTGCATTCTTAGAAGCTGTAATTTAATTTTACACTATATTTTATTTAGTGTTTTTGAGAATAGTACTTTTAATTTAGAGTATTGTGATATTAACCTTTAAAATTTAGAGCTGTCTGTTAGGAGTGGTCTTATGCTAATGCAGCATCAGTGATTTCAGATTATTGCCCCCAGAGATTTAACACATAAGATTCCTGATGCTTTTTAATTGACTTCAATCTGACAGGGTATTGTGGACATAGCAAAATAATAAACTGTAAATAAAAAGAGCAAATGCTAAATAAATACTAAATGTGGGACAAGGATAATGGTTCGTTCTGTTCTACTTTCACCTTTTTGAGCCCTTTTATTTGTGTTGGATCCCAGTTGCTGTTACATTGGATCATATTAAAGCCTCTCATTATTCCAGCTAGGATTGTTTCTACCAAGCTGTTGAAACCTCAGATGATTCAGAAGTTCTGCCATGCTGATGAATTTCAGTTTTCTCTGTGACTTGTTTGAGTTAGCAAATTCAGCCCCAAGGGCTGAGGTTGCTGTTGCATTAAGGAGAAGCTGTTGGTCCTTGGCTGGTGTGCCTGCTCCATGCAGTGCTGCTGGCACAGGGGCCTGGAGTAGCTGAAATCCTTCTCCCACAGCAAATGTGTTTGCTGTCTTTACAAGCTAGACCCAGCTACCCAGGTCTCTGTGGAGCTAAGGAAGTGCAGGGGTTGGGTCAGGAGCACAAGAAGTCCTGTAATACAGGAGGCTTGGGTGACTCTGAGGATGCAGAAACAGCCTGAGAAAAGCAAGGGCTTCCTTTCAATGTAAAGATCAAATGTAATTTTCAGATATGTGACATGGGGAAAAATTGTTAACTGAAGATAAAAACCACCATATTCTGCTGTATAACAGATAACAGATTTGTGTTTTTATGCAGTACTGGTGAAAGAAATGATCCAGTGTCCATTTTAAAAGTAAATGAGAAAAATGTGTTTATCAGTGGCTTCCATCTTTTCCTTCTGGTTACTGTCACCAGAGACAGTGCTGTTTGTCAGGGTGGTATTTCATTGTGCTTTATCTCTTCATGCTTTATCAGTTTATTATTGTTATGCTGGTGTGTAGCATATAACAATATTAAATTTTACTAGGAAGACTTTCTTTTAAAGAGGGGAAGTGGTTTTCACTGCCTTTCACTGTTCCATTCATATTTGTACCGTGTTCTGATTTATAACTGCATTACTTTTGTTTTTAAAACAAGATCACTGATAGCAGTAGACAAAGAGCCATGATCTTCAGCAGTCAGTCTGTTCAGTAATGAAACCACTGTTCAAAGGGCTTGGCACCAGACATCAACCTTTTGTTTCTGCAATCACTTTGACTTGTCAAAATGTGACATATTCTTACTGTTCAGCTTATTGGATCATGATTTTAGCATTTTTGTTCACATTGCATTTTTAGTGGCTGGCATACTAAGAATTTAAAGAGACTTCACTGCTAGGACCATAGTTGCTTTGTGGACTTGTGCTGTGTAGTTTTTGCAATTTTTTTTTTTTCTGGTGTGTCTAAAGGTGTGGGACAAGAAGGGTAAAATTAAAATTCTCTTGCAATCGTTATGGACTAAGTCTGGCTGATAGGGAGATAACAACACCTTTTCAAGAAATAAGATTTAATAAAATTAAAATTTGCTCTTACAGTAGTTTTTAAGCCAAATATAGACTTTAAAGCAATTACAAGGTAGCAGGGGAAAGGCTACTTATTTGTTCTCTCCCTGTTGCTTCAGAAGAGCAAGGAACTGACAGAGGAAAAAGGATACTCTACTGTCCCAGAGAGCCTAAAGGAGCAAAAGCCCTGGTAAGGATGGTAGGAAGTGTCTGAAGTGGCAGCAGCAAACAGAGACCTAGATGAGCATTATGGATTCTGTAAAAGGATTTTTAGTAGGTGTCCAGAGGAGAGTGTGTGCAATTGCACCCCAGCACAAGAAGGAAGAGGCTCAGTGGAGGGAGCACCCCAGAATCTGGGAGCTGGGCCTGTGAAGCAAAGCTGGGGGAGGTGGGCTTGGTTATTCTGGCAGTGACCAAAGTTAATTTGAATCCTACTTGATCTGAACACATAATGCAGTCCATATGTTCTTCCTGGTGGTATTTGCTTTTACCATAAGTTCGTGTTATGCACTCAGGTTCTTGGCACAGCTTAGGGGTTTGTTTTTTTTGATAAAAAAGGGCATCTGGAGAGGTACTTACAGGAGAGTAAAAGTATGTTATGTAGTCAAGGACAGTAGGAAGTGCATTGAAAATCCTCAGTGCAGGCATACAAGCATAGCAACCTGAATCTGTTTCTTACTCTGATTTTTCCATGTTTAGTTTGGCTTTCAAAGCAATCTCTGGTTCTTACCTGATCTGCAAATGTTTTTAGAGCTCCGTGTACATTGAGGACTAGGAAAAAGCAATGAATAAAAGTAATGTCAGAAAAGTATTTCTTATAGTGGCAGTGTAAGAGTCAAATTAGAGAGCAATGCATAGCTGTGCTTCCCCAGAATACCCCTTTCTCCTACTGATGGCAGCTTTGGGCCTTCCCAGGTTTTGGGTGGTAATTTTGTATTTAGTGTCTTTTGACAGATTTCCCTTATTTTCATGAGCCATTTTTTCAAATTGCATAGAGTTTTGGGGGTTTTTAATCTTCATAAAAGGATACACTGCATGTGTAGTAAAGCACAGCTGCTTTTGTTCACTGATAATTTCAGCTGATGTTCCCAGTGCCTCTATGGGAAACCCAGGGAGCAGTTCTTCCCTGCCTCTTCTGATTTTCTAGACTGCTCCTGAGTGGCTGGCCAGTTAGTATTTTGTTGTGTTACACTGGGAGAAATATGGACCAAATAACTTCTCACAACAGAAGCATAAGAAGAAAGAGAATACTGGGGGTCACAAATATGGTCATATTTCCTCCATACAATAATATTAACCCGGAGAAATGCCATTATTGTAAACAATGTTACATGAGAGATTCTGTATTTGTCTAGGAAGGATGTTAAATCATTCATATACTTCCTATGCTGTCTCCTATATTTTTGGGTTTTGTTGCATATTTCAGTAGAAAAGAGATTACAGACATTTAGAAAGGAAAGATTTGTATAGGTTAGAAAAACAAAGTAGGTCTAACTATGGAAGATTTCTGTAGAAGAATAATCAGCCTTTGGAAAGCCAGGTGTGTATCCTATGTAAATAAAAATAGAAAATGAGGGGGAGAGGAAATTCTGAGGCTGGAGATAGCAGATCTTCTTTATACAATATATTTAACACCCTATCACAGAAATAGCAGCAGAAATGTAATACAGCAGCATGCTATTAGAGATAAAAATTGGTTGTGCAATTACAAAGGCTTGAAAGCAATTCCCAAAGATGTTCTTGTCATACATCAGGGCAAAACACATCACTGCATGGCATCAGAAAGTGGTATCATTTTGCTGTTATTGCATAGTGAAGTAAAATTTTCTAGGGCAGAATATTTAGTCCTTGAAGCATCCAGTACAAACTCATGAAATTCTTCTATTCCTACCTGGCTTCAGGAGGATGATGTTGTGCTTGAAAAGGTACTTCAGGTTTCTTCCCCAAACTTGTAACTGTTAGTAAAAATGATAAGAACTTAGTATTTCCTCTTTTGTCTAACTGAGAGCATCTAGCAACTACTGTGAAATAAATTAAGTAAATTCATACATCAGAGTGAGGCAGTTCTATAGAAAACCTCAAAGGGCTGTAATCAGTCTGGCTTGAATGAGTCAGCTAATGATTTCAGTGGGAAACATTTGGACTAGGACTGAATGTTACATGGGGGACATTACAGGGTTTGCTGATGCCAAATATGGCTTCACATAATAGTAAATAATGTAGAATGTTCAACAAGAAGAATGTGGAGAGTTCATAAATCCTTTTTATAGGACAGGATAGGCATTGAATTTCTTAAAGCAGTCGATTCTATTTCTTGCTGAAAATCAGGAAATGGCGCCTTAATCCACAAAAGGAAAAGACAGAGGAAATTATGAACTTATTAACACAAAGTATAAACAGCATGAAAGCCATATAATCTGTATTTATCTTCAAAATATTTTGGAGTAATGTTTTTTGTCATGGACCTTTGTGCACGTGGACACAGTGAGTGGTTTGAGCTGTTTTTTCAAAGCTGTATGTACATCTAAAGAATTGACATGTTTTTAAAACATTGGAGGTTTCAAATTATAAAAGAAAAAATTTAGCTTTAAAAACCTAAAGCTTTTAAAAAACTTTATTTCAAAATTCTCACCCTCAAATAATGTAGAGCAGCAAGATTGTCAGAAGGGTGATGTCCTCTGTGCAGATCTCTTTTGGAGGTTTTTTTTAGGCACCAACACTCTAATTTTCCCCAAAACCTTAAGACATTTGCTTAGGACAAATGTGTTACCCTGGCTCCCCAAATAGCTGTAGCTAAGGCCAAGTTAAGTTTCCTTTTTTCTGCTGCTCATCAGCAACTGTGAGGTCTCCAACTCTCTCCATTCTTAGCAGATGTATACCTGGGGGATGTGTCTTGTTTCAGTTAGAATTTTAATGATAGAATATTTTAGTTTTAGAATTTAAAGGAAAGACAACAAATTGGTATCATAATATTGAATACTGACCTTGCGCTCTTCCAGGTATCTATATAAAATGATAACACAGTAATTATTTTTCTATGGATTCGTAACTTGAATTTACCCCAACAGACCCAACTATTCACCAGTTTTAAGTAATTTATAGACATTCAATCATTAATACCTGATCACTTTGTCAAAAACCTGGGCTGAATGCTGATCTCAGTCTGCTAGCAACAATGAGAATTGAACTTTTTAAGGGTGTAAGTGAACATGTGGTTTACTGCAAAGATCACCATTTCATGATGGATACTGTGTATAAATTTAACGTACAATATGGTTTTACTTCCTTGATCTTGTATTAAATTGAGATTGATTATGGTTGATTGGAGAGACAAAGATTAAAATCAGTCACTTCTTTTCAGGCTCCTTAGCTGACAGTACAATTATTTTAGTGTCATGGCAGATATTTCATTCAAAATCACTGTGTGGAGAGTCTTAATCCAGCACATTATGTTAAAATTAGGAGTGACAGGTTTCTAAAGACTGGAGTTTGGATCCTAAACTTTCACTGTATCAAAGTGATGGTAATATCAATCATTTTGTTTGTTAATTTGATGCATCTAAGACTATAATACATAAACATTAAAGAGAAAAATAAGTTTTTTTGGTAGATACTGCATTTTGAACCTTCCTTATAAGTTACTTCCCCAATAATATTTACCTATTACTTAGAAATTTTAAGTCTTAGTCAGGCTGAACACCTGGGCAGGTCCTAGCCCAAGCACCTGCTTAAAGCAGGGAGAACTGTGAGATGAGACCTGGGGTCTCAGAGCTTTAACCAGGTCTTGCAAACCTCCCAGAATGCAGATCTCACAGCCTCTCTGCGAAACCTCTTTCAATACCCTTATAATTATATTTTCCCCTATTTCTGATTGAAACCTTCATCATTTCAAGACTGTTGCCTCTTGTACTTCCCCTGTGCACTCTGTGGTGCACCGTGCTCTGCCTTCTTGACAAACATCTCTCAGACACTGGCTGGCAGCTGTTGGTTCCCCCAGGGCTGTCCCCTCTGTGTGCAAGGGGAGCCCAGTCCCACCAGACTCATTTCACAGGGCAGGTACTGCATGTCCTGGAGACCCTGTGCTGACCCTCTCTGCTCTGGCAGCTTCAGCCTTGAGCAGTACTGCAGGTGTTGTCTAGTGAGTGATGAGTAGAGTAAAAAGGGAGTAGTCCCTTCCCTTGTTCTCCTGGCAATGCTCCTGTTGACACAGCTTGATATGCTCCTGGCCTTTATGGCTATCTAGGATGCACCAGGGGCTCATGTCCAGCCTTGGTCCCCAGGTCCTTCTGAGCTGAGCAGAGGGTTTAGTTCATTCTTAGGTAGCATTTTGCCTTTGCCCTTTCCAATTTCAAGAGGCCCCTCAGTGCCCTTTCCTGCAGCCTGTCTGGGCTGTGGTGAAGGGCAGTCCTTCTCTCAGACCTGCTCTTTGGTGCTTGAAACCCTGGCAAGGGCACTCTCTGTCTTCTCCAGGTCACACTGGAACTGTTTAGGCCTTCATATCTATAGGAATGGGAAGTGACCAAAATGAAATTTTGTCTTTTCCGTGTCATGAGACACACAATATTTCTCCTTAAGATGCAACCAAACTAAGAGTCTGTTAAGAGCTGAAGTATTTGTACAGCTGTACAGTGTTCAGTCAGAAATATTAATTACAGATGTAAGATATTTATTTTTCCTGGGAGTGTTTTCATATTTGGTTTGTAATGAGTCAGCATCCAGGAGAAGAAAGAGCTTTTTTTTTTTAAAAAAATAGTGTCTTTCTTGCCAATATATAATTTTTTTAAGCAGTAAGTGTTGATTACAATATTGCTATCAAATCATGTTTTTGTCACCATCTTTCAAACTAAAGCTTCTAACCAAGAGGAGTGAGGTTTGGGGCAGCCTCCCAGTCAGAGCTGTGGGGAAGGAAAATTCAATGGATTTAAAAGTTGGACAAGTCTGCAGATTTGTGCTTCAACCTGCTATGGAAGGAAACAGTTGGGATTAACTACTATAGATTGCTTTCTTCTGTTCCTTTTAATGAGAAAAAAAATAAAACCAATTCAGTAGGAACACATTAGTGCAGGAACTAAAACATTCAGTAAGAAGCACAAAATGTTATAAATTATAACCTCTTTCCAAATATTACAAGCATCCTTTCACACTCTGCATGATTGTAGGGACTGTATTTCTTAATAAGTTTTATAGGAAACCATTTGTCATAACTAAACTCCTTTAAAAAACCTCTGCTTTACTTCATTGGTTCTGAGTAGAAAATGAGTGGGGAAGGAGAGGCAAAAGAGAGTTGGGGGATAGCAGGCACTGTTATAACTGGATTTAAAATTTGTCCATTGTTTCATATTGAAATGGGTCATCTTATATTTGAAGTATTTACATTACATTTATGCTATTACACTCCTCTGTTGACCTTATAATTTCAGTTTTCTGCTTGGAAAAATGTATGTGGAATCTCTGTTTGTCTGAAGGAGAGTGTGTCCATCTGCACAGCCATCCACATCAGGCAGTTAGGAGAGATGCTTTATGTGGATAGCTGGACAGGGAGCTTTGCACTGTACCTGTGTTTTTATTTCTGCAAACAAATTCAGAAACTGACCCCGTTCAGGAAGTAGCAGTATTGAAATTGCTTTGAAATTGTATCCTTTGTAAATAAAAATAGAACACACATTAAAGATGGACACTTTTATGACACAAAGCTAATATGACTCTTACAGGGTTTTTTAACCTAATAGGCTAAAATACTATTACATACTGTAGCTGTGCAATGTGTTTGGCTTTTATGGTCCTAATACATACAAAGATGAATACTTACTGTATTTGATTTCCTAGCAGAAGAATGTCTGGAAAAGAAAGAATAATACACAAAACATTTAATTATGATAAAATAAAAATCACTTTGGGTACATCATCACTGTTGATTGCATCTTGACAAGGGAAGGATTTTGCTACTGCTAGAGAAGTTCAGAGGCTGGTTATTTTTTACATGAATTATTTTCAGGAGGATTATCTTGGACCTCTTTAAAAAAATAATAGCATCCACTGCATTCATTATGGTAAAAGACAACTTTGTTAAGGATTTATACTGGGAGGAGGGGAAAAAGAGGAGTATCAACTTCAACACTTTTCATCTCATGCCAAAAAGTCTTGTTACACACGTTAGAGTCAGCTATAAATGGAAGGAGGTTCCTTAAAGACTGAAGAATTTAAAAAATGAAACATTCACAGAGCTGAAATGGAAAGTGTAGAGGAAAGGAGATGCAAAACAGGGGAAGATGGGTGGAGAATGTTCCTCATGGCCCTGCTTAAATAGGTGTTAAGGTATTTTTCTGCCTTCTCCTGATATGCCTGATCAACAGAAGTATCATAATTTCCTGGGAAGGAAATATTCTCCTTCCAAAAAAATGGACAAGGTATTGAGTCTGACAAATTTTGTTGGATGTTTTGGTTATGATGAAAGCTTATGACAGCTTTTAGTAGCTTGTATCTCCTAATAAAAAAGACAGGGTACCAGATTTTACAAGCTATTTAGCAACATAAGGTGTGAATAAGCATCTAGTAGTTTTTGGAAGACTCTGAGATTTAGTCCCTGTTTAGCCTATCTCCTGGACTGAAAAAATATGACAGTGAGATATTTTGCTAAATCAGTCAGAAGACAAAAGGAAGATCTGGTATAGGAAACCCTGGGAGCTATTTTTCAGCAGTGACAAGGGTTCTCTTCCTCATATCTGTGTTGAAAACATCAATCAACATGGAGGCCTGAGGCAAGAAATGTGGAAATAATCAGTTTTATTCAAGAAGGCTAGGAGAAAGGAGAGGAGCTGTTTTGCTTTGCATAGTTGTTTTTGTGTTAGTTTCTTCAATTTGTTAGCTTGCTCTCCAGGGCCATTCCTTAGTGTGTGAAAGCTCATATTCAGGTCTCTGGGTGTGTGGTAAAGTTCTATGACATTAAAGATGTGCTTGCAGGGCTGGCCTCCACCTCCAAGGGACACAGCCCTTGCATGGCCTGCTTACCACGGGCATATAAAAGTTTCAATCACATCAGAGCTTCTAATATACATGCCAGGACCCTGCACTTGCCTATTTTTTTATAAAGCTATTTTTTAGAGTGTATAAATAATGATGTGTTAAATTTTATAAGTCTTCCAATTTTTGTTGGAAAACAAGACTTGCACTCCTAAATCACATCTTTGGTTGGACAGCTTTGCTTTCAGTCTAGCAAATGGCTGTAAGCTGTGGTGCCATAGTCCTTCCCTCTGCAGCTCATGGGTCTGTTTTCTCCTTACAAAGCTGTAACTGGACTGAAAATGGGTGAGAAATATTTTGAGTGAAGTGCTTGTGGGAAATTTGTCAAGTGCCTTCTCCAGATATTGTGTTGTCTTATTCTGTTCCACTTCTGTTTTACTCATGTAATAAAAACCCCTAGTACAACAGCCATGACATGTATTTATATTACAGAATTTGGCTTTATAATAGGACTTTTTAAATTGAAGCGCTCTGCATACTGATATCAGCTGGCAGCATGGATTATAACATTTCTCAAAAAGCTTTCAATCTGTGCTGCCCTACCAAGGGAGAGGATCAGTCGTGGGATTTGGAACTTTGCAGCTCTATGTCAGGTCTTGCATCTAAATATGAAGCTACTTCATATTAATAAAATGTCTTGGCAAACAACATATTTTGGAACCTAAGCCATGAAAAAATTTAAGCACCATTCAGGAAAAAACACAACCCAATAACCCATAATTAGAGCTCACTCATTAAATACATACTTTAAGCCAAAGATTATTTTCTTGATTTGTAAGCTTATTTTCCCCCCAAAGGATTTGAAGTGACCTCTGTAAAATGAAGCAAAATTCCATCCTGATGAGCTGAAATTGAAATCGTTTAAGGGAGGATGGACAAGATTGACACAGCTTCTGGATGCTATAGGAGTCATTTGAGCATCATAACCCCTGGATTTGTGTCATTCCTGTTCCCAGCATGTGTCCAACACTGTCCCCTGTTATGAATGTGAATTTTGGTCACACAGCTGGCACACATCTGCTTGTGTGGCAGTAAGGAGAGTGTGTTCCTGCTCATCTGGCCAGGTGTGTGTTGTGTGGAAAAAGCAACCAGACTCCTAGCCTGGCATAGGCTCGTGCTGGGTCATACAGCTGGGCACGAGTGTTTGTGCTTCAGGTGGCTCATCCTCACTGCCAGGTCAGGATGCTGAATGCCCACGGGTGTTGTGTGGCTGAGGAGTGCAGAATGGAAAGGGCAAGAAGTGATTTGTAGCTTGGATTCATTGGTCCCGTGGGCTGAAGCCAGACTTCTGCCTACAGATGAGTCATTTCTTTTGCTGCATGTAATGTCTTTGGGATGTGGAGTGAGTTTCTGTATCTCTGGAGCAGTCAGTGTGTTTCCCCATCACTTGATTCACTAACTGTGCTAAGTAAATAGCATTTTTGTACTTAAAAGTGGTTGCAAGGCCTCTAAATATTATTAAGGAAAAAAAGCTTAAACAAAGTGTTCATGAAAGTTTTGTCTGTTTTTCTACTCCTTTACCATTATTTTGGCATTAAGAAAAAAAAAATGCCAGTGTCACATTACACTAAATACCACTTCTCTCAATTATTCACAGCTGTCTAAAGAATAACTTTCTTAAGCAAAAGCAGAGGTGTGACAGAAGTAAAATTTTGTGGTTTGAGCAGGGAGAGTGTTTTGATTCTCAGGGAACAAAGTGAGGAATGCACTGTACCTTGTGACTTCTGCTGATATTGGAAAGGTGGGATCTCGGCTGAGCGTGTTCCTCTTGTGCAAGACTTGGCTGCTTATTCTTGGCTCTGGAGGAAGGGGCTGATACTGCTTTGGCAGCATCTTCAGAGGCCTAGAGAAGTCAAAAGAGACCTTGAAGAGCTATTAGGGAAAAAAGGAGGTGCAGGGACTGTGTTTTAAGCACAGGTTCTAGAAGTAAGAGACTGGAATTTTCTGAGAGTATTTCCATGTATTTGTGCTGAACCAAGCTTAGATCCAGGAGCTCTTCAGGGCCCTTCAACAGCAACAGTAATGTTGGGTAATATTCTACATTTGCAAGACATTACTGCACTGTGCTGTGTGCCACTAAATGGTGCTCCTGTGTGCCAAGTACAGCTCTGCAGTGTGGATATTTCCAGGTGGATATGGCTGTGTGCATGGTCCAGTGAACACAATCCAGCTTCAGACACAGAGGAAAAAATGTTCTTCATCCCAGAAAACTCACAGGTCCCATGGCCTGTTGTTTTCTGAGGGAGGTGGGCATGCCCTGTCTGTGCTCTGAGACCAGGCAGGCACAGCCCAGCTCCAGCTGGAAGCTGTAGCATGGAGAGGTTGGCTGGACAAAACGGGAGGTGCATCCAAGGTGCCTGGCAGAGCTGCCTTCAGAGGTGGGCTCCTGGGGAGGGAGCCTCGTGTGCTTGCACAGTACATACCCAAATTAAGTCAAGTGAGAGAATTAAGAACCATTCTGGCCACTGTAATACAAACAGAAACAATTTTTTTGAAATTTTATAGAATAATGGATTGAGAATGCTCTTATTCCTGCACTAACAGGGTTTTGAATTTGTGAAGTTTTACTGCCCTTTTATGCTATTTCATATTTTTTAGAGTCAAATCTAAATATGTAATGCTAATGACATTTTAAAATTCTTTTTATCTTTTAGGGCAGTCAGTGTAGGTGTGGAAGAATAAACTTGCCATTCCTAGATGATCTTTTGAAAGTATTTTTTTAATTATAGCCGTTATTATTTGAGTTTGACCAAATCAAGAAGCGATTAATTTCTTATTTGTGGGCATATCATAGAAAAATATATTTGTGGAATTGAGCTTGGTCTATCTTCTGTGGGAGTAACGGAAATATTCCAGTTTATTTCCATATATGATTTAGATGTGTAGCAAAAAAAAAAAAAAAAAAAAAAAAAAGGGGGCAAATTGATTTAAATGACAATGAAGTCAATATTATCACAGTGAACAGAGCCTAAGGCACCAATACAATTGGTGGAATATTTTTTTCCCCAGCAATTCATACCTGGGTTGAACCAGATTCAACATTTCTAGGCTTTTGACTTGTCTGTAGGCACAGCCAAGTCGGTTTTGAAGATGCAGGCCTGAGCTCCTGCTATGAATGCTTAGAGCTCGTGTTTTGTTCTCCCTAATTCCATATCAGAACCTGTTAAGTCCAAAGAGAGGCAGCAGTGAAAGGATGCTGGCTCACTTCCAGCCACCTCATTACCATGAGCAGCACAGATGGATGTGAGCATTCATTAGCACCGAGTTCCCCGGGGAGCACAGGTAAGTGATCTCTGATGTGATCTTACCGTGGGGGAGGTGTTGGCTCCTGGAAAAGAGAGGAAACAAAAATCTCTGTAAGCTTTTTTCCCCCCCTTAGTTTACCTGAGAGAAAATGTGTAGAATTTACATTAAGCAGAAATGCCTGTGTCAAGAGTCAAAGGGTTTATGTGCTCTACAGCACAAAACATCATTCTGTAACATGGCATTTCAAAATCACTGAGGAATAAAAGACATCCTCATGTGAATGCAAGTGAGTGAGGTAATGTAGACAGGAGTTCTCTTTTCCTTTGCCTAGTGCAAGCAAAATGGCAGCCTGCTTTTAAAAATCTGTTAAATGGCAAAATAACCAGTAAAAAATTGAGTTGATGAGAGATTCTGCTTACCTGGTATCCATGCATTTTCATTCTTCCTCCTAAGAATAATTACAAATAATTCTTAGTAGAGTGCAACCCAATAATTAAAAAATGAAGTTGCAGCTTTATTCTGGTATTGTTGTTATTATTATGGGCAGTCCAACCCCATTCCTTGCCTTCCCCTGGCTCTACCTCTAGAACTCTGCTCTTGCTTTCAGAATTAAGCATTTGAAGGTGATATTTATTCAGGTATCATAAATTTAAATAATTTCCAGAGACTTCATATGCGTATATATATATATATACTTATTGAGCTAGGGATGCATTTTTTGTCTGTTTTTATTTTTGTATAGAAATTTCTAAAAATACTGAAAACCAATGAAATCAGTTCTATTTTTTTTTCAAATATACCAGAATATGACTTATTATTTAAAGGAACATCTTACTACTAAAAAACAAATCTTTATTTTTGCTATATTGAAATGGTTTTCCTAAGTTTTACATGCTGAAGTCCTAACTAATGCAATGGACATACAACAGATCTCAAGCTCTCCTTCAAATAAACCATAACAAATTGCTCTGAATAAAACAATGATATCTTAAATTTTTAACATTTCTAGAAAATACTGCTGAAAAAAAGTCTTCTGTGCTCTTTATGCCATCTTGTGGCAAGGCCACTTCATAGCACTGGGCATATGGAAAAATGTTAGGATATATTTAAAAACAGTGCAACTATTATGTAAAAATAATAGTGTTCTCTATAAGCACTGTTCACTCAAGAATTAGTAAAAATTTGTATCAGTTGCATTCTCAAGCACCAGAGTTTAATTTACCTTCCTGTACTGGCTTTGGCTCATCTTAACACCAGCACACATCACATGGAGGAGACATGTAAATCCAACCTACTAAATCCTGGTGGAATTCAAAGCTTTAGATAAACTGGCAAACTGTCCTTGCCTACTGATTTCTGCAGATTTTGAACTTTGCTTACTCGAATTTATCTCAATTCAGCTTTTTTTCAGGCTACATGGGGATTTGCTCACACGAATCAATCTAACCTTTCATTTTCAAACTATATAGTGCTTACTTTCTCATCATCTGTAGGAATTACTTCTCTCTACATTTTGCATTACAGTGTGAAATAAGGGGAGAAAAAAGCAAATGCTGTTTTACATGGAATTCTTTGAGTTATTTTTCTGGCTGGTCAAATTATAATACTTTCTAAAAATCAGCTGTTACAGCAAACACAAAAGGGTCACATTTTCTTGGCTTGGCAATTGCAATTTTTTGGACCATATTACCTTGTGGTTTAAAGATTTGAAAATGGTAAGATAAAAAACGCAGTTTCTTTTCAAAGATAATAATATATTTAATCCTTCAGTAGCTGACTTCATGAGGTAGTGCTATATCCAAAGTAAATGAAATGTAAAAAATGTATAGAAACCTACTTTTAAAACAATCCTACAATTGTGTGAAACTGTCAATCAGAGGATTTTATATTTGGAGACTTCATTGGGTTCTTGAAGAATAAGATTGCCTTTCTCTGATTTCACCACAAGAAACAGAACAAAAATTAAAGGTACATTTTTGACTCAAAGGATTTTGAAGCAAATTTAGGGTTAAAGGTAAAGCAGCAGAGAAAAAAATATGCTAGATGATGTACCCCACCATTAGCTTATTCTGAGTAGGTGAACATTGTCAGAAAACCTTTGTAAATAGTCACTCTAGGATGTAAATCCCTAGTGGGAATTGGTAAATTTGGTATTACTAGTTAAAAATGGATATTAAATTATGTTTTACAATATATTAATGGAAAAACCCTGAGAAGGATAGGGAGTTAAAAATAATTATGTTATTAGAAGTAAAGCCCAGCGGGCATCTTGCAGGCTTTTGGTGAAAATGTTCTGGAGACATTGGCTTCTCCCTGCCCGTTATATCCTTACAACATAGCAAAAAGGAAAATCTGATTTTTAAACTGAAGGGCTTTTTTTTTCTCCCCTTGTAGGAGCAGACAACTCCTGAGACAAAATGTATCTCCTTCTGTAAATAATTACTTCAGTGTTAGAGAGTTGAAAGAGTATTGCAAAATTTGCAGGATGATTGTTTTGGAAAGCAGCTGCTGTTCTCAAAAGCGTGTATATTCTATCACATGTAATCTCTGCCTACCTACAAAAGGTAAATATGGAAGTAGAAATTACTATTTCTGTTTGCAGAAATGGGTAATTTTTTTTTAAATTATACCTCTTACATTTGGCACTGTTCTCCCCTCCGGATCAAATGTGTGCATCTGTTAATGAACCAAAAGAAAGATGTGATGTTAGCCATCATTCTAGAAGCTATGGAAAGGGTGCTGCTCCTGGCTCTAGGGATGCCTCTAAGTCTCAGCAGGAGCCCAGCAGCCAAGGAGTGAAAGCAAGAGACGAGGGCATCCGTGCAAAGTGAAAGAGGAACAGCTCACAGGAACTTGGGCTGCATGGTGCACATGAATGTGGTGTGGCTAAGACTTTAAATAGACTGCACTTTGGGGGTATTACAGAAAAGGGGAAATCTGCTTGTGAATAAGGTTTAGTATCTTTGCTTACAGCTGAGTGTTGAGGGGGCTGAGATGGGCTCTCACTTGCTGGGGAAGTGGTACCTGAAGGCCTTAAGCACCGTGTATCTGCAAAAGAGGAAGAAAAATCAAGCCTGAGTAATTCAGTAATATAATGTTTGAAGAAGGAGAGGTTTCAATGTTCAAAATGTGTTTTTCAGGTCAGGACTCATCATTTATATAGCTATTTTTTTTTTTTCTTCCAGAACTTAACAACCATTATAGCAGCTGTATTGAGAACATGAGTGTGATCCTGGTAATAGCTTTATGGTTAATGTCCCCACTGTGGTTATAAATAAAAGCCTTCATAAACTGGTAAACAGTTAAGGCAGACATTTGACCTTAACTGTGGTTAGATTACTGAATTTGTTTTTCATTTGAACCTTTGCTCTTGGCAATGCTGTCATGTTGTTCTGGTATTGTGAGGGTTGTAGGGGTTTTATTCTCTAGGTAGTATTTTAATTTTTACTTTAGCTTTTAATAAAGAAACTGCATCCCTGGCCATCAAAAAGAAATGCTCAGGTTGTATGCTAACATGTTTCATTCAGTCATTAATTTTACATCTCAAGGGCACTTGTATTTATCTAGAAAAGATGGCAAAAATTTTAGCTTTGAATTTACCCTTTTGAAAATATTTTCAGTCCTTTCTTTGCTCCTGTATCTTGCCACATTATAGTTACTGAGCATAATAAACAGGCAAAAAGCAACTTTTTTTTTAATGTGTTTTACCTTAAATCACAAAACAAAAACTATGTCTTTTGGCTAGTTCAGGGCAATCTTACATAAACAACATAAGATGCTGACTGCAAAATGAAAGTTTTTACTACTAACCAAGATAAAAACTGTATTTGGTATTCACCTCAAGTTTCCAAATAAAATGGACAAATTAGTCTTGGAACATAATGTAGACTATCTGGTTGTTCAGACTGATTGTGGTCCTTTCACACACTGCTGAATTTACTCACTTTAAAAGCCATCTATTTGTTTGGACATCAAGCAAACTCCCACAAAAATGAGTAGAAAATGTGTTTGCTGAATTTGATGTGAACTGGAGCGAGCTGTCTGGTTTATGGTTTCCAGTCTTTCTCATCTATGACTCCCCCCCCCCCCCCATTTTCTAAAACTGTTCAAAACCTCTAGAGTGTTTATATTGGATTGGAGCAATGCACAGCTAGGATGATATTTCACTTCCATAAATGGGATAATAATTGGCTCTGTATGTTTAGGCATTAAATGTGACTTAGAATATATTCAGTAAACCAAAAGGTGATTAATGCAGCTACCTTACAAAGTTAAGAATGCTTGAGAAATACACTCCAAGTAATTGCTTATTACTGCTATTTAAAGCATCAGAGAACTCCTTTAGAAAGGATACTACATTATCATCTAGAGGAAAGTATAGTGGGCTCTTTAATATGTTTTCCATCTTAAAGGTTTCTAGGCTTAAATAGCAGTCAGATTTTCTGAAATGGCTGTGGGTTTGATCAGCCAGTTTTTTGCACATTCCATGTGGAATGGGATAATAGAATTTATCCCGTGAAGGTAATATTAAAATTAAAAAGCAATATGTAATTTTTAATTTAGAAAACTCCATGTCTGTACTGTTCCTCTGTAACTAGGTTTTTCTCAGTTTCCACAGACAGAAAATGTTACCTGCATATTCAGATTCTTGTAGAGGTTTGGCAGGAAGGATTCTCAAAGAATGAATGGCCTCCAGCACTGAAGAATTTACAGTCTCATACATATTGTCTTCCTCCTCAGGTAGCTCAGAGGAAAGCGGGAAGTCACTCTTGCCCTTCATTGTCAAGTATTCACTCTGGACAGGAGAAGAGATATACAGATAATACAAATAAATTTAGAGTTCAAGATTGATTTCAGTGTGGAAATATATGATTACCATAACCAGAAATTTTGGTGCATGGGAAACTTTCTAATGGAAACTGAAAGGTTGGAAAGTAGTTGAGGAAGAGGTTTGAGCGCCTAAATCTTTAATTTAGATTCATGAAGTAGTCATTTGGGAGACAGCTTAAATGTCTCTCTGAATTGTGCCTCTCTGCTCTTGAAAATATAATGAGAATGTTTAATTTATGATCATTGCAGGCATTTGAAACTGTATCTTTTATTATATCTTTTATTATCCATGTGGTATTTGTATGGTACTGACTGTTTACACATGTTACTACCAAGAATATATTAACTAGCTCATCACAAATGTCATGCTTCAAAATAAAAATGTACAGTGTTTTGGGGAATTTGTGCTATCAAACGTGCAGTCCAAGTGATTGTGACAGTGAATGTGTATTGAACAGTGGAGTCTATGGAAATATGGTGCTGAGAGTGACTCAGGGTGTCTCTGGATGTGCCTTTACACTTGTATAGGTTTGTTCAAGGTTGTGTTCTGGAGTGCTGCTCCACCCTTCATCTTCACTGTTTACTCACTGAAACACAACTGCTGCCTTCCTTCAGCACAGAGCCAATATTGCTGCTGAGGAATCTCAACTGAGGGTACCCCATGCCTCTAGAAGTCATATTTTGTTACCAACAGCATAGGTGCATCCATGCACTTTGGGTTTCTTTGATGTTTCTTCTATTCTCAAATTTATTTTATTCTCAAATTTATTCCCTGATGTTTGTTTTATTCTCATTACTAATGGGGAATCAATAGCTTCCTGACAGGTCTTTTACCAGTTAACTGCCCTTTCAGTTCATGCTTTTTTCTCTTGAGTGCTAGAATTGAAGCCAATTTGTTTTACTCTCCAAGGACACTAAATAAGTTGATTACTATCCACTTTATTTCAAACTTTATTATGCCAATGCCTATAATTATAGGCATTATATTTTTATTCTTCTCACTAAGCAAATATACTTATTTAAATCTTTTGTGGATTGTCAATGAACTTAAAAGACTTTGAATCTCATATCCCCAGTGTTACTTTCCTGTGAGCACACTCCATGTTGTACACATATTTGTTACAACATGAGGCAGGTCTTCTTTACAGTACATTGCAGGGTGAGGTTTGTCTTTATGACAGTACATAAAAATGTCACCCCACCCTAGACAGACCCTGCAGGGTACCTGGGTTTTCAGGCCCTTCTCTGCACCACTCTTTCCAGTTCAATAGCAATATTGTCAGCTAGGCTGAGAGTGGCTATTTTTTCAATCAGTTGTGCAAGCACTTTCATCTAGATGAAACAATTTTCATATAGACCAGGCATGTACTTGTGAGACTGTCTCTGGGAAATAACAGAGGCCTAATAAAAAACAATATATATCACATTTACTGTTTTCTTTCTCATTATTGTAGTCATATTTCTGCTGAAAAGGAAATTACTTTTAGTTTGAGGAATTGATGAGATGTTCTTCAGGTGACATTAACAATTCTTTACATAATCAGACCTATTATTTCCAAAAGATGTTTTCAGATTGACTTTGTTTAATAATCTTTCCAGATCCAAATAAATCCTCAGGATTTGCTTTCTTTCTTGGAAGAACTTGTGGTTACCACTGGTTTTTTTCATAATTTTAGAAACTCGGGACTCTGAAAAATTCCCAAAGAGAATAAATTAATATCTCAGAAATTTCTTAAATAATTCTTTAAGTGTCTTAGCATAACTAAATAATTTCCTGATCATTCTTTCCTCATTTCTGCTCTGTTTTTGCTTTCTATTCAGAATTAATACCATAAAGCATCTGATTGTTATTAATCATTCTGTGAAATCTGAAGCAAAGTATTGATTGCCTCAAACTTCTTTAGTCATCCTTTGTTTGTCCAACTTGCTTATTCAAACATAGACCTGTGTTTTATTTTCATTTTTTTGTGATTTAAAAGGTATTTTCAGTCTTATACACCTGAACTGAAACTCAAACCCAGATTTCAAATACGAACAGAAAGATATTGAAATGTTCTCTGTTTACTTTTCTGCTTTCATTTGTATTGCTTACATATTTAATCTTGAAATTTATGACTTACATCCTTGTTCAGCTTGAGTCCTGTTATTTTTACCTGATCTTATGATAGAGGTGTATTTTAGATTCAGCCCATAAACAGAGAATTGGTGAGTCACTTCTCCAGTCTACTTCCCACTAAAAAAAGGGAAAAATTCTCATCTATAATTCACAATTCTTATGCCTTGTTTTGCATTAAAAAACAGTGATGATTGCATTTTTTGTTAGTATTATAGCCAAGATGATATTAACATACATCAGGAAGTGAAAAAAAAGTAAACTTTTAGGAAGAATATGTGGTACTTACAGAATTATAGGTGTTAGCAGGAATAGTTCTCTTTTCTGTATAAAATGGAGAAAAGCTGTCAGAGGGTCCCATTCTGTTGTAAATTGTAACAGTCGCTAGTAACTTATATAAAGGAATAAAAGTCTGCCAACTGCAGCTTTTAGAGTATTTATTTACAGTATTTTAGAGATATGGAAAAAAGCATATGAAGCAGGTCCACCCAGGGGTTTGTGGACCTGTACAATGCATGAGGAAGTAGCTGTGTGGAAGTGGGATTCACAACCAAGAGCATGTCTAAGCCCGCCCACCAAAAACACCCGAAAAAGGATGTGCTTGAACTCCTGTCTCTCTCCTGAGTTTTGCTTCTTGGTGCAGAACTTTGAGATCTCTGGGACTCTTGGTCTGGAAATCCCTCTGTGAATAGAAATGTGTTTCGTTCTCTTCGTAGCAGAAGAAAATTCCAAATCTGAGAACGCCCCAGCTCTTGGGCTATAAACTGTTCTCGGTGGTGTTTGTCTGCCCAGGAAGATGTCCCAAGGTATAGCCAGGAGAGCATGAGCTTCAGGGCCAAAGAGCTGGTGAACAGACACTCCCAACTTCTGCACTTAGCCCGATTTACACATTTAACCCAGTGACTCTTTAATGCAAAACAGCCATGGGTATGACCTTGCCCAGTATGTGCTCTCATTTTGGACTGTTTCAATCCTTAGGCTGCCTGTAACCTCACAAATCTCTGGCTACATAATGACCTGATTTCAAAAGCAGAGCATGAAAGTCTTTCTATCATGATCAACCAATAACAAATAATTACCACATGTTGTAATGCTTAGGAAAAGAGGGATAATTGTGCACTGAAACACTTTTATGCTAAGGAGAGAGTTAAAACCAGAATTACTTCTTGTCCAGGGGTTGTACCCCATAGCTGAAGGGTATTAGGGGCAGCCAGCATCCCACAACCCTCCCTTACAGCTGTGTTTTGGAAGAAGCAAGGTGCTGCCTAAACACCCTTTTGGCATTTGTCACTCTGGTCCTGTGAGCCTGTATCGCATATTTTTGTATACCCCAGCAGATGGCATTGAATGTTCATTCATTCAATATATGCAGTACTTTAATCTCTGCTCGGAGGATCATTCCTGGGTGACAGGGAAGGAGACTTATTCATCAAGTTCCTAGTCTGATTTTCTGTTTAGTTATATTGGTGCTAATCAGAAGTAGGCCCAGTTAAAGGCGATACCAGTATAATAATAAAAAAGGCAGTGTCTTAAATTGTAGCCTTTGTACTTCTGTTCATAAAAAGAGCATGGCTGATTTATCCTCAACAATAAAAAGGTGAGTTACAGTGGTAAACATCAATGCTATTGCCCATGCATTTCATGGCTTAATGCTAAAAAGGGACTGTTTGACACAAGCCTTTGAGGTGGAGTATTGCTATCCAATATCAGTTTACAATTTGATGTCCAGGTCAGTTTATCATCTCTTCTGTTCTGCATGAATCACTGAAGGTGGGATGAACTCCATCTGCTTTCTTTCTTCTTAGGCATCCTTTGGACTGGGCCAGTGTAGGGAGCAGCACTGGTGCTGCTTTTCCATGGGTCTGCCCTCTAAGTGAGGTAACTGCCCAAATATTTGCTCTGTGCTAGCTGAGGAGAGCAAACCAATGAGAAACCACTCTTCCTGTTATTCAATAATATAATTTGCATAATGAAGATGGTAGCTGCAATCAGCTGGACTTTCTGACATATTTTTTTTCACTGCAAGCTAAAGATTTAAAGCTGCCACAGGCTAGAGTCTCCTCAAGCTATAGGGACTCATCATGTTTTATTCAGTCTGGAAATTTTTCATTGCTCTGTTGCTGCATTGCCTGGGAAATTGATAAATAGAGACTATCACTTATAATAATAGTAAGATGTTATATTTCTGTGGCATACATGTGGGAGTGTTTCTGCCAGTTGACAGAGAATGCCTGATGTCAAAGGACAAAATGGAAAAAATTATCTTCTCTTTAATTTCCAGTGGAATAAAACAGTGTGTTTTATTGACTTCCCTTTTCATGATGACTGAAAAAGTGTTATTTGAAAGGGTGACAGGTTAGGAATTAGTACACAAAAATCCAACATCAAAACCATAACCCTTTAAGTAGGAAAGCAGAAGGTAAATCTGCTCCTATTGGCTACTCTGAATCAATGAATGCACAGTGGTTTTTTTAGTCACTGTGGTGTTTCAGCCAGTGGCAGAAAGTGATAAAGAATTGTGTGCTGTGATTTAATAAACTCTGTGATCCTGCAAGGGTGTGCCCTAACCACTTCAGTAGAAAAAATCCTGACGCTGGAAATGCTGCAAGGAAGAACTGTGTAGACATTTTCAGAGTCACTTTTTTTACTGACTTGCCCAAAATTATGATGCAAAGCCTTGTCCTGTTCAGGTACGCAGGTGTCTTCCTTAAGCATAAAGAGGTGCTAGACAAACAAGCTTCCTGAATAATACAGGTTTAATTAGAGTACCAAGTAAAAGATTAGGCAGGTTTCACTTCAGAGATGTGAAAAAGGCATGTGAATAAATACCAGTTATGGTGGGCATTTGGGCTAAGGCCAGCTATCCACAACAATAAAAGATTTGCAGTTAGATGATTGATTGCTGGGTTTTATTTCCCCCCAGAACTGCTTTTTCCAGCCCTAAATCTAAATCTTCTATACTATATAGCTATTGAATGCATTTAAGCAAACTTCACATAGCACTATAAACATATGGTACATCAAATAAATTTATCTGGCTAGTTGTGCCATCTAACTTTTTAGTTAAATAATTTTATATGCTTTGCATTAAATATTTCAGCTCAGCTACAGTTGTGAACTGCAGGGTCATTTACAAAGAATTTAAGTAAATGAAGTGATTTGCTTTTGAAATTAATGTAGTTTAAACACATGCTTGCTGCTGATGATAATCTGTCACAGAAACAGATTTAGAGATCTTATGTCATTGTCTTGTTTTGGAACAGCAAACAGCAAAATGAGGAGAGACCTTCAAAGGTAGCAGCAGAGGGAAAAGCAAAAGTTCCCTCAGTTGCTTTCTAGAAGCCATCAGGCAAGCTAATGTTTTCAGTCTGCATCAAGAAAATAACTTACTCCTGGCTTTTTGCAGTGTATACCATCATGAAGCCAAACATTTTTTGGTGCACAGTGGAAGTAAACATGTTTTAGTTGTCTGCATTAGTGGGTATCCCCTTGGTGAGTATCCATTACTTTTCATTTTTTCTACCAATTCATTTTAATTTTTGCGATATTAAAATGTTCAGATCTATCACAGACTTTTACTGGCTCCGAGTAAGAAACAGACTACACAGATGTGCTACAGTACTTCCTTTTTCAGCAGTGAAGGAATTTTACCTTTCCGATGTCTATTTGGATTCATTACTTCATGTATGTTTGGGCAAGATCTAAATACAGAAAAACAGAAAAAAAATCCCCTTAAATATTAGAAATTTCCATTGTTCTATGAAACTTCTCAAAGAGTCCTGTTCAAATTAGTGAGTGAAAGTTGCAAGGATAATAAGTGCATATGAGAAATGACTTTGCAGATTTGGAAATTCAACAATCTTGGGTCAAACCTCACATTTTTTGTTCACTTACAGCTCCAAGTTTGTTGCAGAGAGCTCTACTCATTTTGCAAACATTCATTTTGGACATAAATATTGTAACAGCCTTATTGATGCTTTACATATTCAGTGTATTATTGGAGGGATGAATTTCCTTAGGGAGACAGGAGCTAAAACTCTCTTTCCACATGCAGCTGTGCCACTCCACATGGCTCCCTTCCCATTCTGCCAAATAAGTAAAACACTTTCCCTAGACCTGATGTGGTATTCTTCCATCCTGCTATTCCTCTGTCATGGAGAATATATGAGATATACTGGGCATAGAAGAACCACATAAACATTACTCTGCTGTTGGTTCTCTCACCCTGACCCTCTTTACCTGCTGGACTGTAGCTAGACTGTCCCTAGAATTTATCCAGACTGTAGCTGTGTATCAGCCTGCCCAGCAACATTTGTGGATCATTGCAGTAGCAGTACTTAGTATTCAGAAGCAACATCAAAAGCTATTTTGCAATGAAGATTTGGCCAGGGATCACATGAAGACTGCATTAATGCACACTCATTTTAGCTATATCTAAGCATCCACCCTTGGAATTGCCTATTTGGGAAATACCACCACAAATCTCAGAGTTTCAACTAGCCCACTCTTATAATTACAAAATAATTTAGATTAGCAGCAGCTTTTGAGCTCAGGGTGAAGCTGAATGGTTTCCTGCTCAGTGAGAAAGCTGTAAACCACACAAGAGTGTACTAGAGTGTGTGATAATAGCATGGACACATCAATAATAAAACTTTTATTTATATTAATTATCAATGATTTAAAAAATTATTTATTTACTTACTTATTTTTCGGAAAAGCTGTTTTCCTGCTGTTTGAATCTGCTGGATGATATTCTACTGTTTTCCTGTTGGCTCTGAGAGAATTGAACAAAATTTACTGTTAGAGAGCAACAGTAAGTGGGGAAGAAATACAAGGGCAAGCAGAGCTCCAGAACTAATTTTCAAAACTCTTTAATGCACATATATAAATTATTACCTTCTTCTCTATCTGAAACATTTTCATTCTCTGACTATTTTCCTGATTTTTTTTTTTGTTTGTTTTCAGTGATTTGGAAAAAAGAGCAATGATTTCCTGCTGAGGGAATGAAAAGCTGGAAACTGAATTCCTGCGTCCACTGTTTTGGTTACATTAGAATAGGGTACTTATTGAATTCGACTGAATAGGAATTAAAACCCAGGGGCACCTATCCAAGATCTCTGTTGCTGGTAAAATAGTTGCTAAACACCAGCAGGGTAGATACCAAAACAACAGAGCTCAGCTCTCTTGGCCTCTCTACTTCTGATTGCCCTTGAGCCTCTCTTAGAACTCGTTATGTTACTCAGGTGAAATAATACTGATTTATAAATCCTTGAAACAAAGACTGAGATGATTTCTGCTTTTACCTTTTGACTACTGGACATTTCAGTGTTTTCAGCAAAAAGAGTTAGGATTATCTCACAAATAATTCCTGTAAATGAAAAGGCGGTCATGTCCTTTTGGACCTACCCAAACTCATTTAAATTCATAGATCCCATAATCAGTGCTGTCAAGTCAGGTTTCAGTTTTTCTTTACAAACTTGCTCCAAAACCTATTTGAAACAAACAGTCAAACAAACAACCAAACAAAAACCACACACACACATTTTAATCAATATTTAAATGCACACATTGCTAATTAATTTTTTAACTGTCATGTTAGACAGTTTATTATGGAAATACTAAAGGGCTTAAATGCAAAGATGCAAATTTTAGAAGAAAGACAAGATATGTTTATTTTCAGCTGTGGATTTAGCAGGAGAGGTGTGCCTGAGCAGTTGCTATAGCTATAGAGAATTTTGGATAAGTGGTTAAATCTGTACTGCAGTGATATGTCTCTGGAGCATGTGGAATATGAACAGGTAACTGATTTCTGTCATCTCAGTGCTCTTCATCATTCATGTATAATTTTTTGTCTTTTAAAAGAATAGTTTCATTCCTTGCAAAATTCTTCCTCCAGCTCCCCCAAGGCAGTCTGTATTACAAATGCAAAAGGCTGTTGCGTGAGTATTATACATACAGTGAACACAATTTTTGTGCGTTTGAATTGACTTCATTCCTCCCTGCCCCTTCCTGTGGCAAATTTCCCAATATGCACCTGCAGAGTGACCTTCTGCAGGTTCTCCTTTGCCTGCAGCAGGGAGCCCCTTTAGTCTGTTTGGTAGTTTTTGTCTTTGTGTGAGATGCAGCACTGAGGTTTTACTGGTATCTCTGTGAGTCCCTCAGAAATACATACATGTTACTGGTGACTAGTAACATAAATGGCTCAGGGTTTATCAGAAACTTCTCATGGCTGAGGCCATGCGGACATTTAGGACCTTCTGAATGTTCTATGTTAATAAAACCCTGACCTTGCTTAAAAAGAAGTATTTTTCACCATTTTTGATTTAAAATATTGGTATGCCATTTTTTAAATCCCCATGTCTAATTATAGGGCCAAAGCATCTTTCCTTCATGGAATTTTCTTCATTCTCTGGTCAACACTACAGCTACATTGTTTCCTCCTGAAAAAAAATGTGTGACTTTCTTCAATGCAATTTAGGACACTTTCCCCTCTTTTTACTTAAAATGCAGAGTTTTGTTTAGCTGGGTATGTTCTATAAGTTTTTCCATTTATGATACTCATACCAGACTGACCAGATACAAAATCCTAAGTTGTGCATTTGTGATAGTGCAGACTAGAGGCATAGACAGAGCAGCAATACCCATTCTTCTCAAGATTCAAGTTACATTATGTATGGCCAGAAGAAATATTGGAGCAAAAAAATGAAGATAGACTTCATTTTAGGCCATGATTGACTCATATTTAAATGCTGACCAATTGTAATGGAGCACCTACAGAAATAGAAATTACATTTATATTAAAGTCAACTGAATTCATCTTGATTATTATGTTGCAATGTTATGCTTAATTTATGATTAATTGATTCTATAAAAGTGTCTATTTCAAAGATCTTATAATTTCCAAGAGCCATGAAACTATTAGGTAAATTTTAAGACAATCCATTTGAAAGTTTATTTATTTCACGGCATTTAAGGTGGATTGTTATGAGAATAAATTTTACTTGTTCAGAATAAAAGTTGGCTAAGTACAGATGATTAAAAGAGGCAAAAGTCCATTTCCTGTTATTTTGATTGTCTGTCTTTTCTTCTTGTTTCAACAGTGAAACAAGAAGAAAAGTAGTGATCATATTTACTAGGTCTCCTCTGCCTGCAATGCTTTGCATGTAACACTGAAATATTGCCTGATGTTTTGTTCAATCAGTTGCTACATTGCAAAGGCTCTGCTGTATTCATGTCAAATCCTTCTTCATGACAGACTTTAAATTGCCTAATCTGGCCCAAAATATCCAGAATTGCTTAAACATCATTTTGGTTATTTGGTTTTATTGTTACTTATTTTTACAGTCATTTGCATATTTATTTGTTTTTGCAGATATATTTGAGAGCTCCTATCGTAGAACAGTCTTCCTGTGACAGATGAGTCACAATTGTAAAATTAGTCCCTGTCCAAAGGATGCATAAACCAAGGGAAAATAGGTGGATGCAACTGAAAAATGGAGATAAAACAACAATCTGAAGGTAAAAGGAGTTTTTCTAGAAGGAATAAAACATGGAGCATGCATCTCTGTGCTGACTGTAGACATCTAAAGGGGGTCAGTCCCCAGTTTGAAAAACAGGCAGCTCTCAGGTCTGTGGAGAGAACACCACATTTTTATTTTATATTTGCATTTCAATTACTACTATTGAAAGAGATCAATATTATATTTTATGGGCTACTTAATACAACAAAAGGATCATACTATTTCACACTCTGATTATATCAATCCGTGGCTTATTGCTATTTTCTAAATAAATTGTTGCCAGGGTGACTATTAAGGGATGCTCTCATTCAGAAATCATCCTGTTTCCTGGAACAGCTACTGGAGGTGGTATGTGCACCACACCTGTCAGTGTGATTGGACTGTGGGGCACTTGGCAATCACAAGGTCCTTCAGTTGGTTTGAACGTGCATTGTACTGTTCATTTTGTCTTCTGGTCACATCTATGTCTATAGATGCTTTTGCTTCATAGCAGGGTTTGGGTTGGGAGGAGGTTCAGCCACCTCTGCTGTGGACCAGATTAAGCAGTCCACTTCAGGAGGGAAGAAGTAACTTTGAAATAGTTTAAATCTAACAACAGTTAACATAGTCAAGAACTTCTAAGGAAGTGCATAGAAGAGAGTTCATTTTTGAAAATGATACCTGCAAGTAAGAGAGATTCTGAACCTGGCTTGACTGGGCTAGGTCACTCTTGAATATACACTTGGATTTCAAAGTTGGCTGAACACAGGTGTGCCTTTCTGTTTGGGGTGCCTGGTATATCCTGGCCTGAGATGCTGCTCAAGAGGGCTGTAGGCCTTTTTCAGATCTTGGATTGAACTTCTCTGGCTGGTGCCTGTCAATTTAGACACCTCAAAGCAGGGTCTGAAATCTCAAGCTTGCTGAACAGGGAGCTAGCAAAGAGCAGCTGCCTGAAATGAGTCTTGGTGGCTGCTCAGGCTGCAGAGGAGGTGCAGCCAGAGCTTGCAGTACACAGCTGGGAGCATTGAGAAGACACTTTCCTCTGAGGAAAAATGAAGGATTGCTATCTACCATCTTTTGTGTGAAATAATCTCGTAGTCAGAGAAGGTATTTAGCTTTGTACTGTGACTGTTACTGAGTCTTGCTTGGATAATTGGTCTCCACTGAAAAGAAAAGAGGTGCAGGAACCCAGTGTGGGCTCCTGTGCCCCAGCTGGGCACCTGCACCCCTTGGATCTTCCCTTACAGTTTGCTTCTGTGCTGATGGAGGAGGGGAGGTTTCCTGCACAGTGCCCGGGCAGGTGATGAAGGCTTCGCACCAGAATACCCTGCACTCCTCATCCTGTGGGTGCTATCCACAAAGAGGGCTTGGATCTCCCAGAAGGTGAGCCCAAATATTCCTGTTCCTGAACACTGCAACTACATGCAGAAGGACAATATGAGAGTTTTGGAGAGGCACAGTTACCTCCCTAGGTATGTCAGATGTTTTTTGCTGTACAGGCTCTGGCTGGGATGGAGTTAATTGTGCTGAGAGCAGTCTGTTGGGTGCTGTGCTGTGGATCTGTGACCAAAGCAGTTGACAACAGACTCTGTTTAGGCTGTAGTTAGCAGTGCTTGCACAGCACCAAGGCTTTCTCTTTTTCCTGTTCTGTCGTCCCAGTGAGCAGGCTGGGGGTGGGCAGAGGCTGGAAGTGGACAAAGCTGGCACAGCTGACCCCAGCTAACCCCAGGGATATCCCACACTGCACAGCATGTACTCAGCAAAAAAATAAAAAAAAAACAAAACAAAACAAAAAAAAAAACCCGAACAACAACAACAACAACAAAACCCACAAAAAACCCAAGTGAGGGTTTTTTTTTTTTCTTTCTGGAAGACAGCCACTGCTCAGCAATTGCCTTCACACCACTTGTTTTGTTTCAGGCTTTTTTTCTTTTTCTTTTTCTTTCCTTCTCTTACTAAACAATGTCTGTCTCAACCCACAAGTTTCCTTATTTGCTTTCCATCTTTCCCCAGCCAGGGGCAGTCTGCTGCAGGCACAGCAGCAGGCAGGGATTACAGGAAAGGAGGGAAGAGCCATTTGACCTTTCAGCTGATCACAGGGGGTTCATGATCACAGTTTTGACACTGGCATATAAATATCATCCAGGTCCATGATAAAGGCCTGACCACTTTTATCCACTTTTATATAATCCCAACTACTGCCCTAAAATGGAGCTTTTTTTGTTCTTTTAATTTTTAAAGGTCAGTTTTATGAATCAGTAATAAGATCATCCATGGCAACATTGTACTCACTATTGTGACTTACAAGAAACACTCCATAAAACAGATGCTCTTCTGATTACCACACTTAAACTATTATAGTCCTCCAAGTGTGTCATGTTGGAGGACACTTGTTCTGTTCTTTTTACCTAAAGTAAATGCTAGGAACATAATAATAAATATTAAAGGCTCTATTATGTTAGCAAAATTATGTAACTGACCACTTGCAAAACTAATTAGAATTTATGATTGGCACAATTAATTTCTATTATCTTACTCCTAGAAGAGTGCTCTAGGTTTCCCTGGCAACCTTTAAAATGCTATATGTAAATAGAGAAACCAATCTGCGTGCCCTCAGTTCAGAGAACCCCATAGAAACACAAGCATTTTGAACAGCAATTAGTGATTGTAATGGTTAAATTCAGATTTCAGAAATGTCAAATAGAAACAAGATACTTTAGTACCAAACTGCAGTAAGAAGCTACAAAGTGTCAACTCCTTGCAAGAATCATAGAATCACTTGGATTGGAAGGGACCTTAAAGATTATCTAGTTCCAGCCTGCTCTGGGCAGGGACACCTTCCCCTAGACCAGGATGCCCAGGACTCCATCCAACCTGACCTTGAACACTTCCAGGATTGGGCATCTACAAGTGCTTAATGTATTTAAGTGCCTCACTACACTCACACTAAAAATTTTCTTCCTAATATCAAATCTAAACCTTCTCTCTTCAGTTTGAAGCCATTTCCTCTCATCCTGGTCCTACATGCCCATGTAAAGAGTCTCCATTTTCCTTGTAGGCTCCATCAGGTACTGGATGGCTGCAATTAGACCACCCCAAAGCCTTCTCTTCTCCAGGCTGAGCAATCCCAAACTCAGCCTTTCCTCATGGGAGAGGTTCTCCATCCCTCTGCTCATCTTGGTGGCCTCCCCTGGGCTCGCTCCAGCAGGTCAATGTCCTTGCTGTGCTGGGGACTTCAGAACTGGGTGCAGTACTCTAGTTCCACATACAAAACTGTTGAAGACATTGAAACTGGCTTTATCAGGGAATCAAGTCCCTGGTGAATGTTATGAATGCCACTTCTCTAATACTGGTAAGTACAGGTATTCAGGCTGACAACTGGTTAGTACAGGTATTCAGGCTGACAACTAGGATACACAGAATACACTTTTTTTTTGTAATACAGTATCATCTCATGTCCAAGTGTTGTAATGAATCCTAGCCCGGTAACTTTGCACTGGATGAGAGAAAAAGAGAGCAAATGGTAAGCCACTGTGGCTGAAGTAAAGGCTGACTCTCTACTAAGGTATGCTTCAAGCCAAAATCTTGCCATCTTCCAGGAGGGGAAAATATTTCACTCAGCCACAATTGCAAATACTGACAGAGATTTCTCATTTTAGGCCATTGCTGTTCTGAAACTGATATTTGGTCTTTGTGGTTGTGCATGACACCACGCCTTGCAAAGAAATGCCGGGAAAAGATTCAGTGTTTGGCATGGTTTTCTTCCCACAGCTTTTGTACTGATTAAGATAAAACATATTCACACAGCAGTGGAGTAATATGGGTCATTTCAAGCCAAATGCAATATAATCTGAACCACATGGCAAAGATTTCTTGGGGAGGAGTGTCATGAAAATTTTGCCTCTGAATTAAGTGGTTAGAACAATGAGCCTGCCCCCTCCTTGCTTTACCCTTCCTCTATGTTTCCCTAATGGTATGCATTGCACAAGACAGTATTATTGCTGAATTAATGATATGTACTTGCTTAAGCATAGCATCTCTCACCTCAAGTCCATACATTTGACACCAACCTGCTTTTAAAGAATCCACAGAATATTGGGAGTCACAAGACTGATACAGTTAAACTCCTGGACCACAGGACAATCCAAATTTGGTCAGATTCCTATAGTCTGATGGTGTATACAAATAGAGATATTATGCAAGAAATGTCTTATAAAATCAGGCCTTACTCTGCTAAATTACCAGCTGGCCTGTTACTTCTTCTAGGTGCAGCTAGCTAACTTCCCATGTGAAAAATCTTAAGAATGAAAGCAGTTAACACAAGAACAAGCTAAGAAAACAGTTTGCACCTCTAATAAACAAGAAATCTGTCCCATGGGAATGAGTGAACAAAATATGTAAACTAACCAAATATAGAGAGATTTGACAGGCATACACCCTGGCCATTCACCAACCAATGAACTGAATGTCATTGTTAGCCAGTTAGGTCTAACAGTGCCTTCTGATATTTCCTATAAATAGGAGCTTTGTGAATAAAGAAAGGGATTTTTCTGCAAAAATAAACTGAGTCTCCCAGCTGCTTTATTGCAACAGTCTGAACTACTGGTAAATTGTCAGGCAGTGACTGGCTGGCTGCAGTGATGTCAGGCAAGACAGGGGCTGTGGGTACCTGAAAGGTAACCACAGATATTTGCTCTTGGAAGAATGCTGCTGGAAGGCCTGGGTACCTGTAATTACTGTTTGTACTACTGTGCTTGCTTATGCCAAGCACTTTCTTATCTAAAATAACAGCTCTGCCATGGCACAGCATAGAGCAGAGAGATTAGGCAAACAGTGGATTGAAATAGAAATGCTTATTAAGAATGAATAAAAATTGTCTCAGTAAGTTTTGCTAAACTCACTGGAAATCATGTATTCTATGAGAAGATGAGTAACACTACAAAAGAAGCAAATCTATCATGTAGACAGTGTTTCCACATTTGCCAGTCCAAGCAGGTAAATACTAAACTGAGTGGACATGACTGAGGGAATTCTTTATGCATGTAAAGTGGTTTATAGTAACATAATAACAGTAAAAAAAAGATGCTTAGAAGAACTGGTGGCTTGTGATCACAGAAATGGAAGTCACTGAATTAAAATGCTTCATCTGAATTTGTTCCTGGAATGATATTAACACTTTGTAGATGTTTAGGGTTGCATCACTATGACTACACTAAGTTTTGCATTCCCTGGCTTCTGTGCAAACCCTTGAGATATTTCACATCTAAATCATAGAGGATTTCTTCTGGAATGAAGAGCAAAGGTGTGAATGGGTAACAAATGTGTTTTAATTTTAATGAAGATCCTTGTAACAAAAGCAGTCTCAGAAGACACAAAATTTGAAAACATGCCATCTAAAGATAATTCTACAAGAGAAAGATAATACCTACAGTGTGTGTCTTTCTGAATGTTGATATATATATTTTAAATTATTTTCTGTTTTGTTTCTCTCATAAGCAATTCAGTTTTCAGATTTCTTCTGTGCTGGTACCTACCAAGTTATTTTTACTCTTCAAGTTTTTACAGCAGAATACATCACTGATCTCTGTACCTGCATCTTTTAATGAAGGGTGCAAATCCCTATTCACCTGGGGAAGTAAGAGGGAAAAATATTTAACATCTTAAATCTCTCACTAGCCCTTGAAATCTTGGAGCTACCACCTGCCAGACATTTTGGGGACTGCTTCATGTGAAAATGGAAGTTAAAGCCTTCTAGTTTTCTACTATTTCCACTCACCTAAGGAATACCCAGGAATCCCAGCCTCAGTAGTCAGAGGAGTTTATTATCTCTCTCTTTCATGGATGACCAACATCCTGGGAGCAAACAAGAAGTCGGGGAGATGAGACTGTGTCTCAGGGGATGGGTGCCAGAGAACCTCAGGGCTGCTGTCATTACATGTATAGATCTTTCTTGCACATACCAGAGGCCAGAGTCTGGCAATCTGCCCCACAGCCCCAGGCAAATCTACTGTTCCAGCAGACATTGACTTAGAGTTAAGTACCTGGATCAGAACTCCCTCCTTATTCCCATCATGTCGATGGCTTGCTGCTTCTCTACCACAGCAAATCATAAAACAACCTGAGCCTCCCTACTGCATATGACAGGCAAGTAACAAGGCAGAACTTGAAGAAAATGCCATTTCTGTTCTTCCTTGCTACCTGCTGTCAGGAAGGAGCTAGCAGGTAAGCAGCTTTTAATTTAATTTCACTCCATCTGAGTCAAGGTGGACTAATCTGCATATAAGTGTAATAATGTAAGTCCTTGATCCCTCCCTCACAGACACAGAACACAGCCTAAAATATGACTCTTAGTATCCAGGGAGAATAAAATTACCCTGCCCAAGGTTGGAGAGAAATATGTGTCTAGTGAAAAGAGCAGGGTACGCTGAAGCACTGCACAGCTCCTGTCCTCTAAACCTATATCCACATCCTTAGAATCTGTGCATCCAGCAGTGTCATACTGTATTCACAGGTTGCCAGTGAAATCCAGTTCAAGGGAGGATAAAAATGATTGCTCCGTGTGTTATCACAGGAATGGCTTCCATGCTGTATTAGAGGTAAGTATAGTGGCAATTCTTCCAAGTAAAAATGAAAGCAAGAAAATACCTTCAAAGCTGCTGGCATTTCCTAAACACAGATTTCTTCGGGGAGAACAACAAATCATAAGCCAGAGGTTTCTGCAGGGGATTTCTGACTGGAAAACTGTATTTATTAATTATACGTAAATTTCATAATGTTTTGATGTCTTGATCTAGCAATCTGTAGAATTCCTACTGAAAAATCAAATGTAAGAAAAGCTTAATTTGGGAGAAAGTGAAGAGACTTTGCTGAATAGATTATATTTACTTATTTAAACAGTCATATCACTTAGACTGGGGGTCTTAAAATATAAATTACATGGCTGAATTAACCTGCTGTTGACTCAGTGTCAGCACTCATGTTTGAGAAGAGTAGCTTTTCTCTGGCTGTAGCTAAGTGCCTCTGAAAATAAAAAACCCACAAAAGTCCTCCTCTTCAGAACAATTCTCCCTTCCTCCCTCTGAATTTTCCATCTTGGCGTAAAAGCTCACGTTCTTTACCTGTTCTTGCATTGCAAGTCTGTTCCTGACTAATCCCAGACTAACCCTCTCCTCACTTCTGGCCACATTTGTGACCTACTCTGGAGGTGTAAATGCTGCAGCAGTCAGGGCTGGATACCTGCTCATGCTGCTGGCTGCCCCAGCTCCTGGCTTCCTGGGACTTCAGTCCATGCAAGGTTAAATGTCAAGAAAGTGTGCAAAAAATATCTGCAAATAGAAACTTATGCTGGGAAAGTCAGTCAAATGAGAACTGAGAGGCTCCACTGCAGGAAAAAAGACACTTCACCAGTGTCTTTGGTGACAGCTGAAAAGAGTTATGCTGTGTTTTAAAGTCAAACTTAATCCATTTACAACAAATGAAAGTTTCATTCAATATACATCCAAAATTACCATTGTTGGTATTCTTTCTCCCGTTACAATATGGGACCAAACCTAGGGAAAGGCATCTGGGGCAGTCAAAAGGAAGGCACCATTTATGCTCTTCTGCCTTGGCTATTACCACATCATACTCAGAGGTTCTTCACTGTTTGTGTAATGTGTCATACCATGTCCTACTTTCAGCTAACCCACTGGCACAGTAAAAGTGCAGACTCTGCTGCTTGTCCCTGAGGGTGTTCCAAATGACACCAGCTGATTTACTCTCGAGGCCAAGATCCCTGCTGGCCTTACTGTGATCATGTGCCCAAAGGGGTGGCTTCAGAAAAGTCCTGTGAAGGACTGGATAATTTTCCATCTAGTTCAACAGATCTGCTAAAGCTGACACTTTGGTCTCAGCTTCAAGCTTAGTATTAGTAATACCTAACACTCAATAATGTCAATTACAACCAAAACCTCTTTGGAAGGGGGATCCATGTTCAGTATTTGCCCATGCTAAACTGACCATGGACATACACAAAACCTCATCTATTTTTCTGAAGGAAGAAGATTAGGTAAGCCCTTTGTCCTTGCTTTAGGTCAATCTGCAACTTATTCCTGTTCATGCCCAGAAGTAAAAAACTCAAGAAATCTATCTTAATTTTTCTTTTTTGTCATTGCTGTGCAACCCATCAGGCAGCTGAATTAATTCACAGCTCTTATCCTAGCCTATACTGATCTAGAAATTAACTGCTCCTTTTATTATATTTATTTATTCCCTGAGTGGAAGTTAGCCCTAACTGTGCTTGAGTGAAACCTTTCATAGACCTAACCACCATGCTGCTGTTGTCAGCCCACATCCTAATTCTGTGGGGTTTATCTGACACAGTTAGAAGCTGTCTCATAAATGTATGCCTTTAACCTCAGCCCCAGTTCTGAAGCCAAAAGGTAGTTCAGAGGCTCTTGTCACTGCTCATCAGTTGCTGCAGGACCCTGAGCACACTTATAGTCCTTAAAGCTCTCACCAGCCCACCCTGGGGCCATTGGCCCAGCCCATCACCCTGGCCCAGGATCCCATTTCAGTCCAAGGGGGCTGTCGGGTCCTACACAATGAATTCACAGAAATTCCAGGCTCTAGCTCAGCCAAGGCCATGCCAATGTCTGCCCATGGACCCTATTGTTTGATACCTCAACCCAAAAAGGATTTCCCAGCATGATTTTGATCCTGCCCAGCAACCATGGTGCTTTGTCTGACCCTTCCTACCCCCATCAGACAAGGTCAGAACCCTGACTGTGACTGTGGTCACAAGGGTATTCAGGGTGAAGGAGAGACAAGAATGTTGATTCCATGATTAGAAGGCTTGATTTATTATTTTATGACATATATATTACCTTATGACTATACTAAAAGAAACTGAAGGAGAAAGGTTCCTCAGACAGCTAGCTAATCTAAGAATAGAATAGAATGCATCAACAAAGCAGCTCTCCCAGACTCTGTCCGAGAGAGCCCCGTCCTTGATTGGCCATTAATTATGAACATCTAAGATGGGCCAATCACAGGTGGACCTCTTGCATTCCACAGCAGCAGATAATAATTGTTTACTTTTGTTTCTGAGGCCTCAGCTCCTCAGAAGGGAGAAAAAATCCCAAGAAGGATTTTTAGTAAAAAGATGTCCTGACCAGCAAACTGACTTCCCATGTTAGCCTTGCTCCTGCCTCACTGCCCTGAGTTAGTCTGATCTGGACCCTGGGCTGAATCTGGCTGTCACTGCCTGGCAAAGCCCTTGCTCTGACAGTTCTATCAATTCCCTTGACTCCTGGCTCTGCATCCCTTGGGACAGTTTTTATCCAAGCTCTACCAGTCCAATAAAATTTACCATGATATTTAATTCACTTCATGCTCATTTAATTCCCCTACCTCTGCCCCAGACACTACTGTGTCTCAACAAACCATATCCATGTGTAGAGTCACATTTGTTGTCCCTATGGGTCTCACGTCATTCATCAACACAACCATCTTCTCACTGCTCTCTGAGAATTTTACACCAACTCTGATTCTGGTAATAATTATAATACAGCCTCAAACCAACACAGGTTCTTTGTCCATAGTAGCAGCAGCATTCACTTAAACTCAGACACCTTTCAGAGACCTGTAATAAACCAGGTCTGGTTACTTTAGGCTCAAACTCCAGTCCTAGATCTGGTTGTGTCCCACTTTAAGTGCTTGTGTGAATTAAAAGACAAAATTCTAGGCACACAGTTTCTGAAATATAAATGTTTAACATGTAAAGGAGAGAGATGGGGAGGAAATAATGAGTGTGTTCAGATCAAAACCATAGGAGCATCAGATGCTCTACCAGTCGCTGGAATGTTGACCTTGACAGAGCTATGACAACCCTCACAAGCTGAGCTCTGCACCACAGGGCAGGGAGAGTCATAATGGCTTTGAACTGTATGTTTTCCACTTCTCCCTAATGCAGGCTACAGTTGTGTCAGATGCACATAAATTGCCCAGAATGAAGAATTAGAATAAAAAAGAATATTGCACTGGAGAGGAAAAAAAGGATAATAAGAATTACAAGCATATATTTGCTTTGATAGAGTAAAATAAAAACTAATATTTCATACAAATGTATTATAATTTTTGCCTAATTCCCCAGTCACAGACCATCTAGAAAATGGTCTGGTATTTTCCAACATCTCACAGAGATGCATTACTTTAAAACTTTCGCCATAAACTGGAAAATCCAACATATTTTGATAATAACAGATGGTTATGAAGTGAATATGGAGCTGTATGTCACTCCTGGGGCTTTATGGCTATTCAGAAGTCACTTGAATTATATGCTGATGGTTAATAACATCAGCAGAGCCACTCCAGTTAATTACAGCACTATAGTTACTCCATGCTTCTCTATTATACTTTAAGTTGCAATAAGAAAGGGCAACCATTTAATCTCTCCAAAGACATTGTACTGCCTTTGTTAAAAAGACTGAAAAAGCTTCATAGCTGCAGACAAAATGTAAACCCCAGTATGGAATAAGAGATGCTCTTTAATGTCTCTTGCACAGAGCATCTGAATTGACAGTAATTCCAGCCTGGCCAGATAGCAAACATTGTATTGCTTCTCATTGTGGACTAATAAAATGGAATGTTCCCTCTTGCCTAGAGAAGGGAGGGAGGCAATGGGAGGTGTAATGAGTATGCAGAAAGGATTCTCAGAAAGCTTCGAGCTGTCTCCAGCTTAATTTCACTTTGGTTCCTGATTTCATCTCATTCTCTACATTTTTGTCCCTTTTCATTTCATTTTGAAGGAGAGGAAACACAAAACAAAGCACAATACACAAGAATGCTTTGTGTATGAAATAATTCAGACAAAGTTAAATAAAGCTATTTCACCAAGAAAATCTTAAGGATTTTTAAGAGATCTTTCTGCCAGTAAGGCTGCAAATTATTGCCTTAGATTTTTCATTAAAAATAAAAGGACAAACTCTTCAAAGTGTGCTTCAATTCAGACGAAATAAACTCCATGACTAAAAATGGAATTTATAACCTCCAAAAAGCCAGTTCTTAACATACTTTTCCAGTCCTATTGGCTCAATGCACCCTGTAGACAATGGACCAGCAGGGGTTTTCCTATTGTGTCCCTCGCCCACCTCTACATCCTTTGTTTAGGCTCCAGACTCAGGAGATGGAGAATTACAGAATCACATTATCTGTGGGTCAGGGATAAGGGGAGGGGGGTGTGTGTCTGTGGATTAATCTAGGAAATACTATTGAAACATATATCAGTGGGATTTCTTTTAAGCAGTATTCTGAAATTTGTGCTCTAGCCCAGCATGAGCCAAGCTTCCCCGGGATACAGTGACTCTGTGATGAGGAGCCTGTTCTCACCTGCTTTGCCACTCTTACAGGGTGGCAAAAGCTGCGCTCTCACTCTTGGCTCTCCCTTCATATGCCAAGCTGTGTGCTTGAAGTGTTTTAGTTATTTCAGAACAAATTCTGGGAAATAATGTCATCTTTCCATATAGTAGCACTGGCCTTTTTGCAGCTTGAACATTGTACTTGACTAGGATATGGAATCATTCCTCAGTATATGGCATAAATATTTCAGAGGCCTTGACTGATCATAGGAAAGTTCTACCTAGATGTGCTAATAAAGGCAAGTCTTTCTTGCTTTCAGCACCTTACCAAACTACAGGAGGTATATGTCTGATCCTTTGAAAAGGATAACTTCTGAAAAATGTAAATAATTCACAAATTCCAAAATATCTCCTTCATCTAAATAATATTTTAGAGCATAGCTGTATTTAAAATTGCAAATTAGTGTTACAGATGTCTTCCAATTTATTAAAATGTATATATTGATAAAAATGATGATGAAAAACTTCAGATCATGAAATCTAGCATATGTTGAAGCTGGCATCTTAATTCTAGCTCTAGTACCAGCTGTGGAATCTATGCCTTTGAAGCACTCACAGCTGGGGTTGAACTCCTCTCTGCAGACAAAGAAATACACTGCCTTAAAATACTGGCTTTAAATTTGCTGTAGCTTAGCTGGAACTTGACTTGAAGAGTTGTTTCTCAATGCAGAGAGACATCTCTGTATCTACTTTAGAGGCAGGTGATGCCACATCTTCAGTGTCAGATGTAGTTAAAACCCACTCCCACAGCAAAAGTAAGCCACCAGCTTTAAAACACAGGTTGAAATTCAGTTTATAGCTATGTTACACTTAGACACAAAGACCCTGGCTTAAATCTGAGCTCCTTTCCCATGCAAAATGTCATTTAATCAATTGCAATATTTCTGATGTACCTATAGCCCTCCTATTTGAATTCATATGCCTGCAGCTCAGCAGGATCTTTTTCCAGAACAAGCAGAAAATAAGATCTCTGGGTTCAAGTTCCTTGGTTTAGCACAGCAGGGCATTCTCTGCTGAGCTGCCCCTACCTGTGAGCACTTCAAAGGAGCAGTCACAGCAGGAGCTGTGGCTGACACCAGAGGTGCTGGTTTGATCTAACATGGGAGATTTCACCAGTCTTCAGGCTCGAGGGCAACTTGTTCATTTAAAAAATGTATTTTAAAGTGATATATTGCATGGCTGTTATTAGACCTTGAAGAGAGTAATTGCAGCTGTGTGTTCCTTCCCCCTGGTCAGCTTTGTGAGAAAACGAAGTGAAAAAACAGAAAGGAGGATGAGTGCACTGTTCCAGAAACCCTGCGTTAACCCCATTTCTGTAGTGCACTGCCAGAGCAGAGTATGTGGAAGGGTGAACCACAAAGGTTGTTTGTGCTCTTTGATGTTGTTTATGATGTACAAAGAGAGTTCTGGTTGAGATATTATTTTCATTTGCTGTCTTAATTAAAAATATCAGGGATAATGGGTTATGTCTTTGCTTTTTGTACCAGACGACTGACTGCAGCAAGATTTTGAGAGGTTTTGGGAATATCTTTTTATTTTTCTTATGATAGGAGGGAAAACGTGCATCACTTATTTTGTAATATTTTACTGACTGTAACTCTGATATGATAAATGCTAAGTGACTTTGTACATATGGGATTTTCCCACCAAAGTTATACTGGGCAGGTCCACAGCCATGTGTTTTGCTGCCAGCTGAAGGAGCTACAGTAGTTCATTCAGTGATCAATACATTTCTGTATTTACAGAATGTGTGTCATGGTGTAAATTAGCACATGACCATTGTTTTGGATTTTGTAAGCATCCAAAATTATTGACCCACACTGGGTGAGTCCTGCCACTGATCAGTCATGGAATCATAGAATATCCTATGTTGGAAGGGACCCACAAAGATCACAGTTTAAAAACATGGGTAAGCTAGGATAGAGAGCTGTCTAGTTACATATTTGACATCTATAAAATCTGTAACAAAATATATATAAACCCGTCAGTACCTCAGAAATGGTTCTTAATTTTCTAATTTGTTTCTGCCCCTTCTTGTTTGTAAGTCCAGTGCCCCATGACAGTCTAACTTAAAAACGAAGTGTATTTTTTGTGATGGCTGAGTATTAATGAAGCCTCATTTAGCTGAACCCAAGCACTCCCTTTCCCCATCTGAAGAAGAAAAATATTTGCAAGTGCAGCATAAGTATCATTTTTCAGACAGAATTACCTGATATTGGGTATGGTGCACAAACCTTTTTTTTTTTTTTTTTTTCTGTAAGGAGCTGGTAGCCCTGTTACCTGCCAGAACACAACTTTGTACTAGGTTTTATGTCAGTGCTCCTACACACACACAAATTCAACTTCATGCATAAACCTGCCTCCATATTTTTAATTTAGTTACCAGAGGGACTTCAGTCAAGGTGATTCTGCTAGAGCTACTTTTGAACTGAGAGCCTTTTGTGTTCATGGAGGTAAATCCTCCAAGATTGCTTTCATCAAGCAGTGAGCTGCTGTTGGTATGTTACTCTCCATAGTGAGATGTCTAGTTTAAGCTGAATTAGCTGTTTCTTTACAAGTCATGGTAGCTGTAGGATCCTTCTGCAGTGACATTTGCTTCATGTCAGGGGTGCCTAAAAATAACCATAAGAGAAAATGAAGCAGATGCTGAGCTTTTTTACAGAAAATAAGCCTTTTTCACAAATCCTTATAATTCCAGTTAGGGCAGTAGGCAGAAGCTGCAGGTCCCCTGTTCTCTGTAGAAATGTTGTGAGGTGATGGAATGAAAGAGTGCCATACCTTAAAAGATTTCACTAACCCCACCCTCTTCCCAAACTATGACCTCTTGCTGCTGCCAAAAATAACAACTTCTGAAGTATAGCTTCTGTTGTAGCCTCTGTGACATGCAAAACCTGAGGGTTTTGCAAACCTTTAAGCAGGAAATTACATGGCCTCCTTTATGTTCCCTGTGAATTTGAGCTCTTCCCTGAAGCCAGCAGATGAAAAAAGTGAAATGTGGCTGTTCCCCTGGAAGAAAACTGCAAATTAGCAAAATTCAATACTTGAAGCAAAATTATTTTTCCCAAAACTGCACAGTCCCTACACCAATCACAGGGTGCATTGCTCTATCAAGCCCCATCTAGGAATGCCAGGGACATTAAAGTAAGTACAGGATGTGATAACATCTTTTTTAACATGATGTTAGAAGAATGGGAAAAAGAGCTACAGCATAATATAATAAAAGAATAGGAAAAAAGAGCCACAGCATAATATAATGTGCATATACATATATGATTCTATTGAAAACTGTCTGAATATGCAAGCCTGAAGGATTGTGATCAGTGGCACAAGTTCCAGCTGGAGGCCAGTCACTAGTGGTGTACGCCAGGGGCTGATACCGGGGCCAATACCATTTAATATCTTCATTACTGACCCATGTGACAGAGTGCAGCCTCAGCAAGCTTTCAGGAGATGGAAAACTGGGAAGAGCTGTTGATACAGCACTCAGTTGTACTGTCATTCAAAGGGACCTGGATGGGACGGAGAAATGGCCAGAGAGGAAACTCACAAAGCTCAAAAAGGAAATTCAAACTTCTGTGTATGGGAAGAAACAACTCCATCCATCAATCCGTGCAGAGGCTGGAGCACAGCTTGGCAGAGAAGGACCCAGGGGTCCTGGTGGACACCAAGTTGAGCATGAAGCAGTAAAGAAGGCAAGATGCATCCTCAGTGTTGCCAGCCAGGCTGAGGATGGTGACTCTGCACCAGGGCAGCCTCCCCCTGAGTATGGAATTTGGGGCTAACTGGTAAAAGAAAAAGATGGGCTTGCTGGAGTGGGTCCAGTAAAGAACCATGATGATGATCAAAGAGCCAGAGTATCTTTCATGCAAAGACAGCCTGAGAGAGCTGGTACTGTTCCCTCTGGAAAAGAGATGGCTTGGGGGGATCTTATCTATGTTCATAAATACCTGACAGGAAGGAGTAAAGAGGAAGCCAAGCTTTACTCTGTAGTGTACAGTGACAGAAGAAGAGGCAATGGACACAGACTAAGATACAGGAAATTCTGTTTAAATGCAAGAAAAAAATGTCCTTGTTCTGAGGGTGGTCAAACACTGGCACAGTTTTCTTATAGTCTCTATCCATGAGGATATTTAGAACTCAACTGGACACAACCCTGGACAAGCCATTGTAGCTGATCCTGCTTGAGCAGGGAGGCTGAATGAGGTAGCCTTCAGAGGTACTTCTAAGGTACTTCTGAGGTACTTTCCAACCTCAACCATGCTATGATTTGTTCACTTAAATATAACATCAAATTAAAGCTTTCCAAGTCTCAAAAATACATTTTTGTGTTAGTAATCAGAGGATCTCTTTAAGGAATTAAACAGTGTTTAAAGGAAGGCCTTGTGGGGTGGGCTCTCATCACTCGGGAGCACTGAAGGAAACGTGGAAAAACCCATGGAGAAGAGGCATGTGGAAAGACAGTCAAAGGGTAGAGCATGAGAAATATAAAGGAGAAAGAAGGTAAAGCTTTTAAGTCTGAGACACAGGGATCTAAAACAAAAGACTCATTTGGGGAGTTATTTCCTTTGTCAATTTTAGTAATTGCTCTCAATTACCTGAGACATGTTTTGAAATAAAACACACATTCCCGGCAGCATATGAATTGCTCTGTTCCTTATAACTGAATTGGTTTGCAGCAAAGGGAATATATTTCAGTGCTGAATACTTCCTTTCTGTGAGTGCTGTTGAATCCTGATGCAACACGTACACTCCCAGGCAGCTGGTATGAGTCAGTGTGCTTTAGATGTTTGCTACAGAGGAGAAGAGGGTGGGGATGGCTAAGTGCAGCAAATGGACAGTAATTTTGTGATGCTACCCAGAAGCAAAGCCACCCTTAAATGAAGATGAAGGGATGGCATCCGTGGTACAGTGTTGCAACAGCAGTGTAAGTGGTGAAGGTGAGGTAACCTGAGCAGAAGTTCAGGTACTCATTATGGGTAAAAGACAAGATGCCTCATAGTAGAATAAAATGGGTCACCTGGTCAGACAATTAGATCTCCTTTGGGGAAAATATCTCAAAGCAAACAGAGAAGTTGCTTTCAGTCTTTGCCTCTCATTTCTGTCTTAATATTTTTGCAAGAAGCAGACATAAATTTGGAGAAGTATGCAAGAGAAAAAATAAAAACACATGAAGAAAGTGAAAAGTTATTGAGTCCATCTCCCAGATGAGTTGTTAATTTTGGATACTTATACATGAGAAGTATTTTTAGGGATAAAGTGACACAGTAATAATTTTAAAGTCCACTTATTACCCATGGAAAAAATCCATTGGCTCCAGATTATTAAAAATATATTCTGAAGCTACCCACTAATATATGACTCTGGAACTGCTTTGAAAAACTTTGTGTTCAAAGGCCCCAGCTGAAAAGAAACACAGGGGGAGGCAGTGTTTCACTGTGAAAGACATCCAAGTGGGATATGGAAAGCTTGCAGTCCTTGCTAGGATGTGCTACTGAGTCTCTATATGAGCTTGGGTCTGATCATGCGTTCAATGTATTTTGACTGGCTTCAAAATGAAGCCTCACCTTTTTGCCCTACTAGAGGTCCCTACAAGCTGAGTCTAGAGTCCTACATCTGTTTTTCCCAGGTACTGGAAGATCCTTAGTTGCATGTGTGAAATTTGTTTGTGATTTCCCTTCCTCCCACTCATCCCCTCAATGGGGCTTGCATGGGGCTGATGGCTCTTTAGCCTTCTTAAAAAACCATGAAATGCCCTCCCAGAAAGACAGATGAGGTTTATATCTGTTTAGAGGTTTATACTCAGTTTATGTAGAGGCAGGTGTAGTGGAATTAAAGTCACCCTTCAGAAATCATCCTGGAGGATTTGAGAAGCAGGACATAAAGTAGGACATGGCAGTTTCAGAAAGGACAAAAGTAGAAGGCGGTAACAGATTATAAGATGTGAAAAGACTGTGACTGATGCCATGTAACCCTTAACATGAGTGAAGCATAAAATTAACATCAATAATCAATACTTGAATGCAATAACAACTGTAAAATAAGTATTGAGTGGCAAAGAGAGGTTGGCAAACATTCAGGTACAGTACTTACTTCTTCATGAGTCTTGAGTCAGGGAAATTCACATTTTCAAAAGAGTCTGTGATGAAAAAATAGACATACTGTTTATTTAGAGACTTAAAAATCTAGATGTATTTGTTTTCAGTACTTTTGCAGCTTTTTTTTTTAGAAGAATTTTTGCTAAACTAGAAATAGGCTTACCTTGAATGATCCTCTCTTCTAAGGAGAAAATGTTTCAATTTTGGCAGGTGTTAATCTACAGGTGTTTGAAGATATGATGATGACTGTAATCATCATCACTTTTTTTTAAAAGTGGCCTTAATATCTCCATTTGTACATGAACAAATTTTCATTTATTGCACACATTGTTCTACCATTACTGTCTGTGCAGTCAGTAATTAAATTTGTATATACAGATCTGCATTTATATTGGAATTTGTAAAATTTAAATTTTAAAAACCAAGCATAAATTTGGAAAAGTATCTCTGAAAACCAAATCTAAACACTATGGGTCTGTGAAACTCCTTGGACACAAAAGAGGGAATTACAATACTTATGTATATACACAAACAAACACACACACACACAGAGTTTTCAAAAGTTTGATGGTACCATTTTGTTGAAGAAATCTAGAATTCTAAAAGCTGTTTCATAGATGTCAGCTCTTGTATTGCCAAGACTTTTAAGCTGATGGCTACATCAATTTTCCAATTGTCTGCTTGTCTCTGCCTGATATTTCCTAATAGATGCCTCAGTAGTCACATAATTTAGACATAAAAATGGAATTTATAACTTTTCCGTTTACTCTGTCTCTATCACTGTCCACTGCCATTACTTTCTCTCAGCTTAATAACTGCAGTGAGAGTAAAAAATAGTCTTATTGTCTGCTTTCCTAATGTGCAGCAACTTGTCAAATGCCAGGGACTTGGAACTGTATGCATTATCAACTGTTTCTGAGCTTGCTATTATTCTCACCCTATTTTAGACAGTTATTAGGCAGTTAGACAGCTCTCAGTTTAGATAGTTATTAAGGAAACTATTTGCATTGGTTTTTAAATTGGCCATACATTAGCAGAAAAAAATTCTTAAGCTATTTACCCATGAGTGTGCGCATTCAGTTTATTTTAAAATGCTTTAACCCAGTTTTAGCTGTTGCTGGATCATATTGGTACTGAACCAAACTGTTTTATTTTTCTACAGTTAATTTTCTCCTGCTGTTTTTCTGTATGGATTGTATTTATTCTGTGGTCTTGGTATTCTTGGTAGATTTCCAGAGCAGGTTGTTCTTTCTCTGAACTCGCAATAATGGGTTTGTGATAGTGGAAATTGCGAATGATGACATGTGAATTACAGTGTTGGTAAAGCAGATGGATATCTGAGAAAAAGAATTCATTAATTCCATTTTAAAATTAAGAAAGGATTAAGTTTTTGGAAAATGTGCAAGAAACAGCAATTTTCCCTAAAAATCTTCTTTTTAAAAAGTTCACCAAAGAGTGTTGCCACCTGCTACAAGAATGAAAGCTATTTTTCCTGCCTTAAATTTTGAACATTATGCTTCAAACATCTGAAAAGTCCTTCATATTCTGAAAAAACCTACCTGAAAATTTGTTATCAAATGTGTGATTGCTTGTGAAGCAGTTTAGCCAACATTTTCTTTGTGTCTTTGCACTTGTTGAACCTATTTCAAAGTATTCAAAGATGGCATGAGCCAAACTGTGAAATACTAATAACTCACAGTATTGTAAATGAGTGTGTTTTAATGAATTTAATAATTACATAATTATTCAATAATCCCTTTTTTTGGAAAATTTATAGGCATTTTGTTGTAAACTGGATCTTAAAATACAAGGTCTAAGTTAAAGGGGGAACAGCAGAGAAAACTCACATGAAAATACCCATATTTTTCTAAAGCTTGCTTTGACATTATTAAAAGACTGAAGTTGTCATTAGGGGGGATGGAAAATGTAGTAGGGAGAAAACTTTGAATAGCTTGGCAGATTCAACTGAGAACCCTACTTAGCTGAATCACAGAAATAACTCCTTATTTCTTATAACTTAATCGAGCTGGAAATCAGAGTGCAGAAGTAACACCATACTAAGTTTCTCTACACAGGTGTTGTGATAAGTGACTTTTCTGGCAGTTTACACCTACTGAATTTGGATGTCTGCCTTTACTGTGGGTGTGGGGGCCTTTGGAAATAAAATCCTTGGAATAAATACGACTAGTAAAATTACCAACCATGCCTGCTATTGATTAAGAAAAGGTTTTGCAACCGTTTAAACTAGCAAGCTTGGCCCAGGTGTAAATGTAGGCGTTCCATGGATGAAAGGAGAAGTGACAACAAATCGTAATTGTATGTCTGCTCTTCATTAGCAACATAAAGTCTTTTGCAGACAAGAGAAATGCTGAGACTTCATGATGAGCTTTGCACTGCCATTCTCCCACTGCCCATCAAACACAGGAGCACAAGGACATGCAGCACATTGTGCAGGAGGCAAGGAGATTGGCTGTTTCTTTTGGCTAAAACCCTGTGGTACGGAGGCCCCTTGCCAAGCAAACTGAAGCAGGGCACATGCCAGTCATGCCCTTGTCCTTAAAGGACCATCTTAGTCAAAATAACAAAAAAAATCCAGTCTCCCATGAACTAGGCTCAGAAGGAGTGCTTCTATGCAACTTAAAAAGAAGCAAGAAAAATAAAAGGCCCCAAGCCACCAAGAGTTTGTAAAAAGCGGAACTGAGGGTAATGAGAAAATGAGAATTAGTTTTTATGTGCTGTCTGAAAAATTGACTAGTCAACATATGAAACACAGTTAAAAATTCAGCCAAGCACTACTTGCCAAGAACAATAAAAAATAATCAAAACCTTTCAATTATACTTACTTAAATGAAATTTCAAAATGAAAGTCAGGGAAAAGTGAAGATGTGTAGCTTTGCTTTTGGTTTAGCTCTGTTGCACAAAAGGCAGCAGATTTCCTGGGGCTTTTACTTTCAGAAGAGGGATGTGCAGTGCAAACAAATTCAGGGCCCTGCAGGAAATTTCATGAGTTGTTTGTCCAAACATCAGACTGGAGCAAATCAGAGGAACCTGCATTATCCTTGGGGTGATCCAGTATATTAAAAAGCTGAGCATTTAAAAATGTTTCATTTTATAACTGAGAAGTCCTCTGTCTGTTCGTTTGGATAGTTAGTGCAAGTTTGTTCTATCAATATCTTGCTAGACAGTAGATCCTTGTTAGTGCTTTAAGGTTTTTTGCCACTGTTGTTTGACTAAGAAAAAAATATACAGGCTCTTTGGGACATTTATACTTTCTTTAAAAACTCCAAACAAACCCAAACCCAACAGGAAAAAACCAAAACCAAACCTACATGGAGTTGATGCAGAAAAAAGAAAACATGTTTTCTTACAATCAAATGGGAGTTATAAACAAGTAACTTGCTTCTGAAACTGAAAATGGGATATAGCCTTTTAAATCTTTTAGACACCTTTGAAAACTGGATTTGAAAATCCTACTGACAGTATAGTCAGACTCCTTGTCAAGTACTTCTGAAGGAAGAACTGAAGAATTTGGTTTTCACTTCTGCATATCATTAACTCAGTCTATAAATAGCTAAAAATGTCCTCCAGGGCCCAGATCTTCATGCTGAGACTGACACTATGGAGGCATCGTGTAAACTTTTCACTGGGCACTCTTGCTAGTTTGCCCACCTCTATTCGCACATTAAATATTAATGGAAAGGGGTAGAAGTTGCCACAGACACTACCACATTTCTGGTCCAGAAAATCAGTTTTGAGACTGCAGTTAAGGTGTGGGAATTCTGGGGAAGCTTAATTTTTATGCTGCTCAATCTCATTTTGAAGCACTTTGTAGCACCAGGCCAATTGTATTTGGTACAATAGGAAACAGTGATAGAAACTGAAAGTAATTTCACCAGCAAGTGAAAAGCAGTTGTCAAAAGGCATTGTCAAAAATTTTTTCAAAGGCTGTCTTTACAGCAACAACAAACAGTTACATGCAGGAGGAAGTACTTATTTATCTGATTTAAATGAACATACTCTGGCTTCACTAATTTGTTTCTGGCAATAATTAACATGTTGCTCAATTAATTTTAATAGCACATTAATTTGATTCCTGATCTTGCCAGAAATGCAACCAGAAGCTTCACAGTAACAAAATATATCTCTAATAGAAGCTGCCAAAGCTCTCTGTTAAGACAGTTATTAAGGAAACTATTTGCATTGGTTTATTAAGTGCAACTTTGTAATGCAGTTCTAATATCTAACTTTCACCCAGAAACAGAAATTACTAATTCAGAAAAAACATGCAGTGGAATTAGGCAAAAAAAAAAAAATGCAGTTGCTTTATAGGGGCTCTACAGATTTTCTTAATTGAGAAGAAAACTGTTAAACAAGGCAGGCTCAAGACAAAAGCCACTACCAAAGGTGTCAGGCTATTTCTAGAACCCTCATCCCATGAAATTCACAGGTTTCAAGATATAGTAGGCATCTTCTGGAGCAAAACCAGACTATGGAACACAAGCTAATCCCTCAGATAAAACTCTTCAGCAGAAACCTTTTAAAAGCAGAAGAGCATAGGAAGAATCAAAGGCAACTCACAGAGCTCTTCCTTCACGGAGTGTGGGTTTAGAGCTAGCACAATGCCCAGGTGGTTTCCCCTGTAAAATAAATTTTTGCAGCTTTGCTAAATGCTCCACAAAGCTGTCTGAAGATCAGAGGCACTGGTAAGTTGAAATGGTGCAAGTGGACAAATATTCTGTGGGGTTCTGTTGGGTTTCCTGTGGACGGCCACAACAGCCCTGGCACCAATCAGCTCTGTGAGATATTCATCCTTTCCTCTCTAAGAATCTACCTCAAAGTGAGCTAAGACAGACAACATGCTCTCTCATTCTCATCTGCCTTAACCCATATTCAGCAGCTCTGTCTGGGTGGCAATAGCTATTTCAAATGTTAACACATGGAAAAAAATTTTGCTTCAACAGGCAGCTGCTTCATTTTAATAGGGAAAAAATATATCTCCTGATTTTAAATTTTCTCAAATTCTAAAGCTTTTAAAAGAGCTTACATATTATTTCAAAGTATGTTTGACTATTTCCATTATCTATTCCTTAAAACTAAATTAATATTTTGGGAACAATGTCCTTATTCTTACATCGTGGTTTCAAGGGATTTCAGTACATCTTTGTGCCTATGTATAGGACTACTTTGGAGAACATGAAGAATGTTTTTTGCTTGTAATTTAAAACATTAGACCTATATATAAATAGAAAATTTGCAAGAGGTTTCTAAAGACATACTTGATTAAATATTTTTTCCTACTAAAAATAACATTTTGTAAAAAATGTCAGTGTTGCTGTGGGAAAAAAATGTATATCCTGAAAACATCAGTCCATAGTATACAGAAATGGTGTCCCAACACAAGAGCATTGGCAGCATTTTAGAGAGCCCAGAAACTAGAATGCATGGGGCACTAACTGTATAGCTTCAATAAATCTCATTGATAGAATTTATGAAACAAATACCTCTGTTGTAAGCTTACTCTTCTTTAAATAGCTTTTATGCCAGCTTATTGTGTTTCTCAGGAAAAAAAAAGTGTATTTTATCTGAAAATATGCTTTCCATTCAAGAAATCAGTCAAAAATAGAATAGGTATTTCCAATTCTCAATCAAATCAGCCTATGACCCACAAACCAACTGATACATTTTCTGTGTTTGCAAAGCATACTGTATTTTTATTTGAGATTTTTAAGGCAAACATTTTAAGCCATAACATTGAGTGCTCTGTGCATAAATAAAATATTGTAATTAAAATATTTCATTGAACCAACATTATGATGAATGAACACATTAATAATTATTGTCTGTAAAACTTCAGAGTGCCAGTTTAGCATAAACTGGAGTCAACATGAGTCCTATTCTTCTTATTAATTGTTGCTTCAGAGAATGAAGATGCACACTATGGCTTCCTTTGTGAAACACCACTGAGCATTCAATTTCTTCTTTCTTTTATTGCTGTGCTATGGGAAGTCCTTACCATCCTGCTGAGGAGGAGTAAGTACAGGAATTCTTAGGTAGACTTTTGATAGAGTGATGATACCAGTAGTGCCTGTTCAGGATGGACCTTTGTGGTGTATATTGCAGAAATGCCTCCACATCTGCTTGGTTTGTGTTCAGGTCAGGTTTGTGTTTTTGTCTGGTTTTTGGCTGAAGCAGTAATAACGTGACTTTTGGTTTTGTTCCAGAAGTCTGTTCTTGCTCATGTTTTGCAGAACAGAAAGTTCTGGAGCTATGAGGCAGTTTCTGAGGGACAGTGTTTTTGTGCTATGCTTATGACTCTGTGACTGTGGTATTCTTTTGCTGAGACTGATTTGCTTTAATTGTTGATAAAAATTTCAGTTTATCTACATTTACTTGCAGACTACATTAACACTGGAACCGAGTAATAGTTCAACTGAAGAAAAAATGGGGGGGAAATACCCAGCCATTTTGAGACAGTTTGCTTTGAAATTTTTGATATTAAACATTTGTTAGACTAAGTTCAGAAAGTTCACAAAGGTACCACTTATAAAATAACTTTTTGACTACAAGTGAACAAACGCTCCTGAATGACTTTTCATGCAAAATGTTTGTGACAAATATGTGTCTTTTTTTATGGCTGAACAGTAAGGTAATGCTGTGGAGTGGCCAGTCTCACAATTTCTTTGTGTAACCATCATTCCAGCAACAGACATCAACAAAAGCTAAAATGCACAAGAACTGACCTCTTGCTTCAATGAGAGGAATTTGAAGAATCTTACTTCCCTAGAAAATTTTTCAGTGTTTGGAAATGGTTAGCTTTTAAAGTCCCTCAAAGTCTCTTTTCTTCAGAAAATGTTGTTTTAGCTTTATAATTAACATCAGTAGTACTTTGCCTAGTAAATGGTACATTGCTGCTTTAATACCCAAGCTGTTCACTGTGGGAAAATGTCTCATTTACAGTGGAGGGACTCAAGGGCTGCGTCTTTGTGTCTCTGAAAGTGCAGCATCCCAGGACAGATGTAAACCCAGCATGGTTCCCCTCCTGCCAGCTCTCCATCTGCATGGCTGCCTTGGTGGAGCTGCAGGCTGCCTGGGGACGGGCTCGGTGCACGCTGGGCAGCCTTGGACCTGCAAGTTCCCCTGTGCTGGAAAGGAGGCTTCCTGTGCCTGGTAAAGCCACTCTTGCCGCCCTCCCATACTGAAGAGCTGAGGCTTGACAGGGCCAATAGAAGTGCCCTTTCATGAATTAAAAAGGCAAAGATCATTTTTCTCTATGAGGCAGACAGAAGAATGGGTTGTGCTTTGCCTTTTCTGGTTGGGAGAATATTGACTTTTCTGTGTTGCAGGACATTCTCTTTTCTATTTATCCCCTTTTACTCTTGGATGAAGAATTAAATGTCCTACATTCACATCTCCAATTTAGTTCATTTAATTTCTGCATCTTCTGTTTTCCTGTTTAATCAATTATCTTGTAAGTCATGACAGCATGGGAATATCCCTCACATTCTTAAATACTACAGGCAGCCACCAGCACAGGATGAAATGACAGAATCACCAAACTTGTTTTCTAACATGCAATTATAATGGGAAGGCAAACAGAAAAAGACAGCTTTTACAACAAAATTTGGATGGTGAATAAACTCAGCTTTGAGATAAATGGAATGAAAACTTCTTTTTCCAATTTCAGTGAAAGGTTATAAAAATATTTAAAAGTATGAGTGCTTAGCAGGAACCTCCTCTCTTACCTGGGTTCATCCAAATTCTATGCTAAGGAAAGGAATTAGTAAATGGCAGGGCGAGACCTATGACTTATACACTGTTTATGCTTTGCCCCTACAGATGACATGCTGTCTGACAGACATTGTCCTTGTGTTTTGGTCAGTAAAAAAACCCAAAACATTTGCCCATCCAATTTTTTTCAGAGTTATGTTTTGATTATGGATAGTTTTATGGGTAAATCCATAATGGAATTTCTAGTATGTGTGGAACATATATATTCTGCATCTCTTCCCTGAAGCAATAATAAGGTGCTTGTAGCATTACAGAACTGTAATTAAACCTTTCTAGGAAGGTTATTTTTCAATCACTTATAGACAGGTCTCACCGTACTCTTGCTCATAATACTGCTTTGAAAAGCAAAGTTTGCCCCTCTATTTACAAGGCATTTTGCTGACTTCTCAATTTTGTTTTTATACATTCCTCAGTGTCACTTGCAAGGCCAGAACCTCCTGTATGAAATGCTAATATAAATAAGGCTGGTGTATCCAATGGGGAAGCTCTATGTGCAATATCCCTCTGCAATTTTTTGAATGGAGATCATGTCCATACCCAAAATATGTATGTGCTATCAAGGTCACAGACTCTACAGCAGTAGATCAACTCTGTCAATATAAACGAAGTTAGAGCATATCTTTTTAATCCAAATGTATTCTTCTTCAAAGCTAAATTAAAAGACCATAATTTCAGGGAAGCCTTTTGGGAGCCTTTGCTTAACTGATCAGGTGAGGTTGCAGTACAGTATTATTTTTCTTGACCAGAATAAATTTTGCTATTTTTACACCAGGACAGTATACTTTGATCAAATTTATTAATATTTTTTGTTTCCTTTCCATTGAAGTTATCCCCTTTTACTCCAAGTTGATTAGAAATGTGATATTTGCATATAGCAAAAAATGTCTGTCGGTGAGGTACAAAAAATTACTGAAAAAATTATAAAGGTTTTGACTGGTAACAAATCAAGTTTTCATTGCTGATTATGCTCATTTGCGTGGGCTTTGTTTAATTTTGTTTTCTTTTTCCAGAGACACAAGCTTTGAAATCTGCATACTGTGCTGTCAAGAAGTGTGACTTAAATCAGATGGAAGTTTTAGCACTGTTTAAGAAATAAAAACCTATCAGGCCTGCTGAACAATGAAAATAATATCTCTTAATATTTTATTCCAATTCAGCTTCCTATAGAATATACTAATTAAAACCAGCAAAAATCATTATGAGCTTAGCTACTTTCAACTTAGGTAGCTTTTTGTACTGAGCCTGTGGGTTTAAATAGCAGAGTTATCAAATATGGTAAAAACTGCTGACATCAATGCATTTGTGGAATCAGAATGTTCAGTTTAGTTTGTGTAAATTGCAAGAATATCTCTCTAATAAAGTTTGAAGTTGTGGAAAAGGTCAATGGTACATTTCAATTAAACCCAAAGATACCTTTGTGAAATATTTCTAAATTCCCCAACAACATGAACATGCTTTTGGAGCAGAATGCACCCTATTACAGGCGTGCCTGGTGTTTAATATGGGATTGTCATAAGGATCCACAAAACACTCCTGATTCCTCTGCTTCAAAAAATACTCAAACCCTACTTTATTTCTGCCTCTTCCAATTCAGCTGGTATGGTGAGATAACATTTAGTGTTATTGTGTCTAATTGGTACATGAAGGAGCAACTGAGTTGTTGGGGCAGCTGCTTTCCTGTATCTTTTCTTTCTGCTGAGTTCCAGAGTCATGATCACACTGCCCAGGCTTAACATGTCATATTATGCCTTTTCAATTTTCATAAAATAGACTCAACATGGACTCCAAATTCCCAAATTCTAGAGATGAGAAGCATGATTTTTTTTTGCTTGTGCCAGCTCTGAAATGTTGCATGTGGAGGGGTTTCAAACAGTTAAAATTAGCCACCTGCATGCTGTGTGCCTCAGTATAAAGTACTGAAGATATAAATACAATATTTCACCAAGGTAGCACTGATTTAACACTGTCCACCATGGATGCCCAGCTCTCCTCCTGCATTAACCTGTGCAGTGCAGAGGACCACACTGATCCCAAGGTGACTTTCTGCCACCCTGAGGAGCACTGGGCTTCTGATGTGGCATGCAGCTGCAAAAAGGGTCAAGTGGGACTTGCTGCCTGTCCCAAAGCCACTGTCCATCCTGGTACAACAGACCCTCAGCCAGTGTTAGCTCAAGGCTCAGCAGGAAGCACAAGTCAGGAGCCAAGACAAGCCAAGATGCTGTGGGCAAGACCATCACTTTTCCTGGTGAGCTGTCAGGCTCCTTGGGCTGAGCTGTCTAGCTGAGAACCCCTTATCTCTCACTGGATTCCTGTACACATCCCCATATATTCAGCTGCTTTCTGCTGGAACTGGCACTTAGCTGGTATTCTGCTCAGAAAGAAAAATCAATGGCTGACTGGCTGAGACTGATTTCTGGGCACTGCTTTCCTTTTGCGTGACTACCCCTTAATTTTAGAATGTTTTCTTAAAAAAATTAACATAACTCACGCTTGTGTCTGACCCAAGGCTGAGTACTTCAAAATTTTACTTTGAATTGAACAAGTTCAAATGTGAGTTGGCCAATTTTAGAAATAGAGAATTTAGAAAAAACTCACACTGAGCTGAAAAATTTGAAGACCACTGCAAAGTATCTATCTTTTTTGTAAGGTACTCTTTTTAAAATTTAATCTTTTTGTGGTTGGCCATATTTCCTGTAACAGTTTACTAGAGCTAAGCTTTCTGCTTGTTAAAAAAATAAAAATAAATTAATTGTAGAGCTTAGCAAATAGATTCTCATTTACATAAAAAGTAGTAGAATACATCACTGGATGGTGGTTCATGAAGGATATTAAAGATATATGGTAAACTACATCTAACTGTGTGTTTTAATCTCTGAAAGATTATATAAATATTCAACTTTAGAAGAGCTTTCTGGAAGTTGCTCTGTCTGTATTCATAATTAAGATACGCTGTAATTTTTGTGTGGGCAAATTTATTCAGATTCTCTTTTCCCCAATTTAATTTCTTGTTTAAATTAAAAAAAAAAATTAAGATGCCTTGCTAGGTACATTCAGTAAGTGGGATTTGCTCAAAAATAGTTCATTCTTTCTTGGCTGTTAACATTTTTTTGTGTCATGTTGTTGGAAACTTGCTTTGAGAGTGAGTATTTACTTGACAGATTTCCTATGGCATGATTGCTGTGGTATCTGAGCACTGGACAAGCATTATCTAATAAATCCTCACAGCACCCTTGGGAGGTGAAGGCATGCTATTATCCAAATTTGACTGATGAGGGATTCAGGCAAAAACTTCCATTAATTTTGGGAGTCCACTCAGTACAAGTCACATCTCCCTGTTCCTAGTCCCTTTGCTGAGGAGCTGGGACTTAGGACATTGAAGGACCCTGGAGTACTCTGCAAGGTGTTTTTAGAGTCATAGCTGGCAAGATTCTAGAAATCACTCAGAAATCTTGCAGCTCTGGTCATCTATAGATCTGAGAGACTACTTAGTTTGCAGAAATCTTTGAAATACAGCTACTTTTTTCCAGTAGAAAAAGTATCTATCTATCTATCTATCTATCTATCTATCTATCTATCTATCTATCTATCTACACCATTTTTCTGTCACAGACTTTCTTTAAACTTTGAGTGCTGGAATACTAGATTTCTACATGAAACCATGAAAATTATTCTCACATGGTTAAAAAGTGTTTAAAGGTGTACATGGTCAAAGTATTATAATAATCCTTAGTATCCACCTGAGAAATAACTGAGTCATTTGGGCCAAGGCAGGAATCATTAAAATATTTTTCTTGGTTTTCTCTGAGTTTCTAAGTACAGTAGGAATATAAAAATTTTAAGAAATAGATTAGTAATAGCACATACAGAAATCTGATCATATTTTAGTAGCACCAGGAAAAGAAAAATTCTGTTAGTAAAATTGCTCTATTTAAGCAATTAATCATATTTGCATATATATAATGTAGATATTGTGTATCACCTTTTGCTTACGCTGACTGGCCAAATGTTATATGCAATATTTGATTTTTTTACATTATTTTAATTAATTAAATTTAATTTAATTTAATTAATCAGGTCAAACACTAGTAGTCCATGAGAACTTGTTTGATATTTATATTACAGCTTATCAGGCATAATGCATAAGATCAAGGACTTTGGTAATTGGAAAATAAATGCTTACTACATGTAACAATGAATTGATTTTTCTGCAGAGAAAAGGACATGGAGAAAGCAGAATTACTCTTCTTAAGTTATAAAATTGTGGAAAATGATTGTTTCTGCCATCCTCACTGGAGAGGAAATGTATCTCCCTATATTAACTTACATTATTAACTAATTAATTAACTTATAAAATATACTATTTGGGAGGCCCAGAGGGTGATACTTCTCTATGTCTTACCCTTCCCCATAGCTAAGCTCTGCTGCTTTTGGAGGGTGAGAACCTTTGCCCCACTCTGAACCAAAAAATGTGTCATTGCAAAACACCAATTTTCAATACTTTACAAGCATTTTCAAAAATCCAAAAGCATGAAATTTTTAATCCTTATCTTAATGCAGAGCTACAGAGCTCATGGGGCATGTGCATGCAGGTCCTGGTTTCCCTGGGGCTCAGAAATAAAAGACATGCCTGATACTAATCCAATTCAAGGAGTTCAAACCCAGGAAGATTCTCCAGTCTTATTCTTCCTTTCAAACCATGATCACAAGCCAAAAAATATCTTCCAAAAGATAAGGTAATTCTGTTCTGGAGAAATGTATCTAATCTCACTTTACAGGTTCAAGGTGTTAGTAAAGCTAAGTTGATGAACTATTTAATCGGTGTAATTTCTCTGAAATGTCATCTTTTGTGAAATTTCAAGTACTTTGAAGATCAGTTGCCTAATTTCCATTTCTAGTCATTGGATCTTGTTATGTCATTGTCAGCAAGGTTCAAAGGCCTCCCACTATTTCATGTATTCATGATCAAGCACTTATTTTATAAGTTGAGCTCTTTAAGACTCATATAATAGGGTTTATTTTTCTTATACTTTCGTTCATTATTTTGGCCCTCCTTTGAACTGCCTTTGCATTTTCACATCTTTCATCTGTGGACAACAGAGAAGATACAACATTGCTTGCACTGCTCTTACTAACACTGGATGTGGTCCATAGCTGTTCATGGACAGATCCTCTAATTAGCCTGTCATAGTTGGCAGAGTCTATTGTGAACTGTTAGTGCTACATACAATCATTTCCATGTTAACTTTTCTATTATGTTCCCATAATATGCAGAGGAAATACCCCTTGAGGGCTCTAGTTCTCTACAATGTTCTCATTATTTTGCAAGCAAATCTATAGGTGAACTTTGCATATTTATTATTTCTCTGCATTTGCATTTTATATTTAATATATTTACATGCATCTGTAAATTATTTTAATCTCCAATATATAATTTTGCCCTGCATACTACAGAAAAGATCACTTTTCTATCATGGGAGTGCAAATGCTAAAAACACCATGATATTAAATGAGAGCAAAAGCTTTTAGCAAACCAAATGAGAACTAGAGTAAATCAGAATAGGAAGTGTGTCAGTGTCTCTTTATGCTGAGGTGTCATGTGTGGTTTTGGCTTTTTCTTTTGTTATTCATATATATCTTTTATACATTTAGTCCTTCAAGGCACTTGTGGGCAGTTACTAAAGCAGTTTTCATCTTGGCACATGCTCCTCATTGTATACACAGCCCATCCTACTGGCTGGGTGTAACTCATTAGTATCCTCCACCAAAAGGCAACCCTTCACAAAAACCAGCAATTTCTGAACCTCATGAGGTGACTGAGGAGACAAACACATTGAAAATGTTTTCTAGGACTTTGATGCTTTCAATTGAATGATTGTGTCAAATAATTGTGTTTATGAATGCATGTCAGGAGCACACACCAATGAGCAGTACTGTACTTTACCAGTACATATATAACTTAAATGCAGCAGTACATGTATAACTTAAATGCAGATGGCTGCTTCAAGTGGCATATAGAACGATTCCTAAAAGTATAGAAATAGGGTTAGGAAAGAGCAGATTTTTTAAGAGAGGTGGTTGCATGAAGATTTCTCTGAAATAGTCTGCAGGGTGAGAACTGACTTAGAGCAATGAACAGTGTTGTTGGAGGAAGGCTGATCACAAGCTGCCCTCCAGTAAATACTTTGCTCCACTACTGCTGTGTTTATGCAAGGGACTGATTTGGATAATACCAATTGTTTTTCAGTATATTTTTTCCAAACAATGGTTCTGGGCGCTCAAATAATCATTTTTATGAGTGGCTGGAATTTTAAAAATAACAGATACATCTGTTTCACATAACGTAATATATTTTGTTGGGATTCTCAACTGGAACTTAGTTCAAAGCATAGTCACCAAAAAAGAAAGCTCCTTAGCTGTGTGCCACAATAAGACATAATGGTGTTAAGTACTGTAAGAAAAACAACATCTTACAGCCAAATAGACTGTGATTCTCAATTTCTTGGAAGTTATTGCTTGTGATGATTAATTTCTGGTGTGACTGTGTTTTCTGTTATGAAAAGAAGCATAGCAAAGCCTCACAATTCTAATTCATTTTTACACCTTACATCTTCTGTCTTCAAAAATCTGTTTCTGCAACTTCCTAAAAGATCACTAAGGATATATTATATAGGGAAAATAAAATAAGAAGTAATGTTTATCATGTCTTCAAGAGAAATACTTTTGTTGAGATTCAGATAAGCTTTTGTTTTTAAAAAGTGTTATTCATATTTGTCTAGAACTTTCTTCTCATTCTGGTTTATAGGGACTATGCCAACTGAGATTTGGCTTGTATGCTGCATATAAACAAACTTTTATATAATTGCAACTGGCAGAAATATTTGTCACATTTTATTCTGATTTTATATATTTGATTCCAAACATTCTGTTATGATGATTGAAATGCCATCATTGCACTCACTCCTGCCAGTTCTCATGGATGACTTTTGTAACATATTTTATTTGTCTCTAACAGGCCACAGCCCCTAGATCACATGGTTATGAGAGATTCAGCTTTCCTTTACATGGGAATTGTGTTTCTAACCCTCAGAGGAAAAGCTTGAATATATAAAGCCTATACTTTAAAAAAATATTGAAACGTTCCTGGAATAAACAACAAGAGTGTTTTTTTACACCCCATCCAAAATACTTCTAAGTGCTTCTGCTCTTGAATGGCCTTTTTTAGCAATGTTGCTTTGAATGTCCAGATTTGAAGACCAGTGGGGTTGTCTGCAGAGGTTCTGACCCCTCCTGCATCCTCCCTTCTGGGGCTTTGTGGTGGACAAGAAAATGAGAGGTGGCCTGAGGGCTTGAGTGTAGAGCTGAAGCTGAGGTTGGAGTGGGTTTACTCTCAGTATTTTTTAAATAGAACGGCAGGGATAAGCAGAAATAAAGGTTTGGAGAGAGAAAACGAGGATGAAGGATGGATCTAGGTAGAGCTGGAATCTGAAAACCTGAAAAGATTAGTTTAAAACTATTCAGTTTTACCCCTACTAAAATTAGCCAGCCTTGACATTGTGTTGCTTTTGCTTTGAATCAGGCTGCATTTACAGGCACCTCTACATTATTCAAATGCAACCTATTTTGCAGTGTTTTCAAATAACTGTTCCTAAGGAATTGTCAGAAAATAATGAGGATCTTTGAGCCAGCCTTATAGTCATGCATTCCTGTGGCTGAGGAGCTTCTGTGTTAGAATGAATAATTTCTTGTTGGCAACCTGACTTAAGGGGGACAACTAATTGAAAATGTGGTAGAGAACAAATTCAAAGATCTGTAGATTAAAAGAAGCTAATACTTTAAATAACATGATATGCCTTCACCCAAAAAGCTGCCAAATGGCTCAAGTTTATATGAAATGAATGGTAAGGACAGAAGCAAACTATATGGATGTACTTTCCCCACTCAGGAGAGACAGAAGTATCTGGAAAGATTATACAGAAACAAACATTTTCAACTTAGTTTTACATGAGTGGGATTCATAATGAGCAAGAATTACTTGCACACTCAGTCTACTTGAATATTACAGGGAAAATTAACTTTTTAATAAATATTTTTCTAAAATAGATCCAGAGCCTTGGAGTTTGTGGCTGTGGTCTCATATCACTCTTAACACAAACACTTCTTTTTGTTTGCATGAAATGTCACCATGACTGAAAAGTTTTAGGCACATTATATTATCCTACAAGCTGTGGGCTATTTGATAACAATATTTTTCCTGATAGCTGCTTATTCAGCAGGAAATTTAAGTTCCTGTTTAACTACTAATGTGAAGCAGATAACTAGTTGCTTGTTAAACAGGAAGACAGAGGGGAAACTGGGCATAAAAGTGTCTGTTAGGAGAGGTCCATTTGTATTCGTTGTTTGGAAGAAAAATCTGGAAGGATTTTTTACAACAGATTACATGGTTATGGCTAAAAGATTAAGAAAAAAATTCTCACTTTTCTATAGAAAACAGAATATTGTTACTTTATCATTCTGGAGAATCCTCAGTTTCACTGTGAATTTTTTATCACAATTCCCCCAAGATTAACTTTTCATAACTTTTCTCCATCATTGACAGTTCTTTGCCAAAATATGGCCCAAGGTGGATGTGAGTGTGTTTGTGTTGCCATTATTATCTTCTTGCTTTTTGAGTGATAGAGTCTGGTTTTCTTCAGAAATTCAAAAGAAGAGAATTACAATGCTCAGCTTCTTCTTTCTCATTAAATTATTTCCCAAAAAAGGTCCCTATGTAAATTTTGTTGCTGGTTAGTGGGGAGCAAAAATGCTGTCTAGAATCTTACCTGAAAATAAGAAATTGAAATGCAGAGTGCAAGGAGAAGGTAAACAAAATGCATATTTGATGAAAATAAAGAGGAACAGCTTATATAACAAAGTCTGGGAGGATATTCTCCATACTAGGGGTGAAAGTAATAGGGAGAGAAGAGATATTTAAACTAAATAAAATTGTCACAGGAACAAGTGTGTATGAGAACATGCAGTTGACTAAATTTAGTCAAATGTTAAAGTTAGAAGGTTATATAAAGTTTAAAGTTAGAAGGTTATATAAATCAATGAAAAGAATTTGTGTAACAGTTTCAAAGAAGAAAGCAGCTGGAGGGAGAAGCTGTCATCTTTTAAATTGGGAGAAAAAAAATCCTGTTTCACAAGAAGCAGTTACCTGCTCCTGAGAGGAATAAAAAGGGGAGAAGAGCTATGAAGTGCTTAAGGCTGAGGACACACAGATGTTGGAGACCCAAATTCATCCTCTAAGGCAGAAGAAGCAAAGCCATATATTGGACTTAACAGAAGGGAAGCTACCAATCTTTACCATTTTTTTAGTTTTTAAGCTTACCTGGACACCTGCTGGAAGCAGAGGAATAAAAGAACTTGTCACAGGGAAAAATGAGGGTATTTTTGGCACTGCAATAAATATGCATTCATACCAACAAAAAACTCTGATAAATAACTAAAAAAATTATATATATAATGTTTGCCATAATATTAAGTAATTTTGAAATATACAAACTTTATTTATTTATTTATTTTAGAATCCTATAATCACAGAATGGTTTGGCTTGGAAGGGACCTCAAAGATCATCTGGTATGCTGAGGTAGAAAAGGTGTTTAAAAATCTATTTTTTTTATAGAAAGCTCAAAGTGAATAAAAGAAAAGACTACTTTAAAAAACAGGAAATAAATGCAATGTTTACTAGTAAAAAGTGAATAAATCTTAAAAAGGCTTAGTTGAGTGAGGATGTGGCCCTGCCCTGAACCTATGATTGCAGAAGTTATGAGATAAAATTTTCCACATGGAAAAAAAGGCACATGTATAATCACTTAAAGGTTGGAACTATTTAGGTGGAATGGTTTTTTATTTTTATTTGGAGAGAGGCAAAGTCAAGCCAGAGCACAGAAGGAAAAAATGAAAATGCCAAAACTTGCAGTGACTGCAAAAACACAAGCCTTGAGAGAATTTGTGGCAGAGTACTGACTAAAAGGGCCTGGTAGCTCTGAGACATCATTATTGCTTTATCCCTGATAGGCTTAGTAAAAAACTTGTTTATACTAAGGATCCTAAATTCTGTTATTTTTGTCAAAATCCAAGGTAGAATCTAAGCCAATTAAAAGTAAAAGAAGACAATACTGAATTAAACGATCTGAAATTTGTTATTCATGGAAATTTTAAAATTTATACACATATAGATATATATATGTCTTGAAAGTTAATATTTGTCCTTAAAAGTTAGTATATGTTGGGTAAACATTGATTAATTGTTTTTCTTTCAAGAAATCTCTCTGGAATCTGATACCACTTAAGTGCTGAGTATCTCTTTCTTCCTATTGGTTTCCCCCCAGCTCCCCTTTAGAAAGAAGCATCTTTCCCCCTTTTCCAGGCATCCTTGACTCAGAGCGCACATGCTGGGCCAAAGATAATGAAGCAACTTTTCTACTTCTCCAGATATAACTATGCAAAGGATCAGAACCACGTAAACTTGTAGTAATTGTGAGCAAACCAATTAAACAATTGCACATTCTGTAACTGAAGGAGTGTGAGGTTGGAAAACCTCCTGTCCTCCAGCCTTGTAGCTGCCTAAATGAAGACATAAAATAGTTGAGTGATTTCACTCAGGGTCTGCTCTGGGAGTGTAAAGTACCTATGTTTTGGGAGAAGTGACTTATGCAGGGACATCTGTGTGACATTTAATAATTGTTTTTAAAAATGTACGAAGAACTCTCCAATAAATATGTTTTGTCCTTTACTTCCTTTTGAAACTTGTTATTCATTCTTTTTCTCTCCTTTTGATGTCAAATCAGAATTTAGGCTGGCATTATAATCCTGAAACATCTGGAAATTGTAAATCCAGAAGGAAAACTCTTGATCTGAGTAAATAGGAGATTCTTAAAGGTTGTTTTTTCCACTTTGGCTTTCATATCTGTGAAAAAAAAGTACTTTTATGCCTCTTACACGCTAGTGACACAATGTTCTCATGAGGACATTCCTTCCTACCATCACTTTTTGTAGAAAACATACCTTATAGTAGTAGAACCTGATTCCAATTTTTCAGAAACTCTCCTTGCTGCTTAATCACTGACTTTAGTAGTAGAAGACTGTGTTCTCAGAGTGCACATCTCTGACTCCACCTGTGCAGGACTCTTTGATCCTGCTGCCTCATTTTCAGTGATATTTGCCAAAGTTGATGTACTAGACTTGGAGAAGAAGCAAGGCAGATCTAAATGTAAACTTATTCTTTACAAAGAAATATTGATATTGGTTATTTTTTATTTTAAAACCTATCTTAAGAAAACTGACAGCTGACAGTGCTTTCATGTGCTAAAAACCAGACTGGCAAAAAGCTTAAAGCTTAAATTATTTCCATTAGAGAGCAGGTGTTAGTAGAAAACAAACACTGGCAGAGTAAACAGCTATTAAAAACACTGGAAATACCAGTTTTAATGATGGATAAAAAATAAACTGGTCTGGATCCAGGTGTAGGTATAGGCTAGACCTATGTTAGAGTGATAAGAGGATGCCTAGATGAGCCTAAGGTCAGGTTATCATATGGAATTTGATACTGATTTTTTGGGGGCAGAGATTTAACTCTCTCCCTCAAAAATCCATACCTCAAATTCATGGCTGGTAGATGCTTCAAAGTACTGCAACACACTAAATAATACCCTCTTCTAAAATACCTATAAAGGTTCATCAGGAAGGAATTTTTCCAAGAATTCCCTGACAGTTTTTTGAACAAGGTCAGTAGCAATCCAGTGATCAATGCTGTGTTTGGCCATGTAATTCCTAAATTATTCTATCCTATTAATGCTTGATCTGAGAGTGGGTCATATTTGAATTTAAAAATAAAGCAGCGCAAGCTCATTTTCAAAACAAAATTGTAGAGCTTCTTCAAGTAAGTGACAGCATGTTCCCAACACTGCTTGTGGCAAAACTGCCAAATGGTTGAGTAGGAAACATATTTAGTAAGGTCTGTGTATCAATACTAGACCTGAATTTACATCAACCTGCTTGTCAAGGCAACCAGAGGTGGGAAGTGAGGGATAAAGAAACACATCTTCCTTCTTGCAGTAGATTTGTGGGGGTCTCTGAAATTGTATGAACTGAAAAACACACATAACTGTTCTTATAGTTTGCTAAAGATAAAGCAATGTTCTCTGGAGTTACATAGTAAATCTTTGATTATATTATAGTTGTATAGATGTTTTAGAATGTCTAAAGCAAGTCTTAATAATTTTTTTTCTGAAGATGTTGCAATAGACCAAACTGGAAAATTGAAAGCTACATTTTCTGAAGAAAAACTGAATTAAAATATCTGATGCTATCTAATGAACAGTCCAGTTCTAAGGGCAGTTTTCTGTCAAGAACAGGGCAATAAAAAGTTAGAGTTTTGCCACCTGATATCTTTGATACTCTGGGTTTACTTAGTATGTAAATCTCTAGCATCTCTAAATCTCTCATTTCATATTCTTCCTTCATTGCTCATCCTATTGCATTGCTGAGATATCAAGGAGTTACAAATATTTGCAACATGACATTCATTATTTGCAAAGTGGGGCCTCACTTATCTGCAGCATTTTGTACTACTTAATGGTGTACAGGAAGCTTCTGGAACAGCTACGTGGACAGATCCTTGGAGAGCACATCAAAACTTTGAAAAATACATAATAAATTCTTCCTATTTTTAATTGCATCCTAAATTTAATTATTAGTAGGATTTCATTGTGTTGAGTCATTCTTCAGAACAGAGTATCTGAGATTGAGCTATTCAGGCAGGATTAGTGAGATTTCTATTTATTCATAGATTTCAGAACAGTCAGGATAGATGGGTATTTCTACAGGGAGAAAGTAATAGCATTTGCAACACCTCTGGAAATTAATTAAAACTCCTTATAGGTAAATTAAAGGAAGCAAATAATGGACTGTGACGACCCACGTATTTAATTCATGTCCAGAGCATGGTATTTGGGTTTTTGGATGTTGTCCCTGTTGAATAAGTTTTGTTCATTTGTTCATTCATATTTTCTATTTTATAAAATATTTAAAATTGCCTTTTAGCCATGCAGGAGCCCTCTACTCTTTATGCCCATTGGAAGGGAGTTTGAGCATTGAGAGACTCAGAATTAGTTCTGAGTCAATTTCTACTGCAGACCCATCAGAATGGAACTACCTTCTTGATGGAATCACCATAACCTCATCATTTTGTGTTTTGTCTCTGCATTATATCAAAAGGAAAGCCAATTCATTTGATGTGATTTAAGCCATTTCTGGGACACAGAGCTGATTTACAGCAATGGGAACCATGCAGAATTTTCAGATATTTTTATGTTAAAAGAAAAGTCACTATTTGAGGAGGAATGAAGGAGAGACGAGCACATCTTAGGGGTGATGATCATTGGTCTCTAATTTATTGATTAGGTTACACACTTTTATAATAGTGTTAATAAGCTCATACATATTCTGTAACCTAAGCATTCTATTCGTTAAGCTGAACATCAACTCTTCTTCATTTTTTCAGTCTTGCATTTTACTTTCTCACGCTTCTTTGACTCCTTGTTATCACATTTAGAGATGTCCAAGGACACAGTGTTTTCGCAGGTGCAAGAACTCAGATCAGAAGGCTAAACACAGTACTTTTCCAGCTTCTAATAATTAGCATTCCCACATATTTCTTGTTTTCTTTTAAATAAGCAAAGCTTCATTAGTTAATTACACTACATTCTCTAAAATATAAAAATAAGCAATTCTAATAACTATTATAAACAATATTTCTTAACTAATAAAGTTTTCTATTATAAGGAATTTAAGCTAGGAAAACAAACTGACAAAACTTATTACAATCTATAGTATATGTTATGAAATAAACACAAAAATATTTTACGCTGTTACAAGGCTTAAACAAAACTTAGGTGTACTAATACAACTTACAAAAATAGGCTAAAAGAACATGTGTGCAAGTTTTATCTGCATTGATTGTTTGATAAGCTTGTTTCTCATTTTTAAATAACAAATATCTTTTAAACAAAAATGGCTTCATTTACAAATGTTTCTAATTATTTTTTATAATTAAAGTTTCTCTGATGTTCGTGGTGACACTTTGCACACAAGTTATAAAATAAACATCTAATATAAATCTATCTAACATCACGTAAACTTAATAACACTTAGACTTAAAATACTTAGACTTAAAACATTTAGACTTAAAACACTTAGACTTTAAACACTTATACTTAAAACACTTAAAATACTTAAACTTAACAGAACTTAAACTTAACAGATTTTCAAATCAACAAAACTCATATGTGACATCACTTAAATCTAACAGAACTTAATTCAATTGACTTTAAATTTTACATAACTTAAACTTAACATAAATTAAATATAACAAAATGTAACTTCACTTAAACTTAATAACACTTAAATTAACAAAAATGAAACTTAACAGCACTTAAACTTATCAAAACATAAATTTGAAAACACTTAACTTTACTAGTATTTAACATTTAATGGCACTTAATAGACAATTTAACTTAAACTATTTAACAACAAATAAAATTTACTATAGAAATAAAATATAAAATTTACTATAACTTACTTACAGGCTTGATTCTAAAATATTAATCTAAAACAACTCTCTTCATGTGTTTGCTTCAATATTTTTACACTTGCATGTATACAAACATAAGGAATTTGTTCAAGGTATACTTGTGGAAAAAATCTTTCTGAATTCAGTGTTTGCTTGTTACATCTACTACATTTAAGTAAGGTTTAAGGAATACGAAAACATACTTATTGCATCTCACTTATACAACTGTTTCAATACATTTCTAATATTTTTAAACTTTTCAAAATACAACTTGAGAGTTTGGTGTTCTACTGACTGAGCTATCTGGGTTTTTAATGTTCAGAGTCTATGCTGATCTTTCTTTTACAGTTTCTGTCAGGAAGAACAAAAGATCTTTTAATTTAGATGAGGAATGTCTTGATAGCAATGCTCTTTGGTGTTGTTTATTTATTATCACTGGGGTTTTAACTGCAGTAGGGATCTTTTTGTGGTTCTTTGTGGAAAAGAGTTACATTTATTACGGTTATTAGGTCTAACACTGAAGCTTTCGCTGGCTGCGGGGCAGAGGGGGTGAAGTAGTCGCTCTGGGACGGTTCTTGGGGCTGCTGCTTGACTTGCTGTGGTGTGCAATGGGTTAACTCAGCTCTGCCGGCTGCAGCACTCTTAAACTTTCTTCAGGTTTATAATCTATAGTCTGCTTTTCTATGCTGCTTGTTGATAACTTCATCATTTTCTTTCTCTATGGCTTTTCTGGCTAGCTTAGCTAAAGCTGTACGGCGTTCTCTTGCAATAGCTTCTGCTAGGTTGTTTTTTGCCTCAGGGATCAGCTCATTGTGAGCTACTCTCTATAATTTACTTAACTTCTTGGCAGTTTTACTGTCGTCTAAAGTGGCCTCCCATAATAAATCACCAAATTCACGCCATCTCGTTAACTCGTAAACTGTATGGGGCTTAATAAAAGCTCCCTTAGCATATCTATAGGTCAAAAACCCTTGTAGATTCTCCATTCCCCTAACCTGCTGTTTTTGTAAAAAGACAGTAAATAAATAATATGTTGCTTGCCTTTCTATACCAAAATCGCCAGCGCTGTTTGCAGCTCATCAAGGTCTTCGGCAACACGTTTCGGCCAGGTTCGCCTCTACGACACCTGGGGCACGGCGCGTCCAACTTGTCTGTTTGTCTCCCTTGTCTTTTTTTTTTCCTTTCTCCGCGCTTTCTGCCGTCCTGGCTGCTCTCAGGACCCGACCCGGTTCTTCACCTCCTCCGTGGTGCGTCGCAGTATCACGTCGGGGTCACCAATTGTTAAAAGAAAAGTCACTATTTGAGGAGGAATGAAGGAGAGACGTGCACATCTTAGGGGTGATGATCATTGGTCTCTAATTTATTGATTAGGTTACACACTTTTATAATAGTGTTAATAAGCTCATACATATTCTGTAACCTAAGCATTCTATTCGTTAAGCTGAACATCAACTCTTCTTCATTTTTTCAGTCTTGCATTTTACTTTCTCACGCTTCTTTGACTCCTTGTTATCACATTTAGAGATGTCCAAGGACACAGTGTTTTCGCAGGTGCAAGAACTCAGATCAGAAAGCTAAACACAGTACTTTTCCAGCTTCTAATAATTAGCATTCCCACATTTTTATATTATTATAAAAGCACAGTTGCATCTAAATTTCATCTGCTTTACTTCTATGTTGTAATAGGTTTTCTTTAGACTTATATGTAAAAATTGAATGGGAAATGTAAATAAAAATACATATTTTTTTAATATCAAAGGAAAGCAGATGCCACTTGGAATAGACATTTGCTGGCATCAAATAATTATTGAACTTTTTGAGGTCACATATTTCCAAAGTTTCTTATCTGATAACTCTGCAAAACTCTGAAAAGTTTAAAGAAGTGACAAAATTGTCATGTACTACAACAAGCTAATTCTAATTAGTGCAAAAGGAAATCTGTGAAATTTGTGCCAATTTTTTGACAAGTAGGATGGAAGGAAGAGTTTTTTAACTATCTGAAGTCAGGATTAAACAATTATGCATTCACTAGGTTATGTAGCTATTATTGTCAAATTTCCTTTGTGAAAAATACATTCTCTTCTTAGGAGCTACCCATAAAATAATTAGTGTTATAGAATTCATCTCTTCTGTTGAGAAGTTACCAAACTAAAAGGTGAAGCCAGTTATTTCCCCCCGCAGTGAAACTGGTTTTATTGCAGAATCACAATTTTAGCTGAAATGTCACTTTATCTTGCCAAAGCATATTTGCTCATGTAGTGCACCTGCTTCATCACTAATGTCAGCTGAGCCCTGGATTGGGTGATTTCTAGATAAATACTCCCACAGAAACAGCCATAATAGTACAAAACTTATGAGCAATTGCTCTCTTTCTATCAGGAAGAACAAAAAGGAAAAGAAACCAGTGGGCTCGAGGTAGTGAGGCTGTTAGTGCAGCGCTTGCTAGAATAATGGGGTAGATGTTAACCACCCAAACCACCAGCATAAACACATTTTAACTGCTGAAGTGGCCCACAGGAAGTCAGAAACCTTCTCTGTCCTCTCATGCACCTTATATGTATGTACCTGGCTGGGTCTGACCTTATTTATAGGGTTCAGTTAGAAGAACTGAACTTTAATGTGAAAGGCCTTGCAGCTTTCTGCACGCAGCCTGGGTAACTCCCCAAAGGTGGGAGCTGCCTGGTGGGAACATAATGCCCCTTCTGAGAGGTCCTGGCAGGTCCTTGCACACAGTAAGCAGCAGGAGCCTTACTCCAAATACCACTTCTTTCTAATATCTTTGACAAATTCTCAACAGTAAAAAGAAAAAATCCCAACCATTTCAATTCAGTGAGATGTCTTCCAAATATTAACTTGTGAAGTAATGATTCATATTTACAGAAGTTCCACTGATAATCAAATTAATAATAGATTTATGCTTGAATATATTATAAAACTAATGATAAAGCATTGAACTTTGCTTTCAAGTATCAAAGACTTTTCTATTTTACAGGTCCTTTTCCTTTCCCATTCACACTGCCTCTCGTGTACTTTTTTTGCCTAATTCCCTGCCCATATATAGAAGTGTCACTGAGTGCTGACAAGCACAGTGAACAGCGAGCCAAGGCAGTGACTCCAGCCTGCTCAGCTCTCTGTTGTGATCTGCACTCAGGTATAAACTTAAGAAGACTTCCAAGCAGCTTAACATGTGAATTAGGTTCCCTTAGGCTTGCATCTAGCTACTAGCATTTGTCAAGTATGAGTTATTACACACTGTCCCACTGCATCAGTTCCTGCCACAAGCTTTGCCTGAGCTCGGGTCCAAGGATCACACCAACACTGCGGCTCCACTAAATCTAGTCCTGACTAAAGTAGCATGGGGTGGGAAGATAATGGAGATAATTAGGCAAACTAATGAATACCCAGACTTCCTCTGTGCCCTGCAGTTGGCACTCACTGTGCTTGGGGGAACCACAAGTGTGGTTTGTTGACCTTTCCTTTGTGCTCAAAGAGAGGTTTAAACAGGTTGTTTTCAAGATGTGTGGCAAACTGTTCATAGAATCATAGAATTTTTAATGTTAGAAAATACCTCTAATATCATGAAGTAGAACCTTTAACCCAAAGCAGTAGTGTTCACCACTGAACCATGTACCCAAGTGGCACAACTGCATGTTTTTCAAACACTTCCAGGAATGGTGACTCCATCACTTCTGTGGGCAGCCTGCTTTGGTGCTTGAACACTCTTTTGGTGTAGAAATTTTTCCTAATATCCAATCTCAATCTCCCCTGGTGCAGCCTGAGGCCATTTTCTCTTGTTCTGTCACTATTTACCTGGGAGAAGAGATTGACCTCCACCTGGCTACCACCTCCTTTCAGGGAGTTACAGAGAGTGATAACATCCCCCTTAAAACTCCTTTTCTTCAGGCTAAACACCCACAGCTCCCTCAGCCACTTCTGATAAGAAGAGCTCCAGCCCCTTCACCAGCTTTGTTGTCCTGCTCTGGACAAGTTCTTTCCATTTTCCTGCTTTTATGCTATTTAATACCACTGTGTCATCACATAGGTAGCAATGTGGGTCCCCCAAGCAGAAGGATGCTGCTGATAATTCTGGATTTGATGAATGGAACTTCTTTTTTTTTTTTTTTGAGGATATGCTGTGCAAAAATTCATTAAGAATTTGGTATTTCCAAATACTGCCATAAATAAGCCGGTCTGCAGAATATTCCTGAATTTCTTTATCTTATTATTACTTGTTTTGTGTTGTCTTCTACAAAAGTGTTCTCCTGAAATACTGTTGATCCAAATTCTGTCCATCTTCAGGGACTCCAGGGCTTGTGGCTGGCATCAGTTCAGTAATGCAGTGCTCTGTAAAAGGCACAACTAAAGTCCAACTCATTCTTCACCTTTCCTTTACATTTGCTCTGGAGAGGGAAAGAAAGATAATTAAGCAGAAATAATGTAGAATGATTGCCACCCATGTGTGTTTGAATGCAAATTATCTTCTGTAAGCTGGAGATTTTTACATCATTTTATGTAAAAGAAAGAAGCACAAGCCCAGGTAGGATATATACTAAACTAAACCTAAAAGTTATTCCAGCACAAAAAGCAAATCTAAATCTGCTAAAGTCTTTCTGTTGAATTAAAATAATATTTTTTTACTAATTAATTAATGCTAGCTCTAAAATATGATAGCTCCTGTAGATTGTCTGTAAATGGCCATTAAGAATAAAAAGATAAAATGGAAAAGTGACAGAGAATTAAAGAACAGAATTTAAAATCCCACAGACCACTGTTCAGACTATTAAAATAAACTGAAATACTGCATAATTTATGATGTGGGGTTAAAATAATCGATTTCAAAAATTAAACAGAGTTGAAGGGTTAGTAGGAATTTATTAGAGTTGAGCAGCATATGGCATTTTGGAAGAAATTTATATTGTGCTTTGTAAGGAATGTTACTGAATTAAATTTAATGAGCAGGGAAAATGTACTCATCTGTATGGTTCACAGTGATTCTAGGTAACCTGAGATGAAAGAAAAATAAATGGGCTTCTAGAAATTCTAGTAATTTTTAGCTAGATTCATCTTACTTTATTTCAGCCATCAAAAAAGATACAGCTATAATCCAAAGGAGTCATCCAGGCTCACTCCATAGTCAGTGCAGAGAAAGAGCCATCTCCAGAGAGCTATTCATTCTCTCTTAACATAGATGAGATGAATTACCTTTTTTTCATTGCCCATCTCTCTTCACTGAACACAGAGGAGTGTAGATGGTTAGTTTAGACTAAGAAGGCAATTAATTTCTCCAGTTCTTTGTTCTCTGAAGTATACATGTTTAGAGTAAGGATTGGGCTACAACAATTCAAAGCTTTTAAAATTTTTTGACTCTAAGAGGCAACTCAGTGAGAATTTCATGGTTAGTGTCTCTGGAGCATCACAACAGCATCCACCAGCAGGGCTTACCAGGTAACTGTGCAACTTCTTTGTGGCTGCTAATCCAACAAATAAAAACACAGTCAAATGCCTTCCACTACGGACACTGACTGGGTTCTTGTGATTACAAATCCATATGTTCATCTGGACTGTTGTACTGCCTGTCCCTGCGATGCCTTCTGATTTGGGCTATGGAATAGGTGACAGAAAGCACTTAGTGGAAAGCAAAGAAAGTGAAGACTCCATGTGGCTCCTCCATCTGCTACCTCATGTTTCCTCCCTCCCAGGTGCAGTTATTTTCATACAGGCTGTCCATGCAAACCTCCTTCCATATTTTTTGTGTGTACCATGGAAACAAAGATTACAAATGCTAACCACGAACATTTATCAGTTATTTTATTTTTTTTTTTAATATCAGGTTTCACTTGTGGTGAGAAATCAACACTTCATCTGTTGGTGCTAATTAGCTTGTGTCATGATCTCCACAGCAACATCACTTCTGAAGGACGTTTTTAGCAAGTTGAATGAAATGCCAGATGTCAAAAGTTCAGATTAAGACCAGCAATCCAGAACCTGAGATTTAGCCACTCTTTGATACCTCAACATTTCTGCTTAAGCACCTGACGATAGTTAAGAAACTCAAACCTTCACCTTTATTTAAACTGAAATTTCTAAATATCAGTGCTTTAATAGTCTTTAAATAAAAATGACAGTGAAGCACGAACAGACTTTATTAAATCTGGCATATTGTGCTGATAGGGCAAACAGAGCAACACAAGAGCAAACTGAGACTGAAATAAATCAAAAGATTTTCTGAGTAAAATGATTAAATTCTTCCCCTTGCCATCCTTTTTCATGTTCATAAGACTCAAATTTAGTATCACACATCAATATACTAGCAATTTTTTTTAAAGGAAGGAATATTTTGGTAGGCAGAAGGAATACCAATCTCTGTGAAAGAGTATTACAGCACTTATTTTGTAAAGGTGTCCAACATTATGCTTCAGGGCTTAAGTTGTTCTGTTAGTATTGGCAACTGGGGGACTGGCAGAGACAGCACATATTTTTTTTTGATCCATCATGGAACTTCTTACTTTGACTGCTTGGATTGCTGATTGTGCAAGCTGAAAATTGAAGTAGAGAGAATTGATGTTGTGGGGAGGAAGAGGGGAAAAAAGGAAAAGAAATAACATACAAATTGAGTTTGGAGTGTGACAGTTGTGTAACAAATGAAAAAGGAAGCATAACAGGGTTGTCAGGAAGATGCTAGATGACTCTTCACAGAGACACATGCATCTTTGAGAGAAAAACTGTTCTTTCCATTATCCCTTCCCCTATCTTCTCCAACAAAACCCACTTATAGTTTGGTTTCAACAAGTATTACAACTCTACAGTTTTGATATGTCCATGAGGAATATTGCCTCAGCAGGTGATGTCAGGCCCAAGACTGGTATTTTCTGCATCTCATTTAGATTTAAGGATTTCAAAATTATATAGCAACAGAGTACTAAAGCTACTTTGTGCTGTTGTCCTCTGGGACTTCAACAAAGATTTTCTTTGCATTGCATTCTTCCAGAAAATCATCTCTGTGTCTTCCTCTGCTATTAGTACCTGTACTGAATGCTGAACCATATATTCAATATGACATTCAAGTAGAGAACTAATGTATCTGAGACCATTAACCAAATTTTTCATTGTCAAAGCTAAATTTCTGAGCCTCAAATGGAAGTTTTTCTTGTCTAAGTGAGTTTAACTGCAAATTAGTGCTGAGTTCATGCCAAGTTATTGTGGTTCACAAAGTGTCTTTAAAAGATATCTGAGTAGATGTCTTGTGCCAGTGAAGCTGTCTTTCTCTTTATTAATCTAGACAGGGATAGAAGGGTCCTTCATAGCTATAAGAATCTGAGCTAAATAACACATATACACAAAGCAGCTTTGAGGATGCTCTTTACTCTTCCTGTCAATCTAAAGAGCTCTTTCTCCACAGCAGCAATTTTGAACATATTCACATGTGACCTTATTTCCAGTCTCTTGACCTTATTTCTGAGGTCTGTCATCAAGCATTAATTCATTTAATAGTCCTTAAATAAGCTTTAATAAATAAAGGTAAAGGCTTAGCAAAGCATAAGTGAAAGTCACGGATAATGCAGATCCAGTTTGACTTTAGTTGTATGAATGGGAAATGACTGAAAACTGTTTTCAGGAAGGAGAATCAGAAATAAAAAACAATTAAGGGCTTTTCACAAGCAAACTTTGAAAGGCATTTTAATTCAAAATAGACCAGTAGGTTTCTTTTAAAATGTGAAATAATTGAAGATAATTAAAACTTAAAATATGTGTATTTATCTGTGAGGTTGAAAATCATATAATAATATTCACTTAACTCATTCAGAGTAAGAAAATGATTTTGCATTGCAGACACCACTATAAAGAGATACTGTGTTTTAAAATGGTGTTTACCTTGCACTAAATTTATGTTCAGGAACAGGTGCTAATTTCCATTGAGTTCAGTCCCTTGAGTCTTTGAAACTGCGTCTCTAAGCTGAAGTTAGCTGCCTTTCCAGTGAAATGGTGACTCATTAGTGATATTCAAGTTAATATTTGAAGTTTTGAGTACAAACATTTCTTTTTATGTTTATTATCCAGGCACTCTGATTTTAAACTGCTGATAAAAATCCTGTCTGTTTTTATCTGCAGGGTCCTATTCTTTATTTATCACTGTATTTGAGATTAGGATTTTAAGTGAAGCTCTTTGTTAGCCTGAGAACCAGGCTGCTTTGGCAGCTGTTGGTTCCCAGGTTGAATTGCAACAGAATTTCCATCAAGTTCATTACTTTACTGGTAATTTGTATGACCTCAAGTGGCTTTATATTTCTTCTTTGGGAGCTCTTGGTTTAGAACCTGAGAGTTTTAAGAGCTAGTTTTAAAGCTGGTTTTATTCCTTCTTTTTTTCCATTCTATAAATAAGTTTTATTTTATGTTCATTTATGTGATTTTATTAATTCCATTTACCCATTTTATTTGTTGTTTATTTTTTCTCTTCCTTCAAAGCTCTTGATCTGCACTACACCTGTTAAATAATTTAAAAATGATTTTTTAGGGAGTACTGTGGAAACAAATCTGTTTTATGCTGTTTTCAGTGTAAAATTCTGCCTTTAATTGAGAGATAACATTTCTCAAAGGGCACCATGTCTTCAGATATTCTTGGAGGGGACAATGCACCCTTATCACAAAATGCTGAAACAGAACCAGAACAATCTTCAATGTGGCAATACCTATTTGCTAGAATTTACATTTCATGACCTCCAGTAAAATGAAGATGGAAAATGCACCCAGTAATCATGGGTGCAGATACTGAGCCACTAGAAATGGTATGATTCCAAATGTACTGAAACAAAACTGGTATGGCCCACTCATTAGAATAAATGATGTAATGAAAGACATCCATACAAGAGAGAGAAATGGATATAGAAGAAAAAGGAGTATCGATGTAAATTTTAAGGAAAATCTTATTTTTAAAGCTGTGATAGATCTACCAATGAGTTTGGTCAAGTGCTACAAGTCTCAGGCTAATAGGAGTTGAATGGTTCTTCAGCTCCATTACTGGACTTCAGCATTTGGATTATAGGAATCTGATTCCTATCACTAATGGTATCTGTTCTTGGCAGCCTTGGATCTTTGAACAAATACAGCACAAGAAAGGTAGAATCCAGGAAGAGACCTGATGTTTACTGAGTCAGAAACCTGTTGGATAAGAATGCTGTTGGGTTAAGGTGATGGCATATTCTATTCATTTATTTTCTTCATTTAAATTTACACCTTTAGGGAAACGATAATGTTGTGGATTCTCCGATTCACTCAGTCAATTTTAAAAGAGCTGCACATTCCATACAATTTACATCATAACTTCATAATTTTAGTTGTCACTTCAAGTGAAAGTATCTCAGATCTAACTGGCCTTTGATGGCTGTCAAATCTTGCATGTTGCAGGACTGCACTCAGACCATGTTCTTCTCAAAAATATTCAGAAGTCTGTTTATAAAAACTTATTAAGATGCTGAGCTGAATATATTTGCAGCTTTTTAATTGTCATATTATTCTGTAAGGATTTGATATAGTCCTACACAGTTACAGGAATGGACTGGTTTTCATTTGGAAGTAGAGTTTTCTGGTGCCTAGGCTGCTTTCCTGACATCTCAGGATCTGTCAGGCGTTGTGCATCCTGTGTCTGTGCTAGTCAGCAAAGGAGGGCCAAGAAGGGGCCATTAGCACTCAGTATAAATGCAAATGAGTGGATCATGTCTGAATATCTTAGGACTTGTCCCCCCTGTTGAAGAGCTGTCTTGAAAAGAGCTGGCTGGAGTGAGCTGAAGCAAAGGCAATGCTGTCTAACAGTGACATGATGCAGATGACTGGGGATGCACTCCCTCTTCATTTGGTGTGTTTTTTTCTTACATTGCTTGCTCAACTTTCTAATGAAATCAAAGTAATTTATATGTATAATTTATTCTTGAGTTTTTACTAATACATCTATTACAAAAAGAACAAAAATATGGTTAAATCAAAGATGTAATTAACTTGCTAGATCAATGATTCCCATTAGTCACATCAGCAAATAGATTTAGTGGATAACCATTTTTGTTTTGATTATATGACTGTAGCTGAAAGATACTCCATCATTTTAATTCCCTCTTGGTGAAATTCAAGGAAGGACTCCCAGATACAGTGTTTTAAATCATGAGGGTGCTGATCTGGTGAAACTTTTTGTGGGTAGTAAATTTACATCAGATTTTTATTCTTAGAACCTGAACTAAGGGATTAAAGCCTGCTGAATCCTCCAGAATAGAAAGGTTGTAAAGGAACTGTGGATCCTCCTTGATCTCTCAAAGAAGTTGCCTTGTAGAGTGTGGCCACTTATTGAAAGACATATAAGGCCCAATATCTGTAATCTTAGAAGAAAAACATTGTAAAGATGGACACTTTTGAAGGAAAAAGTGCAGGGTTTTGAGGACAAGAGTTGCAGAAGGAAAATGAGAATTTTTAGAGTCAAAGCCTTGAGGGTCCAGGAGCCATTAAAAAAAGTTGGCTTTATTTCTATTTATGATAAAAATCTGTGGTCAAAGAAAGCTATGCAAATGGCACCATTTTAGTTCTATCACTAGTGTTCCTTTACTTCTGGTAAAAATCCAATAGTCTCAGAAGATCTGTCTGGAGTAGATATGAATTATTTTATCCACAGATTTTCTGACCAATGTAACTTTCTCAGTAAAAATCAGGTGAGAAAGTAGACTATGGAACTTGGACAGGTGTCAATGTTGTATTTTTGGAGGCTGGCTTTTAATGTCCAAGTCTGTGCCCAAATAATCTGTATCCTTCCACTGCACAGTCTGAGTGTTTTGCTGAAAGCAGAATTTCCTCACCTTGAAAAATCACAAATTGAGAGTGAAGGGGTAATATGTTGAGAGAGTGTAGAGTAGTTATCATTTGTGACAAGCGATAAAAACCAATGAGATAAAATAACTGAGTCTTTTCTTTTTTTGATAAATTCATACATATTTATGGAAAAAAGGATGATCTTAAAGCTATTTCCAGTTTCATGGATTGTTTTGTTTATGTTCAGCTATAATCTTTACAGTTTTACAAAAGTACCTTATGCTGTGTCCCCTATTGTAAATCATCAATGCCATGATTGCTATAAGTAAGATTAAGATTACATTGTCCAATTGGTATCACATGCCTTTGCTTTGCATTATTCATTTAATACATTTTCATTTGGGGCAGATTTTTTAGAAAGCTATTTCTTTAGTTATAGTAAGTGTGGACATGACATATGTTCATTTGAGCTTTTCTAGATGTTAGTAGACAGAATGAATATACAGGAAAGAATAGTAGCATAACTGCACCAGTTTTAGTATAAAATTGTGAGCAGGTCAAATAATTGCAGCAATTACTTTGATTAGTTAAAAGTAGAGAGATGGAAAATTGCTTAAAAACATTTATCAGTTTAGAATGGGATGTGAGAGAAAACATCCAATCCAGTTTAAGGATAACAAGGAGAATGAGAAGGTAGAATACAGGAATAACGTCAAGAACCAGTGACAAAACAGTGAAGATAGTAAAATATCATGGTAATGTCAGGGACTGTAAACGATCAGCAGCTCAGTTTTATTTCTAAACTAAAGGTGGCTGTGACACACTTGTTTTATTTGTGGTAAGTGTGTGTCTAAGCTCGACCAGGCAAACCTGCTATGATATATTCCACAGAAGGCTTGTGACAAGCTCTGGAAGGCTTGTGAGTGGCACAGATGACACAGCAGTTAAGGACCATCATCTTTTACTGCCTCAGAACTGCTGGTCCAGTGCCTCCTAACAGTGGATTGTCTCCTCAGCAATAGTTTGAGCTGCTATAAACATTCAGCTTGCCTGTGCAGAAGGAAGAAAGGACTGTTTTTCCCAACAGGAGAACAGATTATCACCCCAATCCTGCAATGCTTTTAAAAGACAAGGATGCAGCATATTCCTTGGTTAAGCCTGGCTTAGCATGGCTAAGTCTGTGCTCCCTTGTTTTCTAGTCTGTTTGTCTAAAGGAAGCCAAAATGAGGAATTCAGAAAGCCAAGCAATAACGACTCAAATGCAACTTGATACTTTGATGAAGATTGTGCAAATGTGAGTGTGGGCTCAGGCTGTGTAGGCATTGATTACAGGATCTAGAGAAAGTTCACTGCAGAGTTTTACAAGCTGAACAAGGACCCCCCTTCATGGTCAGAGTCTGAGACCATGGCTCTGGAAAATCAGACTGGAAATGCAGACTGGGTTGTGCTTATCCTCATTTAAATGGGAACACTTGGTATTCTGCCTGTAGGTTTTTCCACACCCGGTACTGTAAAGACCAGGATTGGTCATAACATCCAATACAGAATATGGGGGGTTTGTTTTGTTTCTTTTTTTCTGTTAAAGGAAATCTTTGGGTTTGAAAACATAATATGGAGAACATTTTTGATCTTGAGACAAACATTTCTAATGTGCTTTATTTTCAATTCACACCCTTGCATCTGAAATGAGAAGAGATGTGGAGCCTTGTTTGGATCTTTAATCTATAGAAGTTAAATCTGAGGAGGTTAACAATGTTGAGAAGATTTATCCATCTTTTTAATTTACAAGCACACCAGAGGCAAAATCCACTCACATCAGGAAGGGAACTTTTTCTAAGTTACACCTTTTGCTCCACAGAAAGTGCAGTTGCAATTGGCATCCCACCCTCAAAGATCCATTAAAATGGATGTAACAGAAGTTTACAGACACAGACATACAGTTGATTCTGTGGGCCTTGGTGCATTAATGCATTTGATTCAAACACAGTAGGAAAAGGTTCCAGTTTGGAGAGGAAAAGAATTTACTTAAACACATTTGGCTTTTTAGAGACCTGAATGAGCTGTCTTGGCACAAAGTGTTGTTTTAATTTCATTTTTTTTTCACTGTAATTTAGATATTTGTAGTAGAAATGCAAAAAATATATTAACATTTTACAGAAAACATGTCGAGAAAGAAAATACTACACAGGGAAGTATTTTGCTTGCAATTTTATTTTCCCAAAGTTAATCTAGACTTGAAGAACAAAGAAAGAAAAAATGATATTAAATCACTGATCATTCTAACATTAATTGCTCTCAGTTGTTGTTATGAAGGATTTCCATTCTTACTGTATAGACCTTCATGTCAGTCAGGGATGCTAAAAGTTCACCAATAAAAATAAATTTTCTAAACAAATTTTTAATATATGCTGCTTAGAATGTGGGATTTCTGAATTGTATAGCTGTATCTCTAGTATTGTACACTGGCTTAGAATGTGCCCCCAAATGTATTTCTATTTTCCTTATGAAATATGAGTTCCGTACAGGAAACATTTGAATATCTCACATATGACCCAGCTTATAAATCTATGGAACAATTAGTAATTTTCATTATTAAATGAGTTTATCTGCATTCTGCATAATAGTACTTTATGTAGATAAAAAGTCTATAAAACACAATGTGATATAGCAATATTACATATGAGATACAGTTTAACACTGAAAATTTTATTTATTTATTCTTATTTCATTAGGTTGCTAAATCTTAATGACAATGTATTCAGATCAAACCAAAGTATGCAGCTTTTTACTAATACTGTCTAATGACAGGAATAATAATTTAAAGGCCAGTGAATATGTCAAATGGAAAACAACATAAATATTTTTAAAAATTAATTAATGAATCCTTATTGCCTCATTTTATCTTTGTTCTATTATAGATGCTTGTTTTACTTTGCTTATTTCCTTGAACTCTTAGCTATTCAATCTGGAAGACAACTTTCCCTATTTCTAATCTAATGGCTGCATCCATCACTTCTGCTGCAGCTTCCTATATTACACTCTTCATTCTAATACTTGAGTTGTACATTATGTAAAGATGAAAAAGCAATCATTGAATATGAGAAGGTTTTTTCAACCCTTATTTGACAATTAGTTTCATCTGGTGAGTCTCTAACGTCTGACAGAGGAAATGTGACAATCAACTCAGCAAGATACCTCATATTTGGTCTAGTATTCAAGGCATAATTCCTTTCATCTTTCTTGAAGCTGATGCATGTATTGTATTTTTCATGTCAAATTCTGGCTGACTGTTTACCTCCTGGTATCCCTCCTTTGTTACTGTGAGGGCTCCAGGAGAGGCCCCTAGAAAAAAAGCAGTCACAAAATTTCTCCTGTACATATCTTTTTTTTAATTTTCCCAGACTCTTGCTACTATAGAAGATAATGGTTAAATACAAGAAAAAAAACTTTCTATTTGTTCCCCTGATAAACATAAACAAACCCCAGGATCAATTTGTTCTGTGCTGTAGCACTGTCAAGATAAACATACAGTTACATGTCACCTGGTTGTTACAGCAAGGACCACTTTCTATATTTCAGCACTGGACTAGTAAGGCAAGTAACAATGCTCAATGTCACAGAGAAAATGTTTCTCTTCATCAGAAAATGCATGCATTTCCACCAAATACCTAATTTACACCTTATTCCTGAAATTGTGCTGACCAAAGGAACCAGACTGAAATGGGTGAATATCAGTGAGGGGCCTGCTTATTATTGGGGGGCGTGGGGGGAAGGTACCCTGGTGCCTGTATGAGTGTCCTGGTGTGACTGCTTTGGCATCAGGAAGAAACTGATTTAGCACACATATTTTTTTGAACTTTCTGTCTCAATTAATGCAAGCTGCTGGAGGGATGATGCCAATACCAGAAGGATTTTCTAAGAATTATGTTTAGTAAGACTTTCATAGCAAGACTAAAAAAATCTTGTGACACCAGGAACTTTGAGGTGATAAATTTGAAATGGGTCATTCCTCCATTTGCCCCCATGAGGCAATGCAGCTCAGAGGGGTGCTGTTAGAGCTCTACCTTTCACTGAAATTTAGTTGTGTTACATTTTGCATGGAGCTTATCCAATCCCTTGATAGTTTAACAGAAGTAGTTTATAGCTATTCCACTTGTCAAAAAAGAAAAATCTGAGCATGCTGAAAATAATCAAAGATATTAAAACAAATGCTCAATTTTAACAGAAGAAGTACTTCAATTATCTATTGTAAGTTATTGCTTATCAGTGGCATTGCTGATAATTGCTATACCTCCAGGTGACAAGTAATAATTTCATCTTGAAAAATGAGTGTTGGAAACCACTGTGTATTGTTTAGCAAATGCACAGCAGAACAGTCTTCTAAAGCTGAATTTTCATACAGTTCTAAGGTTATTGCACTGCCTTTTAAGTTTTATTGATGGGTGAACAATGGAATGATTATCATCTTATTGTGATAATTCCTGTCTCCTCTATTTTGATTCTATCATTAAATTTCAAAACAATTTGCAGTGGAAGTCAGTATTATTATTACTGTTTCCCAGGAAAAGCTGAAGTGGTGTGACTTGTCCAGCATATAGGGGCTGAATCAGAAATGGACAGGTAAATACATCAAATAGAATTAAGTTTGGTTGTCTTGTGGGACAAGATGTCTCCTGTGCACCAAAGAGTGCAGAGGGGAAAATCCTACTTGTTTCATCTTAATTATGCCATAGGGTAGATCATTGCTTAAGAAAAAAGAAGCCATGGTCTGATTCAACAGCAAATATATAGACACAGAGTTTTGTTTTAAAAGTAGATATAGAGTGACTACAAGCTTGGCATGATTAAGCACTTAGTTATGGTGGTTTTATGCACCTATGCTGTGCATCTGCCACAATCTACCAGTATTTTAGCTGGCATATTTTAGGAAAGAACCAAAATACCTTTTTAATTTTCTTAGGTTCTGATTGGGTGTTTACACTTTAGTTAAAACAATATCCCAAATAATTGTGAAGTTTATGTCGTTACTATAGTAGACGTGAGTAAATGGGACACTTCTGAAAATGTAGTTTTCTGAGTTAATTAAGTGAAAGAAAATTTATCCTTGTTTCTGCTCACTGCTGATTTTCCTCTTGGTAAAAAATTCAACAGCTCTCTATGAGAGCCACTCAAAGAACACTGTGCCCCTTTGGCACAGACTAGTAAACAAGTCCCACAGAGCTTAGAAGATTATCAGCTGCTGAGGAAGCAGACGTTTGACTGTGAGCCTGTAGACATACTCAGCAGGGTGCATAAAATAGGGTAAAAATAATTGTGCCAATGTGTCTGGTTGAGAAATTCAAAATTCCAGCAAGTGAGAAAATAAACAAACATATGAGATGGAAAATTGCAGTAGCATCAAAGTGAAGTGCTTTGTGGATGAGCTGCTTGAGAGTATATTTTTGCTGTTTGCAAAATTTTGCAGAGAGGAGTAAAAGAATGTGTTGTGGATATATGACAGAAAAGAAAGAAAAGTATGGGAAGACTTGTAACTGAAAGTATTTAAAATTATTGTAGATGGGAGAGAGAAAGCAAAATATTGACATTGCTCCTCAATAGGTATGAAGGAACACAAAAATCAGTGAACTGATTTATGTAAGTTATACCAGTACTTGTATTCATCCTCCCTAGACTCTAACCCCAGTATGAAAAGCATGGCCTTATAACAACTATACATTGTGAGAGGAAAAGAAATTCATGAACTAAAAATAGTAAAAAAGTCACTTAAGGTGTCTTGAGAAGAAATGTTCAGTAGCTTTTACCGCATATACTACAAAAGGTGTGAGACTTATCATGGCAGTGCATTTGAACTTCTAAACTTTGCACTGGAGTAGAGGAGAAGTGTGGAGAACGTGTCATGCTGAGAGCTCAGCAGTTAAAAGCAGGCATTTGTGAGGCTGAGGTTCCCAGGATTTGGGTGGTGCCAAGGACAAAAGTTGAGGAGGGAGAAATCTTGGGATAGTGCTGTTCTCCCTTTGGCACCGCTGCCTCACAAGTGGCTGCTTTAACGCTCTGCTTAGGGTTGGTATTACACTTAGGGTTAGAGTTGAAAAAGCCACAAAGCCCAGAGTTCCAGGGACACAGCAATCACAGAAGGGATGCCAAGGGGTGCACAGCGCAGAAGCAACATTATTCCTTCCACACCTTTCTCCTTGGCACCACTCGTGTCCTGGGATCTTCAGCCTCACAAATATCTGCTTTTAATGCTCCGCCTAGTGTTAGGGTTAGGATTGAGATAATCAGAGTGCCTTCAGCTCCAGGGACACTGCAATTACAAAGGCATGCCAATGGGACCATGGCACTGCCACAACATTGTTCCCTCCACACTTCTCTCAGCACCACCATTGGAGCTGGCAATCTCAACCTGACAAATGACTTTTACTTCTCTGCTTAGTATTAGGGTGGTGCCTAGATTTAGGGTTGGGAAAACCACAAAGCCTGGATCTCCATGGACACTGCAGCAGCATGCAGCAGAAGAGACTGAATTTTGAGATCTTCATGCTATTTCAATACTACTCACAAAATCTAATCCGTGGAATGTCAGGGCCAATGGTAGGTTGTCTCTAGTGAATGGTGGCCCAAGGACAGCATTTGTGTAAAATCTCTCTGTGGGTCTGTCAGCACACTGGGATGGGGTGTGAAGGCCAAAATAAAGAACAGGCGCTCTGAGGATCCAGAGGGCAGCTTGTAGGCACATCTGGAATTATGCTGAGAAATTGAAGCAAGCAGATCTGGGCTTGCAGGCATCTCAAGTCCCTGTTTCAGCAGAACAGCATCCAACACAGACATAGAAAAGTGCCAGAGCACATATGGTGAGCCTCAATATGTATGTCTGCTCATTTCAGTTGTGGAAGAAACCCAGAGCAGAAAGATGAAAAAATAAATATTATGTGAGGAAACTGTAAAATGAGAAGTCAGGTAATGTTTGAACAGCTTTGTTGCCTATTTTTGCCTCGTGCATACTCACTCCAGATTATCCATTCAACATACTTTGATGAATATTCCCACAGATTGTCCACAGATTGTTGCTGTGAGTTGCTTGATTTCCACTTTCTCACAAGGTGCCTTACTCTGCTGACAGCTACTGTTCCTGTAGCACTGCCTTACTGCATTCTTTGGCCTCAGCGTGGCCTTACAATTGTAACTTTTACTCTTATTTTTATCAAAAAAAAAAAAAAGAAAAAAAAAAAAAAGAAAGAAAAAAAGTTGTGGTAGTTTGTTAGTTGGTATATATGTTGGAATTGTTCACTCGTTCTTGTTATCATGACACAGAAACAAGACTCATTCTATGGGTCAGGATCCAGAATGGAAAAGCATGAAGGAATTTGTTGCTTTATCTGATCATACGAGTGGGACAAGCTAAGCAGAGTATGGCCAAACCAAATGGCAGCGATAACCACTGCTGGGGATGAGAAGAGCATGAGGTTTAAATACTATATGAAACAATAAAAATTAAAAGAAACATTTAACTTTGGAAAAAATTGAGCAAGAAGTCAAGTTGCAACTTAATTTGGAATAAAAGATAAGAGGTTTAGGGTCTTTGTGCCAGTTGATTTATCTGAAATAGGTTTCCCACTTGCTTGGAACCATACAGAAGTCAGTCATCTAAATGTGCAATGTGGTGCAGTAGAACAGATGATCTGTTTCAGTGTCCTAAGGCTCATGGGACTCAGCATGTGGGACTCATGGCTTCCTGAATTAAGATAACCAGTCATCAGCTAGTGGAGAGCTTTTCAGTACAGTCAGGTTTTCTGATGTGACCTGGGAAGATATATTTCAACTGAGATACTGATCTACTTGGGTGCCTGAAACTAAAGAGTAGATTTAATCTAAATGAAAATATCTTGTATTTCAGGAATATCTAAAGGATCTGTATTTGGAAAAAGGAGACTTTGATCTTCTCTGTAATGTACCTTTGTATTAATAATATGTCAAAAAATATAGTTTCTATAAAAATGTGCAAAAATATAGGTTTAATTTGAAAGTGGAAACTGTTTTTCTTTCTTTCTTTCTTGCTTGCTTGCTTGCTTGCTTGTTTCTCTTGTCAGTAGTCCATCAATAAACATAGAATAACAAAAAATTAATGATACAGTTTCATACTGGGCTCAGTTACACAGGATTCAACGCCAAGACCCTCCAGTATGACTTGTACCTGAACATTGAATTAGGTACAGAAATTGCCAGCAGGTTTCCTTCTGTAGTAAAGTTGTCGTCCTTCACAGTAACTCTCTGCTAATATTCATTCTGTCCTAGTTTTTCTTCCTGATTTCCCTTTTATTACTGTCCTGAATGCTAATGCTATGAGAATGAAGTGTCTAAAACTTTGATTACTTAACAGGGTTTACCAGAATTAAGCAGAACCGCAGTATGTGCTCATAGTATTATTGTAATTGGCCACTCAGTTATAAATTTACTAAAGAAGAGAGTAAATAGTGGTTTCAGACAGTATTTTCACAATTTTTTTAAACTGCTATATAAATGTCTTTATTTTTCATTTTTGCTTTCTGCCACAATGAAAGAGAGATTAAATCTGAATAATATTTTTAAAAAGAGATTGATTCATCAGGAGTCTAGGTGTTTGCTTTTTTTATGACACTGTTTGTTTTAGACTCTTCATTTGATGCTGAATCTCTATATCTATTGAACTCTGAACATTTTGAATTCTACACAGAGACCCTGTGTTCCTCTAAATGTGCCATTTCTGTTTGCAGAGACTTTCGCCCCCCTCCAGCCTTTTTATTTCATTGCTAAAGGAAGGCAGAGGAAGTGACAATGCAAATAGAGCACTGTGCTTTGCAGATGAGCACTGTGCCAGGACATGCCATCAGCTGCAGGGCCCTCAGCTGCTTGTTCTTCTGCTGTTTTACTTCATACTATTCTTGGACTGCACTGCTTTTCTTCATGGAGCTGTGAGAGAAGTGGATGGAAGGATGAATCTGTTTTTTCTTTAAAGTTTTCCATCCATCAAAGGCATTGTGAAGATACAGCATTGCAAAAATATTTTTTCCTGCTGGTACTTCTTTAGTCTTGCTCTGTATTTCTTAATGTGCTTTTACAAAAAATCATTCTGGTAATTTTTTTCATATTTCCAAACACAATTTCCAAACACAATATCTATAGAATCAGGAATCAGCACTCTCACTCTGTTACTTTGGCAGCCTATGGATTGGCAGCAATGGCTTGAATCTCACTTCCAAATTGAATAGTAAGCTCTTCTGATCAAAGAAGTATGTCTACATCAGGAGTTAATTGTCCTAGTCACTCTTTGTAGTCAATGTAATCAATATCCTGTCTTTTCAGATGAAAGTAAATCTGAATAAAGGAACATGAGCTGTGTATCCAGTAATGTCTATTCTTATTGGGGTGAAGCAAGGTTAGCAAGATAGCTTACATGAAGGAAGTTAGAATTAAGTGAGGTGAATCCTACCAAATCTGTCAGCTGGTTATTTTTTGTGGCGTTGTACATTGGCCTTGCAAATTGCACTGCTGGTTCTGACAGAGGCTCCTACAGGTGATTTAACAGAATACTTGTCCCTTTTGTGCAAAGAAAATCAAATGAAGGGAGCAGAATGAATAGAAATGACTATGACTTGTGTCCTGAGAAAAAGTCAGTAAATAATATTCAGCTGTCATTTAGGTAATTAAATGAAATAATTTCCTATGTAGAGAAATTATTAATCAATTAGATTTTTGATGTCTGAGTTTGATCTGAGACTGGTAGGAAAAATCAAAGTGCATGGAATTTGCACAATGTTGGCAAAACTCTGAGGCTTTGTTCACAGTATTCTACAAACATGAGCTGTATCAAGGTGGAAGCACTGCCTGCAGTGTTCTTGGAAGATCCAAGCTGCAGTGGCAGATTTTTTAAATATGGATAAAGCTTATGATTCAAACAAAAAGCTTTAATGGAGAGGCAATCTGGCAATCTTACCATTAATGACAAAAGTCCCTCTGAATTAAAGACTGCCCAATTACAATCAAGCATAATATATCAGAAGGATAAGTCTTGAGGCATATGGATGTGGAGAGAGAAATACCAAATGCATCCATACTGTGATGTAGAACTGAAGAGAGGTGCTAAATATGTTTACATTTGACACTGTTAACTATCCTTAAGCAATATTTGCAAAAGATTTTACAAAGTGCTTGCATCAGGAGGAAAAATATGATGCCATCTGTTTACCTCACGCAAGCTTGTTGGTTTGTGCAAACGAGTTATTATGGATATTATAACTGACTTGACAAGCCAACACCTGTTTGTTTCCACAAATACCAGTACTGAAGTTTGCACACACTCCCACAGACACAGAGGGGGCTCTCTGAAAAGTAAACTCATGCTGAACAAGAGCAAATGAAGACAGCTTAAAGTACTGGTCACCATGAAATCACCTTTCCTTACAGATATAAAAGTGAGTCTGAACTCCATCTTCTTAATTTAGAATAATTTCTGTATGATTACAACAGCTGCCAACTTTTTAGTTATCTTGCATGTTATGCTTATTTCTCACCATCACAGATGTTGCTGAGATGCCCAAGAGCAGAAATAAAATGGTGTAGAAATTGGAGGGTGAACAAGCTAAGAAATGTGATGCTTTGGCTCTGTGGCGCTCTGAGGCCTCTGGCAGCAGGACATCTAGATGTGGAGCTCTATCAGCAGATGCAAAATTCATGCGTGTCAAAGATAACTCACACAGGAAGTGGCTACCTATCTGTCTGGATTTTGTGAGCTATATACATTTTATCCACTTTAAAACTGCAGCCAGAAAGGTGTTCCAAGCCATCAGTAATTTGAGGGATGAGACCAAGGTAAAACAAAGCATCTTGGAGAAAGCTGATTCCATAGCAAATGCTCAAAGAAATGAGGAAAAGGTAACTGCAATACAGTGCCTTTAGTCACACATTTTAAATGCACAGGAATATCTGAAGATGCGCACGAACTCACAACAGAGAAAAAAACAGAGAACTGAGCTGGGTCCAGCTGGTATAGATCTGGCAGATCTTGTTTGTAGTCCCTGTTGCATTCCACCAGTAGGGCATCACTGTGGTACAGAGCAGATATAGAAGAAATCAGTTGTGCACAGGAGGGAGAAAAGTTGTAAATTATAGACAATTCTGCCTCTTCCTCCTCTATCCCCTTGCTATTTGGTCATGGCTGGCAAAGGTACGAAACCCTTATAAAACGTGTAGTAGTTAGGGGGAAGTTGAGGAGAAATGAAATGAACAGGGAGTGAATCTTTTACTTTCCAGAGAGATTAGATTTCATTATGCTGAGAAGTTTCTCCCATAAGGACTACATTTGTCATCCTGTACAATGAAAACCAGATTTTGACAGTTCCATCTGTAAGTAATGCTCCACCATGCAAATGCTGAGCTGGGACTCATTGTGCCACAGGAAACAGGTCTGCATTTCTAGAACGACTTTCCACTTTGTCTTACTTGCTCACAGGTTTTTTTCTATTTCTTTTATTAAGGAAGCTTCTATCCACCATTGTTCAGCAAATAGGATCTCGTCAAGTGCATCATCTTCAACTTGATAGAATTGATTCAGGTGCTGCATTATATACCAAGTAATTGGAATGACCTAACAGAGAATGTGCCTGCATTTATAAATAGGATCTGAACTCAAATAACATGTAGGAAAGTAATAAACTAATCTCCAGATTTCCTGGTAAAGTCTCATTATCATCATCCAACATCATCTTGATTAGGTTGCTCTCTGGGCATAAAATCCAATTTATTACTTTTCCTTTTAAATAACAAATTATTCTATTTGGCTTAGACAGGGGTTTGCAACTGAAAGATTTTGGGACCTGTTTAATAGAGAATGGGATTGTTTTACTATTCCATTACTTTTTGTGTTGTAGCATGGCATTGTGACTTGGAAAAATCAGTAATTTTTTTAAAGGTTAGCTTTCCAAGTTTCTATTGTCAGACTCTCTTTATACAGAAACTTTTCTCCTGAAACTCCTCATACAATGATATATTCTTGGCTTTTCACAATGCATTTTCACTATTACCAGTTTGAAATTTTCCTTAGATATTTTCTCAAGTCTATTTTCAAAGTTCAAAAGTTTTTCTTCATTATTGCTTTATTACTATGATTCAATACATGAGATTTGAGAATAGTTATTCAAAGATGTAGAAAGTGATTGTAGGTTGGATGAGAGCTTAAGGGCTAAAAAATGGCCATACCTCTATATTTTGTTTGTATTTGGCACTTTGCTTTCATTGTCTTAGGGAGATCTTTTGCTGAAAAACAGACTGAGATGTATCACCTTAGGGCATGCAAAATAAAAGATTAGGGAATTTATCACAAGCTTTGGTGTGGACAGCTGTAAAACCTACACATTGTCAAGATACAGTCTGATTTCTTTTTTCCTCCTGATTTTTTTGGCTGTGCTATAGTTAGATGAAATGCCAGAACAATGGACCAGAGCTCTGAGGATTCTGAAGAGATGCTTGCACTTGTTTGACTTCCATAATTTTCTCACCTCTTTAAGTCTGAACAAGTTCTTGAAATGCTGTCAGGGAAAAAAATTGTCCTTGTCTCTAAGTAACATAATCATCTGGCCATGTCACCCCAATCTGTTCTCTGCCAGCCATGGCTGTGAGTGATAATTGCTTTTTTCTAATCTCCGGCTGCTAAAAATTAAGTGGAGTAAATTTTGTACAGAAGGGGGACCTTTGACAGACATGAGTCCCTAGAGCTCTGGACTATCAGCAAAACTGCAGTCTGAAACTAAAGATAGTGGCCAAACTTAAAATGTTTATATGTATGGTCTAGACAGTCTCAAGGTTGATTTTGAGTTTTATTAATATCTCAATTTATAAGTGTATCTGGATTAAAGTTGAATACTCTTTTTTGAATGGAAATTACAAAAATATGCAGGGTCAGCTTTTATAAATATGTGGCTGATTCAATATGATTTAAATTTTAATATATAAAAATTTATATTTATTATTTAGACCAGCAATTCTTTTTTATACATTCAAAAAGGCTTTTTAAAAAACTTGAACTTCTAAGTGACAATATGGAACATAAGTCCTAAGCCACTGAGTCACTTTCAAACGCTGCAACTTTCATTGTCATAACAGAAATCAACCTGGACTCCTCGTGGAGGAGCATAAAGCTTGTATATGTGGTGGAACAGCTATGTAGTAACCAGAAGTGTGAATTCATTGGATACCTATAGAAGGATTTGTTTCCTGTGCCTTGCTGTTTCTTCTAACACACTGGTAGTTTGCCCATGCAAACATTCTAAAGTTTCCACAAGATAATTTGTGTTGAAATTTAACCTGATTCATCTTATTTTATTTTCTCCAAGAAAATAGTTACCCCATTTTTTGTTTTAAAAATGAAACTAGTTTCTTTCAGTGCTTCAGCAAGCAAAAACATTCTGAAGAGTAACCTACCAAGACACAGAAATATTTGAATACTGTGCTGCTGTACAGGACCTGTCAAAACCCTTAAATCAGTGATTCTTCCCAGCACCACTCCTGCAGAGGGGCACCTGGAGTCAATTAGTTCAGATTAAGAGGAAAGAACAGATAGAGGCTCTGGCCTTGCATGGTGGATGAGATGAAGAGGGTTTACTTGACTATTTTTCCTTATAGCTGAAAAGGATAGTGTTTTTTTACATGTGTGACTAGGAACTGTCAAACCATGGTAATTACTTTATTTATCTGGGCTTGTAGATTTCTACTGAGTTTAAGGGTCCTTTGGATGTGGCTGCAGAGAGCAGTGGAGAGGAGGGTTCTGCACTCACACTTTGCCACCCAGATTTGATTTTACCAAATGAGAGAATGCATGCAGTTTAAGACAGATGGCAGTTCTTGACACGTGAGGAATAAAACTAACACTGAAGGGCTTTTGGGGGCTCTGTGTGTGGTCTGTTGAAGTTTATGATGTACGGTATGTTAAGCTTCTTGCTGTTTGAAGGCTGCATCTCTAGCCCTTATAAACTGATGAAAATCTGTGGCTCTCACAGATTTTTGTCTGCCTAGAGACAGACAATTTCTGAAATTTCATAATTGAAGAAATTTATCTTTTCTTTGTTATTATGACATTTGATTTTTGACAGACTGGGTTTTTTCTCCTTTTCACACAGAATAGTTCAGTTCCTCTGTCAGTTCTGCAAATAGTGTAGGGAGAGCCAATGTTAAATAATACTTCTACTTACAGTACAAATAATCTTAGTAAAAAAATTCTACCTAAAATAATTATAATAATTTAACATTAAAATATTAATCATACTGATATCAAAGTTTAGGTGTTTCCTAATTAATGCTGTGAATACTCCTAAGATGAGCAGAATTGTCTTTACTCTGCAGAGTTGTGGACATAAACGGAAATCTATTTCTTTTTCAATCTATATTACCAGATATTGCAATATTTTGTTTACCAAGGTGTTTAAAACTATGTCTAACAAAAAATGGGATGTTCCAAAGAAGCTGAAAAGAAAGAACTGATAAAAGACCTTAAATGCTAGGATGTGCATAAAATTTTGCTTTTACCAAATTATGTAAATTTTTTCATGTATAATGCTTTCTTGATAAATCATCATGTAATGTGTCTGCTTGTGAGATTGTAAAAATGTATTTTTAGATTTAAGACTTTTTTCTTATTTGTATTGGAACAACTAGGATTTATAAATTGTTCTTAAAAATTATAATCCTAAATTATAGTCAAAACGTGCTATCTATTTTGAGTTAAAAACACTCCAGTTTAGTTCAACCCATATTAACATTAATATAAGATAATGGTTGAATATGTTAGTTTTCCACACTATATGTTCAGTTCAGGGATACTTTTATTGTTATAATAACTGAAGTCATGTGAGGAATAGATGGAAAAAATCTTAGTGTAGATTTAGATATTAGGATATGAAAAGCCCTTTAATTTCTATTTTTTTTACATAGCATTTGATTAAGATTTTTTTTCTGGCATTCATGGTTTCTTTACATTTTAAAAGTAAATCTGATTTCCCAGGTATAAAGTAATTGACTATGAGAAAATGATTAATTTTGTTTCTTATATTCTATCAGCTTCAATTCCATGCAAATATAATTCTATTTATTGGAAATTATCGTCCTTAAAAAATAGTGGACTTCATAAATAAACACTAATCCTGAATTAAATCCCAAGAAAATATTGAGTTGTTTTTAAGGAAAGAATATCTTTAAATCTTTCTCAAAAGCAAACAAACAACCTTTTTTATTTTAGGATTAAATATATCTTCCAAAGCCCTTCTTTTGTTCCTATTGCTGTTTGTTTGAATTGCATCAGCTATAGGAGCATAATTACCAGCTCTGGAGAGCAGTTTTCATGGTAACATGCAGCCAAAGCCTGGAATGGCAAATGGGAGACGCCAAGGATTGATAAGAACTCCTGACATGTGTCAGTCTCTGCCTTATTACTGAATTATCACAACAAAAACTTGCTGGTGCAAATCATGAGTAAAAGAATGATGAATGCCTGTCTGTCCTTTTAAAAATAATTGTGAGACTATTGATAGTGTTATAATAAGTGTTATATATAAGCTAATAATTGCTAACACCTTAGTTAAACCTGACCATAAGGTTTTCAATAAAAGTTAAATCTGTGATTATTAATAATATCACTGGGAGGAAAAATGAAACTGAGAGAGGGCTTTTTTTCCAAAATGAGTCAAAAGGTACAGCTATTAATTAATTTCACCATCTCATTCTGGTCCTGAAAATGAGAGCTGAATATTTTTTGGAGATAGAGTAACAAAAGGGCTGAATCGCTGCTTTGAGTAGAGAGCATACTTCAGTCATACCAAATGTCACAGTTACTCATGTAAGTATTTTCCATGCAGGAACATGGACATACACATAATATTCCTGGGTTTAAAAAAAGAGAAACCAGAAAAATGATACTAAAATTGAAGTTGCAATTGTTTAACCGCAGCCACTAACCAAACACCACTTTAGCCCTGGTGAGATGGGGAGGAGAATTGGAGGGGTAAAAGGGAGAAAACTGGGTTGAGATAGGCAGTTTAATGGGTAAAGCAAAAGGGACCTGTGCAAGCAGAGCAAAGGAAGGAATTGACTGCCTCAGTTCAGGAAGGACATTGAGGTGTTGGAGTACATCCAGAGAAAGGCAGTGAAGCTGGTGAATGGTCTGAAGCACAAGTATTTTGTGGGCAGCTGAGGGCATGTTTAGGGTTAGGGTCGCTCCTGGAGAGGAGGAGGCTCAGGGCAGACCTTAGCACACTCTTCAATGCCTGAAAGGAGATTGCAGCCAGGTGGGGCTGGGGTCCTCTCCTCAGGCAGCCAGCCAGAGAGGAAATGGCCTGAAGCCGTGCCAGGGGAGGTTCAGGTTGTACATCAGGAGAAAATTCCTCATAGAAGGGGTGTTTAGACATTGGAATGGACTGCCCAGAGAGGTGGTGGGTTCACTGTCATTGGGGGTTTTTAAGAAAGAATGGATGTAGAGCTTAGTGACATAATCGAATTGACGTGGTTGTGTTTGTTCATAGGTTGGAGTCAATGATCTCAGAGGTCTTTTCCAACAGAATTTATTCTGTGATTCCTCTCTTGGTTTTCTTGCTAAGCACGGTGCCATATGATTTTAAATATCCCTGTGGTCAGGTGGGTTTAACTGTCCCCTCCCAAATCCCTGTGCCTTCCCAGACTCCTGACATTGACATTTGTGTGTATCAGGTCTTCTCCCTCAATAGTGCTTTCCATAGCTTCAGTCCTGACCTCTCACCCAGGATCCTTATCTCAGTTTTTTCACCTCTGCCATGCTATATTTCCTTACAGATAATGGAAGTAGCTCTCTGGTTTTGGATTTAAGGCACTGCCATGGCAAATACCTGTCAAATCCTGCACACAGCACAGTCTAGAAACATAAGAAAATGAAAATCCATAGAAATTCTTTGACAGAGGCAGCGACAATTTGCACGCAGCTAAGCTACCCAAATCCAGCAGGATCCCAATGATATTCAAGTTTTGTGTGTGGGTTTGTTTCTTTCTTTTCACTCTTTCCCTCACCCTGGTAACAGTTAAAACAAGTAGATGGAACTTCTGACTCTATTTGCAATAGTCTTCAGTGCCAGGTTGGATGGGGCTTTGAGCAACCTGGTCTAATGAAAGGTGTCTCTGTCCGTGGCAGGTGGGTCAGAACAAAATCACCTTAAAGGTCCCTTCCTACCCAAACCATTCTATGATACATTGTGAAGTGATAATTTGTGGTTAAGAAAGATTCGCTTAAACCTGATCCACCACTCTGAGAGTGAGGGGAAAATATATGCAAATTAAGCTTAGTAACAAAGCACAGTATGGAAGACTTAAAGAGACAATTCTTTGTTTTTGGTCAGTTTTTCAAGCTCCTTGATATCAATTGGTCTGAAGCTTTCCTTGCACATGCACACACAGATCACTCGGCAGAAGCATTTGGATAATAGAACATTTAAGCCTAAATGACTTCAAAGTTCATGATGGCATGAGCAAGTAAAAATTGGTCTTTACTAGGGAAATTTGGACACATTTTTGGTAAACACAGTCATCAGCTCTGTATTTTAGAAAAATGACAGATATCTTTGCATTGTTAAGATAGCTTTCTTATGCTAATACAGTTATCTGAAATGTGTTACAGAGGAAAAACAAAGAATGCCCATGAAGTCAAAAGCTCACTGTTATACAACAATACATTTCAAATCATCCCTTTTATCTAGTTATATGGGAATAAGAGATGAAACTTTCTCCAATTCAATAACATATTCCTTTACAACTAAGCTCTGCTATTGGATAGATGTGATGTTTTCATTGTTTCACAGGGAATGGTTTTCACTAGGCTTAAAATTATATCTTTGTTGAAAGCATCTGAAATGAACATAATGGATGTAGCAAAAAATGCAGAAGGATGGGTGGGGTGAACCTTGATTTTGAATAAATGACATTGGTAGGCTTTTTGATCTCAGATACCTTTTAGTTATGCTGAATTTCTATGCAAATTTTAAGAGTTTTTAAGATCCCATCCAGCTGGCTAAAGTGCAAATTCTACTATTAGCCAAAAAAATCCCCAACATGGAAATGGCCCAAGAAATGGGTCTGTTGCCTACTGCTTCTATTTCAAGAGGTTGTGAATGTTGGCTGGCAACCAGGGCTGTTACCGAGTTCCAGTGGTAAAACCTGTACCAGAATAGACCCTGCCCACACACAGAAATGTCAGAACTATTTGGCTTGTCAGTCCTAATTTCTCTTCTTGTTTGAAATCATCTCCTGTAACACATCCGTTGATGAAGCATATCACCCTTCAGCAAATGTGCTCATTCCAACAGAATATTCTTTCTCATTGCACTTGCAAAATGATTTAAGATGAGGATCTTTATGTGTTATACCTCCCTGAAACCTTAACTTAGTGTTGTTTCTATCACTTGAGAACTGGAGCTTATACCAGTTAAAAAGATGCAACTTGCTTATCTCTAAGTTGTGCATTTGTCATGATTTAACCCCAGCTGGCAGCCAAGTACCACACAGCTGCTCACTCACTTCCCTTCTGCCCCCATGGTGGGATGGGGGGACAGTCAGGAAAGAAAAGAAAATAAAACTCAAGTTTAATAATTATGGCAGATCTAAGTATAATAATGATACTGCTAGCACTAATAATTTTAATAAAATGGAGAGGGAAAGGAGACAAAAACCCAAGAGAAGCAAGTGATGCATACTACAATTGCTCACCACCCCCTGATGGGGGCCCAGCCTCCCCCTGAGCAGTGATCCTCTCCCTTCAAATTAACTCCCCACAGTTGATGTACTGGACATGATGTATTATGGTATGGAACATCCATTTGGACAGTTTGGGTCATCTTTGCTAGTCATGAACTCTCCAAGCTTTTTGTGCACCTCCCTGCTAGTAGAGCATGAGACACTGAAAACTCCTTGCCTCAGGGTAATTGCTACTGAGCAGCAGCCAAAACATCAGTGTGCTATCAACATTATTCTCCCACTGATTCCAAAACACTGCATTGTATCAGCTACTTAGAAGAAAATGAACTCTGAACCAGTCAAAACCAGAACAACATCTTGACGAACTGGGGCTTCTATTGCTGCAGACTGGCTACAGACAGGCTAATCATTTCTATTAAGAAGATTTTCCAGTCTGTTTCTCACAAAGTCTAAAGTTCACTAAAACCTACCCAAAATGAAGTGGTTTTTAGAAATAAATTAATTACTCTCTTAAGAATGATTTGTTGACTCCCAGTGGTCTGTTGATTGAAGCCTAATAGCCTCAGGAGTATTTCTGTGATCCTCAGATATTGCTGAAATTAGCCTCTGTACCTCAAGACATGTTGGTTTTGTTACCTGCCCCACTGAAACCACAAGTTAAAAACAGCCTTTTATCATATGCAAAATAGATTCATGACTTTTATGTTGACTTCTTTTTCCCTTTTTTAATGTGTAGTGCAGATGACTTGTAAAGCGTTAGGTGCTGGTCCTTTGTAGTAATTTTTCCTAAGTGCATCACTAGTGCCCTGTAGATAAGGTGTTTCAAACTGCTGGCTATATTTTTTTATCTTATGCTTTATATCAGCAGATTTCAGTGACTCTTGTAGCTGCTATGAATCTGGGCTGCATGTACCAGTGAGGCACTGTGATAATTCAAAACAGATAGCAGTGGCATCTTTTGTAAGGAAGTCCTCATTTGGTCTTTAAGATAAATTTCTATTTCCAAACAACTTCTGTACTTTTGAGGTTTGTTTCATGTGTTTTTTTAATTGATTCTTTTTGACATGTTTTGTTGCAACTAATTTAATTTGTCACAATTTCCTTATTTGGAAAAAAGAAAGCCTGCAAAATAATACAATAGCATTCAGCTTTCATGTTAACTTTTTCTCTGTGCAATGCATCTGAGTAATTTATTCTAGAAAAATTTGTTTATTAAACTTTCGAAACTAACTATGAACTGCAGATGAAGTGCAACAGAGGATAGCATTTTTATTTGTACGAAAAGAGCAGAAAAGTGAGAAGACAGTATATTTTATCTTCAATCAAATTACTAAGATATAAGAATACAATCTTGATTGAATACATGCTGAGTTAAGTCTTTGGAGCAGAAAACGACCTTTGCTTTTGTGTATTAGTGCAGCTGTGAGTCCATTCAGTTAATTTTCCCATCTTACCCTCAGTAAGTGGAAGACCATGTGATGAATTTCTTTGCTCATAGAGGCATTCACCTGATACACTTTTTGAAATCAGGAAGCCATACTCATTCTTTGGGCAATTATTTTCTAATTTTCTGTCTAACAGTTAATACAGTTCTTTTTCCAGCATGAAGGACACTCTTCCCAGCCACCACGTGTGAGAGTGCATGCCTGCACATGTGTTGTTCTTTAGTGCATGGGAGGAAAGGAAGAGATTTTGAATTTGGCCTAGGATTTTGAGCCACTAAACCTCTCTTCTCTGAAAGATATTATGAGCTATGAATAGCTAAGTACACTTCAGTGTGTACATTATTAGACTGTTTCCTTCCTCTTTAAGTCAAGTGGCACTCATCAAGCTGAAGATACCAAAGGAAAAGAACTTAATTATATTTTAAACCTATGAAGAAGGAGCACAAATGGCTTTGATGTTTTGCTGTGGCTTTAAGTAGGACTGAGACACGGATGTGTTTAAACGGTTTAAAGTTCTGTGTCCCCACCCTCCCTCCCCCAAACTCATACCTCAAAATCCTCTCAGAGAAAAGAAACAGCCCTAGCTATGTAATCAGTCACTGGAGTTGGATAGATAAATGCTCTAGTTGGCTTTCAAGGTAGGTATCAAACAAATATTTTTGTCTTTGAGTGTCACTAGCTCAATGGCAAAGACTTTTGTCCAAGCCAGATTAAATATGCTCTTCAGGGATGTTGTTGGAAATGGAGTAAGGACCTCCATCATAAAACTTTTGCCTAGACCTTAACTTTCCTAGTGCTCCATGGTGTTTCCTTTTTTTTGCCTTACCATTTCCTTCTGCAGTTATATCCTGAGACACTCTCCCATCCTGTTCTCAGTCTGGTCGCTATTTACCATTTTTAATGACCCTGGATGATCCTGTTGCTTTCTTTCAGCTTCATTTCAGGATTTTAATAGGAGGATGAAGTGGTTCTATTATGGTTATACTTCAGTGTATTAAAATAAAGATTCAGATACTAAATAGCTAAGCTATTTTCAGTAACTGCAACACTAGAACCTTCCAAATTAAAGAGGAGGCTACTACATCTTAAAATTGAAGACATTTACTTAATGAAGTACCAGGCTTACAATACAAAACACCTTTGGTAAATAAAGCAACCAGTAAGCCTTCATCAGTTATATTCTGACATTTGCTATAAATTTCTTTGGACTTTTTAAACCTCTCATCTAGCAGGAAACACTCTACAATCTTAACATTCTGTTTTGAATGCAAATGGCTATAAAATATCCTGGAACAATAGAAAAGAAAGATGATAATAAAAGAGGCAATGAAAACCAAGTTTATTAATAAATAATACATTCTAAAACCAAACACATTTTTAGCAAAAGCCTGACTGTTGCATATATTTTAATGACAGAGACAGCTTTTTGCTGTAGAATATTGGCTGTTATGCACTTCATCATTCCAACTCAGAATGCCTTCCAACACTTTAAGGAAGACTCTTTGTTGCCTTTGGATAAACCAATAATTATTTTCCATTGTCATAAATATAAAACAAAACCAGTATTATGATTTTTAGAAAGACAAGTGCTTTGGAAAACTCTTGATAGCTTTAATCCTATTCATTTTGACAGAAGTCTCCAAGGTGATTTAGGGGACATCTAGATTTACGACACTTTAAAGAGGGCATATATTCTCAGGATGGATGTGGAAGGACTCAGACAAATAATAGGTCTATATAAATTTTGCTACCTGACAAAATATATGTATTCAATTTTCAGATAATACCCTCATCTCCTTCAAACTCACTATATAACTGCAAGGTAAAAATACATAAGAAGATGTAAACTCTGATGAGCTGGGTAGAAGCTCTGGGTTACTTCCACATTAATGCATTGCTGTAAAGGGGCCTTGATTTATTTAGATTGCTAGAACTGCAGAGGGCACAGGAAGGAACAGACTTTAGGACATGAAGTGTCTTTTAGGCAGAGAATTGCTTCAATGACAAATGGTAACACAACCAGTACTGTTGTTGGTGAACTCCACAAATCTGCAAAGTCCCTCACCTACTAAACAAGACAGAGGCTAAAACAGCATGTAAAAACCCCAAAAACCCAGCTATATGTCAGCTCATACCTTAACAGTGTTCATGCTGGGAAAATCAGCAGTGTAATCCTAATTTCTGTGTTTATTTTATTATGAAATTATGTTTGTATTTTGTCTTTTTTTGGCTTTCTAGATAAAAATAATTTGTTTGTTACTGAGGTCTGAGTGCGCTGCAAAGGCTGTACTCAGTTAATCCAAAGGTCTGTATTGTTTTTTTCATTTTCTCCACTCACTGCATCCCACTAAATTGTGTTGAAATATATTTCAGCAAACATAACTTTAATTGGCCTATAGAAAACTGAATCTGAGTCAGTGAAGGAGGCATAGGCAAGGGACAGCTGAAATAATTTTTTTGACTCTTATTAAAAGGGAGAAATGATTTACTCTGATAGTGGCTAAGTCCTTGCTGCAATGGCCATTTTACTACTGACTCATTTGAGCACTTCAGTCAGCTAATTGGTCTTTACAGATAAATTAGTAAGTATGAATATTATAAATCAGAGAGGTCCTTTTCAGCAAAGTGAAGATTGTCAGTGCTTAATATCTACAGAAAGATGAGGGGTTAGGAGAGTACCACTTTATCATGGAAAAAATGCACCATACTGAGACACACAAAAAGGTTGTTCTGGATTTCTCCACAACTGATTAAGTTTAATATGTGAGCAAGGGTGTTCATTTATTATCTGAGAAAGTCTCATTGACTGCCAAAATGCAAAATTCTTATTTAAAAAGTCAGAATCCTGTATCAAAAAATACCTCATGTAGTGCAATGTGTGCAATACAGCAGATGAATGACACTGAACTCGAGCTGCATCAGGGGGAAAACCAATCTATAGTCATTGCTTTAAGAAACATTGGGCACACTGATTTTGTAAGTCATATGCAACTATGGGGAATTTTTTCAAGCAGAAAGGAAAATCTCATGTCACTTTTGCTGAAAAAAAGTGTTGTAATGTGAAAACCCTATAACCTTTAAAATGAAAAATTATTAGTATATTTGTGGAAATTATAATCTCTCATTACTAGTTAATAGATTCCCAAATTATACCATTATTAATTCCAACCAATTAATTGAGATTCTGTTGTCCAAAAAGTTTATTTTCTAAATTCTCAAATAAATAAGAAAAAGGAAATTTTGTATAAATGAGAAAGTCAGACCTAGTGAAATTGTGAGCTAGTGAAGGGTTTGATTATCTACTGAAATAGTAGGGCCCTCCATTCTGTAAGCTTATTTTTATCAGTGTAGATCTTCATATATGAGAAAGAAAATAAAATATACATGTCATTTATTTTGTTATAACAGTATTTGTTCTTAGGTTTTTATGGATAGAGTTGCATTGGTGCTTTATGAAAATATTATTTTTGTAGGCTGACAAGGATAAGAGTTAAGATTTTGGAACTACTAAAATAAAAGAGAAATACTAGTCAAGACCACTAGGCAATTGATATGCCAATCAAATATACAGTAGAAATTATATTCAAGGAAACATGATTTTGGCCAAAGGTATATAGCAAGAATCAACCTTCTGCAGATAACTGGTACCTATTCAGTCTCATGTTATAAAATGAGAATTTTGTTTCCCAGAATTCCCAGATCTGTGGTGGGGAGCTGTAGAAAACAAAGAAGACATTAGGAAGTGAGCACTGATGGACACCAATTACATCTATTGGAACTGTAGTCACTTGTGAGATTTGATTGCCTCTTCATTGCATTGATTCAGACACAAGGTTTTCCTCTTCAGCCTGCATTACTTACGTTGCTTTAATTATCTGCACAGTAAAGACTTTATTCTCAAACTAGAGAAGATCAGCAGGTCACCTATTTGGTAAACATCCCTTAATGTATAAAATATATTATTCAGTGCTTTAGTTCACCTTTAAATAATGCAGATTGGAATTGGGACTGGACCTGCTTTTAGATATAGGAAAAAAAAAAGAATGAGTAAAAAAAATAAAATAGTTCTCATGAGAAATCTCAAGATTAGTCAGTCATGGAAATAGCTGTTATCTAAAAATCTGTGATTTTTATTCCCAGACAATGAAATTGTTTGCAGATAGCTTTTCCTCAGTATTTCTTAATTCATCTTTCTTTCCTCCAGAACCCTAGGACAGTTGCTGAGGGAGATCAAGAATTCCTGCAAACAGCAGAATGCACAAAAGTTTAATCTTGACACAGAGTTAGGCCCTGTTTCTGTAGGCTTGTTCTAAAAGTGTTCCCACAGGTCTGAAGTACTCCTGACTTTGACTACCTTTAATTTTCCTGACAACCAAAAATTAAAGGAAAAGGGGTAGTAGATTTTTAATTCTGGACTACTAGATACCATTAGTACAAGAATAAACCATGGTAATTTTGAAGATTGTTTGATGTTAGAGCTTTGTATTTTCATGGCATGAGTGGAAACAACAATGAAGTGTTATGTAAAAGTCTTTTGTCTAGAAGTGTGATCCTAGCTAACCTGAATGGCACAGCCAAAAATTCTGGTTAAACTTTATAGGTAACTGCAGAGGCAAGGTTTATAGGGAAGGCCATGAGGAATAATAATTGTCTTTAATAAGTGCAATGAATAAGGTGTTGAAAATGGAAAGCAACAGAATAGCTCCTTTCCAAATGAGGGCCAAATCATGCAGGACTTCTGTTTAAAAAAGTAAGTGGTCATATGATCAGTCTATCACAGATTATAGAAATAGAAAAAAGCAATGAATTGGGTAGCATCAGTAACTCCACTACAGCATCTGCAAACGAATAATGACTTTGCAATCTTAATGGTGTTCTTTAGTACAGGGTTAGGGCAATGCTGGTATATTTGGGCTGGTTCTGATGGCAGGCACTGTGGCCTAGTAGATAAGGCACTGAGCTCAGCAGGGATAGCCAGACTCTAATCACAAACTGAGTAAATCTGCTCAGCTCTGAATGCTGCTGTTGTAACCCACTGTCTAAGGTTTCAGCTGAATGTGGTCCAGGCCAAGCTTTATGCATGATAACTCTGTGATCAAGACTTGGTTTTACTAAGAAAACTGTTACTAAGAAATAAGAAAGTGTAGGAACTAGAGCTATGCAAGATAAGAAAACTAAAAACAAGAAGAAGCGCATAGTAGCGGAGATAGTTGTCCTCAGCAGTTGAAGGACATACAGGGAAAAGTACTGACATGAAAAGGGATAAAATAAACAAGACACAGCACAACATCAGAAGACAACATTTCAGCAACATCAAGTCAGTTTCAAAACATAACAGATCCAACCCTGCCCCACTGACCTGACAATTCCCTGGCTGGGAGGGGCTCACTGATTGTCCCCACCATGGGATTGGTAAAGAGATTAATGATGATGCTACTTGTATATCTAGGCTTTGTTATTTACTTTTGGCCAAGAAATGATATCTGAGAAATCTTAAATTGTGCGTGTTAGGTGCGCAAGATCAAAGATCCTCAAATAAAAGTTCTCTCTGCACATTCCCACCCTTGTTTCCTCACCGACAGCACTGAGTACTGCAGTGACACTGCCAATCCAAATAACAAAGGGGTCTTCCTCTCATTTCTTAGCTCTGCTTTACTGTGTTTCAAATAAGAAAATGGAGCAAACTAGAAGGGAAAATATTTCTTGTCCTGAGCAGATAATTACCTTCCTCAGGGATGATAGATGATGCGGTCAGAGGTGAACAAAAATCATTGTATATGATGAATGTTTGAAAGAGGAATATGAAGAAGGAATTAGAGGCTGTTTTACAAGTAACATTAAGTTGGCAAACCCACTTATTGTTAGTATGTATTTAATATATTTCATAACTCATGCCCTTTTTTTGTTCAAATGTAGAGTTTATAGTGTAAAAGCACATTTTATTTAACCATTTAATGCTGTTGAACAACAACGTAAAGCAGTATCTGTACTGCAGAAATAAAAACAACTTGTGAGTCAGACAACTTTGTGTATAATAAATTCAGCACATTAAATCTGGCAGCAGCAGATCACAAGAAGCAGAATTCCCACAGAGATACAGAAAGATGCTCCATGTGAGTTTTTGCTGATCTTTTCACTTGATGATGAAAAGAAATCGCTCGTCTCTATTTTAACCCTGAATTTTCTCATTTCCATAACAAAATATTGGCAATTCCTTTCTATAATCTTTATCCTGTGATATTAAGATTACTTATCCAAAATGAATGCCTGCTAGGCTGAAACTCATAAGATTATAAGCTTCCATGTGATTCATCATTTTTCATCTTATATTCTACTTTCTGTAAAAATATTGATTTTTCCTGTATGCTGATATATTCTGGGTATTTACTGAGAATCCAACTGCTGGCATGTTAAGTCTTCCTTTTCTATCTTTACAGTGGTTTAAGAGGTCTGTAACACATTTTAACACATCCAATTTAATTTGTGCAATATTTATCACTTTAAAATAGAATTTAAAGCGGAAACAGAAGACGTTCAAAATTTCATGAGACTCTGCATTTGAAAATGAAACTTTTGACTTTCGAACCCTCATCAAAGAGACTGATCCACATAAAGTTTTGAGTTTGAAGTGCGTGAACTCTAAAAGGCTGTGTTGGGATATGTTATCAGTTCAAGTAGTGAAGTTATGAAGCCTTCTGTACTCAAGAAAGAAGAATGAAGATATACTTTTTCCATATCACCACAGGAAATATACTTGAAGAAGTAATAGATGAGTTCTATGGATTATCTGACCTGATAGATAAATTATCTTTCTAACGTCAGCTAGTCAGATCTTGGTCCAGCAGGCTTAATGAAGATCCAGAGAATGATATTTGCCCCTAAAAAGACACTCATTCTTAATCTTCCTTAATGAGTCTAAAAATTATGAGGATATTATGTTTGGAAACTATTTCAGTGGACTATAGGCAGAGTATTATCTGGATAGTAATTCTGATTTTATGCTCTTTTCCTAAGTGTTTGTTTTTTGAGATAAATACTTACAGATTTTCATTTGAATACCTATTTTCTTTTGTTTTTATACAATGAAGGTTTAAATTCTATAATCATTTACACTCTGAGCATCTTACAAAAAAATTGCAGGTATCAGTTTCATTTTTGGGACCACCTACCATAGGTAGGAAAGAATCTAGCTAATTGTAGTGTCATTGATTTAGTTAAAATTTGCATTTGATAACTGCCAACAAGAAATCCAGTTTTATTTTTTAAATAAATACAGAATTCAAGGAAAAAGAAAAAGAGATGCTTTTCTAATGCCAAGTTTATATTTTTAACACTGTTTCTCTTCTAGAAAGGTTGTTCCTAAGAACTATGCTAATATTATCTTGATATAGGAAAATGCTTGCATGACACTAACATTACCCACTCAGTTACCTACTCATATATAAGTCTAGGTTTAGTGGAAAAGAGGGTTTAGGATAATGAAAGAGCAGAATCATAACATGCACTCAATTGTTACACAGTTAAGTACTGTCTTGGAAATGACTGAAGAAACTTAGGAAAAATGCAGAATGTATAGATATTTTGCCTGGAAGATTTTTTGCAGAGAGATGCCACGTGTAAATTAATGTATTGCTTAACTTATTTGCACAAATTATTCTCAAGATGATCATATGGGATAAAGGTCTGCCTCAACAAGAAGTGAATTAGGATCAGAGAAAAGGTTGAGCTTTCTCTGAGTGAGAGAGAAATTGCCCTTTTTTATCTGTTCATATGACAGCTTTAGGTTTATTTCCTTCTTTTTTCAGTTTGAGCTCCTGTGATAAAACTGGAAAACCATGTGAACTACTGTATTTTGGGAATTACTACTCAACTATGATGACATGTAATCATTCAAAATGTTTGTGTAAGGAAGCTAATTACTGTAGACCAAAAAATTCTATTAGTTTTATTTGTATACTCTCAATTCTTCAAAGGGGCTACTAAGGGCCATAATAGAGGCAGTATTGTTTGTCACACCAGGCAAATTTAAGTGACTAGCAAATCCAAAAAAATATTTCTATCTTATTTATGCATGTAAAACTGTACTGCAGACCCAGTTTTACAAAACCAAATTCTTAGGTGCCTTCATTTCTTCTTTAAAAGCAAACTGCTCCCCTCACAACTGTTGTGTGCTTCTTACTTGAGTCCATCCTGTGTCCATCTGAAACCAAAGAACCCTGACACCAAATTCTTTGAAATACCTAAAATGGACAGTTCAGCTTGGAATACACATAATACTGAGAGTGCAGATTCCATTAAAACAACCCTGCTAAAATTGATGCTTCCTAGCCTTAATGAGATAAAACAAGAACTTTGGATTTACTGTCTCCTTTGAAGCTCAGTCCCTTATGTTCCACAAGAATACCCTTCAACCAGCCTTAAGGCAAGGACCACACCACCCCTGGCCCTGGAGTCAGGCTGTTGTATAACAAATGTTTTAATGTTCATAGTTCCTCTTTGTTGACTGTTCCTGCAGTTAACCAATGGCTGCTAACACAGAAAGCAAGAGTGAGGCCAGGAATAGAAGTCTGACTATCCCCAGTGTATTATCAGTAGGAATTCATGTCATGTTCATTAGCTTTCCTTTTTTAGATCCATTTGAAATAGACCAAGAAGTAAGCTACTTGGCAAAATAGGTGTTTAGGATAAGGACTCCAATATTTCACATCTCTTCTATACCTCTAATCCATGCTGTCCTAATGCAAAGAATTATTTTGTTTCACAAGACTTAATCTTTTACCTAAAAACATGTTCTGAATTCTGTGAACTCTTGAGTAAGGAAGAGACTTTGGACACAACACCTGCAAATTCTTATGGAGACATTCCCACTGGAGGGAGTAGAAATAACTATAAAAAGAATGAAACTGTGGGTCCAACCTTGAAACTGGTTAAATAAACATGCACAGATGTTCCGCTTAGTAGAAATAAGCTGAATGATAAATATCTCTCTCTGCCTGAAAGAAAAAAGGAACATAAAAGGATTAAGAATTTAAAAGAAGAGACAATAGCAAGGAAAGTGTGGGAGAAGCAAAGAAAACATATAATTTTTTTAAAGCTGAGAGCCCATATTTGCATGTAATTTAAACAGTTTGTTCATCTGGCTCTGATTAACGATTAATTATTTTGGCCTCACAGCAGCTGTAAATACTTTTTTCTTCAGGAGAATGTACACTCTGCACCTGTTTGAATAAGATTAAACCTTATTAGCCTTCTAATAAACTGTGCTAACCTTATCAATCATCTGAAATATATAGCCATGTTAATAATTATAGCATCAAATATCATTATATCCTCACAATGAAGTATTAACAGGGTCAAAGACATATATAATCTTGTAAGAGACTTCAGTGCTCCTTTGAGCCTTGGTTTCACAGCACCAAAGAAGATCCATTTTTTAATCCAGAGATGACCAAGACCAGGTTTCTTTTCCCATCTGAGGTAGCTGAACTTTTTTCCCTGGATAGTTCCTGACTTACAAAAAAATCCTTAAACAACAAAATGGTTTAAATTTTTTAGTTTTTTAAAGGCAAATAACAGCAGCAAAGGAGTCATAAAGCACAGCAACTGCAATAAGTAGTTTTGATGATCTGGTAATTTAGATTTTATGGAACAAAGATATGTGAGCATGTTTCATCTGTAAGAGCCCATGGCATACAACCATGCAAATCTCTTCCAGATTCATCTGAGAAAGATTAATTCCACATTATCCTGACTATTTCCAGAATCTTACAATGATTTAAAACATTTAAATATTGAAATAATTTGGAATCCAGGCTTGAAACCAGCCAATATATTAAGACTCCAGAATTTTGTACAAATGCTGAAACTAGTTTTGTGCAAACTGCTGAATCTGAATAGTTCAATTAAAAAGAATTCTCTTTTTTACTAATACTGATTATGTCCCTTGTAGTTCTTTCCTATGAAAAGTTCCAGAACAGAGAATATATTTTACAATATATGGCTCATTTTGCATATCACAGACCTTGGATCCAGTTTTTTCTTTAGAAGATGTAGCAATGGATAGACAGCAGATAGATTTCAGCATGGAACTAACTTTGTTGAGGAAGTGCAGTCAACATTCTCCAAACTCCTACATTTTCTGAATATTTTTTACTTCATTAAATATGGTTATAATATTTTCAATTCCATAAATATTTTGACTAGTAAGTACAACTTAAACAGCAAATTTAATTTACTCACTCATTTCCTTGACAGGTTTAATTATTAGTGCAGTACAGTAAATCAATTATAATTGTCTCCTAGGCCTCTTATGTGCTGAAATGGATATTTGGTTCTTTCTCTATTACCTCAAATTTCAATCTATGCTACATGCTCTTGTTGTTGATGCTTCTTTGAAGCCTATAATGCAGAAAAGAACTGGAGAAAAAAGAGTTGTGTTTAGGAGATGCATTTACCTCTTTATTTTTTTATGCCACTACCTGTCTTTAACTGGATGCACATTTACTTTCCTTTGTCATCTTGGTCGTTTCATGTGTGAATGAGAGGTAAGGACAAGATGATGAAAACAATTCTGTTTTCCTTGTAAGGATTTTAGCTTTCTGAACCCCTGTAACACCCTCCTGGGTCACAGGCGCCTCTTGCCTTTCAGAAGCCTTTCCCTGAAGCTCCCTTTGTCCTCATGAGAGGACACAGCTGCACTGTGAACTCTGTTCTTCACACTGTGCAACGACTCCAAATCAGCCAACTGGTGCAAACATCACCTGCAAACATGGGAGCACCTGGAGGTACAAATGACCCACTAAGCCTAAGAAAAAGGATAATGCCAATGTCTGCTGAGGTGATTTGTAGTGACACAAGCTCAGCTAGGTAACATTTATTATTACATATATGCCAGTGTGGTATTTATTTGGCTTTCACTTTGATGAATTGTAGCTCTAGAGAATATCTCAGTAAATCAGTGGCACCTGCATAAGAAGAAAATACATTTTTTTCATAGTAGGAAAAAAGGTAACATTTGGTAAAAATGTTAGGGAGTCGGTGTAGACTGTCTGCAGTAGCAGTAGAAATTGTGTATCACACCAAAGGCTATTTGCATGTGGCCTGATGCATTCTCAGCTTTCTGAAAAGTCAACCTCCCCATGACTAATGATTTAGGAGTACTTAAAACTGGTAACTAATCCAGAATTCATAGCAATGTAACTATATTGACCTTAACAGTCCTCTTCTTTAGCTTATGAACACCAAATTCTGAGCTAATCCATGGGAAAGGAAATACCAAAATGATAAGTGTACTAATTTGGGGTTCTAATGCTGAGTCAATAAGAGGAAGAAAATTATATTGTACTTCATCTTCCTCATCAGTATTTCCTGAGTAACCAGCCAGTGGAAAAGACATAGTAAATCTGCATATCTACACCTCTGGTTTTCTATCACAAATGTTGCCCTGTTAGCAGTATTTAGGTACATGCTCATGTTTAGAAAACTCACATGTATTCACTGGTAAACAGCTCATAAAAACTTTATTTAATAGAATGTCTAGAGCAAAAGTGATGACAATTACAGCTAATATATTTTAAAGGCTGCGTTGAAAACAGCAGTTGAAAACACTATACAAAAATTAGTGTAATATTATTATTTTATCATTGCAGCTCTTTTTTTGGAAGATGACATAAGTAAATGAAATAGACAGAGTGGCACTATTTTCATAGTAAATTAGTGATGGCTTTATTTTACCAGTCGTGGTCCAATTTCAGATGAGTGCCACTGTGAGAGGAGTAGCTAATTTGATGTAGCAGAGGTCAAAAAATCCAGCAGACTGAATCTGTACAAGGGTGACGTGCCTGAATGTGACAGAAGAGCTTACTACCATATACATGTGGGTAAATACAATGGAAAGAGGCATTTATTAGTATTCTGTTATCTCTTGTTATCACAGAAATCATTTTTGTCTCTTGTGATTTGTGACCTTTATTTTAACTCATTTTACCTGAGTAAAATGAGTCCTTGGATGAATCCTGGATGAAAAAAGGAGTCATGAAGAGAGAAATTACGTGTTATTTTTGGAATATGTCAAAATTGATCTGACATGTTAATGGTTTGCACAGGGAAAGGAAGTGGTGAAAGCTTCTGGCAGGAGAAACAGATGTGTGTGACAAAAAATTTAAGACAGGAATTTTTGTGCACTGCTAAAACCAAGTGCGTTTTGATGTTTCTAAGGCAGAAAAGAAAAAAGCTTCTGTAAGAAAGGCTGAGTTGACACAGGTTACAGTGATCACTCAGAGTTCATAATCTGCTTTTTCCTTTACATTTTACAAAATGCCTTTGAGGGATTAAGAAGCTGCTGAATGCAATGTGAATCTGTGAATACAGATAATGTGAATGGCAACAGCAAAGTCTGGCACTCTGTTAATTAGAGAACACCTGGAACTGATCTTTGTGAATTGTGATGGAAAATAGTGTTGTAGTGCAAATTCTGGTTTGTAATGCAGATTTATTTCTGTGATATACTTGCATATCCTGTTAAACTTGTCTATTATGTTTTTTTAATCACTCCAAATACGAAACCAAAGAGAATAAAGAAAATATTTTCAATTAAGTTTCTGCTGTAGTTACACTATGCCATCTTTTTGTTGCAAACAGAATTCAAAATAAAGTTTAGATATCTTAAGTCATTTGTATTTTAACTATTACTTTCTCCAGTTCATAAGGCAGATCATTACTCTGGGAAGGTTTATATATAGCATTATTCACTGAAGTAAATAAAAAAAGAAAGGTATAAAAGTGAGTGAGAGTCTTGGCAAAATATGAGACAATACTCTATAGATTAATTCTCATTTGTTGTGGTTTGCTGAAGAGTTCTCTTTGGGTTTTAATTGTTCTTTGTAACATCTTCCAATATAGAAAAACAATTTATGTTGCCCTACTGTGTCCCTTTTTGAAAAATATTAATCAGATGGGATTTAGCTTCTTTTTTCTAACATTAAGAATCAAACTCCTAGGGAAAAAAATTAATTAGGCATTTACATTGGTTTTTGAAGGGCAATAATGTCCTTCCAGTAGCTCAGGGAGGTAGCTTACACAGAGCATTTGGAGTATTTTCTTGCTATATGCCCAGTCTAAACAATCTGACTCAGACTGGAAAGGCAGTTGGATGTCTGTAGAAGATCTGTTAGCAGTTCTGACTTTTTCCCTCAAAAAATTCCAATGGCAATTTCATTGTGGAAAAAGATTTTCTCTGAAAACCTTTTTTCAAATGTTTTATATTTCAAAACAGTACCAAAAAAGTCAGTTTTATTTTTTTTCTCACTCCACTAGTCCTGTTTTTATGCTAGAAAGGAAGTGAGAAAATACTTTGTTTTCATCAGAAATTTGCTAAAATCTAACTAAAAAATAGTTAGATTTGCAAACATGCAGGCAAAACCTATGTTTCATGGTGAAAGTAAAAGGGAAAGGTTTGAGAAATCTAAATATTTTACAAAATAAAACTTCATGACTACCTCAGTATATAAAAAGTTCAATATTTAAAATAAATGATTACCTGGTTAAAAAAAAAAAAAAAAGCTGATAAAATAGGATACACATTTAAAACAGAGCTAAAGTACTTGGTGGATTGACCCTGGCTGGACATCACTTGTCCCCTAGCCCCTTTTATCACTGCCCATCTCAGCTGGATAGGGGACAGAAAAGATAATAAAAGGCCCATGAGTTGAGATAACAACAGAGACCATTCACCAATTATTGTTATGGGCCAAACAGATTTCACTCAGGAAAAATTAGCAAAGAAATTAGAGTTGGATAATGGGATGTAAAAAAAGCAAACCTAAAAACTCCACCCCTCTCTTTTTTCCAGGGCCCAGCTTCACTCCTGAATTCTTTATTTCTTCCCCCTCAGTGGAACAGGGAGAAAGGGAGTGGAGGGCTGCACTCAGCTACCCTGTCTCTGCTGCTCCTTCCTCTGCAGGGGAGGATGGCTCACACTGCTCCCCTGATCCAGAGGGGGTCCCCTCCACAGCAGACAATCTTCCATGAGCTGCTCCAGCATGAGTCCTTCCCATGGGCAGCAGCTCCTCCTGGGCTGCCCCAGTGAGGTCCCTCCCATGGAGCTCAGTCTCTCAGGACCAGGCTGCTCCTCCTGGGGTCCTGCCAGCCAACCTGCCCCAGCTGGGGCTTCTCCCTGCCCAGGTCCTGCCAGGACACTGCCCAGAGCTCCACTAGCACGGAGTGTTGGGGAATCCGACCATGAAATCAGACAGTCATATCATTTTTCTAAGAGTCTTACTATTCTTATCAGTCTTATTTCCTTTTGAAGATAAATCTCTTGAGGAAAAAATTGCGGTGAAATACTTTACTAAATGGCTTAGAAAGACAAAAGTTGTGCAAAACTCATGCTTCTTATTCATGTCATAAATCTCATGAGAATTTGATACTTGAGCTCAGTGGTATAGAAGGATGACTTGTATAGAAATGCATTTTTATTTTGTTGCACTAATTTTTATTTGTTCTCTAGTGGAATGCAAGCCAAAAGATCCTCTCCTATATGCAGCACAGGATGTACATAACAAATCTGAATTGGTCCTAAGGGAGTAAGGGTTTTCCAATAATGTAAAATATTTGGGATAATGGAGGGGAGAAGAAAGCTTTTGTGTGGCATGGGCAGGGATTTTAGGAAATGTGTGGAGAGGTACCTTTCTCCCATAAATGTTTTTTTCCTTAGGTATTATTAGGATCTGGATTTTTCCAACAGCAATGTAATGGGGAGCTTTGTGCTTCATCTCATAAATTGAATGTATTTACTCTTGTGTTACTCATAGATAATCCTTATGTTCCTTCTTGCAGCAAAATAAACCTGAACTCTGAAATCTTTTGTTATCTCCCTCTGATATACTTACATCTGGAGCAGCTTTGCAATTAGATTGTCATCTTCCATTAAGATACTAGTTTTGATTCAATCATTATCTCAAATTAATTAACTTAAGAGACTTTAATCATCATATTCATTAAACTCTAGGATCAGTATGTTTTCCTTGATCCTTAAAATTGCCTTTGTCTTCGTTGTCAGTCTGGAATTTCAAAGCAGAGCTGTACAGTCTTTGGTAAAACTTGCACTTTTACCTCTGTAATAATTTTTTGAGGTGCTGACTCTCCTCATTCTAGTTTAGATGGGATTTGTTTTACAACTGACTGTCTTGGTTTGGAAAGACAGGAGTCTGCTAAGGAAAGCAGGAGCCTCCCCTGAAATGGAGAATATAAACCCTCCCCACCCCTCCGAATTGCTATAAATTTTAAATTAAGGGGGCTCTCAGGCAAAAATATGGGAGAAGGAAATAACAGTTCTTTAATAGGGAAAAGAAAAAAAAAAAAGCATAAAATAAACAATGCAGTACACTAGAACAACACTGACAGAGTCAGAACCCAACGTGACACCCTGCAGGTCAGGGTATTGGTGGCAGTCCAATTGGAAATGTGGCTGCAGCCCTCCTGAAGTATCAGGTGTGGTTCTGTTGGAGCAGGGGGAATCTGTAGAGAAGGATGTATTCTTCCTCTGAAGATCCAGTGGAAGGAGAGGCAGCTCCTGTTCCTCTGGGGAATCCCGTGGAGAAAGCTGTGCTGGTGTCTCAAAAACCTCTGGATTATATCTGGGTAGCAATGCTTGGCTCCTCCCTCTGGGCAGAGCATCTCACAATGAGATGTTATGGTTCTTATCAGTCATGCAGTGACATTCAATAGTCTGTTATCAGCAGATGTCCCCTCCCGAGGGAGGAGTGAATGTGGTCACTCAAAGAGAGAGATAAGGCAAACTGCCCACTTGACAAAGGTAATCTGCCATACAGATGGTAATGGAAAACAACTTGCGTTGTAATCTTCAACACTGACTTTTAAGGACACTTGCTCTCTCTCTCTATAAGATTATTTTCAGTTTCCCCCAAATCTTTATATCATTTTTCTTCTCCTGAAATGCATGAAAGCTTCAATTTCAGTCTCAATTTATTAGCATGTCATTATATTTTTAATCTGCATCTGCATTTCTGAGAGCCTTTTGTGTTCTGTCTGCCATACTGTGTTGATTGGAACATCCAGTAAGAGGACAGGATTGATAGATTGGTGCTGAATTTGGTTAAGGAGAAAATTGGAAGCTGTTAAAATGGTTGAAAAGGTGCTCCAATTTTCGGCATAGTAATGAGAAAGAAAATGGGATCATATGAAGGGAAGTGCAGAACAAAAGAAAAACTGACAAATGAAGCTAACAGACCATGAGTTGTGTGTGGAGGAATGCAAAAGAATGGAGACATGATATTCAAAAATTAGATCTGTGTCTTGATTTACATTGTGAAAAATGTAGAGCTGAAGAGGATCCTGAGAGCTAAAAGAACTGTTTGTCTGGAGGGCATTTCCAGACTTGTTCCTCCACAGAGTATTAAAAATTCTCTATGAGATTTTACTCTAGGACCTGTTTTTCAATCTAACTTTCGTGCAAATTGTCTGACCCCTAAGTTGAAAATATTGCTAATAGAAAAGACCAATTTTTCTTCTCTGCCATTACAGTAAGATCACCAAAGATAGTACAGAAATGTGACTAGAAATCTCACACATTTTTGACACCAATGGAATAAGATGCAGGATTTTTCCCCCTCAGTTTAGGTTGCTACTAGTGGCATCTGCTCTATTTCCTTGTATTAATCTGTTTCCCTATATTGCTCAAGCTACTTGTCCTTGGTGTTCAAAAATAATCCACACTGATGCTGAGTGCTGAACTGAAAATACTTAACAAGAGTTGGTAATATTGGTATCTGCATCTGATCCCACCTTTTGTTCTGGCCGCACATTTTCATCTCTCTGGTACTTGCCTTGGTCCTTGTCTTTTATACAGTGCAATACATCTATGTGATTCTTAATGTATGGAGACGAGGTAGAACAGGCCTTGGTATTTGATTACTTAGAAATATAGCAAGATCTTGTTTAGTGAGAGAAGGGCAGCAGTCACTGCACATCTATGACTCTGTATGACTGCTACATGCAGCGCAGGTCACAGGGCGTTCAAGCAGCTGCAGAGAGAATATATTCATATCATGATGATCTCAGAGCTATGCCTGGATGAGCCTTGTACACTTTGTGTAGCCATTACTTCTGCTTACTTTGGAAATGATACCAATCCATAGCAGTGCATTAATCTTTTAGGTTTATATTACATGTCCATTGATATTTTTCTTTCCTCCTTGTCCTGTCCCTTTCGACATGCATGATTTGATTTTCATGGCCACATTAACTTCACTGCTCTGCATGTTCTCTTCACTAGACAAAAGCCTCTCTGTAGAAAAAAGATTGAATGGTAAGTACTTCTTTGAAGTGAATCAGTCTGTGTTTATCAGGTAACCTCACTGCTGAAACATGAATAACAAGAGGTGAATTACTGAGAAGAAGATTGGTGTACCCTGGGGTTAAATACAGCTATCAGTGAATGGAAATTTCATCTGGGAGTTAGGTCTCATCTATCTGAGCATGATCCCAAAAGGTCAAAGAGAGAAGATTGGTAGAACTCAGGTATTGCACTTAAGAAACAGACTGGTTAACCACCAATTTTCCAGGGAAGAAGCTGCAATGCAGACAGAGCCAGTACTTCAGACCTTAGGCTGGGGAGGCATTGCAAGCTGCTAAACAACTTAATACAATCTGTTTCAGTGTATTCTAGGGGGAGGCTAACCACCATAAAAATAATTGAGAAGTACCCCAGAAAATGACTTAATTTTCTGGGGTACTTAATTACTTTATTATTCTTTTCATGGCTAATGTCAGCCATGCCTTTACTGTATAAATGTCATGGACAAGGAGGAATATTCAATATTTGTCAGCAGAATCTGTAAGCAGGTACCAAATAGAAGACAGAAGATATTGTGCATGCCTCCTCATTCTGTGGAGGTCTGCTTCTCCCAGAAAGTTTCTCTGAGTCAAATCAGGATAGAATCTATGAATTTACGTAAATAATTTAAATTCTTTCTTTGAGAATAAACCCCTATATAGAAAAAAAGAATTTATCAGATCGGCACAATGCAATGTTGGCTTTGTTCTAGGAAAACACTGATTCTTTTTTTTTACCACGGCAAGTATTCTGTGTTTTGGTGTTTTGTGGTTTGGGTTGTTATTTTTTTGAGGTTTTTTTTAACCCTGAAAAGACTGCAGTTCATAACTTTTGCACAATGTGTTGCATTCAGCCTGCTGCTTTTCTGAAAGAAAACAGCTTTTGAGGACAGGAACTGCTGTGCAGCATGAACTTTTAAACAAGGAATGACCTATTTTCTTGCTTCTATGCCCACTGTTGCTTCCTTTTTACTGCCTGGAGCCACAAAAGGAGAGTCAGGGAGTAAAGTTTTAAGAAACCTTTCCTGAGGTGGAGTAGCCACCTTGTCAGTTCATTTGTTGCTTTTCCTATTAAGGCACAGGGTGAACACTGTTTGTTGCTTAAGCCTTGCTTTTATACCAAGAATCCTCCTCCATTTCACCCTGGTTAAGTTAAACAGATATTGCATTGTAAGAGGAATGAAGGTAAAAATGCAATATGCAATGTGTTAACTTATTTATGTATCAACATTTTGTGGTGATGGGGGCAGTCAGATATATCTTCTGAGCTATGCTATGTGTGATCTCTTGTTTGGGTAATGTGGGGAAATGGAAATGAAAATAATGTGTCAGAAATGAGATTGTGGATTGTGTTCATAAGAACTGTAAGCAAGGCAGGATAAAAACTCAAAGGCATACAAATAAATTAATACATTTTTGAGATTGAAAGGATAAAGCACATATCACAAAATGTCACTTGGGGATGTGAATACAGATGCTGTAGAAAAATAAGTGTAGGCATTTATGTAGGAAAAAACTCGATCAAAGCAAATGTGCTCTGGATCAGATTCTCACCACCAGGCTGCATCCAGACTGCTCTGGAGATGAAATCTTACACTCACCAGCTTCCATTTACAGCTGGATTGCAGTAGCTCTGCAGCACAGAGGAGCCAGGATTTGTGCAGACCTGGCTGCTTGGCCCTGGAGAGTTAATAATAAGTAAAATGTACAACAAGAAAGAAGTATTTTAGGATTATTTTGAAGGCTAAAGTACTCACACATTCAACATTGCTACACAACCTAAACTAGTTTAGTTGGTCTAAACAGTAGCTTATATTTTGAAAAATAGAACATAAATTAAAAAAAGGGAAACACAATGGAACAAATGTTTAATAAGAAATATAAATGTAGGAAACCTTTGTTGCCCTTCAGCTACCATAATTTTATGCCACAGCAGGACATAAAGAAATCAAATCTACTGGTTATGCATTGTAAATACCCACAAAACCAGAATGTTTCTTATGCAAAAGAAAATGTTTTTCTGTAGCTGCCTTTAGTTTACCGTTATTCTGCTTTGGAGGGCAAGTGGAAAAAGGCTGAACTCACCCACTCACTCACACGCTGGTAGTTTCCCTTTATCAAAACATATGCCATATTTTTTATACCAAATAAATAATATAAGATTTTCAACTTGTATGTTAAATTTCACACATCTTTTACTTAAAAAAATCCTAAGTTAATATGTTTAAAATAACTGTATTTTTTTTGAGTGGAAATGTTCTTACCAGTTTAAGCAATGCTCTTTACAGATTTGAATGAAATTGATGCATAGTATTGGAAGTAAACTGAAGCTGATACTAAATTATTATAAATTGCAAGCAATTATGCTTAAGTAAATAAAATTAAAACAATTCACTTGGATGCAAGTGAGCAATGACTAACCTCTTGGGTTTCAGATTGCAAATTTAGAACAAAAGTTAACAGATATAGTCACTACCTTCATTTTGCACAGCATAGATCACTTTTGAGTCAGTCACAGGCTGTGAATTGTGATTTGAGTCCAGTTATTAAAGCCAGGTATCTACAGTGACATCACTGCCAGCTGTAAGGAATTTAAAATCATTTATCAGAATTCAGAAATATGCAGGTGTGTGCTGCCCCAAAGCCTCAGGGTATCTTTGGGTGCAAGCATGACAATTATCACACTCTTTCAGAAATACACAGAAGTATGACATTGCATTGGTGTAGGTGGTGAGGGCTTGGCAGTGGGAGGACTGAAGCTGTGGCCTGTAGGATTGCCCCAAGCTGGACACAAGCTGGCTCCAGAACAGATCCTCTGCAGAACTCTGCTGAGTGCACGGCTGGAGTTGGCGGTGCCTCTGGGAAAACATGTTTAAGAAAAGAGAGAAATCATCAGTCAGAGAGAAGTGAGGGGGGATGGCTACAAAGAGTGAGCAACAGCAAAGGGAACGCTGAGTTCAGAGAAGGAAAACTCCAGATGAAGCTCCTCAAAGCACAAGAGTTGTCCATTCCAATGTGCAGGAAGTCAAGTGAGTGTGGTGGAGGGCAAGAGTGGAGGAACAAGGTACTTCTCACTGAGTTTTTCTTGGCAAGGTCTGCTTACAGGTTACTGTGCCAAGTGCCACAGTAGTGCCATCACTTCCTCAATGATGGCACTACTGCAGCAGATGAGTAAAATCAAGTTATGTAAAATCAGGACACATAAGCAATCATATGGGAGACTTAAATGCTTTCTTCCTTTAATGAGTAGTTGTAGAGAAGAGGGAGCCACTATTCTCTGCAGTGCATGATGAAAGGACAAAATACAACAGAAAAAAGCTTCAAAAAGAGGAATTCCAATAGAATATAAGGGAAAAAAATTGTCACACTGAGGGTGATGAAGAATCAGAGGAGCATGCAGAGAGAAACTGTAGAATCTCTATCTTTGGAGTCTCCTGAACTTCATCTGGATTTGACTCTGAACAGCCTCATCTAAGTTCAAAGTCAACCCTTTGTTCAAGATGTTGGGTGACATAACCCCAGAGATCCCTGCTCATCTAAACTGTTCAGTGATGCTATGACAGGTGCTCTGTCTCTGGGTGGTTGCTGAACAACCTTCCTTCCTGCAACCCACTCACAGGAGTGCAGGCAGGCAGGAGGCAGAACTCAGCCCCTGAGAGGCAGGTAGGATTTCAGCAATACCCACCAGGAGTGGAAGAATGGCCAGGAGGAGGAAAGGCAGGGCCTTCTGGACAAAGAGAAACTTGGATGAGGTAGAGGAACTAGACACATACTTTCCCTTGGTTTGTGACCATGGCAAGTAATCTGGAAGTGGTGTGAATCAGTACTTCTCTAAGTAATTAGCTCACTAAAAGTTTATCGTTACTGATTTTTTATTGGATCAAAAAGTAGACTAATGTACAATATAAAGTGAACTATTCCTTTTTGTAACATACAATCATTCTTGGTGACAAAGACTTATTGGTTTGTTTCCTATTTCACTAATTTATTCCTAGATTATTACATTAAATATTTAAAGCATAAACATAACAAATTTAGCAAATTGTATTATCTAAGTACAATGTTATCTTTTTAAAGTATTTATTTTGAAAGCCAAATGTTATATTAGGAAGAGTCTTAGTGTTTTAGAGGAAAACCACTACATACTCAAGCACAGCTCTATATAAATATCAATCAATTAAGAATTTCCAAGCTTTTGTTTCAAGAACATTGCCTTTATATTATTTTAATACTATTTTAATGAAAGAGAATTAAATACTGAAAGAATTAATGCTAACAGCACACACACTAGAAAATGTTATTATTTCCAAGGAAATGACAAGAACTTGTTTCTGAAAATATGAATACTGTTATTCTTCTCTAAGTAAACACCCAACATTCATTTTCTGATTTAATTTTTTTCATGGAAGGATAGGATCTCAAGAACATAGGATTGAAGAGTTCATTACTTAGGCAAGTGTCTAGAAAGGATAATGCAAATAGTTCTACACTGACTCCTTCAAAGTATTCCCACAGTCACAAATGCAGATTTATACTTTTATTTTGCATCCAAACACTTGGCTGAAAAAAAACCAACCCCAGGTTAAATGGCACTGTATCAAAATTCAACAGTCTAAATGTATCTTCAGAATTGAAAGCCTAAGTTTAACTAACCTAAACAGCAGTGTGCATACATCTTCCTTACTTTTTTTGTGAAGTGATACCCTTTCAGTAAAGCATACAAAAGAAAATATAGAAGAGCTTTTCTACAGACTTTGCTTAGGAATTCACAATTTCACTTAAGAACAATGTTTTAACATTTTTTTAAAATTATGGCTCGAAAGACCATTATGGAAAAAGGATCACATGGTGTTCAGGTATCTTTGCTGAATATTGCAGGCAGTGTTACTTCCTTTTCACTTCTGAGAAAACTGGCTGAGAAGGAATTCTGTGGAGAAATTATACGAAATTCCCCCCATTCTGCATGGATGAATTACTGAATTACGTGCAGTTAGCTTCAGCTGAATATGAAGTTCTGGGCCAGGGAATAAATGGAAGAGAAGGAAGGTAAACAAGGGAGAAAGAGAATAAATATTTACATTCTATTCTATGTTAACAATGCTTCAAACACTGTATCATTCAAAAATGGAGGAAAATAATGCAAACCTCCCATAGAGCTAACAATGTATATAGGTCTGAATTTAAATATGTGTACCATATTTTTTCAAGACCGTCAAAATTTTCAGCTTCCATAACAATCTCTATTTCTCCTGTGTAAAGATTTATTATTTATAGTCTACAAACAAAACTCAAAACATAGTCTTTGGTTCATAAGTAACTAGTCTGATGTTAAAATATAATTGCTGTTGCTTACATAATGACTGTTCTCTGTAGTGTATTCCCTGTAGCTTTGTGTATTTCTTATTCTCACAGGTGTTTGGAGATTCTTCCATCTCTCAGTATAGAAAAAATAAAGCATGTTCTGAGTGCATTAAAAAAAAACCAACAACAACATAGTTTGGTATATGCTGCTTCTATCATTTGGCTAACATATTTACACCAGTATGAGGTGTGAAATTCTCTATCACAGAAAGTTGAAGAAAAAAGTCTAGTTTCTTAATTTTTCATTTATAAAGGGTCCACTTCAAGTCCTGTTGAAATCAAAGGATTTTTGGACAGCCATTGATGTCAAGGGGAAATGGATTTAGGATTTCAGTAGGATTCTGGCAGGTTTTGTTTCTAGGTAGAACTCTCCCTCAGTGAAAGTCCATGGCTCAGACTCTGAATAGGACAGAACAGTGTGTGAGAGGAGTGGGGGTTTATTGTTTTCAATTCTGCCACAATTTTATGAAGTTTAACAAGGTAAGTGCCAGATGCTGCACCTGGGATGGGGCAATCCTGGATGTGCAGACAGACTGGGGAAAGAGATGATGGAAAGCAGCACTGTGGAAAGGCACCTGGGGGTTCTGGTTGATACAGAGATGAATGTGAGGCAGCAGTGCCCTGGCAGCCAGGAGGGCCAGCCCTGTCCTGGGGGGCATCAGGCCCAGCATGGCCAGCTGGGCAAGGGAGGGGATTGTCCTGCTCTGCTCTGAGCTGGGCACCCTCACCTCCAGTGCTGGGGGCAGTTTTGGGTGCAACAATATAAAAAAGCCATTGAACTATTGGAGAGCATCCAAAGGAGGGCCATGAGGATGGTGGAGGGTCAGGAGGGGAAGGTGTAGGAGGAGCAGCTGAGGTCACTTGTTCAGTTCAGTCTGAAGAAGAGGAGTCTGAGGGGAGACCTCAGTTACAGCTTCCCTGTGAGGGGAACTGAAGGGGCAGCTCCAGACCTCATCACTCTTGTGACCAGTGACAGACATAAGGAAATGTCATGAAGCTGAGTCAGGGGAGGTTTAGGTTGGATGTCAGGAAAATGTTTTTCATCAGAGGGTTCATCAGGCTCCTCAGGGAAATGGTCACAGCACCAGCCTGTCTGAGTTCCAGAAGCATTTGGACAATGCTCTTAGGCACACAGTGTGATTTTTGGGGTGTCCTGTGAGGGCCAGGAGTTGGACTTGATGATCCTGATGAATCCTTTTAACTCAGCACATTCTGTAATGCTGTGAGTCTGTGCTATCGGGCCTTGGATACATCAGCTAGCATCAATGTCTTATTGAACATATTTGTAAATTGTAACAGTTCCCACACCATTTTATATGCAGTAGCTAATGCATCAGGTACCAAACTTGAACATGTTTGTGCTGTTGTACCCTATGCGAACTCTCACTGTTAATCACCAGCCATCTTTTACTGCAAAAGATATCCTCAACCAGTGCTTCTAATTCTTCTAATTCCTTCTGTTTCTTGTAGCTCACCTTTGTCAGAGATAATCCTTTCCAATTCCTTTCCTGTTTCTCCCTAGAGCTGAACTCTGATCCTCAGTGGCTCTGGAAATATAAGTCCAAAAATAAACTGGGGGGATAACTATTAACAAGTGCATCAACAGCCTTGCCTTTTCCTATCTTTTGTACTCCCTCTTTAGACTTCTAGAATAGATATAGATTTTTTTTAAAATGCCAGCAGGATATCACTCATAGAAAGGTCTGGATAACCTTCAAGAGGCTATAAACCTTATAAACAAGGTTTATAACCTTATATAAGGTGCTGCTGAAGGTGCTCTGCATTCTTGAAGATGCCATTAGGCACTCAAATCAGGAGAGTGTGCACAAATACATACACTAAGCTGGCTTGTTCCTATTGAAGAGGAATAGTCACTGCAGCCAAGATACACAAAGGTGTATTTGTATTACTTTTCTTGTATTAAAAGACACAAAAGGCCTGTGACTGACTGGATCTTGTGAAGCTCAATGAAGAGAGGATAATTTCTCCTCAACATTTTGTACACCCCTACAGGGGAAGCAACAACCTACTAAAATCCTTGGGAAATGGCATATATATAATTGTTTCCAATGTAATAAGTGTTTCTCTGGAAAAATTTTATTGTCTTTCAATGCATGCAATAAATCATATTACTCCATGTATGCTTTTCAAAGCAGCATTTTAAAATTCAAATTTAGTATCAGTTTTCTTCAAAAATTATAGAAGTAGTTATTAGTCTGTGAGCATCTGTTAATGCTACAGACAAATATAAAATCCACATTAGCAATTTCCATTTTTTAATTTTTCTAACATTTTTAACTTCTGAAACATCTGCTTGAGCTATTTTTCTCCTTGCATCTCAACTGCTCCGTTGAAGTAGAGAGAGGTGAGCAAGCAGCTTGAGACTTCAGTTTGAAATATATTAAATAGGAAAAGCTCAAAGGGGAAACATCTGCTGAAGTGAAAATGTCTGTGCAGGATTGGAAAGCAAGATTTAAAGGCTGAGGAACAGGAGAAAGGATCTTTCAGAGTATTTAAAATAGGATCTAGCTGATTTTTATAGCTCCCTTAGGTTGCTCAAGATCAGTACCTGGGTCAGAGAGGTACACAGTGTTGTGCAGATTCCTTTCCCTGTATTGGTGTCTGTGTTACTTCTGACTTGAAAGCAAGCAGGACCTAAGGTTCATAGCATCCAGTTAGCTTCAGACCTGTCATTTATTTAGTGCTGTTGCACGTGATGGGGAAACGGTGAGATAATCTCGTACAAAAAATCAAGCTGCCTACTGTTCTAATCAAATCCTTTACACTTCAGAGCATCTGCACACCAAGCAGTGCCACAGCACCTTGCCAAGTTGTCCACCTGAATCTAAAGAGGGACTGTACAAATGATGGGCATGATAGCCCCTGTGAATCCCCACAGTCTGTCTGCAGGAGCAAAGGCAAAGTGTGGTTGTGTGTTTTTTTTTTTTTTGTTTTGTTTTGGTTTTTTGGTTTTCTTTTTTTTTGGTGTTTTTTGGTTTTTTTTGGGTTGTTTTTTTTTTTTAAACAGAAAGGAAAGAAAATAAAATTAAAAAGAAGGAAGAAGTAAGAAGAAAACCAACCTAAAAAACCCCAACACCCTAAGGCCCCTGAGGCTGGCTTTAGCCAGATGTTTTAATTTCAGAGGATTGATCTGAGAAGGATGCAAATTTCTTTGGCATTGCCTGTAGGGTGACAGCACAGTGACAGCTTTCCTGGTCACAAGACAAAGATTGTCACAGAATTTGCTGAGGAACATGACAAAAGAAAATTATGTCTGGGGAGCTTATTCCCTTCACCTATCACAGGAGGAAAGCAGGAATATTTACATCCAGATTAATGCATGCGTAATGTCATAAATAAAAAAAAAAAAGTACATTAACTGTTTTCAAGGCAATAAAATCATCTGGCACACACCTTAGTCAGGGAGTCACCCAAGTATCTTTAAGCCTAGTTCTCTGAACAGATGAAAAATTGACCATCTTCAGCAAGAGAGGGGTGGAAAACATTGGGATCACCCTAGGTTGCATTTAACTTGTTTTATTTACCTTTATCTTTCCTTTGAGAGTTTAAAAACTCCAGTGATTCTATCTGGCCTTTTTAGAGGTAAGATGAGCCAGTGGGGGACAACCACAACAAATATACATAATGTCAAGTTCCATAAGGTACAGTTACTGCAGGCTGTGGGCTGCGAGGCCTTTGCTGGATATTATCAGAAGTCATTAGATTGGCTGAGACTGGCAAAAAGAGAACAAATGTGGCCCACCTGCATTTCTTTTGAAGTGTTGTCTATGGAGGATTGCAGATCATTAATTTTTAGAAATTCATACTCTTTGTAAAAAAAAAAAAAAAATAAAAATTAAGAAAACAGGAAGTCCTACTTATAAAAAAGCAAAATAAATATGCAGGCTATTGTGACACAATAATTTGTGAAAAAAAAATTGATTTGCTGAGCATCTGAGAACAGATTGACTTTCAGAATTCAAAATTAGTAGAAATTCAAGTGATTTATAATATTTATAATACTATCAGCCAGCTGGTGCTTGTCTCCTGCAGCAAATCACCCAGGGAAGGAGAAGAGACTTTACAGACAAGGGGTGCAGAGTGCCAGTGAGGAGGAAGGTTTTGGGAGCACATAGCAGGAGAATTTTTGGGAGCAGAGAAGAAACTCAGGGAGGTCATTGTGAAAGTGCAGGAGGGGTGGAAAAATGCAGGGGAAACCTTCCTTAGGAGTATTGGCTCAGGATGGCCTGCAGGAAGAGCCTGAGGAAATGGAAATGGAAATGATGGACTGATGGACCTGTACTCACAGTCTGACCTCATGGCCCCACAGTCTGAGACATTCCCCAGTCCTGAGTGTCAGAAACTGTCAGGCTCCAGGGGAATGTAGAGGGTGGCAATATCATGGAATGCAGCCCAGAGAGAAAGCAGGGTATTGTTGTGGAGAGCTGCAGGTGAACTGTCGCAGACACCTTTTCACTAAAAATCCTTTCTTGGGATTTTTCTCCCTTCTGAAGAGCTGAAGCCTCAGAAACAAAAAGTAAACAATGGTTATCTGCTGCTGTGGAATGCAACAGATCCACCTGTGATTGGCCCATCTTGGATGTTTATAATTAATGGCCAATCAAGGACGGAGCTCTCTCAGACAGAGTCTGGGAGAGCTTTTTTGTTGTTCATTCTTTTCTATTCTTAGCTCAGCTTCTGAAGAACCTTTTTCTTTCTATTTCTTTTTAGTATAGTTATAATGTAATATATATATCATAGAATAATAAATCAAGCTTTCTGATCATGGAGTCAGCATTCTCATCTCTTCTTCATCCTGAAAACCCTTGTGACCACGGTCACAGTGAACACTGCAGTAGGTTGTAGATTCTTTGCAGAGATGTGATAAGTTTGCCAACAGCCAAGGGAAGGGACTCATTTTGAGCCTACACTTGATGGAGGCTCAAAGGGGTTATCTTGAGAGGGGAAATATTTAGGAGAGGTATTGCCACCTTGCCAGGGCCACTGCTGCAAGGCAGCCCAGCTCAGAAACTCAATTCTTTGGCAACAATTATTCATGTTTGACAGAGGCAGCAGGAAGTGAGTCTGATGTGAGTGTTCACGTGCCTTTGAGGGGGAAAGGAGGGCGATATCACAGCTCTGCCCTTTATTAATCAGCTTCCTTCCTGCTTTAATCCTTTTCCAGGGATACAGTGCAGGCAGCTCCAGGGATCCTGTGTGAAGGAAACTTTATTCCTGTGTGTGGCTTTATGAGATAAGCTATCAAACTCACTAGAAACATGCTCAGAGACTATGGCAAGCACTTTGCTCAAAGATACTGGAAATGGTTTCTTTGCTGTGATCAATTCAGTAATGACTAAATCAGAACACTTGTAGCAAAGGACCAGAACTCATAATTCCTTCTTTTTAGCACTATTAAGCCATTATCATTTCTGTATGTATCTCCTGAAAATAAGCAGTATTCTTTCCTTGGTGTGTGTGTATGTATACCTTTGCTGTCTCCAAAGATGGGGTAAATTTTGAGAACTTGTTGATTTGATGATGCAAACTTAGAAATATTTCCATTTCTTGTACAAGTGTTTAGAGTTTCTACCACTTGTTTCAGCTGGATAATGCTACAGTCCCAGCAGCCATCTGCTAATTTTCCAAAATGTTTAGATTAAAATTTGAACCGAGTTTTTTAATCTCTTCACAAAAATGCAGTTATCACTAACCTTATGCAATAAGAAAGAAGCCTTCATTTGCCCCAATCTCCTAAACATATGTTAAAAATATTTATATAGAAAGAAAAACTGACTCACTAAATGGAGATGGGATAGTTATAAATCATATTATGCTAAAGGATTAGCCATAGAAATAACAAAATTAAACTGGCTTTAAAAATGTAATTATTTCTCTGGGTTGGTGCATTTGATTTGGATTTCAAGAACAGTTTGTGTTATTTCTTCTAGAAAAATAGTGACACAATTTCTCCACATGGCAATCCTTACTTTGCCTTACCTTCTGAGCCCTTGTAAGGCTCAAGGGATTTGTTAGAGAAAAAGATTTGGATTCCCCTCCCTTGCTTCCAGTTGAGATCATTTTGAACTCTGTTCAGGCATGAAAGAAATACTAATCAGTCTTTTAGACTGGAGAGGAACTCCCGGGTGTATAGTATACATGTAAACTCTCCTATAAATATGAATATCATAACATCTGAGAAAAAAAGCTAGCTGAGGTAGGGAAGTTTTATTTATTTTTCTTTCAAATAGAAAAATGAACAAAAGATCTTGCTGGAAACATGGAGGTTTCATAAACCTTGGAAAATGTGTTTTTTAATCCAATCTAGCAGGTCCCAATCATCTGTTTGTGGCTGAAAGATAATTGTCCTAAAACTCCCTGCCCCCTTACAAGGGCTTTTCTTTTTAAGGTGATGGAAGTTGTTTTTCTCTCCTCTCACATGAAAACTGTCCATATGAACCAGAATAGGGAAGGCAAAAAGAAATAAAGCAGACTGCTCCCTGGAATATTTTAATTTGGTATGTGGATATTTTTACTCCTTCCTCCAGATAAGCAGGTTTATTTATTCTTTCTAAAATCAAAGACAATCGTATTAAGCATTGTAACAGCATATCCTATGCCAGTCTTCTGTTCATTGCACCCAGTAACTGTTTAATCCAAGCTCCATGTAGGAACAGGAGCTGCACTGAGGCAGGGAAGACAGGTCCTCACTGTGAGTGAGTTGCAGCATCCTGCTCTGCTCTGCATCCCTGTGTGTCCTTTGGTGAGTGTTGGTACAACTTCAAAGAAAGACATTTGCTCCATGCAGATAAGCATATTTGCTTTTTGGTTAGGGCAATCTCCCAGGAGGCAAAAAAAAAAAAAAAACAAAAACAAAACAACAAAAAACAAAAAAACCAAAAAAAGAACAAAACAAATAATTTTAAACTGAATCTGAAAAAAAAGTTGAAACCCTGTCTTTTCATGTCCTAGATAAGAACCGTCTGCCATGCTGTTTAACTGGGCAGCACCACAACTGTCTCCAGAAGTGAGCCTGGCTCATGTCTCTGAAAGAAAAGAATTACATGGAAAAAAGGATGGGAGGGTTTTAGTCTATAACTCAGTCTGTGAACAGAGTCCCTGAATCTGTGTTCTCAAAAGGGATGATTTTGGTTCCTGTCTAGGAGTTTTCTGTCTAGGAATCTTTATGGGCTATCAGCTGGTTTGTATTTATTCTGTGTGCTAGATGTTTTGGATCCCATTCTGGGATACCCAAGTCTATGTCTTTGGAAATTCAGTTCCTTTTTCATGAATGTAACTTTGTTGTTGCTGGTTTTAAACACATAAATCCTTTATTGTGTTCAGATCTAAGTGATAATAATGGAAGTAGTGAGACAAAGAGAATATTAAATATGTACTATGAAATTTTCTAATATGTGAGGAGAGAAACATTCTTGGATTCCAAGTCAAATTACATTTTCTCTCATTTGCATCAAGAAAACAGAAGCACTAATAATATATGTGTCAAATCAGTGATGGAAATAGCTATGCAATCAAATGATATAATGATGGTATATAAGTGAAGGTGACCTACTAATGAATAATGTGGGAAGGAAAGACTGACAAAGTGTTAATTGATATGTCAAGCCAGTAATGTCAGTCAGTTACATGGAAGAAGAGAAATTAGTCAGTGTAAATTGCGTAGTGACCATCAAAACATGCCAAAAGCAATTGCACTTTCCATAAAGAACCTGACAGGTAAGACATAAGAACAAACTGAAAAAAAAGGAAATATACCATATCTGATTTACTGCTCCAGGTAGCCAGTAAGGGTTCATCTAGCAAAGCTTTTTAATGTCTAAGAAAAACATATTTGCAACATCTACGTACCACAATAATCCTCAATTCAACCTGTGAAGCTTTCACAGCTCCTCCTTAGAGAAATCCAATAAAATCTACAATGTCTGATCTGTATCTGATTACGTTGAATGGGTAGTGAGTAGCTGAAGTGATATAAAATATATCTATGTAGAAATCTGAGCTGAGCACAAGTTGAAAGAAAAAAAAATAGGATTTTTAAATGATAACCTCATTTTGTACTTCCTTATGAAATATATTACAAAAAGTAAATGTCAGTTTCTTAGGCTGAGGGTTTTTTTTTTACTTATCCTGCATTTTAAAGGGACTTTTGCTCTTTTTCTGATAGAACTCTGAAAACCCAAACCCATTACTTTGGGACTAAACAGTCAGATCAATGATATGAAATTGCACTAGGTCATTCCAGGCAGTGAGAGACAAATCTGTTATATGGCTTTGTCACACGATTGTCACATGATTTAATCTAGAAGAAAAGTGAAATGTAAAATATACATATTATACATTTGTGGATCAGAGCTGCCTGATAAAATGCATTTTTTTCTGAACTTGAAGCCATTTTTGATAACATAAGAAGTTATATATTACTTTGTCCACTAGAGGGTATCAAACATATTTCCAATCTTGTAGTAGAAACCCTCAGAAACCCAGAAAATAAATAAAATCAGGTGAGATTAATGTTACCATATTCTCAAAAAATACCAGTGTCTATGTTTAATATAATACTTATATAATACTTTGTGAAAGTGAAGAAATAAATTCCTCATGCTATACAAAATCCTAGATATATTTTTCATTATGAACTGCCTCCACACTATCTTGATTCTCTTAAAGTTATCATGAGAGAGAAGCCGTGTTACAGCAAAATATTCAGTAATGCTTCTTGTGATATGAGTTTTCTACTCCTTCTGAATTGGAGCTGAAAGTAAGATCTAGTTTGGGACATAATCTCCAAAAATGTATGATGTAAGATTAAATATAATTTTAATATCCTGGATCTGAATTTGCAGAGGCTTGTAGTTCAGTTATAATTTGTGATGATCCCTACTGAGAAACAAACAAAAAATAAAGATTTTAATTATTTACAAGAAAATACTTGCATTTTATATTAGTTCTATATCTTAGAGTTTTCTTACTCCATATTTCAGTTTTAAGGTGTTTGTCTTTATTTTTATCAGAGAGAGTGGAAAAGGCTCCCTCAAACTCAAGGCTTTTGATAGGCCTTTTTATAATCCAGGATAATTTTTATCAGTGCTGCTTATCAGCACTGCTAAAGCAAAGTCTGTCTTTCTGGTGAGACTTGAAGTGGAAAAATTATGGAACAGAAATGTTTTCAAAATTCATTGTTCTTGTTAGTTTTGCGTTGAAATAAGACTAAACAAATTCAGCACAAACTAAAGTCCACCTCCTTTAACATTTATATAGTTTCTAGTACAATCAGTCAAGGAAAGATGGGAATTTATTGCGCATGCAAAGTTTTTCAAAATGGAGCTTGAAGAGATGGCTCTGTTTTCTTGTTCAATAGGAGGGTAGGCAGGTGTGATGCAGGAATTAGTGAGTGAGAGTGGAAGTCTCCAGTTTGTTGTCATGAGGCCCATGGGCAGAGGATCTCTTGTGGCTGCAGAATTCACTGCATGTGATCCATGCTAATGAGTACAGGTTTTGCATTGTCCTGCACAAGTTTTTTGGATCCCAGGGAACATATCACACATTGCACTCATTCTCTTTGAGGGGAAAAAAAGAGCTCAACTAAACAAAACCAAATAGACTTATTTGGAAGTAGTTAATTCTTTTTTTCTTAAATGCAGAAATCCACAGCTGGCCCTCCTGTAAAGCTTTGTTCATAATATTTGTGATAATAAGATTTTTTGATGTCTATTTCTGATTTGTCTATTTTAAAAGCAGTTGAATTGGAGACCTTTCATCAGATGGCCTTCTAGATTCTTCAAAAAACAGGTCTTGCCAAATCCTATTTATTTTCTTCTGTCTCTGGGTTTTATCCCCAGCAGTATTGTAGAAAACCTGTGTCTTTGGAGTAAAAGTAGTAATGAATTTATGGCAGGTTTTCTTTTGCTTCTGCATTTATTAGTTAAGTGCTGAAAAGACAGATAATGAGATGAAATGCACACTATGAAAATTAAGAGGCCCAAAAAAACCCCCTCTCAACAGTTAAGCTTCATGTGAAAAAACAAGTCCCCAGAATTTAGTTCAGATGAGGCTGGCAGAAAATTCCTGTTGAGTTTGAGATTCTCAAGTGTTCAAAGTACCCTCTTGGCAAGGAAGACAATGGAGGGGTCACTACTACTGCTTTCAGACTTCACTACCATCAAGAAACTGAACAGCATCCGGGACATACCTTCCTGTCCTTTAGTCTTGCAATGTACTGAATAATATACATGCATATGAAAATGTACTCCATTCTTCTTCACCTAAAAAGAAAATGACTCACCCCTCTTGTTCCTAGTGAATGCCATTATATACTCTCATTTCCAAATAACTTGACTGAATTGACCTTCAGTAATTCAGTCTGCTTACATGAAAAACATCAGCACACTGCATTCAGATTACCATTGGAAAAATGCACATTAGAAAATAAGCTTGGCATTTGCGTTATCACATAAGTGCAATTAGTCTTACAATGAGGGTTTATTTTGAATGTATCATTTACATCAAAGAAACAGACCTTTCTATTCCTTACAAGATGATCAATGACAGAAGACCAGAAAGCAACAAGTAGCTTGTCTTTGGCTTCTGTGAAAATTAGATTAAGCTTTATAGGTTCTATTGAATAAAGGAAGTTGTTAATTCTTGTAATTCACTACCTCCCTGGCAAATATTACTGAGCTTTAAATTTCTGTCCTACAGTCTTTATTCAGGTTGTGTATCCATGAAATCAAAAATGGGGTGGAACCCTGGATCATGTATTTCAGCCCACTTACTGTCATCTCCTTTATGCAGAAGCACTTGTGTGACACGATTTTAAAATGGTGTTGGCTTAGTTAAAATTTTTGAAAGTCTTTGTAATTGAAGATAGAAAATGTTACTCTTGTTGCTTTTTAACCCTCTGTTAGGTTTTTAAAATCAGAAAGATATTTCTAAAATTCATAAGAATAAGTTTAAGGTGTAAGAGAAAATTGCACATAGATTTTTTGCACATAGACAGTTTATGTCTGTTTTATGCCAACATGCTTCTGTACATATTTTGATGTTCTACTTTCTGAGCATAATGAAGATATCTGAGACCCAAATTACTCCCTGTAAATACTTTCTGCTCCATCCCTTCTGGCTACTTCTTAGTGTTCATATTCAAAGAGGATCATATTCCACTGCAACAAAAAATAGCAAGAGCTTGGTCCTGAGTAGCACTCATCTAGGCACATTGTGAGGATTTGAGAAATGTTATCTTCTGGTTTTGATGTTCATGTAGTTATTTTCCCAACATGTTAGTCTTACTGCAGTAGATAAATGTATTTGCACTATGTCAATGTGTATACATTTCCTCTCAGCTTGGTTCCTAACAAGAAATAATTTCTTAGGGTTACTGGGTAACATTTTGTTCTCCTGTCCGCTTATTGATTTGTGAGCCAACTCATGGAGCTGCTGATCTTAAACTCACTTCCTGAAGGGAGAAATTTTGCTTTTAATCCAAGCACTCTGCCCTTTCACGGATATGCCTGGGATTTCTGCTTTCTGCATTACCAAACTCCACCCAAAACTTCCCTTCCTTTCAGGAACAGTCCTGAAGGGTGCATCCTGTGAGATTTCCTGATACCTGGCATGGAGCCAATAAAAAAGTTGGTGTGGTTTGTTTTTTTTTTTAATCCATCTAATTTCACCTTCAAAATTTCTTTATTTGCACAATTAACCTCTTACTGTTGATGGAAGCATTACTTATTAAGGCAGTGGGGGTTGACAGTTCATTTGGACATATTTTTCTTCTTGTAGGAAATCCACTTCTTGCAGTTTAGTACTTTAATGTGCATATGTTAGAATGGCAAACTTTATTCTACCTTAAACCTTGAATGTCATTTATGGGTGTAAATCTTAACATGACTGTTCAACAGTAGGAGATTAGCTGTAACTGACTGCCAGGTGCCTCCCAAACTGGTCTGTCACTCCCTCACTCAGAAGGACATAAAGCTAAAATAAGAAGAAAAAACTCATGGGGTGAGATAAGGCTGACCAGTTACCATCATGGGCAAAACAGACTTGACTTCAAGAAGATTAATTTAGTTTATTCGCAATTAAAATGAAGTAGTACAGTGAGAAAAAAAAAAAAAAAAGCCCAAACTGAAACTACTTTTCCTCCACCACTTCTCCCCATCCTGCTCAGGCTCCTTGTCTTCTTCACTCTCAAATCCTTGACATCCCCCTCTTGAAGGGTGGAGGGATATGGAGTGGGGGTTGCAGCTGGTTCATAACACCTTGTTATGAACACTCCCCCCATGCTGCAGCCTGGCATCCCTCCCATGGAATACAGTCCTTCACAAACTGCTCCAACACGGGTCCCCTCCATGGAGCACACTCCTTCAGGGACAGGCTGCTCCAGCATGAGTTCCCCATGGATCCCAGACCCTGCCAGCAAACCTGCTCATGCACGGACTCCTCTCCATGGGCTGCAGCTCCCCGCAGTGTGGACATACCCACTCACTGTGGCATGAATTCCCCCATGGTCTGGCTGCTTGAAGATCTCTGCTCCACCTGGACCTGCACAGGCTGCAGGGGCACAGCTGCCTCACCATGGGCTGCACCAGGGGCTGCAGAGGAGCCTCAGCTCTGGCACCTGCAGCACCTCCTCCCCTTCCTTCTGCACTGGCCTTGGTGATTGCAGGGCTTTTCTCTGAAATCTTTTCTCATTTTCCCACAGCTGCTGCACAGCATTTTTTCTCTCTTTCTTAAATGTATTGCTGTGTGGGCTTGGCTTCGGCCAGTGGCTCCATTTCAGAGCTGGCTGGCACAGAATCTGTCCAATATGAGGGTGAACCCAAGTCTCTTCTCACAAAAGCCACCCCTGCAGTGCCTATCCAACTTCCATTATGTTTACTTGCCATGTAAACATAATGCATCAATTCAAACCTCTTTTTACTGCCATACCTTAAAATATGTATATGCCACTCACATGCATATGCAACCTGAAAATTGTACGTGCAACTCAAAAATTTTATATGCTACTGTAGTTCCCCAAAATGTTGGGTTTCTTCAGGTGGCTCATGACACAGGTAGGGATTTAAGCTTTCTCAGTGCTCATAATTGCTATTCCTTGGAACATAAATAACCAATTCGGTGATTTTGCTTTAATTATTCTTTTCTAAAAATTCTTTTCCATCCTTTCCCATCTCATCCCAATCCACTCCATACCCCTTTGCCTCATCCCATGTTTCCCCTGAATGGTTTTGCTTCTGCAGGCTAGTTTTGTCTCATAAAATTTCATTTTGCTTGAGCTTTCTGCCTTTAACTTCTGAAATTTTCTTTCCCTTAGTCTCACAAGATCATCCCATTATCCATCTCCTTTTTTATAACCCTGAGTTCTACTTGATCTTTCAGTTTATTTTTTATAAATAAAACAGCGCTTAGCCAAATAGATATAAAATGACAGAATAAACACGTTGATTCCTAGATAGCAAACTTTTCCTTGACTTTGTTGGTTTTTTTAACTCCTCTTGTTTTTCTAATTTGAATTGCTAGACAAAGAACATCTGAAACATTTATGTCCCAGCTCTTATCATGACTTATGAAGCATGAATGTATTTGATGATATAAAAGAAGTGAGAGAGGTTTCAATCCAGTTGCAGTGTTTTTCCTTGATGTGGCTGATGCCAGTCTCTTCTATTCCTTCATATTGTATTTTCTGTTGGCTTTTTTTTTTTTGTACTCACTGTCTGTTCATTAAGAATGTTTGAGCAAAGCAAAACAAATTCAATAATATATGATCTTCCAAATTTGCTATCTTTGTTTTAACAGAATATCCTTTCAAATTAAAAATATCCTGACTGGTGTAGGTCCATTATCCATGAGATAAGCCTATTTCTTAACTGATCTCATACAAAAAGTATGTGCAATTAATACTTGCATGGCATAGTATATAGTTGTTTAGAGTGAGTTTATTTATATTTAGAGCTTCTCATGATTTCATGGCGAGGAAAAATGGGTTTGTTTATCTTTCTGATTACAAGTAAATAAATAGGGAGTTATCTTCATCATTTTTTTTCACGGAAGTTCTCTCAAATGCTGCACGTTGAGTCAGAAACTACATAGTAGTACAATGCCAGAGCATGGAGATAATTAATCAAATTAAATTTTTACCAGCAAAATGGATATTCCTTATTTAGTCTGCATGCTTATAAATGTAGGAAAACAATTCACTAGCACTGTTTATTAAGAGAAGATGAATGGTATGAATATAGAAACAAACATGGCATAGAAGTAATAGCCAAATGCTTTGGAAGGCTTAAAATAAAAAAGCATTCTCTACTTTTCAAAATACTGTGTATGTCTGAAGACATGAATTTCACAAAAGGTGCTAAGTGCTTTAAGTGGTTTAATATATTCTAATGGAGACAGTGATCTGTGAAAGAAAACTTTTCTCTAAAATGAATGAAAAACAAGTGTATTCATTTCCACAGATGTTGCTAAAAACATCTGTTACTTAAAGCTGCATCAGCTTTAATTGGATACTATTCTTAACTCTCTCCCACTCTTCATTTTTCTAATAGTTGGTTTCACTAGGTATTGATTCTGTGTGTAGAAACTCAGTAATATATGACATTGCTATACACTGCTAAGTTTTTAGAAATGTGTGGGTGTTTATGAGTCTTAGCTTGCAGAGCAAAATCTGTACATGCACAAGAGGGCTCTGGTCAAATGGGTTCACGCAGATGATCTCTCAGAAATTTGAGTGCTAAACCCCTTAGCAGGGGTCACATGGAGGCTGAGTCAGGAGCCTGAGCTCTTTAACAGAATCCCCACCTACTCTGATGGCTAATGGCAATGAGAAACGAATAATTATATTCTCTTTTTGCTACCTGGTATGGGAAGCAATGCAACAAATCTCCTCATTTCTTTTATAGCATTTGGGACAATGGTTTATTTCCAGATGGCATGTTTACAGGCCTGGTACCAGCTGATCTGTGAGCTAGGATTCATGAAGAACTGTGTCATCTGTGCCAAGGCAGGAGACCAAAGAAGCCGATCCCTGAGGAAGATCAAGTAAAATAAGAAAGCCCATAAAATGAAATGGAGGGAATATCTGACTGGTTTTGTGTGTAGTTTCCTATCTTCTCAGAGAGAAAATACTGCATATGTTTGTGCTTTTCTAAGGTTGCATTACTCGTAGATCATTATCTCTGAATTTTGATTTCTTTCTCCTTTTCCCCCCTATATTCTAGCTTCAAGAAAATCTGCAGTGTTTATAAGCAAATGGATCGTCCAATTTTTAGTTTCATTATGATCTCTATGACCAACATGTTTTATTAAGCTACATTTTGCAAGGGCTCACTGCTTCTTATATGTTTCACAGTGTAAACTGTAACTCAACAGCTTTATTTTCCTCCTGGCTGCATTTTATCTCCCTTCACTTCATGGCCACCTCTTTTCTTCTGGAAACTCTACTCTCTCATCAGCAGTTCTACTGTTAGTAAGGTAGCTGAAATGGTAGCCTTAGATTTCTTTTGGTTTGTCCTGTTTGCCCCTATGCAAAAGATAGCTTTTCTGACACACCACAAAAACTGCTTTTGTGTTTCAGGAGTGGGGCAACATCATCTGATGCAGCTGCTGCCTTCAAGTCTCTTCAGATTAAATCACATTAATTTACTGCAGGATCATTATAAAGCCATTCACAGATGCTTGTGTACTCAGAAATCACATTTACCAGCTAACTGAATGGATGAATGTAGAGGAAATTACAACTTTCTTCTCTGAAATCATAGGCCTCTTCCACTTAAAGAAGAGAATTTTTACTGGCTGAGGGCTACTAGAAGGCATACTCTGGAGCTCCACATCATGTCTATAATGCCTCAAACCATGTAAAGTACATTGTTGTAAAATTTTATTAAAAATCTCATTCTTGCTATGGAAAATTACAAAACACATATCACAAAGAAGATGGAGTACAGTGAAAACCAGAGACAAATAATAGGGGTTAAAGACGAAGGATTGAAGGAAGATTAAAACAGCCCAATACATGAGATTTCAGTAAAATGAGATTGCAGGATCACATGGTTTTCCTCTGCATTTATCTGAAGGTCTTCACTAATAGAAAATTATTTCTTGTAGTACAGGTGGAAGTACATATGAGAACAGATAAAATAAAACAAACCCCACAACACCGCCAAAATGGAGTTCAAAGGTTGTGATGCTTTTCCAAGCAGCAAACTTTTTAATAGAAAAAGAGTCACTACAATGCCTCTAATGAGCTATATACTCTGCAAAAAATTCAGGAAACATCTGTTTTTCTACTCATAATGATATTTTATTCTGTAATTTTGAAGAAATATTGAAATGTTTCCCCAGTTGTTATGTAGGACTTTGAAAACAAACCTGAATTAAGCACCAAAAATAGTAGGGATAGATAGTATATGCCAGTGGACTAGGTTATATGACTTAATAAATCTATTTCCACAATTGATTTCCATTGAGCTATGAACTCTCACAGAATCTGAGTTGTTTTGTAGTTCTGAAGTGTCATATTACTTTAATGGAACCCAGCTGAAATTTGCAATTAAGAGTTTTTCTGTTTTTTTCTTTTTGGTTGCGTTTGGATTTAAATAATAAACTCTGATGATAACAGCATGGGGATGTTTGGATAAATTGTGTGAAATACAATGTACATTTTTCATCTTGTTTTCCTTCCTGGTCAGTCAAAAGAATCAGAAGCAATTAAAAATCCCATTGTTCCAGTGCAGTAACTCTCCAAGACAGGGATTGCTTAACTCTTGAAGGAACACTTCAGAGGAGGCTTGAGCTGTCTGCAGCTGTCCTCAGGAACCAGCTAACTGGTAGAAATCTGTAAAATCATTGATTAAGTGTTATAAATAAATATGTAGGATAATTTGTATGGTATCTTTTTAAAGACTTTCTTTCATTGTCTATACAATGCACAAATATGTGTTCTTAAGTGTTTTACTGCGTAATATTATAAAATGGCTTGGATTGGAAAGGATCCCTTAAGGTCATTGAGTTAAACTCCCTTGCAGTGACCAAGGACACCCTCAACGAGATCAGGCTGCTCAGAGCCCCATCCAATCTAGTCTTGAATGTCTCCAAGAATGGGGCATCCACCACCTCTCTGGGCACCCTCCTCCAGTGTTTCCCCATCCTCATCACAGAATTTTTTTCCTATATCCAATCTAAATTTACCTACCCCATTTTCATTTAAAGCCACTACTCCCTGACCCATTGCAGCAGACGCTTGTACAAAATCCATTCCCATCTCTTTTAGGAGCCCCTCTAAGTACAGAAAGGTGAAAATAAGGTTTCCTTGGAGTATTCTCTTCAGGATGAATAGCCCCAGTTCTCCCAGCCTCTCTTCATAGCACAGATGCTCCATCCCTCCAATCACCTTGTCCCTCCTCTGGATCTGCTCTAACAGGTCCATGTCCTTCCTGGGAGGACAGGGCTGGGAGGCCAGGGCTGGATGCAGCTCTGCAGGTGGAGTCTTGCCAGGGCAGAGCAGAGTAGAGGGGCAGAATCCCCTCCCTTGCCCTGCTGTTCGCACCACTTTGGATGTAGCCCAGGATGTGTTTGTCTTTCTGGGCTGCAGACAGACACTGCCAGCTCAGGTCCAGCTTTTCATCCACCAGTAGCCTCAAGTCTTTCTCAGCAGATCTACTCTCAGTCCCTTCAGCCTCCAGCTTATATTGATACTGGGGGCTGCCCTGACCCAAGTTCAGGACCTTGAACCTGGCTTTGTTGTCTCTTATGAAGTTCACATGGTCCCACTTTTCAAGCTTGTCCAGATCCCTCTGGATGGCATCCCATCCCTCATGTGTGTCAACTCCACCACTCAGCTTGGTGTAATCTGAAATTGGCTGAGGGTGCACTCATTTCTACTATTTATGTCTTTGATCAGGATATCAAACAGAACTGATCCCACTATGGGCTCCTGGGGGCTAGCACTGATCATCGATCTTCATCTGGACTTTGAGATGTTGCATGATCACTAATCTCTGGATGTGATCATGCAACAGATTTCCTATCCACTGAATGGTCCACCCATCAAATCCGTACTCTTCCAATTTAGAGAGAAGGATGTTGTGGGACACTGAGTCCAGACACATGATCTATGCAGCTCTTTCTTTTCCACTGAAGTAGTAACTGCGTCATAACTTGTATTGCTGTGGCTGACAGAAGGAGAAACATTCAAGGATACATTATACAACCATATATAAAACCCACAAACATCTCTTTTCAAGGAATAGAATATAATTGGTTTCCAGTGTGTAAAAGGCAGAAAAAATATGAAGCAGTTTGGGGTGAGGAGATAATTTTGAAAGATGGAGATGTTGGCAGAACTGCAGAAGACACAGGTCAGCAGCTGTCTAATACAAAACAGGTGAACTGTTGATTCACAACAGTGACAGGGATTGTGAAAGAACCCAGCCTGGGAAGTTGATGCTGGTTTTTTTTTCCATGCCAAGAGGGTAGAATGGGAAAATTGACTGAATTTGAAGTAGCTGGGACAACAAAATTGGGAATAAGAAAAATCATAGGCACACACCCCAGTCCAGAAAAGAAGAATAATAATTAGAAAATAGCTTTATAGCACCAGCTGTGGAACAGCAATGAGATGTCTCTTAGCCATAGAATCCACCAGACATAAGTCATTGATTTCATAGTAGTATTGTTAAGTGAGCTACTGAAGAAGCACATTTCTTATATTAGTAGCTTTATTATAAATCCTATAGGAATCTTGAGATTCATTAAAAGGGACGATCTGTAATCTTTTAAAGACCATCTGTTTTGCTTTTGAGATCATCACCTTGTCAGGTTATGAGGAACACTGTGTTCAGTAGAAAATAACAAATACAGTGTTAAAATTCGTAGGATGTATTTTTTCTAATTAATAATGCAAATGCCTTACTTTCCTCATTTTAAAATCTGTTTCAGGGAACAATTGAAGTCTTTCATTCTATTTTAAAGAGTCTCTTTTTTCCTTTGAAGAATGTTGTCTTGAAACCAAGAATAGGTTTTTTTGCAGTTCTAAGCTCTGAATAATTATTTTTCCTCCAAGTCAGGGATCCTGCCTCCTCCTATTTGATTTATTATTTGTCTGTTTAGAAATCTGACTTGAACACCTTAAAATGCAATATTTACAGAACTGTCAAACTTTTTGTGATTTATACATTGCAGACTACATGATTTGTGCAAAATATATCAACATTACTGTTGAGGTTTCTTTCCAGACTGCAGAAACATAAAAGACTTTGATGTTTTTGTAAAACATTACTGAAGCAATTATACTTTGTTGCTATTAAGTTTTATTATGGCAGAATAAACATTAAACTTTGAAAATTTTCAAGTCAAAATATGCTTTAAATGTAACAGTTCAATATTTGAATTATACAAAAGAATCTTGGAGGGCCAGTAGGGAATCTCAGTTCATGGTTTGCATATGGGCACAACACATTTCTCATTAATGTTAATTGGATTTATAAGCCCGCATCAAAGGAAGAATATAGGCTTAAAAGTAACTTTCAGTCATGCTCAGATCTCATTCCTTCTTTGGCATTTTGCACATTTTTCTAGAGTTTTTCTCAAACTCTGTTTTGAACTAAATAGAAGATTACTGTGGATCATAACGATGTATTGTTTAATCAATTTATCAAGGTCAGCATAACTAGTCTACTTAGACAGAGTCCTCTGTTCTTTCCTAACAATATTCTGCATGCTCTCACCTGAAGGAATTTTCTGAATTACATTAAGAAATAAAAAGATTTTTGCACATTTTCCCTGAAACCACTGATACTCTAGTTTGATCAGAAGGAAAAGAAAACAGATGGGTGGCTTCCTCAGCAGCCTGTAGCCCAATATCCTCTCCCCTGCACCTTTCTTCTTTCAGTACTGGAGACTGGGAAAAGGTTTCAGTGATGAGTTCTTCTACCACAATAACTTAGTTTATTTTAATGCGTATTTCTTCAAAACAAGGATGTAAGCCAGCAATACATCTCACTGGGATTGTAGTCAAAGCTCCACTTTATACATTTCTATCCATAACTACACGAGTGCATTATGAATCTGCAGTAGTCAGGATTGTATCCCTATTTATATTGGTATCTATTTATATACTTTGGGCAAGGAGAAACTGGTTGTTCTCCTGATCCCAGGAGGAGAGAGAAACAATGGCACTAGCTGATGATCCCTTTAGCTGACTATCAGCAAACAGCTTCTCACAAGGAACCTGTTGCACCATGGCAGAGAGGATGAGAATTCTTTGCTGGCAATGCTGACCCACAGCTGCAATTAGGGCTTTGCAAGCATCAGATAATCCTGAAATCAGGGTAGGATAATGAGAAATAAACCCAAATCTTAGGTCCCCAACTCTCCCTTCTTCCTGGGCTCATCTTTACTCCTGAATTCTCTGCCTTCTTCCCAATGGTGCAGGAAGACAGGGAGTGGGGTCTGCAGTCAGCTTATCACATGCTGTCTCTCCACTCCTTCCTCCTTAGGGGGCTGCACTCCTCACACCCTTCCCCTGCTCCAGTGAGGGAGTCCCTCCTACATGAGACAATTTCTCTAACTGAGTACTTCCAGAGGCTGCAGTTCTTTATAAACTTCTCTAGCATGGGTCAATTTCCAGAGGGTGTAGTCCTTCAGGAACAAACAGCCAGAACATGTCACAAGTCCACGAGGCCACAGGTTCTGCCAGGAGTCTGTTCTAGCACGGTCTTCTCATAGCATCCCAGCCTTCTTTGGGCATGTACCTGCTCTGGCATAGCATCCTCCATGGGCTGTAGATGGATGTCCCTTCCACCAGAATTTCATGGGTAGCACAGCTGCCTCACCATGGTGTTCAACACAGGCTCCAGGGGAATCTTTGGCTCCTGGAACAGCTCCTACCCTTCATTCTGCACTAAGCTTGGTGTCTGTAGGGCTGTTCCTCTCTCATATTCTCCCTCCTTCTTTCTCTGGCTCCAATGTCTCCTGAATAATAACTTTTTTCTTTTTATATATGCCTAATATAATATTTAGGCATATGTAAAAAGGAAAAAGGCACTACCACTGTCACTGATGGGTTCAGCCTGGGCCAGTGGCAGGTCCAGGAGCCAGCTGCATTGGCTCAATTGCACACAGGGGAAGCTTCTGGCAGCTGCTCACTGAAGCCACTCTTGTAGCCTCTCTGGGAGAAGCATACCCAGAAAACATTTATACTAGTGGGCTATCCAGGTCTCCAGGGTTTGGTAAGATTTTAATCAATTTGATTCCTTCCTCATTTATTTTTATAAAATACAAACTGGTATTCCAATGTCTGTCTTGCAAAATATTCTCCTGAACTACAGATATCTGTCCAAAGAGAATAAGAAGAGAGTGTGTATAATGCAGGATTGTTGTAGAATGCAGCACAATTATGCAAGTAGACATTAAAATAGTTACTGCATCATGCAGTACTCTATTTCTTTGTTGGGGATTAGCAAAAGGATTAGACCTTCTTCTTTTCCATTGTAGATCTAGTTTTGATTAATTTATTCTTTCAGCATATTTGGAATGTAGTCAATCAAGGACTAAATACAGAGTCACTATTTATTTTGTTCATCCTGCATCCTTTGTGTACCATAATCAAATGAATACACATCATACTTCTTTCTGACAATCCTCCAAATTGCTAAGCACCTTCTCTTGTTCTGATAACAATTGATCCTTGAGTCTTTAAAGGCTTCGGGTCTCAGCCTTCATTGCAGCTTGTGCTTTAAAAGCTGAGTTCGTAGGATAACAGATTAAATTCACAATTAGTGTTTGGACATCATCTTGGCAAATTTCAGTGTCATTGTAATAATTCTCAAGTCTTGCTATATCAAATGCTCAGTTGCCAGAAGAGTTTCTGTGGAATTGAAATTTTTTTCTGCATTGGTGAAAAATTCAATTTTTACTTATCATCCTAGTCACAAGAATTAGGAAAAAAAAAAAAAAAGGTGTTTCATGCTAATTTGGCTGACTGATTCATAAATATATATTTTTGCTTCCCCCCTCCTCTTAGAATTTCATATAAATTTGGATTTTTCTCACTTACATTTTAAAAAGAAGCACAATTTAAACACTGCACAAAAAGGATTTTCACAGTTAGGACTACAATGCAGGGATCAGATAGGATAAGACCCTTTGTATAAAGGTGAAGTACAGTGTTACAGTAAAGATGGCACAGATGTGCACCTCAAGATCAAAAAGAAAAAAATATGGTGGGAAAGGGAGAATTATTGGTTTAAAGTCCATGAAGAATCCTTCCCAATCCTTCCCAAGGTGCGCTGGTGCATCTGTTGTAGATTTGCCTATATTAAAGCTTTAGAGATATTTACACAGGTGAGCATCTGTAGAAAAGATCCTAGCAGGCACCTGCAAGGTGAAACAAGGTGGTGAGATGCTGGTATCAGAGTTACACTTTCAACAGAGTAATAAATAATGTAGAAAATAAAAGTTTGTCAGACAGGATCTCCTCTCTCCCACAGAACTTTGATAGCATTTAGTTCCCAAACATCCCAATTTTTGCAGTAGTCTGAAAAACAACCATTGGAAAGATTCTGTCCATCTGTGCAGAAGATATCAATGGCAATATTTCTTTTGATTTTTGTTTTTTAATGCTTATTATCAATTTTGTTGGTGAAATAATAAAAAAATCTAAGTTATGAAAAATCTTCCTAACATTAGATCCAGGCAGAATAATGCTATTTTTCTTTTCAGCTGTTGAAGATAAATAACAATGTATCATTCTTTTGCTATGATCTTCCATTTTGTTTTGTGGGAAAGGACAGAGAATCATTTAAACCACAGAATGGAAGCTCATTCAGTTCCTTTTTCATAAGGATGACAGAAACTTATATATAATTTCATCACATACTTCTGCAGTCAACAGTACCTTCACTGCTGAAAACTGACCTTCATTTCTCTCATGGAACACCATCATAAATCCATTTCACTGCTTGATATGGTTGGCTGAATTACAAATTATTGCCTTATTGCCTCTGATTTCAAGCAATGCTATGGTCGGCCTAGGTGCCATATCTGGACATCTCTGTCTCACGGGTGGTTGTCACAATAAATCCAGAATGATTAAATCAGTTATTTAAGGTATATAGCCCATTTTACGCATACTGACCTACAATATAATAATAAGGTAATAAAATGTAGCACAGGTTGAGCTTTAGAGCTGTTTCCATATAGTGGTATTTTGTAATGTGAACACATGTAAATGTTTTAAGAATGTGACCCACAGGTCTAGTTCAACAAAGTCTCTCCAAGAGCCAGTGCTGTGCTGCTGTTCTTGCTGTACTTTCTGGAGCACACCTACTGTTTGGGGTAGGGGTAAGAATTTAAATTTTAAGAGCCTTTAATATCTTGAGTAGAATTCTATGTCACAGCTTCAAAAATATCAGTATAATTATTGCCTTTTATTAAATTCTGTATATTTTTAGATTAACTCCTGATTGGCATTTTCAATCCATGGGCTTTCCTCTACTTTTTCTTTATTTTGGGTGCTCTTGCTTCAATGAGAGAAATCTTTCTGGTAGGAGAATCATAAAGCCTATGACTTTGAAGATCAAAATTCTCCCTGCACCACAATTGGCGTAATTATGATTTAGACAAGTTTCTTTGATTTATTTCCCAGAAACATTAATTATATCAGTATTATTACACTTTACATGACTATTGCTCATATATACTCATTTTGCACATTCATTCAGACACCTTCATATAGAAATGGTAGGATTATTTAAGATAAAAATGATTTTTGTGTCAAAATTACAATAACTAACTGTATATGTGAAAGCATTTCTTACAGAAGGACTAGTTGTGCTTATCCAGATGGTGGAAGATGTTTTTGGCAGGTCAAGAAACACCCTTACTGCTGCTCTTTTTTTCATTAATTCTTCTCAGAGGCATTCAAACTGGAAGACCTCTGCCTGCAGCATTTGCATTGCTTTGGCTCACAGGAACTGCAGAATCAGACTAAAATCCCACTGAAAAAAAGCACTGAACACACAGCTATTGGAAAATAAAATCCTGAGATTTGGCTTTTATCTTGTGATTGTCTAGTACATTTCACAGAACTTCTATGAATGTTCAGCTAGAGTCTTTACAATCCTATGATATGGTTAGAAGGAAGAGTTGAATGGAGATATGTTGAACATTTTTATTCAGATTTTTCACCTGAGTGAACTTTGCATTTCAATGACCCTGAATAAAAATCAAGACTTCACATGCTGACAACCTGCCGTTGTGCGAACAATCCTTTCTTTTTAAAGCCCTCTTAATTGTGTGGAAGACAAGACACCTGACAAACAGCTGCCAGGAAATGCAGAAAGAATTTTGTTGGTTATTTATTATTGTAGTATTTTCCTTAAATTATTTCTAAGTGGTTAATGTACACAAATTCCACAGACTTTCTGCAAGAGACTTTTATGCAATCTTAAGACATAATTGAAATACCACAATTTTGGTTTTAAAATGCTTGGTGAGCAATTTTTAAAGCCAGTCATTCAACTTACAATATTATATTGATCTTGGAGGAAAAAAAAATTTCAAACTTATGAGCTAAAATTCTATAGTATTCAATATCTGTTCAACAGTCAAAAAGATTTTCTCTTAACTGTGGAAATTTTTTTACCCTTAATCACATAGAGCCCCACCCTGGACCTCCATGGGCTGCAGGGGCAGAGCTGCCTCTGGAGCGCCTCTCCATCAATGTCTGCTCAGATGTTTCTCTGGCATATTCTGTGTGCTCCCTTCAGCTGCAGATGTAGATTACTGCCCCCCGCCCTGCCCTTCCCCACAGGTGCCACCACTGTCTCTGCTGGGCTCAGCCTTGGCCATGGCGCTCTGCCCCAGAGCTGGCTGCCCCTGGCTCTCTCAGACATGGGGGCATTTCCTGACAGCGTGTCACAGAATCCAACCCATGCCAACCCAACATATTAATATCTGACAAATTTAATATCAAAGTGTTTAGTATCTGGTGGTTAAAGCAAAAAAAAATTGTCGCAGCTCTACGCTTTCTAATATATTTAAATAGAAGCTATAAAAAACCTCTAATTTTTCACTTTCCTGTATCTGCCCAATAAAAATTCCTCAGTTCCTCAGGACTTTTGAAAATTCTCCCGGTTTGTTTGGGTTTTTAAAATTATTTTATTAAATTTTAGATAAACCAGCAGATCTCTGATTAAATAAACAACCATTTAGCAAAAGCAGAAAAAATAGGACTGCTTAAAAGCAATAAATCACAACCACCAAAAATACAAGGAAGCTTTATGGATTAATATCTGGGATATGTTAATTGATGCACTCTCTAGTGGATTTTAAGAACATGCAGATAATACTACCTAAAATGAAAGCATGTGTCATTATCTCCAAGAGTTCCCAGAAGCCCAGTAACAGTGCTAAATGACAGCACAGTGTGAATGTGAAGCAGCTGTGAATAGCTGTTTAATACTATTACTCTAGGCAAACAACACAACAAGAACCAGCCAGACTCAGAAAATGTCCATTGCATTTTCTGTTTATTTTTCTGTATCATTAAAAAAAAAAAAGTAGTAAAAACTCCAATCTCCTCACCTCTCTTCTTGCATCTGTCATGTGCAATTTTCATATTGCAGAAATAATTCATCTTGCTCTTTTATGTCTTGCTGACACAAGCATCAATGTGTGCTACATTATTAAACCAGTTGTCTCACTTGGCTGGACTTTACCACAGAATTCCCTTGTAGCCAAGCAAAAAATACTTCTCAGAGGAGAAGACCTGTCCATTTGGCTGTGTGTGAAATACATGCTGGAATATGTGCAGCTGCTGAGCCTGCCTAGCTGATGTTTTTTGTGCTGCTGTGTTGTGCTTGTGATGTCTACCAAAGCACTGGAAACCCTCCTAAGGTCAACCAAGTCCCATGGAAAGAGTAAGCTTAGATATTGTCTGAAGATGCTTCTCTCTGAACTGACTTTGAAAGACATTGTCTGTCTATCTGAAAGCTCTCTTTTGTTGGCTGTTTTATGCTGCTTAAATGCTTTAAGTGGTTATGCTCAATGAAATATGGTGACAGGAGAGGGATGGAACACACCAGAGAACTAAGGAAGGGCCAAGAAGATTGCATAGAGTTAAGAATCATCCCTCAGATGACTGAACCTGTAGGAGGAGTGGGTAGCTGAGAGAGGATGTGGTGTCATGTTACTTAGGGCATAAGGGGTATTCACCTTCCATTTCCAGGAAATTATATATTTGTTCAATATTAGCTGAAAAACACAATGAATGTTTCAGAAAGGTAAGGATTTTGAAGACATATAAATTATTAATTTATATTATTCCCTTGACCACCATTAGTTTTACATCTTCTTGTTTGGGAAAGGTTACTCTAAGTCAGTTAACTGAGCTCTTGCTCTTGACTTTACTCAGAAGTTTCCATAAATATTTAGAAGCTGACTTCTGTGTCCTCTTCATTTCATGTAGCACAGAAAAATAAAAGGAATAATAAAACCCATTTTCTTCCATAATAAATGCACTAAAAGAAAATGAGGAGACACACTGTGCATATATGGAATAGTACATGTTCATTCAAGACATCTTATAGTAGGATAACATGAAAGGATAAATAAAGACTGAAGTATGACTTTTCCTTATTTTAATAGAAAGTTGGAGAATTGTTAATTTGTTTGTATTGACAGACAGGTGAACCTTTTCCTGTAGGTAAGGATTTGAGTATTTCTTCTGCTTTTGGAGGACACTGAAAGAATTGCCTGCATTTCTATGCTGTTTCATTGTTGCTGCTCCACTGCTCCAGATGTGGTGTGTAGGAGCAGGTATGGTCCTGATGTGACAAGAACTGCAGAGATAATAAAGCCTAAAGCACAAGTTCCCTACTTGGCCGTACTTCATCCTGCAACCCATGTGGAAGGTAGAACCCTGCTCTCTCCTTGTTTTAGTGATAAGCTAATATTGCACATCTTCTGTTAAACAGAAGGCAAATATTCTGCGTGTGTGTGTCAAGATTTATACTGTCTCTGGAACTTAGAATTTTTATTTGGAAGCAGGTCGTTGGGCTTATGCAGAAAAAGAGAACCTCATCCCTGTCCTGCTTTGAATAAAACTATGCTGAAGTTCTGGCTGGTACCAGGGAAGATGCATGTTTGGTTGAACGTGGAACTCAGTAGATTTTGGTTGTGGAGTGTTAGTAAAAAATACAGAGTTTTTATGTCTCTCTCCAACTTTCTTGCAGTCATCCCTGGCCGGTAGATCCCTTGCCAATGATTCCAACCTATATTTTGAGGAGTAAAGAGCCAAACAGCTCTACACCACTCAAACAGGCTTGATAACACCACACTACTGGGGCAAGTGAGGACGAGTACCCTTGGATGCCCCTCTGAAAACTGTTCTTTTGCTAATTCTTTTCAATGCATTGGCATTGCTTTCCACAAAGTGAATTCCTAAGTAGTATGTGGAGTTTCTGGTATTTCTCAGATTTGGGATAGGATTTATTGGATTTGCTGATGAGCTATTAAAAAGTGGGTTTTTTTTCCTTTTATTTAGTAGGTTGTTAAATATGAGATGGAATGTTGCATAGTCTCCAAGAGTGGAGAATATGTTTAGGGCCTTCAATTCCTCACTGTTATCCCTCTTTTTGATTATTCTGCTTGTATTGATGGGAAGTAAAAGCAAATGTTAATTCAATGGCTCTGCTGGGCATTTAGCATTTGAACCTAGATAAAGAAACCAAATAGCTCTGCTAATCTGGGCAGAAGAGAATTTCTCTACTGTTATTCTAAAAGCTTGATTACTTTGCTGAGTGGATGTGCTGGGCATAAAGCTGATGGAAAAGTAGTCTTGGATCTACCCTCCAAGAAAATGAAGAGTGAAATACTGCAAATGGGCATGTTTTGACCCTGAAAAGGAATCTTTGTCAACTGTAACCTGGGTTCAACCCATCACTGGGATCTGTGTTGATTCTCAAGAGAAACTGGAAATTGCAAACTGGCAGTAAAAGCTAAAATAAAGGTATTTCCACTGCAAGAAACTATGAAAAATTGTGCAATACACTTACAGATAGAAGAAAAAGTCTGTGAAAGAGCCTAAAATTCACCACACTTTGCCCTTCCTGAATCTTTCTGTCTGTATTACCAACAGTGTAAAGTTTAAAAAGCAAGTGCTGGGTTCTGCACGTGGGATGGGTCAACCCTGGATGTGTTTGCAGACTGGGGAATGAGAGGCTGGAAGGCAGCACGGTGGAAAGGCACCTGAGGGTCCTGATCAAGAGAAAATTGAATGTGAGGCAGCAGTGCCCTGGCAGCCAGGAGGGCCAGCCCTGTCCTGGGGGGCATCAAGCACAGCATGGCCAGCTGGGCAAGGGAGGGGATTGTCCTGCTCTGCTCTGAGCTGGGGCAGCCTCACCTCCAGTGCTGGGGGCACTTTTGATTGCCACAATATAAAAAAAACTATTAGAGAATGTCCAAAGGAGGGCCATGAGGATGGTGAAGGGTCTGGAGGAGAGGTGTGTGAGCAGCAGCTGAGGTCACTTGTTCAGTTCAGCCTGGAGAAGAGGACTCTGAGAGGAGACCTCAGTTACAGCTTCCTAGGGAGGGGAACTGGAGGGGCAGCTCCAGACCTCATCACTCTCGTGACCAGTGACAGACACAAGGAAATGTCATGAAGCTGAGTCATGGGAGGTTTAGGTTGGATGTCAGGAAAATGTTTTTCATCAGAGGGTGGCTAGACACTGGAACAGGCTCCTCAGGGAAATGGGCACAGCACTAAGCCTGACAGAGTTCTAGAAGCATTTGGACAATACTCTCAGGCCCATCATGGGATTTTTGGGATGTCCTGTGCAGGTCCAGGATTTGGACTCAATGATCCTGCTTGGTCCCTTCTAACTCAGCATGTTCTATGATTCTTCTATCTCTCCCTTTCTCTGTATCCTAATTCTTTGATTTTCTTTCCACTTGCCTTCTTTCATCTCATAAGCTGTCTTCTAAGTTACTGTCAGCCAAACGTATTTTCTTGCTTTCCCAAATGTCTCTGTGCATGATCAATGTGCTCTGCTCTGGGTGTTGGCAGTAAAGAAGAATTTACTCCATTTTGCTCACTGAGCACCTGCTTCACACAGCTATTAGAATCTGAGTCAGTTTCTACTCTTAAGTTCCTCCTGGTCTTATGGACAGTGATCATACTGGGTAGACCACCAGTACACACTGGAAAAATATCCTGAACTATTAAGCTGCTGAAAGATCAAAACTCTTCATTTTTCTAAACATTTAATTGAATGAATTCAGTTCTTCTTAGGGCCATTTTCATACTTATTCAGTCCTCAGAGCAGCAGGCATCAGTTCAAGTCTGCATTGTAAATGAGAACAGTTTCACAGCATATGGTCACTTGGAGGAAATAAACTCTGCATTGATAGCCCTACAGTTCTCTTGAGCTAAATAATGTTAAATTTGACCTTGGTTAGCATTCTGCAAAATGGCTACAAAGAATTAATAAGTTAAAAAAATTCCAGGCTCAAAAGTTAGTAGTCAATGGTTTCTACTCTGCCTGAAGGCTGGTTGGAGGTGAAGTCCCCCAGGGTCTATTCTGGGACCTTGTTTGTTTAATATCTTTATAAATTAGTTGGAAACAGAATGGAGCCCCATCAAATTTGCAGATGACACTGAAACAGAAGGTGCAGTTCATAAGCTTGAGTGCCCAATTGCCTTTCAGAACCAGACTAGATAAAGCCCCAAGTATGTTCTGAATTCAATTATTACCTTGCTTTGAACAAGGCATTCCAAAGTCACTGCATCCTGAATGATTCTGGGATTCCAATGGCATTTTCCCCAAGGGATGCTGATTCTAACTCTATAAAGGGAAGTCAGCAGGGTCATGAGCAGTTTATCTCACAGAGTTCTTTGCAGTTGCTTTTCAGGATGATTCAGAATGAGACCTTCAGCCTGAGAAACTGGTACTTAGTGTGATTTCCTAACAGATTTCCTAAGGAGTTGGAGACACAGTCAGCCTTAGTCCAACACTGAACTTATAGCTTTGGTAAATGACTCACTTGATTTTTTAAAAAACTGTGTTAGAGTTGGGACTGGCTATGATGACTAGGAGGTTAACGTCAAATAATTTTAACACGGGGACAAATATGTGTCTTTAAATTGTTATTTCTGTTAATAAATGTGGGCAGGTTTTTGGCCTATGACAAAGAGCATCTCTGAGAATACTGCCAGTTGGCAGCCCTTTCTGAATATTTTAAGAATGAGCTTACTAATAGAAAACTAAATAATTCACGTGCAGATTATGACACTGTACCATCATTTGGGTGAACAGTTGCTGACATAAATGGCAGAGCAGCTATGAGTTCCCTGCTGTCTGCCTGTGATTGGAATTGAGTGAGTAGCAGAAATTTCAAAGAAAATTGATTTGATGATATTCATTGCTATGTTCTGTTCCCTGGATCAGAAGAGTAGAAAGTTCTTTGTGTACTTACTAATCTGAATAATTTAAAAATAATGCTACTTTTCTGCATCTGGGATTCTACTAGAGGTGACTTAGCATATAGAAGAATAACTTATAATAATTAGGAAAAATGCTGATGCAAATCTAAAAGAAAAATAATAGTGACAGATAAAGTGTTTATTTAGTTTAGGTTCTCTACCCACTCAGGAGAGAATTTGACTGTGATGTGTGTGTCTGGTGGCTGAACTTTTGATAGCTAGGCTACTTACCTAATAGAACAATTTACATAAATGTGAAGAATGATTGTGTCTTATCCCAAGACTTACACAATAAAAAGATATTCTGGAAAATGTTGTACTGTAGAATGCATTAAAAATAGTCCAGGTAGAGAATGGCTGAGATTCTGCAGGATGTCATGCTGTCTGATCAGACAGGCAACCTATTTTTTGTACTGTGCAGAAAAATGCTTATGAAAAATAATTCTACTACTACAATGTTCAATAGAAATTAGTTGTATAGTGAGGTATTTCCCATGGCTACCTCTGAAGGGAGAACCGGCACACACCGAGTTAACATGAATAAGAAAATATTACAGGAACATCATCATTCCCACCAAGTTCTATCCAGGTAGTGGATGCTAACCAGAGAATTACCATGTGCTTTTCAAAGGGAAGACAGATTGAACATTAGGAAGACCTTTATAAGCTTAGACCAAGAATAATTCACAATGTGTTACTTGCCTGACTGATGTATATTATATGAAACTATGATCTGACCCTACTCCTGTTGTATCAGTATATCAGATTGCAGGAAATGGTTGGCTTGCATTTCATGAGTGTTCCACTTAAATTTACATCAGAGGTCTTAAGCATTGGGCCTGTGTTGTACACAACACTGCTAAAAGTGTTGGGTCAAGTTAGGATGTGTCTTATCCCTGTATAGCACTGGTTCTCAGTAGAACACTGATGGAAATGTTATGCTGGCACTCATGTCAGAAAAATGAAACTGGTTATGGTGAGCTCAATGGAAAATTGTCCTTAACACAGAGTTGTTCTGAGCCATTACTTTCTTGTTTACAAGCTCATCCCGCACCACTATTTTGACAGAGAAATCATGATGAGCTGTAGGACAAAAGGAGGTCAGGAGTGTGATTATGCACACCTTGGAGCTCAGTTTTATTGCATGTGGGAAGTTTCCTGGTGTCTGTTGAAATGTCTGTCCTGCCTATGTTAAAGTTATAGAGTATCATAGTGGGCAGAGGTGCAGGTCTAGTCTGCTAAATCTGACCTTTTTCCCAGGTGTTTTTTACAGGTTTGACCTACAGTTCTGGTTAAAAATCTAATTTCTGATTTTTTGTACCACAGAGAAAGAGACTTTTGTGAAATAGTGTATTTTGAGCTGTATGTTTGGTTTTGTTGATTTTGTTGTGGTACTGTTTTGGGTTTTTTAATTTGGTTTTGATTTTGTTTCTTCCTCCAGTGGTCTTGGGTGACAGAAGGTCTTGTGGTTTGGATGGGCCTTCAGTGCAGTATTTCATATCTGTTTGCCACAACTGAGGCACCTTAGATTGAAATCTTTCTAGCACAGAGATATTTAACAGACTTAAGTGGAAAAGGATTTTGAACTTAATTAAAATAAACGAATTCAAGAATTTATATGACAAAGAAAGAGGTTATAGGAAAAACATCTATATGGAGTTACTAAGTGGTATATAGGCATGTTTCAAGACAGCACTCAACATAATGAAATGAGACCCATATACACCATGGAGGATTATTATAAATTTCTTAGATATGCTCTTTGTTTTGCCTGTGTTGCATGCATACAGGGCCCAATAATGGTTTCTGATATAAAACTACAGGCATAGTGACATTCCACTATGTTTCAACAGAATTTCAAGGGTCCAAACAATATCATTTTTCACCTTCTAAAATTTTTTGCTTGTTTATTACATATTTAAGTGACTTAAGTTGGTAGCATTAGCTCAGTATGAAACTAGGAAAAGTGACTTTAGCACTTAGATGACTGTACTTACATGCAGTTGCTGAGACTATAAAAATTATAATATTGGAAAAATTTTGAATAATTTTTTTCCAAATATATTCTTTATCTTCTTACTAGAGACCAAATATTTAACAAAAAATTTTTGGATTGTTTCTGCAAGTTGAGACAGTTAATACTGGAGAGGGTTCAAATCCCATCATACATTTATGTGAATAATAAATAAAAGGTAATGGTCCATTATCACAAATACGCTTTGAGAACAAAGAATGTTTTATTAGGTTTACCTTGTTATGTTATTATAGCTTTCTTTTGTGAGGGCCATTCAAGCATGTAACGACTGGTGGCTTTATAAAAGATAATAAAGTTTATTAGTGTAATAATGGGCAATGAATAATACTTTAGAAATAGCAAATAGGCAGTAAAAAATTGGATAAGGTCAAAGCTGTATGATCAAAAGCAATTGTGTCTTCTTTAAAAGAAAAGGGGAGATTTGCAGTCCAGTCTTCTAACATGTTTAATGGGTGAAAAAAGTAAAAAAGCTAGACAAATTACAGTCAATAAAAAAATAAAGAAATGACATTTGAGTTATTATTCTGTAGGGGTTTTCTGGTGACTTTGTTTCTGTCTGATGACTTTTTCTCACACCCCTGAAAGCAGTCTAAACTTTTTATGTTTTATGGGACCAGATAGACAACATTTTTGGCACACTGAAAATATGTTAGCAGCTTTCCTCTTGAATATTCACATTTTTTCACTTGATTCCTTGCTCAATATGAAGCAAGCACACCATACTCAATGAACAGCATTCTGTAAGGCTGGATTCTGTAATTTAATTTTTTTGTGTGGAGAGGTGACTTTGAAGTTAGTGTTAACTCCATCCATGAGAGAATTCCATGATTTTTGAAGAAGTGTCAGGTGTCATAAACAATGAATTATCTCTCAATTTCTTTTTTTTTCCCTTGCATGTGGGAAAGTTTTTATGGAATATGAAAGAGATCTTTGGTGGCCAGACTTAGTAAATGAGTATGAGGGGGAAGTAGCAGAATGCATCTTCACTTCTTTGCTTTTGTGAATCTCACCTTAGTGACCTGTTTTCAGTAGCTGATCTTGTCCTGTACTATGGTATCCTACCAGATTTCTCATACATACTAACTGCACTTACTACACTTCCTCTTCTTCTGACATGTCATACTGTGGATGCTTTTTGCAAGAGGCTGTTTAATGAATTTCTTGCACCAGCAGGTTTTGCTGTTGCATTGTGGGCTGTCACTTTGCTGTTGATGCATTGTTCTCTTTTAAAGCAGTAAGGTTATAAAAACTCTATCCCATACATAAATAGGAGCAGTGATAATTGAAACAGCAGCAACAGATGGATACCAAAATCATTATTTTGTTAAAACCATAAAATGGATTCTATACGCTTTGGAAAACAGAGGGAAGAACATGGTAAGAGCTCCTGACTTCTATCCAAGCTCCACTGTGAAACTGGAAGATGTCATAGTGGGGGGCCCTTGGTGAGGTGCCAAGAGCAAGTTCAGCAGTTTCTGTTGGCTCAGCCCTTCTCTCAGTATTTAAGTATCTAACAGTTTATGCCAGATGTGCAGGTGTCCTTGAGTAGGAGCCTCTTTCACCCTGTTGCCATTGTTCCATGCAGCATGTTGACAGTTTGAGAACTTTTCTCTCTTTTTTATAACCTAAGGTAGTAGGAGCAAAGTGAAAATTATGGGGCAACTAGGATGTGTTGTATCCTTTTAGGATAAAGATATTTTAATACTTTCCAGAACACTTCAGCTATCATAAATGCATTGAGACCTGATGGTTCCTGTTACATGAGGTACTACATAAAACATCATTATGATGTTGAAAGTTTCAGGGGAATGGTAGTAGAATTCTGTGGTAAAACAATTCTTTTTGACTACTTTCTTTTTTTCTTCTGATAAGTTTCTCATCACCAAAAAACAAGTCTGCACTTCAGCTCCCAGCTTGGATAGCAGTAGCACACCTGACCCCCTTATTGATCTGTTGTTACATTAGGTACCATGAGGCACTCAAACAGTGCTTTATGAAAAAAAAAGTGGCTGGCTGGCTGGTTTGTTGGTTTTGATTTGAGTTTTTTTTTTCCTTCCCTTGGCAAAACAAGAGGTTGTGATCTTTTTAGTTTCTTGGAGTACTGTTCTGCAATGCCTTGAGATGGAATATCCTGCAGCAGAAGATGTTCCAGGTGAAACAGATGGACATTTGTCTCTGAAGCACCTGAAAGTTGTGGTGGCTGACCTCAATAAAGATAAAATGGACATAATGCAATATGTTCTCGCGCTGTAAGCTTTATTTTAATGGGGAAAAAATAAACAACCCCCAAAAGTTAATTGATACAGTAAACTAAAACAAACTTAAGCCTATATTTTAATCTCATTTCGATGAGTACTTCTATTTAAAAGATTGTGGTGGGTTTTCTACTGGTCATGAACAAGCTTTCATAAAAAATGTATGGAAATTATAATGAAAACGCAACTAGATTTCAACCTGTTTCATTAGCAGTGCAGCTCTTGGGAACATTTGACCTAGATCTGCCTACTAATACACAAACTTCATAATGATTCAAGACAAATTTTCATAATGAATGATGTTCACTTTTGCACTGAGGCCTGAACAACACCTGTATCCATCTTAAATACTGACTTTCCAGACTTAAATAATATTTGATTCAATCGCTGGTGCCTGAAGTTGATTCTTTTATATGGAGTTGAATTTTTTTTATGTGAAGAAAGCTGGTGGGATTTTTTTGTTTAGTTGTGGGATTCCCTTTGTTGTTTTTTTGTTTGTTTATTTTTTTTTCTCTTTCTTATTTGATAAAGATGCAGTAAACTTTTCATAATGTGTACCTAGAATTTGTAATAGATGGGGGTTGGGAATAAGAAAAACTTGAACAGATGTTTAGAGATTTGTGTGAACTAAGCTTTTTCAGCCAAACCACATTCAGAACTGGAGACAAACAGTTGTGTGGACGTGAATCAATAAACACATATGAATGAATAAACATGCATGGAAACACATGGCAAGGCTGTTTATCATCTATGGAGAGACATTTGTCCTGATGTAAATTCCCTTCTGGGTACAAAATTGGGTAGGTGGATGCACTCTAGCTATCTACAGTAGCACTTTAGGAATTTGGTTTAGATGGCAAACACTTTAAAAAGTGCATATTTAAAATTCTTCTGACTTTCTTGTCCGTGGGAGTAGCACACTGTCTACATGCAGTCTGACTGGCAGTTAGGGATAGGCTTGGTAATAAAAATAAATGATAATGAAAAATGCATGGGTAACTGGCACAACACACAGACCTGGGGGAGGGCCTCTCTTGTGTGTACTCGCACCAGAGTGCTGCTTCATTACTGCAGTATCTGCAAGTGCAGAGTAATTTCAGTACTGGCATCTTCAAAATGTTCTAATGAATGCCCATGAAAAAAAAAAAGAGTCCAGAGTTGGTGTTCATATGTCTTCCTGTCTGAAAGACTACTTTCAAATTTGATGCCACTTTCATGGCAGTGGGACTAAGGAATTTAATAAGTAAAAAATTACTAAAAGTTATGAGTTCTAAATCAGGAATTTTTGAGGGACATCTGGAGGAAGGCTGGGTATTGAGTTGTGTACAGTGTTGTTTACTCTGTAGATCTTTAGTTTAGGGAAAAAGGGCCCTACTGGATTATCCTTGTAACAATTTCAGGAACCACAGGATCCACAATTTATATTGAAAGCTATCATGTGGAATAAATAAGCAAACAAAACCCTGTATCTCAAATATATGTATATGTCATCAGGGAGAAAAATGAAGATTTAAAGAAGGAAAGATGGAGGATTCTAAGTACATTTAGAAATAGCTGGAGAGCTGGTGGGATGGAAAGATATGAAGTTTATCTTAGAAATGTGATATACACAATAGAGCTCTAATTCCAAAAGAGATATCAGACAGTTCTAAGTCCAAACAATAGAGAAGAGTAAGCTTGTGTACACATAAGTGCAATCTCATTGAACAAGAGAACTGTATCACAGCTAGTCAGTAGTTTTGCAGTTTAATTTGCTGTTGTCTTCATTGTGTTTTCAAAGAGGAAAAGACCACACTAAACCCCTTAAAATGGCCTGCCAGCCAATCCATTTAAGTTACAGGACTGTGCTTGCTCACTCTCAAAGCAACATACCTGCTCTTGTATTTTAAACCCTCAAGCATATACTAAGAGCTACTTTCTCCAAAGCTCCAGGTCTTCCTTAAGAGTGGACCTAGAAAGTTTTGTTCTTTTCTTAGAACTGTAACATAATTGGACAATTTGGGCTGGAAAGGATCCCTGGCAGTCACCTAGCTTTTTTGGAAATAGTTTAATCTAGGTCTGAACTTCTCTAAGCTTGTCCATCCATTTTCTGAGTAGCATCTTCAAGGATGGAAATTATGAATCCTTCGTGGACAACCTGGTCTAGTATTTGAAAACACTTCTGCTGTAAAAGTTTTTCCTTACATGTAAATAGAATTTCCAGCCTTTTCCCTTTGTGTCTTTTCTTATCACTGGGTACTTCAAAAATTTTTTGCTCTGTCCTTTCTGTATCCTTCTATTAAATATTTATTGGTGGTTAAGAGCTCTCTTTATCTTTCTCAAGGCTGAACAAACCCAGTTCTCTTGACCTCGCCTCATAATTATTGCAGGTCTTTGTCCAGGTTCAGGAAGTTTGGACAGATAAGGTGTGACAAAGATCGAGTGCACTACAGACCAAACTGCCAGGTTTGTCCTGAGTTCAACTTTTCCTAAGTGTAGCAGAGTTAATGTCCAGCCAAAGCTCAAAACAAGTAAACAGGGACATGAACGGCAGTCTATTTCTCCACTCTTTTCCTTGCTGTTATGACACTTATCACTGTTTAAGTTAATTATACAGACATGCCCAAGGTCTGTACCACAACTGAAATGTATGCACTGTTATATTGCCAGAACATTCCCTAGAAAGCTTTGGGCCCAGATCAGCTTTTATGCTCTCAAATATTTGCCTTGAACCAATTGTTCAGAAGTCAGCCTGGGTCAGGAACCATTATCAATGGCGAGTCAAGACATCATGGCACATCTTGGAATAGGGTTTGACAGGAACATGGGCTCTTCTATGCCAGCTGGCCACAGGGCTAGTGAATGGTCCCACACACAAATAATTTGTGGATGGAGCTGTAATTTTAGACTTGACACTGCTACCGTAATTGAAGGCATTGAAAGAGGGTAGTGAATTGGAGCATGTGGGAGTTGAATGAAATTGAATTTGAATTGGGTAATACCAGGAAAGCATGCCTTGAAGAGAAGCACATAAATCTTTCTTTAGCATTCTTTTAATGTCCATTTTTTTCCCACCAGAAAACTCTTTCAAGCTGAGCAGGATGCAAGCAAATGAAAGATAGGACAGTTGAACTTTAAAGAGAATTCATGTTTCAGGGGATTTACAGCTTTCACCTCTAACTTTTTGTCCTTGCTATTGGCTTGTTGGCCACTAGGTTATGTTGTTTTTGTATTTCAACACAATTTAATGAAAAATCATGCACATCAGGCAGAATAACCTTGATTCTCAAAATGCACAGGAGAAAAACAATCTATGCCTGATTTCATTGATATTTTTCTCTACATTCAGATAATATTTAAATATTGAGAGTATGTGTAATGGAACATTTTAAAACCTAGACACTGGTTACAGAACCACCTCGCATTCTATTGCTAAAGAAAGAATTCTGGAAATACTATGAGAAAAAGGAACATATCAACCACATATCAGAGCTGCTTTGGTACCCAGTATTATGATCTGATCAGATTTGATCTGATGGCTTACCCTGCTTAGAACAAGAGGTTGAAGTGGAGACCTTCTGAGGTCCCTTGCACCTGAATCATTCTGTGATTATCATAATTATTAGCTGCAGCCAAGTTCACACAAACAGTGTAACAAAGGGAAATGACATATCACTTGGGGGCTGATTTTATGAGCTGTCTGCAAGTGCTAAGTGCTCTTAACTCTTGCTGATTTTGACAGGAGGTGAGATAACTCTGCAAATTCATAGAATCACAGAATCATGGAATGGTTTGGGTTGGAAAGGACATTTAAAGGTTATCTAGTCCAATCCCCTGCAATGAGCAGGGACATCTTCAACTAGATCAAGTTGCTCAGGGCCCTGGCCTTAATTGTTTCAAGGGATGGGGCATCCACCACCTTGTTGAGCAACCTGCTCCAGTGTTTTGCCACCCTCAGCATAAAAAATTTATTTCTTATTTTAGCCTATATCTACCCAATTTTAGTTTATTACTTCTTGTCCTGCCACAATAGGCCCCACTAGAAAGATTTTGCCCATCTTCCTTTAAAGCCCCCTCTAAATGTCTGCTAAAAGGTTACCCGTGAGCCTTCTCTTTTGCAGGTTGAAAAACCCCAACTTTCTCAGCCTTTCTTCACAGGACAAGTGTTCCAGCTATCTGATATTTTTATGGCCCTTTTCTGGACATCTCAATTCAGTGGGCATTTAATTCATGAAATTGCCTTCCTCTACTTTCAGAGTGTCTAAAATTACACTAAGTGTAATGAAGTAACAAACTCTCCAACTAAGGATTTTCCTAAAAGCAGTTCTAGCTGTGGTAAATGGAGAATTTTTCAGATTGATTATGGGAAAAATTACTGATGGGCATTTAATTCTGCATGAATCACCAAGCTGGGGTGGGTTAAGGTTAGCAGAGATGATAGAGTTATATAAAATTTTTTTATCATGGGTAGGTACCACCTAATTACCATGGGCAAATCTAGCTTTTCTCTACTTGCTAGGTCATTAGATAGTTATTGAGGCAACTGAGAACCAGGGGTTTTTGCTATCTATAGTCTTGTTGACAGAAGAGATAACTCAATCTACCCAGAGAGAATTTTCCTTCAAATATCCAGTGACATTTTTGGAGCCATTTACAACCTTGCTGTGGTTTAACCCCAGTTAATCCCCAGCAGGACTGGGGAGAAAATTGGAAGGGTAAGAGCTGGAAAAGGCATGAGTTGAGATAAGGACAGTTTAATGGGGAAAACAAGCAAAGCAAAAGAAGGAATTACGTTACTGCTTCCCATGGGCAGGCAGGTGTTCAGCCATCTCCAGGAGAGCAGGGCTGCATCACAGGTAACTGTAACTTGAGAAGACAAAGGAAAACAAAGGCCACCACTCCAACCATCCCCCCCTTCCTTTTTCTTCCTCCCACTTTATACACTGAGCATGATGCCACATGCTCTGGAGCACCCTTTGGTCAGTTTGGGTCACCTGTCCTGGCTGTGTCTCCTCCCACCCTCCCACGCACCCCCAGCTTCCTCACCTGTGTGGCAGTGCAAAAAGCAGGGAAGGCCTTGGCTCTGTGTGAGCCCTGCTCAGCAATAACAGAAACACCTCTGTATTATCAACCCTGTGCTCAGCACGAATCCTCACACAGCCCCATACCAGCCCCTGTGAAAACAATTCTACCCCAGCTGAAACTAGCACAAAGCTGAACCACAGAAAACCTACACAAACTATTCTGCTTAGTATACATGTCTAAAATAATAATTTAAATTAGTGATATATATTGATTGCAGGAATAAATAAAACAGAGTTCAGTAGCTGGAGGAGTGTCCCATAAAGTTGTTCTCACAGAGGCTGTAGGCTGACAGCACTTCATTCAGTGGTGTCAGAGTCCACTTTCCTCCTTCAGGTTAATTATTCCTGGCACTCTTCCTTCTCTTCCTACTTTTGTACCTAGCACCATTTCTGCAGCTGGAGTGAACTGTATCAGATGATGATCAGTTATAACCTTTTTCCTCAGTTACTCTTAACCTGGGCAGTTCTCTGTCTCACTGCTCAGCTGCACAGATTCTGGTATAACTGAGTGGGCAGTGCTGAGGTAAGGTACGAGCATGTCATCAGCAGGGGAAAAGGTGATGCTATTGAAGCAGAGATACTGTTACAGAAAAAAGATCTGGTTGAATTACAGCCTGAAAATGTGGTTCAATGAAAGTCTAAAGCAATCTGAAGCAGAGCTTGCTTGGTTCTCATGTTTTTTTTAACAGAGAAAAAGTGTAGCTCAGCTTGTGGTATGAGTTTATTCTGGTGGCTCATGGTGCAGTCATGCAAGGGGGGAGGAGGAATGCTCTGCTGTGGAACAGATGTTATCAGGAGGATAAACTCCTGTGGAACCCTGCCTTTTGTCATCAAAATCATCAGGAGGATTTACCAGCTGGTGAAGTACTGGATATATCACTATTCCCATCCAAAAAGTTGATACAGTCCTTGCTTAAAACAGGGACATTAAAAATTATCTCCTTTTTAAGTCTGAGGTAAGTGTAGCTTCTGATGAGATAGATTCAGATCAATAAAAGGTATTTCAGCTGCTGAACAAACTTCTCATCTCCTCAGCACATTGGTCCAGTTTGTCCTAAGGAGAAATGGGGATGCATAAGGAATTGTACGTGCAGTTTTAAAAGCTGGTATCACAGATGCTAGAAAAGAATGAAATATCTTTCAGTAATCACCCATAACCAGTGCAAGAGAGATAGCAAATCTGATTATGCAGGTAAATAAAAGAAGGTACACATCCCAAAAAACTACTAGCACTTATTTTTTTCCAGCTGGAAACTAATAGCCTGACAAAATGAAAAGCCTCATTTCCTTCGAGGAAATAAGACTGAGCTGTCTCATTTGTTATCACTGAGCAGGAAGTTTTGACTGAATTTGAGGCTACAGTTCATTTTGCCTCTAAAAAAATATGAATGTGTGAGGTGGTGGTATTAGAAGCCCATAGGTTCTGATTCTGCAGCAGCCAGCAAACAGCCTCACAGGGAAAATCAGATTTTTCAAAAGATTTGACACACCAGATGCATTACTACAGTTGCTTGGCTTCAGCAAATTAGCATTCTCCAAAGGAAAACCATTGATTCAGAACATTGCCAGCTACCACTAATTAATGAAACTGTCTTCAAAGTTAATATTTGTACCTTTAAATGGAGGTCATCATACCTGAAAAAGTTCAGGAAAAAGCTACCAAGTTAGTCAATGTCTGAAGTATTCTGCTTATCACAACAGATTTAAACTCAGTCTGACTTGGGAACAAGGGGTTCAAGAGAAGTTTTACTATAAAATACATACCTAAAGAAGAAGTCTGAAGCAGATGCTTTTTTAAATTTATCAGATAAAGCAAGTTATTGGACTTTGAAGTGAGATAAATTCAAACTATGAACATGATGTGACTTTTTTCTTTAACAGGCTGAGTAACAAAGCACTGAGCAGCTTAATTTTCTCCATCATTTATGTCCTATTAAGACTGGATCTGTTCTTGACAAATGTTCTTGCACATCCACAAATACACTAGAAATACCTCAAAATGAAGGAAGATGTCCCCCTTACTCCACTCCCTGTCCCCAAATCCAGCAATGTTCCTAGAATGGGCTGTTTGCTGTGACAGGACTTTTTTGGTTGGGCCTGCTCATGTCACAGCTGAGAGCTCTGGGCTGGGAATTGAGCAGAACTGCTGCTGCTTTGCTGACTCAAGAGACTGGGCTTGCTCCTCTGCTGTGCTGTGTAGCCTGTGCTGAGTACCAAACTGGAACTCTCTGCATGTTCACTCACTTTCTAGGATAAAAGTCAAAGGAAGAAGGCGACTTCTTATCCCAAATTGTATCATTGTATACTGCAGCTTAGCCCTGAGAGCTGGCGGAGAGGGAGAGTATTAAGACAGAGGTGAAACACAGAATAGAATCAGTCTTTTCTTGCATCACAAATGATGTTTTGGTGTATACAAAATTACTAGATGTTGGAAATCTGTTACCTAAGTAAGTGTTGCTGAATTATCACAGATGAGGAATTGTCCTTTTTATTTCTGGGTGTTTGCTTCTGTGATGTGCAGTCTCACTAGAAAAAAAGTTGGAAAAGCACATGCATGAAAAGTACATTTACAGCTGTGTATCAAATTAGGTGGAAAGATTGAATGGCTGAGATATGAGAGACCAATGGAAGGAAACTAATCTTATTTAAACCTCTATTAATATTTTCAAAACTTGCAGCATCTTAATGAAACATCCAGGGAATAAATTAAAATCAATAAGAGAAAGACCATAAAGTAGCAGTAGTCTTTCTAGAATAATGTTCATCCTGGACACTGTTGCCTGAGACTTGCAGTAACACATGGGAATATATTTAGTCAGTGAAAGTGTATTGAAAAACTATAAACATCCTCAACCAACTTGAAAAGGGAATGGCTTGCCAATTAGATTCGACTTTTCAAATGGCATGTAGAATCATAGTCTTATTTAGGTTGAAAGGGACCTTTAAGACCATTAAGCCCTGTCAAGCTCACCACTAAACCATGTTCCAAAGCATCATATCTAAACACTTTTTGAACACTTACAGGGATGCTGATATCACCACTTCTCTGTGCCACCTTTTCCAATGCTTGACAACCCTTTCTGTGAAGACATTTTTCCTAATATCCAATCTAAACCTCCCCTGCTATTTTCTCTCATCCAGTTACTTGTCTGGGAGAAGAGACCGACCCCCACCTCACTGCAAGTTTCAGGCAGGGACAAGGTCTTCCCTGATCCTACTTTTTTCCAGGCTGAGTACCCCCAGCTCACTCAGCTGCTCCTCACAGGACTTGTGCTCCAGACCCTTCACTAGCTCCATTCCCTTCTCTGGACATGCTCCAGGACCTCAATGTCCTTCCTGAATTGAGTGGCCCAGAACTGGATGCAGGATTCAAAGTGTGGCCTCACCAATGCCAAGTACAGGGGGACAATCACTGCCCTGGTCCTGCTGGGCACACTATTCCTGATATAAACCAGGTTGCCATTGGCCTTCTTGGCCACCTGGACCCACTCTGGCTCATGTTCAGTCAGTGTCACCAGCATCCCCAGGTCCTTTTCCACTGGGCAGCTTTCCAGCCACTCTGCCCCTGCCTGTGGCACTGCCTGGGGTTGTTGTGAGTCAAGGGCAGGGCTCAGCATTTGGACTGTTTGAACCTCATAAACTTGGCCTTGGCCCATCAATCCAGCCTGTCCACATCACTTTGCAGAGTCTTTCCACTCTTCAGATCAACACTGCTTCCCAACTTGTGTGTCATCTGCAAATTGACAGAGGGTGCACTCAATCTGCTCGTCCAAGTTGTCAATATTAAACAGGCCTGGCCTCAACACTTAGCCCTGGGGAGAACCACCGGTGACTGGCCACTAGCTGGGTGTAATTCCATCCACCACCATCCTCTGAGCTTGGCCATCCAGCCAATTTAGTACCCAGAAAAACAGAGTGGCTGTCCAAGTCATAACTAGAGTGTTACTTCACAAGAATGTTAAGGAAAACTGAGTCAAAGACTTCCCAGGTAAACATATTCACACCCTTTCCCTCATCCACTAAGTGGTTCACCTGGTCATAGAAGGGGATCAAGCTGGTCAAGAAGGACATGCCTTTCATAAACCAATGACGGCTGGGCCTGATCTCCTCTTTTGCCCTGTTATGGCACTCAAGCTGATCTCTTCCTGGCCCTTCCCTGGCACTGAGGTCAGGATGACAGGGCTGTAATTCCTCAGATCCTCCTCCTACTCTTTTCACTTTTACAGACCTCCAGTCATCTTGGACCATCACAGTTAACCAGGAGTGCTGGTAAATGATGGAAAGGGTCTTGGCAAGCACTTCAGCCACTGCATGTCTAAGTGGCAAAGCTGGTCCCTTGGATTATGGGAATTTCATTCTGCTCCCTGTCTCTGTCTTCCAGCTCAGAGGGCTGGATATGGGAAAACAAATGGCCTTGCTATTAAGGACTGAGGCAAAGAAAGCATTAGGTACTTCATAGTTTTCCTTATTCTTTGTCATTATATTTCCCCTTGCATCCAGTAAAGGATGGAGATTGTCCTTAGCCTTCCTTTTGTTGCCAATATATTTATAGGAACCTTTGTTTTATCTTTTACAGCAGTTGTTGGATTTAGTTCTGTTTGGTCTTTGGTCCTTGTAATTTTGTCCCTGCATAACCTCACAACATCTCTGCAGTTCTCCTGAGTTTTCTGTCCCTTCTTCCAAAGTTCATTCCCTATTTCTTTGAGGTCCAGACAAATGCTCTGTTCAACCAGATCTTCTTCTGAGTCAGAAGATCAACCAGATCTTCTTCCAGCCTATCTTCTTCACCAAAGCACATCTATTGGCACAAGGGGATGGGCTGATCCTGCAACTTTAATATTTTCTTCTTGAAGACTGTCCATAATTCCTAGACCCCCTTCGACCCACAGGACTCCCTCCTGATAGAGCCTCTCAACCAGTCAACAGGCCAAAATCTGCCCTCTGGAAGTCCAAGGTGGCAGTTCTGCTGACCCCCCTCCTTAGTTCTCCAAGGATCAAAAAATTATAATTTTGTGATTGCTATAAGGTTTTTTTTTCTTTCAGATTGTCAGATTGAGTTATTTTTTGTATAATTCTAATGATGATTTTTCCCCCCCCGCTTCAGTCTCCATTCTTCTTTTCACACAGATAAGACACTTTTCAGAACCTTGAATTTCAGGCAGATTTTTCATTGGCCATTATGTCTTTCATTTTGTTCTTTCTATATTTTCAGAAAGGTATATATCTATTTTTGTAATGTTGCATGTGTTACTTTGTTTGCTGAAGACAATCATTCTCATGACAATTTTGTATGTGTGAGATGAAAATATGCACATCAGCTTCATCAAGTATTCCATTAAAATGGGACTACAGAGCTCAGTGACACACAGCTAGATGCAGTGGTGAATTTATGTTGAATTGCATAAATATTTGGATTTAGATGCATGTTGGCAAGCAATCAATTAATTTTATAACTGATAACCTCTCTGTATTGAAGAAATAAGAAAGGGTCTACCCTCTCAATATACTGGGGCAAAAATTATACAGTGAACCTGCTAAAGTGAAAATGGTTTTTCAGCTAGTACAATGAATTTGAGAAGTATCTGGGGAATAGCAGTGCTGTTTTATAGAAGTTTCTTGGATTTCAAAATTTGTTTTTATTCCATGTTAGAACTAAAAAGCTTCTCTTTTTCCTTTTTTTTTTGAGAAGGAAATGGCACTTAAAATGACATTTAATGCTTTTTTAGAGTAAGGCAGGTCAGGTTTTGTCTTGTTCCCTCAGAACTTGAATCACAGAAGCTTACAGCTCACAACTTTGTTGAAACAGATTTGTCAGCTTTCCATATTCCTAAAATGTTCTAGCAGCTCTACTATGTAGGTGTTTAGTTAAATGTACCTTTTCTACATGGATATTCCAAGGAGACTTCAAGAATTCGCTTTAAAGGAGGGGCCTTTCTTCTACTGGGTGTTTTTCAGAGATTGTCAGCTTGAGAAAAGGCAACAACTAGATTTACACAGAGAAATAGAATGGAAATAAGATGCAGTGATCACCTGAGGCATCTAAATGAAAATTGATTACTCACTTATAAAGATAAATATCTTTTCCATTTTGTGTTTGGAAATTATTTGTTCATCTAGAGTTGACAGAAAAGGTAACTGGACTGTAATATGCAGAACTGTGCCTATTTACAGTGACTGAAGTTTACTTCACTTCTATGTCCTGTCTGATTTTGCCTCTCCTTTCTTTCTCTAGGCTCCAATTTTCTTCTTGCTTAGTTTCTTCCTCTGCATAACCCAGCTTTTAAGTTGCCTTTGGCCATCTGTATTTTCATTGCATTCCCAAAAGTGGCATTCTCCCTGGAAATACTGTATGTTCTGCTTTGACTGCTGGCAGCAAAGAAGACTTTACTCAAATTCTGCTCACTGAAGCACCAGCTCCACATGGCCATCAGGATGTGAGTAAATTTCACTTTGCTGCCAGCACTCAGAGCAAAAAGCTGCATCAAGAGAAAACAACAAAAGCTGTAAGTTCTAAAAGGATTTTCTGAAAAGAATTAGTTCATTTATATGATGTACCTTACATAATATCAAAAGAAACATCATAGCTGCTGGGCTATTTGGTTCATGATTCTTCTTATTCGTCATCAGCATTGTAGAAGCTACTGCCCTCACTAACTCATGCCATTTTAGTGGCATGAAACAATTCAGCTTATGAGACTACAGCTTTAAAACCTTTTTCTGCTATGGTCTGTCTGTGATACTACATAATTACTGACTTTGCTTCATTTTTCCTCATGTAAATGAGCATACATAATTTTAAACATTGATAATATTCAAAATATGTTTAAAGGTTTTTCTGCCCTGGGGAACATGACAGCATCTTGTATGGATGTATCAGAAGTGGAACAACCAGCTCTGTTGGCAGCAAAGATCTGTGGTGACAGCATAGGTGGCATATTTGGAGCCCTGGGAAATATTTGGTGGTGGAAATCAACTTAACATAGCTACAGGGCTGTCAGTATAAGACTGAATTATGAACCTGACCTACCTGACTTACAAACAAAATGTGGAGCTTATACATCCCTTAGACTCCAGTGACAAGTGTAACCTCCAATTCTGCCTTATAAATCAGGGGCCTTTATTTGGATTAGTCATGTCATGCAGATGATATTTGTCCTGTAACTGAAAAATTCCAGCTATTTCTGGTACAAATATGGCACCTTTTTGGCTTAACAGGAAATTTGTCGCTGTCACACATCCAAGAACCTTCTTCAACTTAGTCTCCATACAGAATTTGCATAAATTGCAACTGGAAAGGAAACCACAGCCAAAAGAAATTATTTTTCCAAATGAGATGAGAATTAATGTAAATATTTTTGTGATGTTTGCTAGTCCCTGTCATTTTAGTGACTCCCTTAATGGAGGATACAGTCTGCAACAGGACACTTTGAGAACTTAAGTCATATAGACAGGACAAAAAAGTAATTGGCAGAAGAATTCTCTGCAGACTTATGCACAACTTTGGCAGCAGCTGCTTCAATTTTCAGCTCCCTTTCCCATTCATTGTTTCAAAGCAACAAAAGAAATAATCTCCACTCTTGTGTACTTTCAGTGATATAATTCTGCCATGGTGATGGAAGAGAAGAAAAATCAGAGTAGTCTAACCTAGAAAATGCAATCCCTGAATTACATAATAACTGAAGTTTGTGGGATCTACAGTGTCTTTAAATGTATTTTTTTTTAACAGTGTAATCCACAAAGCCAAATTTCTAGAGTTTTGAAACTGAGTGTTTTCAGAATCAGCAGCAGACAAATGCATTCCTGTATGTGAAGATGATGAGCCTTAAGACCTAGATGATTGTGTAAGTAATTGTTTATTCCTAGTACAATAGCTTTTAGAAGACCCTTGCTCTGTCCTCCAGTAGGATACCACTCAATAAGTCACTGCAGTGAAGGAAAAAAACCTTCTAGCAAAATCTAAAATAAATAAGTTTTGAATGAAGAAAAAGGAATGTCCCTATTTATTTGCAGGAATAAGAGGCACAAGTTCTGTTGAACAGTTTAAGAAAAATTGTCTAAAACCTCTTCCTTCCCTATACATAACCCACTGCAGGCAATTAAACATCTGATCATGTCTACAGTTTCACAGTGTCTTGGCTGAGTGAAGTATCAGAGTGCCTATGCAACATCTAAAAAGCTTTGGATTTATAAGGAGGATGGATCCTAGCCTGTGTTCATCAGTTACTAAGAACATTAGGAGTTCAAAAGGAACAAAGTCAGTTTTTTGAATAACTGTGTTTAGTGAATTGCCTCAAATTCAGGGTACCTGAACTGGCACTCCAAGCAATCCTCCAAGCAGCAAGCTTTGTTGAGGTTAGAGAGGAAGGTCAGGAGAAGCTCAGCTCTAACGTGCTGAGGAAGTGGAGTACACTTAAGAAAGGTACACTTAATACCATACTGTGTGACTGACATTTAGTATTGTTCTTGGCATGTTTGGACTCATAAATCTGTGCTTGGCCCCAGCCAAGAAAATCTTCTGCACAGAGGATGTCGAAATAGATTCACTTGCACAAGGATTTGTTCACAGAATCCATAGCATTAACTGAAATGGCAAAAGAAAACAAAAAACCCAAAACAAAACAAAAGAGGACTGAGAGGTAATAAAACTCCCCATCCATTCCTAGGCCATCTAGAATGAGACAAAGAAGGAAAGAGAGCTGTTCCTAGATATGCATCCTCATCTGGGTCTTTCACAGCGCAGCAGGGGCCCTCCACAGTGCTTTCCCCATAGTGATTACACAGCTGTCATTAAACACACAGACTCCCTTCCAGCAGTGCCTGCTCCAACAAGGGTACCTGCTGCACCCTGCTTAATAGCCCAGGGCTGTGCAGGCAGTGTAATGTGAACCAAAAGCTATAACAAAATGGTAGGAAAAATGTGAGGGAGAAGAGGTGAATCTCAGCCATTAATCCAGGCCCAGGGAATCTAAGGATTCAGTTAGTGTGCAGCTTGCTGGCAGCACTGACTCCAGACACCTGCAAAGTTCTGTGTAGTAGAAAATTTGTCTCAAAGAGTCACTGGAACATAGGCAAAGCTGTAATTTAGGAGTATCTAAAGTAATCAGGGTCTTTTGGCCTTGTTAAATTAACTTATTCCATGTATGCCACGCAAGGCTTCTTTTGCAGAAATAGTGCTGAAACCTTTCCACATGAGCCTAAATAAGCAGTGGGTGGACAAGGTACATGCAAGCATTAAGCCACATGAATGCAAAGAAAGGCACTCATAAATGTAGCCAAAATAATGATAAATTAGGCAGGAACTAGTTGTTTTCTTTATAAATTAATTGTGAAAGTAATACTTTCAATAGTCCTGATGACATTAACCTTCTACTTAAATTTCCCTTGAGGCTGATACCTTCTCTTCTCAGAAGCAAATTTGATTAGAGCGTTTTGGTCCCTGATGTTTTAAGCTTTAAATTTGTTCAACTAGTGGGAAGTAAAATCCTTATTATTGTAAAAGCCTCAAAAATGTGGATAGGGAATCAGAGAAAAATATAATATTGAATTATTAAACAGGGCAAGTAGTTTATATCACCTATTAGAGGCAGAGGAAAACACTGGAAAACTAAGAATTTTATTCCATACAAAATGGTATCTGTGTTTTTAGTCTAAGCATTCAAAGGTACTGTTTTTAGAGTGTTAAATGGAGTGTGAAAACTTCATTTTTTAAAGGGATATAATTTTTGGAAAGAGTTATTAAACCATGTCTAATATATCTTGTCAAGTGCCTAATCCTTATCATCCCATCCTTTACTCAATATCATAAATAGGAGCACTTTCACTTATGTAGTTTTTTAATGAATCTTAAAGGGTGAGAGTTTTTCTTGAGACTCGAGCTAAACTTTCTTTTTCTACTGTTTCCTCACTCTTTTCATGTCCCAAAGCCCATCACTTTACATATTTCCTGTGTTATTATGCTAAATAATTCCTGTTCATCCTCATTACATACTTTTCATATTGAAATGCTTTCCTAAACTACACTGAAAATGGTGATTGTGTCATTAAAAATTATAATGATGCTATTCTGCCTCCCCCAAAGCCTACTTAACACAACACCAAGAGGGATCAAAAGCACTTACCAATGGGTAGAAGAGCAGAGCCTTTCCAAAAGGCCAGCCCAATGTCTGATATGAACAATTTTCAGGAAAAAGGTGTTTTGGAGCCTGCTCTTTCCTCTCAGAGACACTTATCAGCCCCATGCCAAATGCTGCTTTATGCTGTGAGTTTCTCCCAACCCTTACCTTGACCCTAATCCTTACCCTGGTGCCAAAAGGACCCTGAGACTAAACTTTTCAGCCACACAGAGGAAGAAATTCTCAGTTAAGAATTGCTTTTATAGTTCAGTGCTTCTCTCAGTTTTTCCCTTCTCCAGCTGCAGTTGTGCTCCTTTCCCTTTCCCAACTTTAGGCCTAACCATTAACACTGTACCTAGGACGCTGTTTAATTTTGAGCCCATGTCACAAATCCCTGTATCATTCCAGCTGCACCTCTAGGTTCTGTCTCTATTGCACTTCCTGAGATGAAGCTAAGTTAACTTGTGTTAAGGAAAAACCCTAGAGCTGTAACTTGAATGGGGTTGGCCTAAGCAAGTACTGGATTTCAAGGCTCTCCTGAGGACCCTTTCTTCTTGCCATGCATTGTGTCTTGAGCTAAGGCCAAGCCTCAGCCCCTGCACTAGGTTTAGGTTTAGGATTCATGCTGAAGTTAGGGTTTGGATTAGGATTGGCATTGGAGAGAAGGAAAGCCCACAGCAACATCAAATGACTATGAAGGAACTTCCAGGGAGTAAGTACATGGAGGGAGTCAGAAACAGTATAAAAAATATGGAGATTGAAGTTGTATTGAAATCTTTATAGTTACTTGTACCCCAGACATTTGAGCTTGCTTTCGGGTTTAGCAAGACCTTTTGTATAACTGAACATGCATAACATTTTTTGACTGGAAAATGCATCTTAAATTAAGAGGCATTCCTGCTTAAGTTGTTTTTGACTGGTAGATATTCCTGTCTCACTAGGAGTCTCATAATGAAACAAACAGGGTGTATATCAATACATATGCTCCTGAAAGAAAAATAGTCAATGTAATGGAAGTAGTTTATATCCCAGAAGAGGTCTTTCTGTCTGAGAAATTCTAGAGCATGGCAATAGACATTTTTTATCTTTGCAGCAGCTTTGAAATATTTCTTGTTGCAGTTGTCTTTTTTTCCCCTGCATTTTTTTCCTTTATAAACATCTCTGCTATTGAATGTACATCTTACCAGGAAGAGGTTTTGCAATAGAATGAGTGCAGTGCCACCAATAATTAATGCCATTCAACTTCACAGCCATGATTTTCTATTTTCTTTCATCTTTGGTAGCTATTTACCCCTGTGCAAAGTGAGTACAACACTAACAAATCAGATTGCTTCTCAATTTACATATATACAATGTCATTGCTTAGGAAAACAGTACTTACATGAGTAAATGAACAGTTAAACAGCTGACTTACCATTTGCATCTGCAATCATAATAATGGCTTGCATAGACTAACTGTGCAATTGTGCATCTCTTTGTATGCATGCACCTGCCTTATAGTTTTCTTCACCTCTGTTGAACTTATATTTATGAAAATTTAACAACTAATGTGTTTTAGTCCCCATTTCTGTTTTTTATTTAAAAGATGGCACTTCTATCAACACCAATTTTGCAATTATCTTGGGTCATTTATTCAATCAATATTTAGTGTGAAGTAAAGATACCAGATAACAGTTTATCACATCTTTTCTCACTATATTTAAAAATAATAAAAGAAAAAAGAAAATGAAAGATTTTTTTTTGGATTTCTCTCAGCCAGTTACTGAAAAAGATCAATGTGTGTATGACCACAGAGTAAAGCATAACTAACTGGCAAAATTATACAGTATTGATGGCAAAAGCTTACTCATGAATGATTTTAAACAGTCAAGATCTTAAACAAGCACATTGTTTATCATGCAAAGTACTTACATAGCTGGCTAAATGTTTTTTCTTTATTTGGACTTAACAAACACTGTCAGTGGAAGAAGTTGACCCTTTAAGGGGTCTTTGATGCCTCATGAGTGCTGTCTGCTTGCCCTGACTCTAAGCATGCATGCTAAATCAATTCAAAGAGATAAATTATTTTTTCCAAAAGCAGTATCCTTGCTTTTGCCTTCCTGTTGAAAAGCAACTGAAATAACACAGCTTTCTGGACTTATGTGGGGATTATACAGTACATTAACTTTGTTGTTATTTAATCCTTTTAGGGTGCATACAGGGGATACTATTTGATCTACCCTATGTTGCTTCATTATTGTTGCTAATAATAATGCTATCTACAGTAGGTAGATACTAGTTTTACATCTTCTGCATCTTGTCTTATCCTGTAGAAAAGAAATTTGAAGATGTGTCCAGATATTTTGATTCCCACAAAAATCCACCAAATTGAGCATATTCTGGTATTATAGTGATTCCAGCCATGCAAGACACCTTATTAATTAAGTTTACTTCTTAATAGATCTGGACTTGAAGAACAATTCTACAAACAGAAGTAAAATGCAACACCTGCCAGTCTCCTCTGTTTTGCAGTTTATTCTTCTGGTAACTTCAGTCAGTGTTGATGTCATCAGTAAATAGCAGGACATAAAACTGGTGAGCTGAATCACAAAACTTCTTTCATATGATAGTGTCCCTCTAAACTACATCTAATTATTTTAACCGTGATAACAAGATATTATATTTTTCAAAAAAAGATTTCAAAACTGCATGCTAATACAATGTATTTTCTTTTTGCAGATGATACTGAATCTGAATCCTACTTGAATGGCATCATGTACTGCATTCACATTCTGAATAGAGAAACTAATTCCATATGGAGTACACTTACTGCAGATGCCTTCCCATTGAAACTGAAATACTCTGCATTTACAGTTTTGTGAAATGTTCTAGTTTCAAATTAATTATGAAGGGGAACAAAGAAATCCAACTACAGGAAAAGTAGCCCATTGTTGTGAAGACTCTCTCCAATATAGCAGCAGCTCCATTTGAACAAGTAATCACTGATTCCTGTAGGGATACAGCAGCTCTTGCCAAGATATGTAGCAGGACTGAAGGAAGCTGACAGGACAAACTGAAATGCAGAGGCTGCTTATATAAATAGAAAAGAATTATATAAACTCTAGTGGACATCAAATAGAGTCATGATCAGCCAATTTCCCTGCACCTTAGAACACAAACTGACCACACTTGTTGGGGTTTTTACTCCAAGCAAAAAAACCCATAGGGCTCATTACTTTACATACAAAATCTATGAAGATTGGAACTGGCATGCTTGGAACATACTGCCAGGAATCAGTGTTGATTAGTGGCTTGGTCAGTGGATTGATATGCAGAGAATCCAGGTCTAAATCCAAGATAAATTGGTGTCTTGTAGAGTTATTTAGCATCATTGGCTCAGTTTCTTTTGTTTCAAAGAGGGAAATAATACTGTTTATCTTGTACAGTACTTAAAGTACTCGAGACCCATGTGAGAAAGCAAGCTATGCGTGAGGCTTAATATTTTTATTGAATTTTTGCTTGCATTTTAAAGTATTTTTTAGGTTTTTTTTTTTTTTTTTTTTTTTTTTTTTAAATCAAGCCCAAGATGGTAAAATGCTCACTCAGTAAGAAGGTACTTTTAAAGGATTGAGGGATTTCATCATCCCCAAGATCCCAGCAATACAAATTTGTTATTAACATTAGACCAAGGCTGTTCTTATTTTGCATCTGATTTTCCAAATCTCATTTTGAGTAGCTTTCAGCAGGGAAATTCTTCCCTCCTATGACAGGCATATTTCTTCAAAGTGAGGCTTTTCAACTCTCCACTTTTGGATCTTATGTCTTTGTTGGTCCAGTTGATATTTGAAAATTAATGCTCTTCAACAATCATTAATCACTCATAACTTAAAACCTCTCATCTCCACATAAATATTTTTTCATATGATAAAGCATGATGTGCATGTCTCAGCATGAAAATGAGAATTCTAGGAGAATATAGTAACAATGCTAGTAAAAATAAGCTAGTTCATAATACATTTTTTGTTTAAAAAACAATTCAGGATTTTAGAGATCTTTTCTGGCCCTGCTACCACGTTCTGAGAATACAAGATTTTCACTGAGGTAGAAAACGTTTCTTGACTCTTTGCATACCTTTGCAAAGGGATTGTGTCTCCACCTTCTCTAAATCCTTGCATTAGACAGTAGCTGTGCATAGCAAGGAGATGTCCCCTAAGCTTTCCCTCTCTAATGATGAACAAACACAGCTCTTTCAGCTTCTCATAAATCACAGGTTCCAACTCCCTGTCTATTTTAGTGTCTTATCTCCTGTACTAGTCGCAGCACAACAACATCTTTCTTATCTCAAGTAACCCAAAACTCGATTGCAGTACTACAGATGCAGTCTCACAAGTGTTAGCTCAACGAGCATTGTTGATTCCCAGGACCTGTTGTCCACACTCTTGATAACACAATCTGGTAATTGAGCATCTTCTCTGCAAGGGCAAATTTTTGTTCTGTTTTTGTGTTCATGTTATTTGTTACAGAACTGAAGTTTAATGAGCCAAGCTCACCTGAAGTGCAGATTTATTTCAGCATTAAAAAACACCAACAAAACCAATTCCATGACCAAAAAAACACCTCTACGCAATAATCTTTGATAAGCTCTGGACAGCAGGGTGGCTACTGTATAGGGATTAAGTGTTATCTTGCTATTTGCAGACCTTTTGAGATGAATGGGAAGTAGATGCTGTGTTTTAAAAACAACAGATGAAATTTGAAGTAACTGAGAGGTTGTGTTTCACAATTCATGTATCGGTAATCTCAAGATGAAATGTCATCTGTTTGTTCATGTCAGCTACTCAAGAATAACCAAATCAGAGTCTCTGGGTTAGTCAGTCCAACATGTTATTCTATTCCTGACCACAGCACTTACAAGTTCAATCCTGAGATGCAAACTGAAACAGAAAACCTGAGATGCAACAACACCACGCAAATATTTTTAGCCCTGGATTTTACAGAACTGCTCAAGCATTTATGGCATGAAAATGTCAATTTTTAAGTCAAGCCTGAAGTTGAGAGTTGGTCTTGACATAACTCAAGAAATTTGGCAACCAGCAATAAATTCAGTTTACAGAATGCTGAACTGTACTTAATATATTTAAATTCTGCATTTGAATGGTCTTAGAATTTATTGCTCAACTTCCAGTACAAGTAACATTTAGCATAACTCACAAGCTTTTTTATCACAGAGGCCTGATTCACATGGCAACTCTAGTTTACTCTTTAATATCTCTCTGACTATATTCTTGCCCTCTTTTTGCTTATTATTTAAAATTTGTGCAAGAGACAGTACAACTCTATAATTTCCCCTGTTCTTGTTTGGCAACTTTTCATTCATTTTTCCAATAACAACGTGTTAGGTTGTTCTTGGCTGGGCTCCAGTTCACCAAAGCTCCCCTCTATCAATGCCTTCATCAGCAGGACAGAGGAGAGAAAATGCAACAAAAAACCTCTTGGGTCAGGAAAAAGACAGAGAGTTTTCACTCACCAGGTGCTGTCATGGGCAAAATAGGCTTGACTTGGGGAGAAAAAAGATTTAATCTTTTTCTAGTCAAATCAGAATGGAATAAGTCTAATTCCTTCCTTCCTTCCTGGGCTCAGCTGAGCTCCTGAATTCTCTGTCTCATTCCCTCAGTCGTGCAGATGGTTATTAACATTAGACCAAGGCTGTTCTTATTTGGCATCTGATTTTCCAAATGTAGTGACCCCAGCCTTCAGAGCACCTCCTGCCCCTCCCTCTTCCCTGACCAAGGTCTCTGTCACAGACATATTTTCTGAAAAATCCTTTTGCTAGGATCTTTTCTCCTGTGAAGCTGGGAGGCTTCAGCTTCTCCATATTTTGCTACTTTGGAATGTGATTTGGAGAGTTGTTTACCCAGCATGTGAATTGTTTCTACTTGGTGACAAATCACATCCACCTGTGTCAGGACTCTGGTTAGTCACAAGATTTTCTTAGCATTCCTTTCTTTGCTAGCCTTCTGATGTCTCCTTTCTCTTTCTTTAGTATAGTTTTAGTATATAATTTTCTTTTAATATAATTTATATCATAAAATAATAAATCAGCCTCTGAAACATGGAATCAATATTCTCATCACTTCCTTTGTTGGCGTTGCCTGCAAATTCCCCAGATCTCAGCAGGGCCGTTCCTCTCACATATTCTCACTCTCTAGAGTTTCAGTTGTGCAGTTTTCTCTCTTCTTCAGTATGCTATCCCAGGGGAGCTGTCAGCATCTCCAATGGGCTCAGCCTTGGCCATTGCTGGGTCCATCCTAGAGCCAGCTGGCTCTGTCAGACACAGGGGAAACTTCTGTCAGCTCCTCATAGAGGGCCCTCCTGCTACCAAAACCTAACCATTCAAACACAACAAACCCCAAAATGTTATGAAATTTATTTGAGTAAGAAACTTCAAACTTTCCCTAAATATTTCTATATTTCTTATATTAGCAGTGTATACACTGGAATGTATTCAAAAAACTGGACCAGAAGTCCATTTCATCAAGTATATTTTCTCTGCTTGACTACATATTGCACGAAGAGGTGTAAAAATAAATTAGATAGGATATTGTTCTGGTCAAATTTCAATTCTAAATCTGGGAAAGTAGCTAAGAGAAAGCTTTTTGTAGTATCATAGATTAAATAAATGCCATCAAATTTTGAGGTAATTTGACTCTACATCCCTATTGCCTTTTTGTGAGTCTAAATTTTCTTCAGTTATAACTTGTCTAAATCCTATTAATGCAATTTTTTGTCTTCTGCAACCTTTGTTATTTATTCCTTTTTAACACTATTTTGAAATAAAATGTATCATGGAATCTTTCCCAACCTGTTAACACTTAATGTATGTGCACATTGAATTTAGAATCATTGCACAGTGAGAATGCTGTGGTTGTTTTGGAGGCCTTCTAATTCAAATGTTGCTGTTCTAAGGGAATCCAGTGATGCCACTGAATATAATGCCCCCTTTTATCTGAATTATGTGCATGTTGTGTTTACATCATGCACAGAGGTCATATTGATTTATTATAATTCAGATTATGAATTATGATAATCCAGATTATGAATTATGATAATCAAGATAATACTACTGGAAATATGGCAGCATGGCAGTATACAGAGCATTGGATCTAGAAGACTTCTGAACACTTTTATCTAATTAACCAGGAACAGCCACTTGTTTTACTGAACTTTTTTTCTTCATCTGCTTTAGAAAACTTCTATCAGTACTGAAGACTGTCTTCCTTTTATGGCCAAGGACATCACATGACTTCATAGTTCCTGAGAAATTATGTATAAATTCTTCATAATTTGAATGAAACTTTTGTTGTTTTAGTACTTGGAATTGTCAAAATGTAAAGAGAAATGGGTTTATGCCTTCAAACTTCCAACCAAATCCAAACCCTCCATGCAACATCATTATCAGAGGCAATCCATGCATGCTCTTCCACATGGATGTTAAATCTCATTTCATCTTCTTACTGTGGTGAAGATTTCTCATCTTGTTTAGTGGTTTTGGGTTGTCTCAGTTTGCCTAGTTGTTGGTACTTTTGCTGTGCTCAGTATCTGTTACTGTCATGTGTTTTATTTGGTAATTTCTCCTTAGACAGTTTCTGGATTCCAAAATCCTATGGTATTCAGCATGCCTTTTTTTTTTCTTTTTTTTTTTTTAATTGTTGACAGAAGACAACAAATGAGGTAAAATTTCTTTTAAAATGTCACTGATGCATTAGCCAAACACCCTCTAGGAATTGTCATTTTAGATTTGCACCAACTAGGCCCCCAGGGGAATTTTATAACAGAAAGTAAGCTCTGAGGTGTAAGCACCTTCTAAATATGTATTTATTTTTATATAATGGAAAAAATTAGTGAATCAATTTTTTTGGCCAATTTAGGTAATGGCTGAGCTTGAGTGTGTGTTTGTTGGGCTGGGTAGTTGTACTTGTTTTGAGTTGAAAATGAAGTTTAAATGAAAATCAGTGAAGGAGATTGTATGTCTATTCCCCAGAACCTTTCTCTTTTTTAATGCTCTTCCTAACTTGAGCAGAAAATAAGAACTATGAGATTTCCTGTACAGTGAAAGTATTCGAAATACTGTACCTTGGGAAACTCCCACATGGAGCTCCTAAAACATTTATGAGCCTCCCCGTCAGCCTCATTGTGGGTTTCTCTGCAGCACGGCCGGCGTGTGCAGGCAGCTCCCGCTGGATCCACGGGAAGCACTGCAGGGAAGCCTGGCAGCACAGTTAAGGGTAAAACAATAGTTAAGGAGAGCTCTGGTTCTTTGGTGGGCTGCCAAAGGAATAGGCAAGTGACATTACAGCAGTGCAAATTCCTGAGCTAGCTGGAATGATGTGAGATGGAGTTCTTAGTAGTGGAATGACTTGAACATCTGCAGCAAGCTTTTTCTCTAGGAAAATGACAATTTACTTGAAAGAACTCCAGTTCTTGAAGGAAGTGTACAGTCTTCAGCAACTTCCTTCCTTCTCCCTCTCCATTCCCCAGAAATAATTTTATTCTCCAAGATAAAATTATGCATTAAAAAGTCATTTATGTTCTCTACTATACTCTCAGGTGTGTGACCTACATGCGAATTTATTTAGTCCAATGTACAATAAATATTTAATTCTTTTGATAAAGTGGAAAATCTTCACATGGAGGTAAAAAGAAGTAGCACCTCTTGAAATTCCAGTTCCCAGAGACCTGGAAGGAGACAGAAATTCCATGTATGACAGGAGGAATAAGCAGATCATATATTTGGAATGAAATATTTTCTGTTCTTGGCTTTAATGGTCTAAGCAATTCTAAAAAACTCTTGTTCAATTTCATAAGTTTATTGTATTCTGAGGTTTGGGGTTTCTCTCCTTTTTTTCTAGATTTTTTTTCCGGGGCTTGCTGTTCCTAGCTAACTACAGACTGCAAGACACACAGATGTTAATAAAGAGAAGCTGATGTTCTGCCTCATGTGCAGTCCCAACACCTTGATCCAGTCCAGAACTTTGTCTTTGTTGTACAAAATTTCCAGTTGAAAATATGTATTAAATTCTGCAGGTTAATAATTTGCCTGCTTGCACATTCCATGTTTTCTACAGACCTTTCTCCAATAAAAGGTTAATTTTCTGAAGTCATTTCGAGGCCCAAACTAGCAAAGTATTGAAGCTTCACAGATTCTCAGGATATTTAATGTTATGGTTGGGTGCCCACGTACTGAGGCCTGTTGCAATGTGTAATTACCTTCAGTAGGAGACAGAAGATTTTAAAAATCTTTCTGCATTTGAATGAATGAGACTAATTTATCCTAGAAAGAACTGTATTGAACTCCTGTCTTTCTGATGGAATAAAACCACAAAGAATCATATATAGATTTCTCAAAAGCAACATATTGATGAACCTCCTTAAGCTCTCTGGACATCACAGTGGTGGCGGTTTACAAATCCCTGGGCACATCCACAGCATCTTGGCTTCACTCAATTACCACGACCAAAACATTTCCAACTCCATTGCAGGGAGCTGTAAAGTGCTGCTGCTTGCAGCTTCTTCAGTTGTTACTCTGCATTTGCCAGAATTGTGGCTATGTTCAGCTTTTCTGACACACTGCTGAGAAACTGGGTGACCTGCCAGCAAATGTGCTCTCCTCCGTAGGGAACCTACCTGCTTCTGTCCATACCCTGTTCTTCTAGAACACTTCTGCACTCATGTAACAGTCCAGTGAGTAGCTTCCTAACTCTTCCAGGAATGGGAAGATCACTAAAAGATCACTCTTTTGTCAGTGCTTCAGCTCAGTTCATTCTTCCAGAAATTTGCAGGGATAGACACTAAGTCAGGGTCCCTCACTTTTGGCCAAACCAGAAGCAAAGAAGTAAATCTTCTGGACAGAAGGGCCATCCATCCCCTTTCAGGTTTAAACAGATTTTAAACTTCTCATACCTGGAGTTTCAAGGTACCAGGACACATAGCATCAGTCACAATGAGTTCAGCCAGTGGGAATTAGAGACTGGAGAAGTTTATGTAATTGTTGTGTTAAGATCTTAAAGAAAATTTTGTCTTTCCTGAATATGTTTGTGTTCCTCAGATTTGCAGACAGGACTGGTCCTTTCAGTGTATTTGTACTTACTCTACACATGTGAAAACTCTAGTGAGATTACTAACACTGGTGTTGCTTTTGCAAGAATAAAGAGCTGTTTCTCGTAAAAAGGAACTTCAGCTGCTCTTGTTTCATCTTACACTTTTTGAGCTGAAACAGTCAGAGCTATTTTAAGCTTGTCACAAATTAGCAGAGAATTTTGTAACCCCTTGTTAGTATAGGAACTAATGGGTCAGGCCAGGTTCAGTACTGATGTTAATTGCTCCATGTCTATTTGAAGTCAATGACACTGAATTATTTTCCGATAACAGAGGATTCAACCTTTCATTTTTCTTTTGATACACAAGCATTGGGTTTGCTGAGTGGAAATCTCATTTGTGAAGTTTTATAGACCTGGGCTGAGATGCTTTGTATGCTAACACTAGATCTTATCTTGTGTCATTTTCTGCGGCTTTTAATGCAAAGCATAACCTCCTATTTCTATTATAGCCTCACACAGTTTTTTGAAAAAAAATCAACAAGTATTTTAGAAAGGAGAGGGCGTCTCTTTCCCTCATCTTTTGTCCCCATCCTTCACATGTAGTTTTCCTCATCACACCTCTATTTCTGGTTTGCAATCTTTTGTACTCCTATTTGAATTTCCCATCTTTATTTTCCTCTTTGATTCTGTTTCTATACTCTTAACAGCAACCACATTCTCTGCTTTGCTGCTCAATGATTAGAGTTTTATTTCTAGTTATTATCTTGCTATGTGAATTTTCTGAAAATATCTATGGTCTGGAATTGCATCTAGTAATTTAAAATATTTCCATTTATATGCCTTCCCTTCTGCCCTCTCTCTGTCCACCTTTGTCATAAAGATTAAGAAATATTTGTTGAGAAGAACTGAATTTTTCTTGTACTTTTACACACTCAGTTATTTGCTTTATATACGTCAAGAATTTCACTGATAACTGAATATTGAAGTTATACTTTTCACTTCTTATATGGCAATAAATTAATGAAGAATGTGTTATTCTGTTTGGCATTTACATGTGGATTTTTCTGCCTTTAAAACAGAGGTTTAGTTGAAATTCAATTTTGTCTGCCAAATTCTTGTAAATTCTTTGAACCTTCTTTGAAGATTAATAATTGTCTAATTATAATAATGTCCTTAATAGAAGCAGTTTTCTGAAGCAGGATTTCTGTAAGAGCTTGGTTAGGGCAGTCTTATCAGTCTATTCATGAAAATATTCTGCGTTTAAAATACCCAGATATTTGATAGAAAAAAAAAAAAAATTATAGAAAAAATATTTCCAAGGGGACATAAAAAAAAATTAGGTAATTTTAGTGATCCAATTCACAGAGATGGTCTGCAACATCCATATTGACACAACATACTATGTTAGGATAAAGGAGAAGGTCCCTGAAGGGACAGTAAACTTCAGTGCAGAGGTAGGGACAAGAGGCTTGAGTGGCACAGGACAGCATAGGCATGGAAATTCCTTAAGTTCACATTATTTTCAACACAAAAAAACAAACACATCTTGAACATGTAAATCTCCTCCCAGCATGTCTGTACCCTGTAGAGCTTGTGGTACTTGGTGTGCTTAAGCACTCTGGGTACCTTGGGACACCATCATGCATACCCAGACTGCATGGCAGCAGTGAGGACCAGCATTCACATACACAGCTTTTCAGCTCTGTTTGGTGCTTAAGCCCCCTTACTGTTGTGTATTATCCACCTTAGATGACATGTTCACTACTGAATGAGGACAAAGACAATCAAGTGCTTATGGTCCTCCAATACCTTCCCGTAATGGACACTCAGAGACACAGTTCACTGCAAGAGTTATGGAGGAGTTCAAACTATAAAACTGCAAGAAAATTTAAATTATGGACTTGTATATGCTGATACTTACATGATTATGATCACATAAACTTGAGCAACATCAGTGAAATAAATTTCCTTTATTGTGGTTCCTTGCGTTTTAACAATGTTTAAATAATAACTGACCCAGATGAACTAAACATCAAAAATTATCACTGCCTAGAAATCAAATCATAAAAATTATCTGTTCCTAATAACTGTGATTTTTTCAAAGAAAGTTCTAGTCCATAATCTTTTTTTATTTGCATGTCTCTTCCTAAGCTGTACAAAGAATTTGGAAAGTGTAAAGGTGAATGCAAACATACTTTTGGAGGCAAATGTGGAAATCATCTTCGGTACTTTACAGCCATGGTTACATGAAGATGTAAAATGTGACAGATCCTAGTGAAGAAATAGCACAGTGCATGGAAAAGAGGTTGCCCAGTCTCAGTAATAACAGCCTCATCCTCAGATAAGCATCTCTTAATGAGGAAAGCATGCTTGTTTTCCCCTCATATTTTCAAATTTATGAATGTATGACCTGCTTGTTTATTTCCAAGTAATTTTCACCCAGATTCCTGCTTCAAGCATTACCTTGTCGTTTATATTCTAATTTTAGAGGGAAACAGATCTTTTAACAGTGAATGGAGATTAATTATTTTTCCAGTTTTTATTTTTTCATAGGTTTTGATCCAGGAAAGCTGCACATCAATAGAATGGGTCCTGGCTCCCCAACTGGAGGAGAGGTGAATACCTCCCATTTTGTAATCCTAGAAAGAAGATGGACTGGCAAGAAGAGCAGTGAGTTTCTAGAAAGTGATTTCTATCTGCTGCACAATGCTGAGAACAGCACAGTCTTTAGCAGTAGAAAAAGTAATTTGTTTTTGAATAAGTTATACTTCTGCTTCATTTAAGTCCCCCCTTTTTTTTTAATTTAATGTGTCTTTTTGTGTCTGAGTGGTGGCTAGACTTCTTTTCTCCTTTCTTTACTATTTTTATTGTTCACTCTTTGTTTTTGCTGTTGTTTCCCTCTCTGAAATTCAGTAAATTTAGAGCAGTAGTAAGAGAAATAGGTTCTAATGAAGTGAATTTGGTCAATGACAGTGGTATTTCATACATTTTTTAATACAGAAGTAATAGAAGGTAACCCATGTGATACTAAATCTTCTGAAGAAACAAAAAGGATCTGAAGAAACCAAGGGTAAATTAAACTGGTTGTTTTTACTAAACAGATGTGTAGACTAATGCAGTCTTTTTGTCTAATTAGCTTAATAGCCATCTAAATGACAATATCCTTTTGCATATTAAATATATGTTAAGGATTCTCTTGGAGAAAATGTGGAAATATGAAATCATCACTTAACCAGGCAAACACACTTGATAGTGAGTGATGAGTATCCTGTGCACTGGAGTTAATGCAGAAGTGGTGAGAGGTTATCTGAGGGAAGAGTTGCTCTATAGGGGGAACTCCTAATCCACACATCTGCTAGGGGTCTTCTGAAGTCAACAGCATATCAGTAGGGATGATAAAACTAATATTGCTGGAGAAATGAAGCTGCCACAGGAAATAAAGTCCCCTTATAGGTCAGCAACTGTTTAAAAGGTATGAAATAGGACGTAGAGTATATTATTGGTTGTGACAATAGAAGACAGAGCTGAGATTCAAGTGCTATGTAGCATAATTTTAAAAAATCTGGAATAAGTTTTAATAGATAAATAAGAGGGTTTGTACATGATTTTTATGATATCATATTTAAACCAGAAATATTTAGGGTGGCTGTCAAAAAAATTCTCATGCTAACTAAATGCTGTAGTGGCAAAAATGCAGTGACATTAACTGTCATAGATGCAAAGCAATGTAAATGAATAATAATAGTCACTGGTAGTATCCAGGTAACTATGGCTATTATGAATGAAAAGAAAGAGAAAAGCTCTTCATATTTAAAAAAAAAAGCCTAGAAGAGGGATGAAGTGAAGCACAGATGTCTCATTAAAACTTTCAGTGCTTAAGAGAATCTCAAGTGAAACTCAAATTTTGACTGCATTTTTTTGGCTAATCCAGTTACTCTTCACCTATACAGCCATAAAGGTGGAGAGAAGTTTTCTCTTTAATAAGAGTTCAATTCCAAGGACAGACAAGAAGCTTTTCAAAGCTGCATAAGCAGAAGCTGGACTCCAAGTTCCCTGACTTTCAGCAGAGATGAAGTGCCATATAAACATATGTGTCTTTATTTATCTCCTCCCTGTAACCACCTACACACAAACTAGCCTAGTTTCTTATCCACACCATGTGGGCAGAGGATGGGAAAATAGCTCCTGGGAGATGCTCCTGCTCTCTCCTTGCAAGAAAAAGGGAAGTCTAGGTTGTTCCTAAGGTGCTCTGACTGCAGCTGCTCAGTAGCAAACCAAGACTCTGCCCTGGCAGCAGAATTACACATCCCACTCCTGCCACAAGTGAAAACCCGGGTCAGATGTCTGGGTGCCAGCACAGCCACAAATATCAGCCTCTCCTGACAAGACCTGTTATCTTTACTTAGCTAATGAATATAGCTGAGGTTTAGCACTTTCTCATCCCTCTTTACCCCACACCCAGACTGTCAGACTTCAGATGGCTGAATTAGCTTCCCCAAGTTAAAAACCTCACAATTTTGCATTAAGCATTATCAAAATCATCTTCAAAGATATTCCCTAGCTTTCCATAAAAGGAAAATATGGTTTTATTCATCAAAATGTATTTATACCTATCCAAAGATCAATAATAGTTTTCTTTGGTTATCTAGACCAAAGAAAACATTTCTATAAACATTTCATTTAGTATAAAACAATTGTATTGAACAGCAAATACTTTATCTTATTTCAAGTATTTTTTAAATGAGGAAATGGTATCAGCAGGATCAAAGGATGCTGCAACACAAAAACATGAAAATCAGTGATTTCATTTTGAAATTATTTTGCAGGTTTTTTCCAGATATTTTCAGTGTGTAAAATTTGAATGACTACCCAATGTTATCAAATATTTTGCTCAGGAAAAGAAAGCAGTGGTTGTAAAAAACTCACTATATTTCAAACAGCCTCTCATCCTTAGAATCTACCATTAATAATAATTTTAAGAAGATGAGATTTTAGTCCAAGTTTCCACCTTGGGGGAGTTTTCTTTTTATCTTGGCATTGCAAACCTTTGAAAAGAAGCATTTCGAATGGAAGGCATGACAGATCTTTTAAATGGAATATGCAGCTACTGAGCTCCACACTATAATTACTGTCATACTGAAGAAGGTTAAATATTTATGAAGAATGTGCTTTTTATCAGTCAGTCTAATTTTTAAACCTGAATTCTGTAATTGCATTGAAATGCCAATAATCAAAGGGGGGTTCTTTCTTGGCAGGCACAAGATTTTCACCAGCCTCATTTATTTGCGAAGTGTGGCCAATATAAACAAATTCTGTGCAGTTTTTTCATTTTGGATCAAAATTAAATTGAAACCAATTATGGCAGATAACATCTTTGGCAATTCCTGACTGTTTTTTGGTTTGTTTTTTTTCTTTTTTCCTCCAGTGATCAGAAACTGGATTTAATGTATATTGAGGCTTCTTTTGGTCACCGAATTTGGTTAGGCTAAATAGCAAATTAATCTTAGAGTCTTAGTAGCATATTTTACTGTATTGAAATCATGCAGTAAACTTCTGAATATTTTCCTGCCAAAACTTACCTCATGATCCAAATTTCCCCAATGCTTGCACTTTGATAAGTTTGTTGAAAATATGTTCCAAATTCTAGTTTTACCTAGGTTATTACAGGTAACTTTTACCTCATATTGAAATCCTATAATAAAAACTACTAATAAAACAAAGAGGTGAAAATATTTGTTCAATCATTTGATTGATTCACATCAAGCCCCACTATTTTCATGCAACTGTTTTGTGTGAATTAATGTAGAACACTGGTGTGAAGAAATATAATAGAAAAAATGCCCTAAAGGATGTACAGACTGTGAATTTATAGTTAATCAGGCTTTTAAAACTTCTGATGGGCTCTCCATCTGGAGAAGCAAGGCATGGTGCTGAGCCCACTCATTCTAGAGAGGCTCCTCCTGAAGTGCTCAGGTTACTGGGAGGAGGTGAGGGGTGCCTGCTTTTGAGGTGGAAACTGCCTCAACTACCTGAGCAGCACCTTCAGGGTGTGATTGATAGAATAACAATAAATGTTTACAGAATGTCAGGTCAGCCAACCCTCCAATGTTCTCCTCTCTTCTAAAGAAAACTCCACGTTTTCTTCTTTCTATGAACTGGAAAGGAACAGACCCAGCCATTTGAAGTTGCATGAAAAGAATGCTTCCCCTTTGTATTCATAGGAATCCTGACACAGCACAGCTGTTTTCTAAAAGAAAACAAGTCCTCCTCAGTTGTGTGAAAGGCACGCTCTTGTCCTTGGGAGGAGGTGCTGGACCCTGCTTCCAGGAGAGCTGCAAGGACCATCCCCAGAGTAACACTCAGTAGTGCAATGTTTTCTGATGGGTACTCAGAGCAACTTTCTGTTAGCAGAGCAGGGCAGCCCTTCTGTGGGATAAATCTCATTGTGCACCAGGATAGGGAAGGTAAGGGACAAAATTCTGGTGTGAGTTCCATGAAATAAAGCATTTTTCATCCAAAGGAGGCCTGGTTCTTCACAACTTCCAGAAAATATTGCAAGGGCTAAAAGTGTCAGTAAAACTGAGTCATGAAACATCTTGTACTTAAAATAAATTTGCTCTTTTTAATTTCATTGCAATTTAAGTAACAACTGAGAATTAAAATAATGGCATTTAAGGAATTAATTTTCTTCTCTTTAAGCTATAAAACATGGAGTATATACTTTAAGAAATTGTTATAAATTTAGTGTTGACTATTTATTACTCTTTCAGGGCTCAATTTTGTTTGGTTGCCCGTTCTGAATGAAAAGAGTTAAATCCTGGGAAATGGCAACAAGGTTGTTAAAGGAGTGCCTTAGAAGGTAGAACAATGACACAGATAAGGCAGCCTAAGGTACATAACTTCAAAGAATTTTAGATATGAGTGGCTTCTGGGCTGTTGGGATACAAACTGTCTCTCTGTAGGCTGCAATAGGGTACTCTTCCTAGGGCTATGCCTGGGTTCAGCAGAGATCTGAAACTTCAAAGACTTTAGGAAGGGGGAGGGGGCATTAATAGATTAGGAAAGGCTATGAGGGATGAATCAATGGAAAGCTGACAGTCAGATTGCAAGAGACATGGGAAAATATCAAGTGTGGTGAGCTGAGTGGGGTGTTGGGGTATTTTGCTTTGTTTCGTTTTGTTTTACTTCTGGAAATGAGGTTAGTTCAGCTCATGAGAAAATAAAAGTTTCACACAGTTCTGTGTATGTTCCAGAATTCATGTTTCAGTTCTTGTTTCCCAGGTGCAGCCATATAGCTGTGACTCTGTGTACATATGTTTAAGAAACAGCTATGTCCAATGTTTTATTGTTACTCAGAAAAATCCTGGGAGAGGTTAAGCTGCAAATCCCACTGAAGAGAGATGAAATAAATGTCTAGCATCTCTGATTTACATTCTTGAAGATCGAAAAGAAAGAGATTCTCATATATCTATTTGCTGTCACAGTGATGTTCATAATTGTTTCTCCAACATTACATTAAAAGAGTTGTATAAATCTGATTCTTCCCCTCAATAAAGGCAGACTGAGGACAGTCAGGATCATCACAGACTAGTAAGATTGTGTCTGTTTTGTCCAGAGTGACCTTGTACAGAATTTATCTGTGTTGGTAACATAGAAAATGAAAACATTACATCATTTAACCTTTGTTATCTACTCTCTGTTATTTTTTTTTATCCATTCTCTATTAAGTAAAAATGTTTCTTACAAAACTATTCTTCTGCATCATCTACTGCTTTATATTCACAGATGCATAAGGGATTAACTTTTAACTCCTTTAATATTGTGTTAATAGGATTTCATTATATATATTGCTGATCAGCTTCTAGCAGGTGCAAATGCTTTTTGGTGTTTTCTTGTGGATTTTTTTTCTATTCTATATCTAGTTTTTAGTTGAAGATGATTTAAAGGGGCAATAAATGTTGAACCGGGTTGCTACATTCAGGGAAGCATAGTCAGAGTAGAAGGGTCTGGAAGGAAAGCTTTATGAGGAGCAGCTGAGGTCACTTGCTCTGTTTAGCCTGGGGAAGAGGAGACTGAGGAGAGACCTCACTGCAGTTAAAACTTCCTCATGAGGGGAGGAGCAGAGGCAGGTACAGATCTCTTCAATTTCGTGACCATTGACAGGACTCGAGGAAATGGCCTGAAATTGTGTCAGGAGAGCTTCAGGGTTGTATAACAGAAAAATGTTTTTCACCAGAGGGTGTTTGGGCACTGGAACAGGCTCCTCAGGGAAGTGGTGACAGCACCAAGCCTGTCTCAGTTCCAGAAGCACTTGGACAATGCTCTCATGCCCATGGTGTGATTTTTGGGGTGTCCTGTGCAGGTCCAGGAGCTGGACTCAATGGTCTTGATGGATTCCTTCCAAATCAGTATATTCTGTGATTCTAGGATTCCATTATATTAATTCTAATAAGACAATATTGGTTTTGCTTAAAACGTGCTAGCCTGATCTCTTTGTTCTTCAAAACTATTTTAGTGTCCTTGAAAATATAGGGATTATAAGAAAACTGTATAATATTTGAGGAATTCTGAATAAATAAATCATTAAATACAAGTTTTAGCATTCAAGTGGAGTCTCTGTTATACCTCTAGCAAGTAGCTCATCTGAAGTCTTTAACTTCAGTTACATTCCTTCAAGTATCAGTGATTTAAAAGGCACTGGGAGTCAGGGGCAAATTGCAGTAATGACAAAGATTAGAATTATGTTATTTAAGGGGTATAATTTACAAGATCAGAACAAAAGCTGTTTGTTTCCAAAAATATCACCACAGGAGTCCTTAGGGGAAATTCTATTGTTCTCTTTCCAGAATCACAATCTTATTTCATACTTTAAGTACTCAAACAGTTTTGAAGGATGATGGTGAGGTACCTGTAGGTTTTTAAATTCTGTTTTGGAATTTTGCCTGACAACATTAATGCAAGAATGTTCTAAATTACACTGAGCAGAAAAAAAAATCAGCTTTATATGACTGATTTTGCAAGTAAAGCTGTAAAGGTTTTTGTTGTACATCATCTGGATATTTGAGGTAATGTCACAAACATTCAGATGTTGTTTAAATCCTGTTCATTATTTTTACAGCCAATCAGGCAGAACAACAATAGAACATAATTTTTGCAAACAGCACTGTAAATAGTATAACACATTGCATTGCATATTTTTTGAAAGAAGACATGAGGTACATCTTACTACCAGATGTATAAATATTTAAGCAATTTGCTGCCAGTTTATTTAGGTGGAAAATTAACTTCCATTCTGCTATTAACCTACAAAAGTCAATCAGAAAAAGGTTTTGCTTATTTTATAGGACTATTAACTAAAGAATGGCAATTTACATTTCCTGTGTTACTCTGCAGAACAGCAGTCTATAGCCAGATATATCCAACTACTCTCAATGATTTAAAGAAACATTGTTGCCTCCTGCAAATGAAATATCTATATGGGCACTTCAAAAATATTGAAAAGCTTGATTCTATTGGCAGTTTATTTTTTTTTAACAAACATTTTAAAATTTCTTATGTTTTATGTACTTTTTGCTTTCTTTTTTGTGTTTATTAGAAAAGAATGTAGTCCTATATTTAGTTTAACTTAGGTAAGTCTATAAATCTAATATTCATCGACCTCATTGCTGCAACACCTTTTTCTTCTTGCCTGCTATTTTCTTCTCCTTTTCATAATTTCTACAGAAGTAGGGCAATATAGCCCTTTTCCAGTGACACAATAGTTCACCTAAACCTACACTTTCTTTCATGAATCTTGTTTTTTTCCCAGACGACAATCAAGACAAGTGACCTTAGCATACACTCAGTACAAACAGCATCCTATGTCTCAATAAGTCTGTATTCTAATGATTTTGAGGCAAAACATCTCTTGAGGTATGCAGTCCATAAAGTCATCTCAAGAATGGAATTAATTAAAATGTCAGTTTGTTGTGGGAGAGCTACTAATGACCAATTGTGAAGCTCGTGCTTTCACCTTCTCCCCCCAAGCTAACCTCATTTGACGGTAACATCACGTGCTCTTTTGAGGCCACTTCTTGATCTAGACCAAATTGAGAGAAAATAGTTAAAAATGCTGCAGTATTCCTCTGGGTGGGTTGTAGGCAGAGCTGGTTGTCTTTCTTCTGTGAACATGTACATGAATTATATAATTAAATAAAAAGGAAGAAAAATGCTCAGCAACTTCCCATTTCTGTGACCTCTTATGTAAACTACAGCTGACATCTGAGCACAATCATGACCTTGCTTTGCAGTTTATGAAAGTCTTTGTTCACCATGGCCATTGTGTGAGAGACCTTTCTTTCTAGATCAGCACAATCCTGCAGACATTTCATGCAATGAAATGAATAAAAGAGGTTGTGGTTGTGGCAGTGGTGGTGGCTTCTTCTGCTTTCCAAATTAGCATTTTAGCAAACTCAGATTGCAAGGTATAGCTTTTTCTTGATTGTCTGTGGAGGCTAATAAATTATTAGGAGATGAATAATGATTAACAATTTCAAGGGAATGATCACTGACTTTATAGTTCACATTCCATAAACCAGTCTGAACTTGCTTGCTTTATCTTGTCTGCTTATCTTGCCTGCATGAGCAAGTTGGAATCTGCCTCAGTAACCACTTCTGCATAGTCTTTTTCCTTTATTTTGAAGTATTAAATGGAGAGAAGGAAATTGGCATTTCCTTTTCCTGAGGCATTCACTGAATATACTAGAAAAGGCAAAAAAGCCTGGTAACTTCTTTACTGCTATACAAGCTCCAAGAAAGCCAGAAGAAAAATCTGTTTTCATTTTCTCCCTTACACTTGAATTACAGGTGTCAAAATATGAGTAATTTAGTAGAATTTTCTAGGGATATAAAAGAAAAATAGCTTGATCCACCATAAGACTACAGAATACACTATCAATGAACCATAACTGCTGGGACTGTCTGCATCCTTCTGCTGCATTTAACTTAATTGTCTGTTTTAAGATAAATTGTAAAGTAACATATCAAGTTAGCAGCTTATTGACTGTCCTGCTGGAAAATATGTAGAGCAGGCATGTTTTTAAATTAGCTCTGTAAAAGAGTGAACAAGTCTGTCTGTACAAGACAAGCAAGCATATGTCTGTACATAGCAAGCATTGGACTGATAGGCAGTAACTCAAAAATGAATTGAACTTATTTGGGTGGAGGGAATTTTATTAGACATGGGTTGTTTCCATGAACACTTTGATTATAGATAATTTCTTCATGATTTCTTGTTCTTTGAAAGATATCTGGCTCCATACAACTCTGCTTGTAATTTAAAAGATGCCTTTTTTCCCTATGCTGTTTGGTTAGTTTAAGGATAGCTGTATAACCTTGGTATTCTTTTCTGGGACCAGAGAGGGAGGAATTTGGCTTCATTTTAATAAAGTCCTTTACACTATTTCAAAAATGAAGAGGCACTATGGAACCAATACAGATAATTTTTCTTAACATCTGTTTTCTTAACATCTTTTCCAATGGTAAAAATTTTATAATATTGAAGTGCGTAGTGTTTAATGAACCTATGTTAATTTAAACAATATTAAAGTTTGGCTTACCATCTGTAAAATTCTAGTGCATGTCTAATGTTTGAGTATTTTATTTCATTATTTGTGTTTCTTCCATTATTTAACTTGCTATAATGCTAAATTCCTGTGAGACATTTACAACTGTTCCATAGAAAGCAGAGCTGAGGTAGGTCTCCCTTGCCTTCTGGTTGGTTCTTTTTAACTTTTGTCTATGGAGAAAGCTAAACTTCAGAAAAGGTTAGCTAAGCTAAGTGGGGGTTTAGCACTGAAGATAGTATAAACAGAAAAATAAAACTGAGATGGTTTTCAGTATTTTTAAAGATGAGATTTTATTTTCATCGCTTCAGTTTGTAGACATTTAAAATCCAGTGTTTTTTCTTCAGTTGTCGACTCCTTGTATTAGGTTTTGGATTTTTGTGAGTGTGGTTTTGGTTTGGTGGGGTTTTTTTAGAAGGTGGAGGCTATTTCCCTGTGGCAATATTTACAAAGCCTTCAGGAGGCTATCAGAGCCACCATAAAAGAATCCAGTAGTCCTGGAAGTTGCTTTTCAAAATGCCTAAGGTTACCTTTCTGCATTTTCTGAATAAACTGTAGCTTATGTCTATGGACCTAAAGAACTGTCTCCCTTTCCACAGATGATTGTATGGAGGACAGCACATTTAATCAGTGTATCTGAGAGCAGAGCAAGATAACAATCCTGCTGATTAGAATAAATGTTTTCCTAATCACTGATATTTTGTTTAAAATTGATCAATAATTCTATATTCTTTTAGAAAAGGAAAGACTTTTTCTTGTCATTATTTTTTCTGGTTAGTTGCAGCCATCAAATATAAATATACAAAATTGTGGCATAATTTCCCTGTGAAATTGGCTAAGGGTGGTACTAAAAGTGTCCTTCAAATACAGGAACTATCTTAGACCCTCTACCCTTTGTTGGCAGACAGACAAAACATTAAGGATTGAATGGAAAGGCAAAAATTGAATGGAAACACAACCCATTGAAAGATGAACATTTTGAGAAGTGTGGGGAATTCTGCACTTCCACAGTTGCAGTGTCCTCACAGACAGGTTTGGGGGTTATTTACCACCACCTCCTCTTCACCCAGAGTGTTTGAGCACTGTTACACCTAACATCAGTCAAGTAGAAAAAATGAGCCCTGGGCATTCATTCAGTTTAAATGTTTTTATCAAAAGCATTTGGCAGCTCATGGATTGGTCTGAGCTAGAGGAGTCAGTGGGTGCAGATGGGTCATGCAGAAATGTACATACAAAGGCTGTGGTGTCACACCACAAAGTGCTCCATGGAGCAATTCGTGGCAACCTCCACAATGGCCACTGCGGGCCACTTCTCTAGTCCTCTTTGCATGACATGACCAGTGCTTTAAAGCAAATTTATAAAAAGACACATCAGTTCCCTGATCCAATTCAAAGGATAACTGCCCACAAAGCTTTACCAGTCCTAAGACAGTAAAAATAGAGGACAGGAATATCTCAAGGTACCGCAATACCTGAAGACTTTTGTAGTTTAATGGGCTAGTTTTTGGTGGCAGTTTTGGAATAAAAGGCTGTCTCACATTCAGGTCTGCTCAGGAATGCTTCTGTTTGCAGAACTGTGATAACCTGAACCAGGGACCTGATGCAGCTGAAAAAACAAGTTTTGTTTGTGTTCATTTTCAGCTGAATTCACTCCTGTTCTGGCACAGCTCTGAACAGCTTTGGCCAGAATAAGCAATATCTTTGAGTGTTCAACCATGGCTTGTATCTGCTGAAATCACATTCTGAATTACTGGTTTGGGGAATAGGAAATTCAGGGGCATCATTCCCAGCAAGTATTTATTACTAGACAATCAAACACAAGGCATAATGGCCTATGTGCCAAAGAAATGGATGCAATTTTAAAGGTTGAAGTCCTTCACTTAGTAGGAACAACAACAAAGCTATCTCCTGAATAAGGCAATGAAGAGTTTAGCAGCAATACCAGTGAAATGTATTCCTTCTGTCTGCACTGGGCACATTGTCCTCCCAGCTGGTTCAGCTAACTGTTTATAAGGCAAGCAGTTATGTGGGTGGAGTAGGGAGCTGCTTCTCCTAAGCCACTTTCTCCTTTATGTTTACACTGTTATTTCCAGTATACTCACAGCTAAACAGACCAATTTAAGGCTGGTAATCTGGAGCACAGGAGAAGAAAAGGAATCTTTTTGAGGTGACAGATGAGAGGCAGTAAAACTCTCATGCTTGTGCTAAGTTGGAGGAAACACACCAGAACTCTGCAAGTCCCTACAGAGGTTCTGACATCATTTTACCCTTGCTCTGAGAACAAGAAAGGATTTCCTTTTCATTTGCATGAGCTGTCAATCTCTGTACAATGACATGAACAGTTAATTCACTTGCTAAAATCAAATTTTCATGCATTGCCATCTCTTTAAGGGAGACTAAATCCTTTCCTTTACTTACCATGCTTGAAATTTAACTTTCTTGCATAAGGCTGTAGAAAAGAAGTTTTTCTGTGAGTCACAAAAAGGACCATTAGAGGCAGTTCAACTTTTACTTTCTTTTCCAGTTTATGAATGTCTGAGAATTAAATAATGCAAGTTTATTGCCAAAAATGGCAATAGGATTTTAATATAATTTGATGTTAAATAATTAAGTTAGAAAATGAATGCCAGCATCATAAACCATCATATGCACGATATTCAACATATAGTTACATTCAATAATAAATATCTTATGGAATTCATACAACTGAAGCCCACACAAGAATAAGGAAGCTGCCAAAATAGTATCATATCCAGTTGGCTTAGTCAGCAAGAAACCAACTGGTCCACAGATGCTCTTTTTTCTAGGAGAAAATATCCTCTTTTGCAAGTCTCTTTTCTGCAAAACGTTTCATATGAACTCTTCTCCTCCTGCAGGCTGTAAATAATTTATTCATCAAACCTTTTTATTTGTAGCAGATGGAAAACTCAGTACAAATTTAAAAACAAAAAAGGGGAAGATTAGAAACTGAGGTGAATAACTCTAATTGCATTATAGTGTGCTAACATGTAAAAAATGCCTCAAGGCATGGGAATCAATGGACACCCAGATGGATTTGGATGCCTTTTCTCTGGCACAGACAAGAATTGGAAAAGAAGTTGTTTTGAGAATTGAGAGTTGAGAGTGCTTGTTCATCATGTGTAAGGATATGAACAGAAGTAATGAGGTTATGACAAGATGTTCACCTGTATCCAGCGTTCCCTTTCTACCCACTTCCAGTGTCCTTTATTCATGCAGCTGCCTAGCTGCAGATCCAGCCAGCGTCACTGTAAAATAGAGTAGGTGCTCTAGTTCTGTAGCATGTGTCCTTCTTTTCCTTCTATTATTCCCTTTGCACAGGAACACATATATTTTGGCAAAAAAAAAAAATTATAAGACATTAAAACAAAAAACATCTGGTATGGTTGCAATTCCTTTTCTTACAGAATATGAACACTTTTGACACCTTAGATTTAGCAAACTGTTGTAAATTGACTATAGAACATAATTCGCATTCCTGCACTTTGTATTTTACATAAGGTGACAGAGGGAACAAAGACCCTATTCCTGCATGTATTAAGAGATGGTTCAAAATTTCTATTTATAACATATCATTTGCCATTAGATAACTACATAGATGTGATGATGGTGTGACAATAGCTCCTCCTGTAATGCAATGACACAGACCAAATAAGCTGAATTTTATTTCACTAAAGTTTAAAACACATCAGAGCAAACACATATAAAGTATTTTTGAGCTCCATAATGCTGTGATTTCACATTCATTTGAATAGTATTCTATAAAACCACCATCAGATAATTGATATATTTCTGATAGGGTGATAATAGTTAATAGCACAGATGTGACAGGACAGTAGCATACAGGGGAGGAAAGAAGAATTACACAAATTACACAAATAGGAGATACCCTGAAAAGTGTTTGGTTAAGAATTTCTGCAAGAACTCTTACTTTCAGTCCACAGTTCTGGACTGAACTGTGCTGGATCCTAAAAACTGGCCTGATCTTTATTGATGAAATTCTGCTGACTGATTGATTGTAAACCAAGGAGGGGAGGGCATGTTGTTCTGTTTTCTGTGAACATACAAATGTTCCTGTTTCTGTAATCTTCATCCAAATTAAGAAAAGAAGAATTTTGCCATCAGTGTCAGAATACTCCTTTGTGCAAGGGAATGTGCCTTTGTAATTGAAGCCATGTGTAAGAGCTGTATTACAACTTTTTTTTCTTATACTAAGGGATGCACCTGCTATCGGGGGTTTGGCTCTCAAAAAATACATTTTGGCAGAGAATAATATAAATATGGAGTATAAAGGTGATGTAATTATGATAGGATTACTGACTTGGAAGTTGAAGGAAGACATTTTCATAGACAACATAAAGTTATCTCCAAGCCAAAAATTTCATGTTCCTCACCATTTAAAACAAAAAAGCTTTCTCAGACCAATGAGATCAGATGTTCCTATGCATCCAGCTGCTCCCCACCCTGACTTGCATATTTTATCCTACCCAGAAGGCATTTAAAATCTGCAGCATCACTGTTGAGTTTATTGCACTATTAACTTAAAAACTGCATCAACTGTTGTGTGGTATTTAAGTAGAAAATTTACTGTGGATGGGTTATTGTTGCAGGAAAAGAGTACTGTTCTCTGCTAAAATTCTAGAAGACATAAATGCAATCTCATTTATTTTTTGTAAGGAAATTATTAATGAATTTTTTTCCATTCACATGATATTTGCATGGCTTCCACCCATAACTGGCCTCTCCAGTCAATTGAAAAATGAAGGAATTATTATTGAAAATACAACATTTTGAGCATAACTGGGCATTAGATAGAGTTGTATAAATAAAAGTTGTTAGGATAAAAATGAGAAAATATTATTACAGCTGTAGAGGCACATACTTGCAACTATTTCAGCAGGTATATACCTAGTATAAGTTCAACACACTTTGTTGACTTAATTTAGTTTAATTTAATGCTTTTTCCTTCTTTTAGTTTTATTACTTTGTTACTGTATTAGAAAACATCTAATAACATACTTCTGAAAAATTGCATTCACAATGTGGTCATAATTAGGAATTTCAAGTCACAGACTTCAGAAAAAAGAATGGAGAAGGAATATTCCTACAAGAAATAGTTTTGATGTATAGTCTCTTACTTATAGAGTACATCTGTGATATTTTTTAAATACATGGTCAGCCATGCTAGATAAAACAGAAGATACATGGAATATGCCATATGCCATATTCCATAACCCATATTTCTCTTTGGCATTTGAAATCTGTTTGAATGACAACAGGGAATGAAATCCTGGCCTTCTGCAGACTCTGAAAATGGCAGTAGACAAGGAAACACAAAGTTACCAGCTTTGAGAACCAAACTAAAAAAGTTTTCATCTAAAATATTCTATAGTGTTAAGTTTCACACACTTATCAATGAATGCAGCAAGATTTAAAAGTTGATAGATTTTTTTCTGATATGTTCCCAAGAAATGTTGATCTATTCAAGCACAGTAGATGTTTTTTCACCTGTAACAGCAGGAAAAATATACAAGGAAGAGCAAAGCACATGTAACAAGATCATGCAGCATCAGCAGTACATGTAGAAATACTCTTGATGAAATAATAGCTTTGGTGTTCTTTTCCCTTTCCATAATCTTCCAGCATTGTTCCTGGAATAATCATTATAAGTCTAATCTTTGTCCTCTGCAGGTACAATATCTGGCTTTCAAAGTCTCACACTAATCTGTGTTGTGACGCAAAGGGCAAGACAGTCCTGCAGTGCCACCCTGAATAATTATTTGGTTGGCATTTCTTTTTGTACTCAAGGGGAGTGCCCAGCTTTGAATTCTCATAAAGTCTTGTATTTATTTTAGTTTTCAAGAGTGATCACAGGCTTGGCTAGGTGCCCTGAGAAAACAGGTCTCTGGAGCAACACCCAAGTGGTTGTACTTTAAACCTGAGCTAGTAGAGCTTTACAGAAATAAATGCATGTTGCATAACACTGGAAAGGTATTTCAGGGATTTTTTTCTTTTATGAACAGATATGACATGCCTTCAAAGGTCATTGTTAATTTTTCTAGAGTCCCAAATGGAATGTGCTTTGGTCTTCTTTCATTCTCTCTTCACTTTTTGATGGCTTTTGTTATTGTCTAACACTTCTTTAGAAACAGCCTAGTAAATATATTTAGGTACAATAACTAGTGTAGAAAATGAATGTTGCTCTGATTAAACAGAACATTCACACGGAATAGTTTTCAGAATTGGAACTCTTGAACTCTTGAACCTCTGGCAGGTAAACATTACTGTTATTATTAGTGTGGGTGTGATTTATTGTTCATCACCGTCACGGCTAACAGAAAGCTACCTTCAGGATAAGGTATTGTACAGTCATGCCATCCCTGCACAAGGTGTAAGCATTGGGTATGATATACTTTCTGTGAGACCCTCTGAACTTGGTGCTGAGGATGTGAGTCTGGTGATATTCCGCTTCAGAATGTCCCCTGAAGTGGTCACTTCACCTCTGGATCCTGCAGACAATGCTCTGTGAGGTCCTAGCACTGTAACAGTAATAGTGACCTAATGCTTCATGTGGCACTTCTCTTTCTATAGAGACAAGCCATATTCTGTGTGGGGAAATGTGTGCATGTGACCTGCTTAGAGACAGGCAAAATACTGGTATCAAGCAGCACTAGGCACTAAAAGTATCCTCAGTACCAACATCAGCTGTCAGTATTGCACAAGCATTTCCAATTCAACACTGATGCCTTACACTGCCCTGTTCGACCTGCTGCAGGTGGACTTGTTGCAGCCCTGCCTTCCTGTACTCCTCCAATTCCTGGTCATATGCCTGCTAGTATTCTTCCTTTCTCAGCAAAATGTTGGTGAATTTGGGGAGCTTAAACTGAGACTGCAGGAAGGCACTAATGGAAGCCTTTTGTCTGGGCCAAAATCACTTTGGTCAGCTGGCTCCTGCAGAGATAACATTACCAAGGTAATGGGGTAAGTGTAGGAAAAAATACTGCCCCACCTTACACAAAATTCCCTGAACTTCTCTCTTCTAAAACTTTAATAGAAACATGATGGTACTATGATTCTGTTATTTTTGGCATCTGCCTCATGTAAGATTTGACATTATTGCTACCAGAAACTTTCTCTCCTTTTGTATATTCTGGGTCAGCAGTGGACCATTCAGGCACAACCCAGCAGAAAACAACTTCCATATCAATAGCAACAGGCTGCAGCTAAGCTCTTAAGTAACATTTAGCTGAAATCTAAACTGGAGTTGAATCCTAAATTCTGGTCTTCCAAACTAGAAACTGAAGAAAAAAAACAGAAAGGAAAAATGCAATTCAGAAAATATTTTATTGAGTACAATACCATTTCATTGTAGGCTTTATAAAACACCACCAACCTCTCTGAGGTTGAATACAGCTTGGGCAGGTGCACAAGGAGTGGGAGAGAGAGGGACAGCATCTGCAAATTTTCATGCAAAAGGCATTATATGGGATATTTGCATCCAGACAATACCTTGTTATAGTGCCCAAGTTTTCACTAGCTCACCAGAAAAAAATGAATGAACCTACATTTAAATTTTATAATGGATTGTAACAAGTTCAAATTTACTGGATGTTGCCCTCGCACATTCAACAACTAAACTCAAGATCATGAAGTAAAAATCAGTAGCTTGGATTGAAAGTACTGTGAGAAGCCTTGTCTGGAAACTGGATTAACTAACTCCAGACACTGATGGTTAACAAGACATCATAACCACTGTAAATAAGGACAACTGCAGTTTTTACCAATGTACTAACATCTAACTTCCATTTTTAGCAGGTGAAAAACAAGGCAAGTTCCTGGAATTTGGGTTAATCCCACAACACACATCTCATCAAGACCTGGCATCGTGGTTCTTGGAAGGAGATTAAAGAAATAGTAGTCCATAGGCAATTTGCAGTTGCATGAAGCAACTGAAAACCCATAGAAAGCAGCCTTAAGTAGGGGACAAATGTGGAAATATTTATATGAATGAAGTTGCTGCTTACTGGAATGCAGACTAACTAATTTTTCTGGTGTGTTTATTTTCAGTGATGGTAAAGCATAAATGTGCTATGAAATGTAGGAACAGTCAAAAGCAGCCTTGAAAAAGTCTCTATATTGCTTAAATTCTCTCAACCATACCTCTTTATGAAGCATACATTCAGAGACTGGAAGTTGTCAGGTTTACCAGATTTCTACAGCTAACTGTATTTTATGAGCTGGTCCCCACAGAATCTTTAAAAATCTGCCATGAAACCTGCACTGTACTGCCAAAGAATTGAGGAGCACTTGTTATAACAGTGAATATGAATGTTAAGTATAGCAGTTAATATATCAAATTACACAGAGACTTCCATTGTCCTCTGGGTGTGCATTTCCCAACATGTGTAAGTACCACCACTTTGACAGGAAATATTTCATAAAGCAGGATCGAACAATTTGTTAGCTACAACAGTATTTTCAAATGGAAAAGAAATTATTAATCCACACTTTAAACTAAGAAAAATGGAAAGGTAAAATTTAGCATATTCATTAGCAATTAGAGAAAATAGTCCAGGAAGGCCAAAGTATTCAAATAATTCAGAAATGTTCTGTCGAAATGAATTTCTTATTTATTAAAAAGACAACACATTCTCAAGAGAGCACCTTCTGCAATGAAATAATTTAGTTTCTTCATATAGACACATCATACACAATGTTAACAACCATGAAAAACAATACAAAATGCTTTCAAATTTAACAAGTAGAAAAATATAACTAGTATATATGGCAATTGTGAATCTAATACTGTACAGAAGTATTTATGGATTTTACAAATAAATAATAGCTTAAATGCCCTTTTTAAATCTTCTAACTGTACACTGGAACATAGGTTCTGAAGCTTACCACTAACTTGCCACAAACGTGTGCCAGTCAAATGTTCTGCCCACAAGCTCAAAAAACTTCTTGTTGGGTTCATGGAAATATTCCTGCAGTTTCTCGAGTAACCGGGTGTCCACTTGTGGGTGTGCTCGTCCTTTGGACTCGTGTAAACAGCGCTCTCTACCACTGTCCCTCAGGCAGTAGAACCCCTTAGTTTTATTGAAATAAAAGTTTGAAGCATTTATCTGCGGTGATAACTTCAGAAATCTCTCTACCTTTTCTATTTCTGGAAAGGGATCTTTGATTAGTCTATCCCCATCTACAATATGGATATGATTAAGAGGAAAATACTTCAGCCAGTTCTGCATGTGAATGTAGTATAAGCTTCTGTTTATTGCCTTGTAGTCCACATTGAGTTCACCATTTTTTATCAGGAATTGCTCAATGGACGGGTACGGCTTGTGCTTCTGCATGTGGTTGTAGAACACTTGGGTATAATCTGACAGCACTCTCTCACTTGGGTCTCTTAAAATAAGGAGTAGTCTCATGGATTGGTTTATGTTATAAACTCTTTCAGGCACTTTAGGTGATGTGAAATATGCTGGAGTTTTTTCCACGGTGATCTGATGGGGATACGAGAATGGCATTTGATTAATATACCACTGCAATCCATTCCTGTAATGATCTTCCCAGTCAAAGAAGTGAACTTCACTTTCTGCTGCTGCAATATCTGGATGGAGACTCAACATCTCTAACAAAGCTCTTGTTCCACCTTTTCTCACTCCAATAATAATAGTCTGTGGCAGCTGCTGACATGATCCATTAGAATGAATGTTTTCCTTGAAGTCATTTTTCTGAGATGTTTTCTTCAAAAGCTCTCTCTGAACAGACTGAGAAGAAGTCTCAACATTTGAATTTATAGCTGGTCTGGAAGGCACTATCTGAGGTTGAACAATAAGCAACATAGCTCCCAGCAGAAAAGCTGCCATGACAGAAGTTCTTAGTCTGGTTTCACTCAAGCGGGTGATAGGGCATAGAGCGACTTCCACCAAGAACAACCCTTAAAAGTGGTTTTTGTTTTGCTGAGCAAATGTATATTTCTCAAGCAAAAACTTTGCTGAAAGAGGGAAAAGGAAAAAGCACATTATTTTATATCCAGCCACACTGCAAATATCTTTTTCTTTTCAAAGCTGAACAAACTTTAGCTTTCCCAACTCCAGGCTCATAGATAATTTAGTGTAATTAAATGTTTTAAAAGACAGGCATATGCAACAATGCCATAATAAAATAATTTCCTGACATCAGGAGACATGAATATTATGAATCCTTCATTTGCGCACAGGGTGTTATTAGTTATTATTTTTTAGAAATCTGATTTCCTTCGAGTTGAACCATAATCATAAAATAATTGGTTTTTTTAGTCTACAATAATAGATTTGTCTAAGAAACAAAACATAAAACAGAAAAGGTGTGGAGGGGACCAAAAGAGCATGCCTAAAAGCTGAGGGTCTTCTAGGATGTCTGGGAATTACAGCTTCAAAGAACCAAGTAACAGCAACCTTAGAAATCAAGCCTCCTGGGAAAAAGGCACATGCAATGTAGATAGAGCTGTCCAACACGAGAAGGCAACACTCTCCTAGGAAGGAATTAGGAGGAGCTCTACGTAAATAGGACAGCAAGGAAAAGTTGAATTTTGTGTCATTTTTAAGTTAACTTTTGCTTTGTGCTTACTTGTTTCTAATGATAAAATAGGTGGCTTGCATGCTGGCCCTGAAAAGAGGTAAGATAATGAAACCATAGACTATAGTATGACTGAATCAAGAAAACACTGTGTGGTTTGAAGAAGACCTGTGGTTCCCAGCTCTATACTGAGGAAAGAAAATACACAATGGGTAGTTCTGAAGGTCATTTCAAGAGTTAGCCAGCAAGCTGCTGTGATGTAAAGAACTAAGTTTAGACTTTATCAAAAGACTACTAAATACCACCACTGAACACCCTTTAAAGGTCAGGGTATTTTTAATGCAACGTTTGAAGTGAAATTGTAACGGTTTCACACATAGTAAAGCTATCAGATTGTTGCAGTATGAGCAGGCTGTGCACACAAGCTCCCTGAATTACAACATCTTCCAAAGACTTTATGCCCTCAGTGAAGGGCTGGTGTGGATTTCAGTATTTTCTAATTCCACTCAGAAGTAGAAGCCATGACAGCTGAGTACCTGACTGCTTTGCCTTAGTAGGCCACTGTAATTATGAATTTAAGGCTGGAACAGCACATACTGTGCCAGCTAACAAGGGCTGAAATATGAAATTACATATGAACAACCTGAGGAAATGCAAGGGCTAGGTTTTGGAAATTCTCCAGAGAATGTGAAAAGAAACTAATGACTTTTCCACAATAACCTAAGTCCCAGTGCAACAAGGACTAATGATGTGTTTCTAAGTAATCTAAAGTTCTGTTTGATAGCTTTGCATTTACAGAGGTCATGACTCCATCCTGAACGGAACAGGTCTGCTTCCTGATGTTTTCTACTGATTATCACTTGGTTGCTTTCTCTTTTTCCATTTTTAACAGGCTACAAGGCAGCAATATTGTTAGGAAGCAGAAATCAAGGCTGTGAAGAAAGAGAAGCAAAGTATCACGATGTGAAGTTAAGAGAGGGCCTCCCTGTATGCCCACAGGCTTTGAGCTTGTGGGCATACCTTGTCTCAGGCTATTCTGCAATGTCTGATGTGAGGCAATTCTGCAGAGGAATTTGGGTTTTTTTTCCATTTTTGGCCACTGTTAAGTTTTTTCTGTCTGGAAGAGTTCAATTTCATCTGTCATCATTAGTCTTCTGCTCTCTTTCCCTGTCCCCACCATTCCTCCTAATCATTCTCAGCTTAATCTATATCACTTCTAACAAGAAATAGTATTAATAGCCCCACAGTGTGGCTGTTGATGGAGGAAGACACTGCGTGACAGAAAATTCGATATAGGTAAATTCACTGAGCTATGTTGCCACAATATTCAGCAGCAATGGGAGCACAGGATACAGCACCAGCCAGATTGGATCAGTGACTGATGGGCAGCTCAGTACATAAGAACAACAAAAAAAATCAACTCTGTTGAATTTTAAGGTCACAGATTAAAGGAATAGCCACTTACTTCACAGTATATTTTAAGTCACTGGCTCCATAAATAGTAAGCCAGAGCAGTTGTCTTAACACCTTATTGGAAAAGCATAATAGGATTCTAGCAAGGAACAAGTTGAACTGTGTGGAAAGAAGTGAATTTAAAGCCTTCTGGTAGGAACACTTATTTCTAATAGTCAGGTTGAAATACGCTATGCTAACAGCCAAGTTTTTTCACAGACTATCTCTGGAAAAATTAAATTTTAGCTGCTGGTCTCATAGTGACCGCACACCTCTGGATTGGAAAGGGGGGGGTGGGGTGTGTTGATTTTTTTTTCTTCCTGCTGTTGTTGGGGGATTTTTAGGGTGTTTTGTTTTCTCTTTGAAAAATAAAATTAATGCTATATATTAATTCATTGGGATTCTTAATTTGTAACTCACAGTTTGCATACTAGTCTGTTGCCAACTTTTTATTCAAGCCTTCCTGTGGCTGAATATAGCATAGGAACTTTTGAGAAAAGGGCATAGCAAGGTGTCTCTTCATTCTAGCTCTACTCTTGTCTTAGCCAGCATCTTTGAAATCAGAATATGTGGGATATTACAGGTGTGGTACCAGGCACCACCTCAGGCAGGCTTTTGAGCCTCAGTGGAGCTCTGCCTCAATGTCTTCCCACTGTTAAAGACTTCTGTGGGACACAGCTTTTTCTAAATACACAAAAGCAACTGTTTCCTGTTCCAATATGAAATCTCATTGTAACATAGGAATATCTTTTGTTTCAGACATACAGAACTTCATTGTTCCTCCTCAGCTATTTGTTCAGGTGCACATCCTCCACTGCAGAGCACCTCTACTGTACTGGTAGCATTTATTTTATGCACTTCCAAGAAACCATATCAGTAACTATGTCATTCAGAGTACCTATATGCTATTGTTATTTTGTTTGCAAGCAATAAAGCTTTGTCTGCCTCTTCTTTCCATTCTATTTTGTTTCTCCCAAACTGTATAGGTCAGATATCTGGATCAATGATTTTGTTTTGTTAGACTAATGCAACACAATGGACATGACTGTGCCTCTAAATTCAGCATAAAATACACGATGTGTGAGAAGAGTGGTCTTCAGGAATAAAGCAGCATGTAAATGGGTTGTCATTCAGCTCTTATGTCCTACATTCTCTTTAATGCTTTCGGTCAGTCTGCAGTTTGGTGTCTAGAATTACTGTGGTTTTTATAAAATGATGCAAATGTGTATTCCATAGCTTTATAATTTGTGGGTCTGAAAAACTCTTTCAACAATGAGAAGCATGCACCAAGGAGTTTAAAGCAGGCACATTGCCAAGTTACTTTTCTGCTTTAAGAATTCTCTTCACTGCATCCACAAATCATGCAGAGCATACATGACTTCACTTGATGACTCTGTATTCCAGATTAGTTCAAAAAATTTAACTGACAGTCATTACTTTTGTATTTGCTACAAGTAAATGAGCAAGTTGTAAAAGAAACACAGTTTATGTTAAATGGTGCTTTGAAGATTATCCCAAGACTTTTCAAAAACTCTGATTGCTTCTGCTTAATCTTTTTTTCAGCTTTCTCCAATTAATTAGTGAAATGTGCCATCCTGTTTATTTAACCAGATTCAATGTGGACTTTATTATTAAAACCTCTTCAACAGTAATAGTAACTTGGAAATAAATAGAAAATTTAATCAGTAAATGCAGAATGACGGCCAGAGGCTGTCATGTCATTGACTTTTAAGCCTGTTTCACAGTACTCTTTGAAACATGTATCACTATTTTGTAATTTCTGATATTTCTTACTATTATACAAAAGTATTTTAATGCCTCTGTATGTGTGTCACCAGTGATATTGCCTAAACCATCTAGATTATATAGACTTCTTATTTTAATGTACATTAACAAAGTAAGGTAGTTTTTTCCTAGACTGGTAACTTCATTTTTGCTGGGAATTGGATAGGGTTAGATTTAGCTCGGAACTTTCACAAGAACCTCTGAGTTAGCTGCCCAAGTGGATAGGAAGAGGCATAAGGAGTGTCTGTAGGGCAGTCAGCGGGCACCAGGCAGAGTCTTACCTCACAAAAAAAGCCCACAGCACCACACTGAGAGGTTCAGCAGAGCTAATGGGAGCCAGGTACTACCAGGACAGTCACTAGGAGTGGTAAGAAAACATCCTTTCCATAAGCATGCAAATGACTTCACCTTCATTAAAGAGAAGTTGTGTTTTCCTGGTTCTTTAGGGACTGTGGACAAACAGGTTAAGTTTCAGATGGCCTCACTTTATTTCCTTGCAGAACTGAATCCCTTCACTGAAGAGATCTCTGCACAGCCATCTAAAAATACAGTCTGGACTGAATGAGAACTATACTTCACTTGCTGAAGTTTGTCTGTAGAGGGAGATTAGAGCTGAAAATCTGAGCGAGACACTCTGTTATAAAGAATACTTAGTTTTGCTGATGTGATAGAACCTCAGGGCAGTTTGTGGACTGTATTTTCCCTTGTACATATTTGGGTACACAGTACTGCAAAATATAAGACTAACATTGCTGGTTAAACCAAGCTGTGCAGTACAACCCACACATCTGCTACGCTGGCTTCTTCTCTTGGTAAAAAAAATTCCCCTAACTGAGATAACCAACTTCCTAAACTGGTAAAACTCAGTGTTCTGAACATTTGTATTCAGTGATGTGCTTTAAAAAACTGAACTAGAGCAATTGCAGTGCACTTGAAATCCTTCAAGAACTCATTGATATGAACAGTATATTCCTATCCTCTAATAGGAGACTCTGTCCACCACAAGATGTATTGCTTAGTTGTTTATATTAGATCAAGTGCCACTTTGTACCCTGATAACATAAAAATTCCCAGTACAGCTATCACTTAAAGCTCAGCCAAGAGCAGGAAAGGAAAGGGAGCAAGTTTTTTTTTTAATTATTTTTAAGTTTAATTCAATGTATGAAATGTTTTTTATTGAAAATATATTCTGCATTTTTTTTTATTTTTATCTATTAAACTGTATCACAATGCCCTCTTCATGAAGAAATTCTTCCTGTGCTTCCTACTGCATACACTTTTGGTTTTTAATCCCATTTTAACAAAAGTTTTAGACAACATTTGTCAATGAAATGCTTGAATTCTAGTTTCCAGTAATTAACTACAAATACTTTCTTACATTAGTGAGTGCTACAGAGATAGGTGGAAGGAAAGAGGTAAGTAAAGGAAATAGAACTACATACTACTGAAGGTCTCTAAAACCATCAACTATTGATCACACCATGATATATCAAAAAAGTAATTTGCACATCAAGAAGAGACATGAAACTACATGCAACTGTATAAACCTGTCTTACAGTCCCTAGATGGTATGTACATTTCCCAAATTACATTAAAACTGCTGCACAACCAGCAAAGATTAAACCATGGCTTTAACTTTTACAGTCAGATGTTAAGAAATCTAATAATAATTTCAGTGTTGTTAAGATGAGATACTGTCTATCAGCACTAAAACTTCAGAAATACACTTTAAAAGGCTGTTAAATTTTGGGAAGGGGAACTTCACAAAATGAGAAAGGCTGACTCTGTAGGAAGTATTTTTGGCTGAAATCTGCTGCATTTCTGCACCTGCTGTGATAAATAGAGTTTATGCAAATTAGATAGGCCACCAGTTCATGACTTCTAAAGGAGTTCAGCTCCAGTGTGAGCAGTAAGGTAGCAAATTTACAATAGACTATGGTTATATATAACATGCTCTCTTTCTTAAGGCCAGAAGGGACCATTCTAATCTTTCATGGCAAGAGATCATAAAAATTGTTAGAAGAGAAAATACCCTAGATTTCAGAGAACCTCATGCAGGTAAAAAAAAATGGGACATTACACCAGAATAAAAATAACTTGAAAAGCTCAGGATGCACAAATTTTTTTTGTACTGAATAGTAATATGGATTTCCCTTAACCCCTTCCAGTAATTTTTTAAAATACCTGTCAGGATTCAATTTTTTTTGTAAAGAGGGTACACTGTACCATTGCCTCCTCTACCTCCCTCCATAAACCCAAATGCTCAATTCAAAATCCAGAAATTACTCTCCATCCCACTTTCCAAGCAAAATGGGTCACATTCTAATTAGGAAGCAGAAATCTATTGCACAGTTAATAGAATTGCTTCCTAATTCATCAAAGCTGTTCCCAAGAAAACAGCATGTGTGAAAAGATGGCTCTGTCCTGTCTTGCCCCCTCTCAGGACACAGGCTCACCTTAACTGGATGTATTAAAATAGGGAACACAAGAGACTAATCAATCCCATTCTCATTTCCTCTGCCAAGCAATTTCTTGCCTCTTACACAGGGATGCAAGCCCTGTTTCAAATACCAGTAATTTACAACAAAAATAAAAACAAAACAAAAAAATCTCCACAGCTCAAAATAGACACTTAGTTCATATTCCAAGTAGAATTCTGTGTCTTCCACTCTCCTGCCTTCAGAATAACATTGGAGCAGGGTGAATACTGGTGAGGTCATCACTGTATTAGACTTAGCTAAACCAATCCATTTACTGAGTAAAGCTCTACACAGTGACCTGGAGGGAACCCTCATGTTCTGGAGTGACAAATGAGATGACCAGCAGGATCTCCCATCTTGGTCTGCCTCAGCATACTGCAGTTTTGTTTTTCTCATTATGAAAAGTTTTCATGGAAATCCATAAGCTCTGACATATTTTTGGGCTCTGATATCTTATGCGCTGTGAGTGGCATTTCTGGATGAGGGAAGGGAGAGATCCCAGGTTAGAGAGACTAATAAAAATGTTTTTTATTTCCTCTAATAAAAAGCAGAAGAGTTGTATTTATCTGTACATACATGCATGTATTGGAAAGTGTTTTCCACACATCATGTTTTTCTGTAATGCCTGTGCAAGCATATGCCTAGTTCAGAATAACCAAGGTAGTATCCTGACAAGGAGAGGGACACAGAGGGGAACCCGGCAATCCTCCGGCTGGAATCTGCTCTGTCAAATTAGGGTCTCTCCACTGCAACAAGCAGCTGGCCTTGCTTCAGATGCATAACCTTCCGGCTGACCTACCAGAGGTAATTTTGGTTATGTAGTATCAAAACCCTCTGCATTTTTGAAAGAGGAGGAAAAAAAGAGGGTGGGTCCTGAAAGGGTGGATGTGCAGGAGAGAGCTGAAGTTGATGCCAGTGACCGTGCTCTTACTAGGAGGTGCTCGTTTCTGAGCAATGGGAGAAATTCACTCATTCGAGAGTGTAACAAATGCTGGCAGATGTAAATTGCAACAGTTATTATATTTATAATTACAAATTAAGCTTGATAGCCAGAGAATATATAAGCATTCACCAAACTGAATGTGTTCTACTATGTTCCATTTGCCATACATACTGCAGAGGCTCTCTCAGTGGGAGTGGGCACTGCATGGATCTCTCACGCCAGAAAGATGCTCCCTGCAGACATTCTATCCCCATGCCATTCAAGCATGATATTCCTAGAACTCCACAGGTATTTTTCCTTTCCACACCAAAATCCAAAGAGGAACAGTCTTGAAACTGGGAAAGCTCTTAACCCACTACACTGACAGAAAGGAAGGAGAATAATGTACTTTAATTCCCAGTCAGCTGAGGTGTTGAACTGCCTGTACTCAGCCGCGTGCCCCCTTCTGATCTTTTGAATGTCTGGCTGGAAGGTGAGACCAAACCCAAACTCTTCCATCTGAAGGCTACCACCCATCCCTCTCAGCATCCTTTTACCCCCAAAAGACTTGAACTGCACACACCTTTATCCTAGGAAAGCACACCGAGAACTGCAGTAACCAAGCCTTTGCTGTACTACTCTAGGGTGCCGGTGCTTCAAAACAGAAACGAGCTCGAATTCAGGCTTTGTGCCCTCCTGCCAAGCCCCAAGGACCACTGTGCCCCCAGCCCTACGCCGCTTGCCAGGTTCCATCCCAGCACGCTGCATCCCGCCGGCTCCAGCATTATGTGAGGGAGCGAGCGGATCGGAGATGCTCAGCAGAGCTTTAGCGAGTGTTCACCCGTCAGGCAGGCGCCCCGCTTCCAGAGCCCCACCACTCTGCCCTTACTTGTGCTTGTCATTTTGTCACAAGAGAAAGAAGATGAAGAAAGTGCCCAGAAGCCGCACCTGGCCAGGTGCTGCCGAACACTTTGCTTCTCCCCGCCGCTTTCTCTCCTACCCCCACCGTCAGCGCTGCCTCCCAGAGCCTGGCTCCGTGAGTCCGGAGGGCTGAGGCAGCTCGGCGCGTCCCTGTCGAGGCTGGGGACAGCTCTCCGGTACCGCCGGACCGGGCAGACGCTCCGCAGCCCCACAGCGGCGCTCTCCTGCCGCGGCCGCGGGGCTCCCACCTGCCGGCAGCAGGTGCCGGGCGGGCGGCGGCGCCGGGCGGCAGCGCCAGCGCTCCCCGGGGGCGGCAGAGCCCACCCACGGCCGCCGGCACCCTCGCCCACCCCGAACTTCCCACACGGCCAGGGCAGCGCCCGGCCCGGCGCGCCGCTCCCCTCCGCGGCACCCGCCTCACTCACCGCCGGGGCGCGGGGCCGGGGGGCAGCGCTCGCCCCGCTCTTCCATGGGCGCCCGCGGGTGGCGGCGGCGGCGGCGTCCGGGGCAGCGCGCCCGGCAGCGGCGTGCGGGGGCTGCGGGGGGCTGCGAGCGCCCGCTGTCGCCCGCCTCGCCCGGCCGGCAGCGCCGCAGCCCGAGCCTGGCGCCGGCTCGTTTGTAGGGCCCCGCCCGGCCCGCGTCACGGCCAGGCCCCGCCCGGCCCGCGGGCTGCGAGCGCCGCGCCGGCTGCGGACGGCGAGGCGGCGGCCCCTGAGCCCGGGTGTGCGTGCCCGCGAACACAGGACCGTGTGTAAATGGGGCTCGCCCAAACAGCGCCACGGGTCCGGGGAAAGGAACGGATGTGCGCAGCAAATGCACCTGCCCCCGCCTCCATAAAATCCTAGAATATCTTGAATTAGACGGGACGCACAAGGATCAGGGAGTCCGAGTCCTTCGATTGCTTCCTTCCTGTACTTATAAAAGTACCATCCATGCGAGGTTGCATGAATAACACACTTATAGAACATGTATTTACTTCTTGTTTACTTTCTTGAGACTTTACAAAATGGCTCTGATTTTTTCCCCCTCCTGAAATGCTTTCTGTTCAGACAGATGAATTTGAAGCGCTATGGATGTCTGGAATGACTGAAATACTGTTCCTAAGAGCAGTGGGGGAAAAGACCTTCTGAGGATTTAAGTCCTAGGATTAATTTATCGAAATAGATCTTTATTTACCATAAACTGAACTGTTTTATTTTTAAAGACAAAATGAGTTTAAACTGGCATTAACATACTGCATCCATTATTTCAAGAGCTAAACTCTTGAAATTTACTGTGAGCAAAATACAGGCCCAAATAAATTAAAAAAAATAAAATTAAATTCTCAGTTGATTTTGATAATTTCCTTGTAGTTTAACAGATCTGACACAGGTAGGGTATTCCCAAAGTCGATTAGCACTGGTTGTACACAGGTCTTAGGTTTTTTGCCTGAAGTGATGTAGTTCAGACAATTCTGTCGGGACTCTGGGATGTATCTTATCAGGTTTCACGAAGTTGTGTATGATCATTTTCTTCAAGTGGTGACAAATGTGATCTGTACTTACAGGGGGAGGTACTTTGTTCCCTCAGTCCCCATCCTGCTGTCCATCCATGACAGAAGTGTGGGAAGAGTGGTTGCCATTGAAGGCTGTGGCAAAAAAGTGGTTTGGTACCTCAATCTCCTCATCCATTGAGCAGCATTGTTTATCAGGGGGTTGCACTTCCTGACCCTCTCAGCAGGGGTAAATCTTCTTTAACCATGGGCTATGACCTGCTCACACCTCATTTTTTATTTACTCGTATTTACTCCTGGAGTGCTGGGTTGTGGGAATGTTGGTATTCACTGCACCAAAACCCAACTTAGTGCACTAGTGTTATGTACAAATATTCATGTTGTAAATTTTCTTATATCCTTTACCTTCAGCCTTGGCCTGCACTGATAATACAACAGGAGGCAAAGCTACCAATTATGGAACTCTGTTTTCTGAGCATGACTTCTGTTGGGGGAAGCAGAACAAAGATGATATGTTTATTAAAGTATCACCAGCAATTTCAAGTGGTTTAGAGGAAGTAGCTGTGTTTGTGGAGTTATTTTGTTTACAACCATTTACCTCCAGCCTTGAAATATGTAGCAGAACATCTGAGGAGTGAAAAGTAGTCAATTATGTTTTTAAAAGAGTATCTTCAAGTAGAATTTTGTTAAAGGTTTTCAAGAAACAAATTTAAGTACTTAAGGAAAAATAGGATGGTATAGCTATAAATGTATTTTATTTTATAGTTTTGCATATTTAACATTTAAGATGTTTTCTATATTTAAGTGTACTATATCATTGCAGTGTGGTTGCTTTAGTGCTGAGAGATATGTACAAATACTTTACTTTAAATTTTTTAAAAGAGAGCATTTCACAAGAGTGTTTACTGAAAAAAACCCAAAACAATAACACTGTCTTTTTACTTTGTATTTTTATACCTTTCCATATGTTTTATTATAAATCTGAGAGTCTAGTAGAGAAATACATTAATTTGTGATTAGCCTTGCTGTTTAATCCTGATATTTATGTCATGACTGTGGGTTTTGATTGTCTTGGAAAGAGGTTAAAACCAAAAAACTTAAATGTTGTTCAGCTATAGACCTGCATAGTGTAGTCATAAGTGATCACTGTTTCTTCCATGTGATCTACAGATCAGATATCATCATAATACTAATTTCATTTTTCATACCCAGGCTTGATATAAAAGAATCAAAAGATGAAAAAATCATCATTTCCTTATTGTTCTGATCATGAACTATCTTTGGTGTCAAAATAATAACAGAAAGCATCTGTGTACCTTTTTATCTGAAGGTATCTAAGTGTAACTTCAAGCCACTGTTTTATATTATCACCCTCCCAGGTAGATTAAAGATATGTTTTGCCCAAAAACATACTTTCTTCTTCTAATTAGGTCATTTCTCAGTATTCTTTTTCCTTTTTAGTAAGCTAAACAAAGTGATCTCTTGCAGTGTCTCACAGAAAGGCTCAAGAAAGTTTAGATTTAATTACTTTTCTTCACTTTTCACAAGATCTCATCAGTGAGTACAATACTGATGCTTAATATTGACAATGGAAGCATTTTCACAATGCTTTGATGATGAATCCCAATTGCCAATAAGGTTTCAAGGTTTACTGGTTGTGCAGTTCTTAAGCTATTTCTAGTACCTTTCATTGTTATGTAATCCTTACTTTTTGAATTTCGATGTTCCAAGCTACTAAATCTGATGCCTTCTGAGAGTATTTTGCCTTCACACTTCTCTTTATCACGCAAATTTGTAATTTTCTCAAAGGAGATTTATTTGACATGATAGTGGTAGTTACTCTTCAACCGTGGGCAAAGTGGTAAGAGAGAGTCAACAGTGCCATGTTTTTATTTTGCTAATTGAGTCATGACTAATTCAGAAAAAGGAAATGAGACTTCTTAAGCCAAAAGAATGAGAAAGGAAATGAAAATTATCAGTGCAACATTGCCAATACTTACTTATGCTTTCCTCAATAGTCTAAAAATGAAGATGTGAAAAATGGAGTTACCAAAGTTCTAGCATATCCTGAATGACTGTGTGCCATACAGGCAAAAGGAAAGCTGTTCTGCCCAAAGATTAAATTAAATGGGAATCTGCTTAGAGGAAAAAACTCTGCTGGAGGAGATGGCAAATGATTCAGAACCAAGATTGAATAATTTGGGGGTTGAGCTGAGACGGGAGCTGTGTTAGGGACAGGAGGAGAGCAGAGGTGGGATGGCTGCACAGCATGGAAGGAGGTGGTGAGTCACTGGACGCAGTGTGGCTCCCAGGACAGACCCCAGTGCCTCTCAGCCAGCACTGGAGGTGGCTTTACTGCCAGCTCAGCCCTGGAGCTGGCTGAAGCAGCTCCCAGTACAGCCTGGGGAGCATTGGATTCGTGCTGTCAGAAGCATCAGAGGGATTTGAATACTTTATTTCAAACACTGTGCTTCTCACAATAGGTGCTTTGGAGATGCAGAGGTGGAAAGTAGCTGAAAGAGCAAAGACATGAAAATTTTTTAATTGAAGAAATAGTTAGAGCTTTCTGTGTACGGTCTATGTTGGAGCTGCCTGTTACGCAACAAAATTTATATTTGTCAGGTTAAAGTAATGCAGATATGACTTAAGAATTCAGACTCACAGGTTTCTATTTTGTCACCAGGGAATACTCTAGGGAAATCAGGGAGGAATTAGTGGTGTTATCCAGTCAGCTAATGGAATTCAGGTGTAGAATTTTAAAATACAATGAAATAGGTATACATTGTAATGTTATTTTAAATTCAGGAAATAAAAGGCGTGTTACTTCAGGTCCAAAATTTAGAGAAAATGTGTCTAACTTAGGGCAGGAGTGTAAGGACATGAGTAAGGCACCATTTTGACTAGAAAAGCAAAGGAAGTGAAAAGGGTAGGGAAGTATGGAAAGAGGTTTGTGGTTGGGAGTGTGAGGTTATAAGCCAGCCTTTGCACAGGCGAAGCACCTCTGAAGAGAAGAGCTGTCCATGAGGTGGAAAAAGCAGGTTGGCTGCTGACAGTAGAAGGCACAACTGAAATAGGGAAACAAACTGTGGGAATGAGACTAATTCTGAATGGGTAGCAGATTTGAACAAAAATGCAAAAGGCTAATCTATAAACTTTTTGACAGCTGAGTTTGCTTGTCAGGTGTCCAGTGCTGTCGACAGCCAGCTCTGCTTCCCAGAAGCAGTGATGGTGCATTTAGTAATAGTAATATTGAGGAGATGTAATATTGTGGTCCAGACTGGGAGCCACCACTACCATATATCCTCTCTATGGTCCAGTATATTTTAAAATTAAGTTCACACCTTAGATTAAGCAATAAAATGCAAGGAGAAGAATGAATATGTAGCAGATGGAAAGGAACTGTGTGAGAAGGACCAGACTAGTCTAGGTACAATACTGAAGGAGGTGCAAGGAAAATCTAAAAAGCCTAATCTCCTAAAAATATTTTCAGGGATGATTTAACTACAGAGAATGAGTGAGAGCTTGCAGTACAGATGAGCTTATGAAAGCAAGGTGGAAGTGAAGCATGCAGAGAGGAACCTTACAGTGAAAAGAGAGGATAAATGATAACTAAGTGATAATATTGAACATTTCCAGAGAACTAAATAAAGGCTTAGTCTGAAGATTCCTCACAGCCCTGCCTCATATATCAGTTTGCACTTTTATTTAAAATGATCTCTGTGAAGCATGCAGTAGTGCCGTGGCCTTTTAATTCATTTTCTTTAGTCAGACATTCTCAGGTTGGTACTTCAAGCTCCAGGAGTTGAATATTGTGCATGGAGGTTTATACGGCTGTAAGAAAGAGGCCTGTCAAAATTCTGTAGTTCAGCATAAACTTTTATGACTTTTCTTTTCCCTAACTGTAGTGTTGTTTGCAATAAGAAACAGATTATCACTTGGTGACTCAAGACTCTGAATCATGGCTTTTACATGATCTGAAGAATGCTGGTTATAACAAAGTAAAGAAAAAAAAAGATTAGTGGTAACTTTAAAATGGAAAAGATTTCAATTCCAGTTCCATGTCAGACTTGTCATAGCTTTGCAAGCAATTCAGACTCTTTCTTTGAGAATGTGGAGTACCCCTTTCAAGGTATTGCTATATAAAGAGAAGGGAATAGGTACAAAATTATAATTTTTGCAATGTCATCTTCCCAAACAGCTGTGTGAGTCCAGCAGAGTTGCAGCTGCACAGGATTTCCCACCTTTCTGTTCTGGGTGACATCCTAAGTGTAGCAGAGCCTTGCAAAGGCAGCACAGCTTGCAGGTGCTGAAAAGGCAGGTACATGACTTTCCTCATCCTCACCTTGCTGCTCCTGGACTCGGTTAGGCAGCTGAGTTTGCTAAAGCAGGAGAAAACCACCAGCAAAGAGAATCTTTCCTTGATGGCTTTGTGCAAACTACCCCAGGAAGACTCCCTTGTGGCTGGCAGCTGGTGAGAAAAAGTTAGGATCCATATTTTCAGTGGTACTTAGCCACTTGAAATCAGAAGGGAAAAGTCAAATGCTGTTATATCCATTGGAAATTGCTAGCAGCGCACAGACCCTTTTGCTCAGAGCTGGTGACAGCAATTCATGCATCTGTGTCCTGCTGTGCAGTTTCAAATCCAGAAAAAATGCTAAAGATGGTGGAAGGAGGCAGTGTAAACAACGGGTTGCCTTCCCATTTAAGCATTATTATGCTTCCAGACTTGCAATTTCAGACATCTCTCAATGTCAAAAAGCCTCTTGTATTATTTGGGTTTATTATACCTTCAGCCTGAGAGCTGAATTTTTTTTTTTCTACTCACAGCCTTGTGTGCAAAGAAATTGCCAGAAAGTCTCTATAAGAAAAGTTAGTCCATTGCTCAGTCTTCAGGCTACTCTAAATTAGGAATGATTTGGCCTCAGGTTATTTTAAGAGAAAAATATTAGTGATGGGTATTTGTGATCTTCAGAACAACAGTTTCCCTCTCAGTTTTTAGAGGGCATTGCTGTGATGGAAAGAACCATTCTGAATTTGTTCTATCCCTCTTTGTTTTTCTGTGCCTGCTACCTGATGGAGTATATTGTACCAGATGGATTTTTTGGTTTTGTTTGTTTGATTGGTGTTTTTTGTTTGGTTCATATTGGGTTTGGTACTTTGTGCGTGTGTGTGTATCTATTGCTTTCTTTAGAAGCAAATCCCTGTTGTGCCAATGTTGCATGGTTAGTGAGAACTTGATAGTAATAGACCAGAACTTATCTGCATACTCTATTTGAATTGTACTCTACTGACATTCTTGCTTAGGTGAAGAAACAACTTTCTGTTGAATTTATACTCTGCAACTCAAATAAAAGCCTGCATGGTAGTAAGTACAAACATATTTCTTCTAGTACTGCTGTGTATTGTTGAGGGTTAGCCTTTACTCAGCCTTTAGTGTGTGAAATGGGCAGGGAATCAGGAATCAAAATGTGTGCTGTACACAGCTCACTCCTAGACAGAACCTGATAGCACTGCAGCTCTCTGGGATGTCTGCTGGCTTTGAAGGGATTCAAGAGAGGCAAGGCCATGGCCCACTTTTCTTTCACACAGTCAGCAGGAGGTAAATCATACCATGTGTTTTCCGGAGCAGTAGGAAGTGATGGGACACTTTGAAGCCATCCTTCCCATGGACAGTGTACAGTGTTTACCTGCTCAGGGCCAAGACTGCGACCCACTGTGTGGTTGTTTGTCCCCTTGGTTTATGCTACAGGAAAAAAGCCTTTTGACTGCAGGGTCTTTTCTTATTTCAAATATAATGTAACATCACTAAATGGACTAGAAGCCTAAAAAAAGCTGTCATTGCTCTTAACACCAAAAAGATGTTCAAACTGCTTGCGATAGCTCCAGCAGGGGTATGATTAGATGAAAAGACCTTAGATGAAAAGAACATACCCAGACACACAGATGCTTTGTAGCCTTTATTAGACAGAGCTCAAGGTTGAATGCTTTTACCTACAGATGATATCCAGTATGACTGTGTTCCTTGAAGGCCACTGTTGCTTTTAAAAGAATTTGTTGAGTTTCTTTTTTTTTTTCCTGTGGTGGACTCTAAACCTGAACACTCAGCTGTGGCACTGTGATTCAAAGCGCTTCCTACGTTTGCAAGTGATTCAGTGGAAATCAACTGACCTTGCTGAGCAAAGTACATTTAATAGAGAAAAAGAAAGCATGACCCAGGCTTTCATCAGAGGCCACTCATGTAAAGTGGGCTGGTCTGTGTTTGCCTTTGTTGCATGTAACTGCCAGTAGCACCATCAGGATTTCCAGGCACAGACCAACTGGGTTGTGAAACCTGAAATGCAGAGTGAATTCCGAGGAAATTGGATGACCCTTGTTGCAGACAGAATACAAGTTCAGTGTAAAATATTTATTGCTCCAAATTATCGTTGTAAGAGTAATAAAATGAAGCCATATTTGTAGGCTTCACAGTGATATATTTTTATGAGCTTGGAGCTGCGGCTTTTGTAAATTCAATAGAGAAGCTGTTTGGACTTGTTTCAAATTTCTGTAGCTACGGGGGAAGAACATTTATTCCCTATTTCACTTGTTAGAAACAATGAAAAGCAAATCTTTTATCTGTTTACTAGAAAATACACTTTAATGAAACTCACTACCTTTCTGAGTCTGGTTATTTGACTTCTCCAGAGATGGATCCGGGTTACTTAAGACACTGAGTGATAGGGCTGACACCAATTCTTTATGGGCCTTTTTAGAAGGTACAAATGAAAACTTTTAGATAGAGTCAGAAGTACTGCCCCAAATCATGTAGTCAAATTAGAGTATTTCAACTGGTTTTGCTGGAGATTGAAGGAAACAGTTATTTGTGAAATTCTGCCTAGACCTTCCTGGTTTCTTGGATGGATTTTTTCCCCAGATCCTCAGCATCCTGGGGACTGGCTGCATTGGTGGGGGTCCCTAAATTATCCTGGCTCCCTGGTTGCAAGTCTTCATTAGGCAGGAATCCAGCCCTTGTAATTGTTAAATATTGAATGGTAGTTGGTGGAAGCTTTGTTTGGAAGTATCAAAATCATCACAAAGATGGAGTGACCCTTATCTGCCTACGCCTGTAGCAGTGTGCCTCTCATGGGGCTATGCTGACTGAAAGGCAGTCCCACTGGATGGCTGAAAGAGCTTTCATTATATGCTCAGGGTTAGTGCCATTCAGACTTCCTTTATGGTGTAGGAAAGGAACCCAAACCCACAACTGCTTCATGCTCAGTCTCTTAGGGTAACACTTAGTTTTTCGGGCCCAATTCAGGTATTGATCTGATTGTGATTGGGACCAATTTCAATATGGTAAAGGTTGTTAGAGGTGGTAGTGCCCTTGGGTTGTGCACTGGCTGTATAAGAAAGCTTTCTTGGGATCCTCATTGGGGATGCCCCCACATTCCTAGAGAAGCCTTATTGTATGAGCCAGTTCAGTTCTTTCAGTGACAGAAAAGGAGGTTGATCACAACATCATAATTAAAAGCAAAATCTAACATGATTGAATAGAAAAAAAAATAATATATATATATATGAAAGTGTTTAATACAAGAATAACCTGCAGCTTTTTTCTGAAAAGTCTTTTCCTCCACTGCCATTGTTGTTCCTGCTTCTCTGTTGCATATGTCTCAGTTTAATGAATACTATAGAAAAAAAGGGAAAATACATTTTAATCCAAGGAATTCAGTGGGGTTTTTTTGGACAAAAAAAAAATCCAAAGAAAAAATAGATTGTTTTTTATCTCCTCTGTATTTTCTTCCTTCCAGCTTCTCTCCCTCAGTGGAAGAGGGGTAAGATATATTGCACTGATTATAAGATAGGCTTTTCAAATAGCTGTTTGTATATGAATAGTAACGAGTTTGCTCCAGGACAGTATTCGATAAGATATGGCAGTTTTAAAATTCAGCTGCCTTTTTAGACTCTTGTGTCTTTGTGTAAAACCTGAAACCTCTCATTTCACCTACTGTTCTTCAATGCAGACAAGATAGAAGCATCTCAACTCACATAGTTCAGGAAAAGAAATGACCAGTGGCACAGACTCATCATGAGCCTTCCTCAGCAGCTACCAGCAAATAAAGGTGTCTATGTCTGACTAATATAAATTTTACATCTCTTAACACATTTATAGACCCAATGTTTGAAAAGTTCTGTGCTAGAATAATTGTTTCATATGTCTTTTACTCCAGTTTTGCAATTCAAAGAAACGAATTTTGTCCTTACGTCGCAGCAGAGCCGTAGGAAAGGAAGGGTGACAGATGAGGTAAACACACCCAAACGTTGGGAATTGCTGCTTCTGATATCATTCCTCTGAAGAGAAGGGGCTGAATTTCAGAGATGTGGAATGAGCAGAAGACAGCACAGCTCAGAGATGCTGGAAGGAGAACACACAAGAGGAGTGTGGGCATCAGGGGTGCTGAGGGACCAATACTTTTAGCAGAGGTGGGCCTTGAGACTATGATCCAGATTGTACTTTTGAGAATACAAGGTTCCACCTCTTCATAATTCATCCTGCTAATCACCAAATAGATTGATGAAGGGGACTATGTAATAAAAACAATTACAACTTTATTTATACGTCATCTTTCTACAAATACTGTGGGTTTGGGGCACCATCATTAACAGGAATTCCCATCTAGATCAAGAGCAGCTCAGGTTGAGAGGAATCTTGTGTAATCTAGTGCAGCCTGCCCAAAGCCAGAAGATGGTCAACTGCCACATTCTTCTGCTAATTCTTGTGATTTTAGTTGTTTGCATACAAGCTATTTATTCAGTGCAAATCTCCTGGGCAGACTGTTCTGTGTATACCTTAACTTATTTTCAGTCTATCACCTCCCTGATTTCTGTGATTTCCTTTCCATTTTTTCAGGTACAGTAAGTTCTCAGTTTAGCCTCGCTTTACTATAGGATCCTCCTTTCCTATCTTGCCTTATTATAGGAACCATTTCTGTCACATTAGTCTGCCATATTTCTTTCTTAAACCCCTGTTTAGATTTTTTTTTTTCAGCAGAAAAGTATTCTGTACTTAAAATAGTTATTATTAAGGCTGCTTTTTTTACCCACAGAGCTAAAACCTATTTTAATTTCTCATCAAAGTCTGAATGTTTTAAAAAAATGGATCTAATTACATATTTCTGATTTATGCTAAGAACATTTTCTAGTATTTACATTTTCTAAGTTGCTTTTTCAGTCCATGGGTCCTGGTGTGTACTGTAGCATATTTCATTACTAAAGTGTGTCTGGCTAATATATCCATATGTAAATAATTTTATATAAAAATATTTATATTTTGTGTAAATTCCTGTATAATGAAAATATTATTAGAAAGACATGAGGTTTTTTTTTTTAAATATAAAATCTATTTTTTTTTGTTTGTATATTTGTTTAAAAAATTGCAAGTAAAGAAACTTCCTGATTTTTGAGCATCATCTCACATGATCTTTTTTCTAAATCAAATTAAGAGAAGAGCAAGCAGAAATTACCTGGACTTAATTAAAGTGTACTTTTAAGCAGTCTCACTAAAAAAGGTAAAAATATCTATTAATTGCACCCATTAAATTGCACCTATTAATTATGTGCAACTTGGTTAGAAAGTTGCTTTAAACCTGTTGCCTGTTTTCAGTTCTCTAGGAGAACAGCAGAAAGAATGGTTGAGTCCCATTGTGTAGAATTCATTGATAAAAGAGTGCTAATGCACATTTGCTACCCCAGTAAGCTGTGTCTTATATAAGTCTGATTCAACTAGACAAATGACCTGCTTTTAAAAGGAGATGGAAACATTTTCAGTAAAACTGCTGTCAGATGTGCAGGGGGTATATAGCTCCTGCAGAAAAGACGTTTATTCAAATTCTTTAGACACAGAAGGTCAGACAAGCCTAGCTAAAAGTCAAGAAAATAAAATCAGCATTTGGAACTGAATCCTTGTCTCAGTGCATAGGTTAAATACCCCACCTGTCACCTTGGGATGTCACTGGTCTCTGGGCTGCATTGCTCAATCAGTCCTGGAGTGGTGCAGAAGTAATCTGTGGTGACTGCACAGCTGCTGTGCAGAAAAGGTTGAGCTGTTAGCTCAGGTGTGTGCCATTTCTAGTTCTAGTGGAATTCAGCTCCTTAGGATAGAAATAAGTGCCTTTGTTATGGAATAACATAGGAGATAAACAGCACCAGAGAAGAATAACAAGAGATAAAGAGCACCAGGGAAGGTTCTGTATTTTTCTTGGTGGGGTGAGTGGTCTCCCAGAACACATCTTTCAACACTGCCATTAATACTAGAGGAAGAAACCAATTTAATGCATTAGTGATAACTGTAGATTTAAATCATGCAAATTTCTTGCAAATAGCATTGATCATTTATTCAAGCAATTGCTTTACAATTTATTTTTTTAAACTTGGCTACCAGTCTGATACAATGGAACAACATCATACAGCCTGGTTCTGATCTTTTTTCCTATGTAGTTCATTGACTGCAGGGAAATTATTTCTAAATTGCTCCACCAAGCCAAGATTTTCAAACGTAGGTTTAAGAAATAGATTTCCTTCATATTTGTCACAGAATCATAGAATGCTTACATTTGGAAGGAACCTCTGGAGGTCATCTGGTCCACATCCCCTGTTCAAACAGAGCCATGTACAGACAGTTGCCCAGGACCATATCCAGACATCTTTTGAGTATCTGCCAGGCTGGGGACTCCACAAGCTCTTTGGACAATCTGTTCAGTGCTCAGTCACAGTAAAAAAGTGTTTCCTCATGTTCAGAGGGAACCTCCTGTGCACCACTGGAAAGAACCTGGTTCTGTCTTCTTTTCACCCCCCCCGCCCCCTTTAGGTATAATACTTTGACCTGCTGGCACCCCATAATAGGTACCTTGTAAACACTTCCTTGCTTACTTTTGGAAAGAGGCATAGAAAAATATTTTCAGCCCTTTTGTGTTCAGTTTATGTTCTGCATCTATTGTCTTCCTCATGCTGACATGTTCCTCCTGTATCACATCTTTGAACAATGCTGAAGATAGCAGAGTTTCAGGTTTTGTTGAGTCATCCCACATCTAAGGGAAAGCAAAGGGAGCATTTTCTTATAACTTTCTGAAAAATGGGAGAATGACACAGTAGAATAATGGAATCCCTTTCTTCTTCAAATACCTGCCAATGTGCCCATTTTCCATATTACACCCACGCTGCAGAGGAGAGACCTAATCTGTGTTCTTCACATTTGTGTGGTTCTCCTTCAACTCCGGGCTTCCATGCAATTATGCAAGTTCATGACCATATGAAATAAAACAATTTCATATACTTTATTAGAATACCTTCAGGAATTGTGCTTAGGTAGACTGGATCCTAACAGAAGATGTCACTTTTTTTCCACTCTTATGATTTCTTACATTGGACAAATTGAGCTGATTGCATGCCAGAGGATGAAGAGTGTTCCAACCACTTGTGGCTTTAGGCAGGCCATGCAAAAGTTGCAAAGTGGGTTTTACCTGTGCCCGAAGTGATATTCTCAGCTGCCTACAAGATCCAGGCAATACAGCTTTGGACACGTGGTGCAAGAGGAAAAGGAATAGTTCAGCTCTAGAGCCCAAAGCAAAACAAAACTGCTATGAAATATGAAACACATTTCAATGATCTGATTCTTTATCTGTTGCTCCTTAGTTACAATCAAGGAGTCATGATGACCAGCTAACATTTATGTTTGTGTTTCTGAACTGATGAATCTTCAGTGAAGATACACAGGTCTGTCTTTTCCAGCTGTCTGTATTTTATTCTGTATTTGACTTAGAGCTCTCCATGCCTATTTCCCCAGTTCTGTAGATTACTTCCACTAGAATACTACTGGAAAAACATTCTGTCATTTCTGCTAGTAGCTGAATGAATGCGTGCTACTGTTGAGTGATTATGAATTTGACCCAAAGGCAAGTGTCATGTGGCTTTTTAGGAATGCAACATAAAATGCAACTATGTGAAGAACTACAGTAGGCAGCACAATTTACTGAGAGGAGACGCCACAAAATGTTATGAAATACTCCTAGCTTAGTTTAATATTTCTTCTGTGTTCTCTCACACAGTGTTCAGAACAAGTTAAGTGACATGAAGAATATTACATATTTTTTAAAACAGATGGAGGACAAAATTTTTATGGATTTGAACAATTCATTATAAGTTAGTTTCTGTTGAGATTTACCATGCTATGATTTTTCTCACATCTTTTCTGCCTAGTCCAGGCTCATCCTAATCCAAGCAGGGGACCGAGGGAGTCCTCTCACTGGGTAGAGAAGGTTTTGGTCAACCTTCCTCAGCACCCAACACGTCTCTGGTGCTGGAGCTCATGATCAGCCCATATCAAAGGCTTTCCACAAAGACATGGTCACAATACTTGACATGTATTTTACACTCAATGTACTCATCTATTTCTAGGACTAAGTTGCTCTCTTATCCAATAGGATTAACTGTCATATGCCAACAGTTCTTGTTAACAAAGTACCCTACTTCAGTAGACAGAAGGAGCAACTTTTTAGGCTTGAATTATTTTATGCTGAGGTTGGTGAGTTGCTTCCATGTCAGATCCAAAGAAACAGTGCCAAAATCTAATGCCCTTTAATACTTGCGCTGAACCTCAACTGTGGAATGTCTGCAAATTTTTTGCAGTTTATTATTTTTCTAATATATGAGCTTATGCATGCAACACACATGTTTATGGTGCTATAAAGAAATACTGCTGGACAACTTGATTAAATTTTCTCACTGATTTTATTTTCTTTGGACTTCAGTGGCATTTTGTTGTGTCTCTGCTGATCAGCTTGATGTTTAGCTCCATGCAGTGTTATGTTTTATCTTGGCTCCAAATATGTTCTCAAATTAACATGATGGTACAGATGGATTCTTGTCTCAGAGCCATATGATTGATTTCATCTCTGATATTCTGCTCCATCAACATGCAAGGAATTAGTCCTGACATCAAAGGGCAATCTGTTTACATTCAAAGTGCAAAATATTGCGCTAAGCAATGCAAAACAGATTAAAAAAGAGAATGGCACTGCCACTGCTGTTTTGAAACAAAACACAAACTTATTAGGAAAGCCATATACTCTCTTCTCTAAAGCAATTATCTTAAATACTGAGAACATAAGAACATCTGTAATGAGTCAAACTAAAGGTCTGTTTGGACTGCTGTGCGTGTACACTGGTGGCCAATTTAGGATGCTAGAGAAATGAATGGGACAAGCAAATGGTGATATACTTCCCCTCTTGAAGTCTTTCCAAAACAAAAATTCTAGAGGATTTCCAGGAAGTGGACCAGCAATAATCATGGTAAATTTACATGGGTTATAATTTATCAGCCATTCAGAATAGATTTTAAAATATTTTAGCATTAACAAAAATTGCACTAGAGCTTGTAATACAGATTTAGGCTATATTTTTTCAAATCAGAGAAATTCTGGCAGAAAGAATTGCTATCTTCCATTTTGTTTTGGAACATAAATAGTGTTGCATTCATTTTACTTCAGAAGGTTGTCTTTTGTACTTGTCACTGTAAAGGATGAAAATAAATAACTAAACAAAATGTAATTCTGACATTGACACCTGCAGTCAAAAAGGGTTTGTTTCACGTTTGAGACAGAAAAGCTTTTATTTGATGACATAAATTACTTAGTCTCTTAGACTTCTCTTTTTAATATAGTTTTCTTTGATTGATGTAAAATAATTATAATAATAGAATCCCTTGAAAAAATACCCAAGACTAAAATGGTGAATGTGAACTAGACTTACAGAGAAAGAATACAGCAATAGGCTGGACAATGCATAACTCCTTTGGGTAATATATAGCCCTTTGTCATGCCCATCACTTTTTTTGCTTTGAAGACCTTCCTTTTGTGTTTTACATTCCTCACAAATAATGAATTATCTCTTTTAGTCAGCTCTTGGTACTGAGTTGTTAATGAAAATTCAGTTTCAGAAGTAGAAAATGTTGTGGAGGGAAATATTTGTCTAGTAGAAACCATAGAAATGTCTTGACAGGCTGAGAGAATTGAAGCTGTTCAGCCTGGAAATGAGAAGGTTTTGTGGAGACCTTATAGCACCTTCCAGTATCTCAAAGGGGCCACGAGAGAGCTGGTGAGGAAGATTTTACAAGGGCATGTAGTGATAGCGCAAGGGGGAATCGCTTTAAACTATAAGAGTAGTTTATTATTGATTAGTAGATTGGTTATTCTTTACTGTGAGGATGGTGAGGTACTGGAACAGGTTGCCTAGAGAAGCTATGGATGCCTCGTCCCTGGAAACACTCAAGGCCAGATTGGTGGATCTCTGAGCAGCCTGATCTGGTGGAAGGTTGGAAGGTCTTTTCAGAGCAGGGCAGTTGGAACTGAATGACCTTTGAGGTTTCTTCCAGTTGAAAACATTCTATGATAAACTTTGTTTCTTTGTGTATACTGGCCCCAGCTTCCTTGAGAAGTTAGTGTTTTAGGGGCTTTGGGGAAAGCAGTTTGAGAGTGTCCAATGGAGCACCATGAGGATGGTGAAGGACCTTGAGGGAAAGCCATGTGAGGAGCAGCTCAGATCACTTAGTCTGTTCAGCCTGGAGAAGACTGAGGGAAGGCCTCATTGTCTTCAACAGTCTTCAACATCCTCCTGTGGGGAAGAAGATGGGCAGGTACTTTTCACTGTCATGACCTGTGACAGGACTCAAGGAAATGGCATGAAGCTGAGTTGGGAAGGGTTAGTTTGGATATCAGGAAAAAGTTTTTCACCCAGAGGAAGGTTGGGCACTGGCACAGGCTCCCCAGGTAAGTTCTCACAGCACCAAGCCTGACAGAGTTCAAGGAACCTTTGGACAGTACCCTCAGGCACATGATGTGACACTTGGTGGTGTCCTCTGCAGGATCAGGAGTTAGACTTGATTATCCTGATGGGTCTCTTCCAGCTCAGCATATTCTATGATTCTCTGACATTTAGAAACTAGTATTTAGATTAAAACCAGAAATAAAAACTTCTAAAACTCAGGTAACATCTAAATATATATAGAAATACAAATAATATTGCACTTAGATGGAATCACATTAGTTGCAGATGGCTTCTGCCAGGACGGGTTTCCTCTGATGAGATTTCAGTTTGCATCTTTGATTTTGAGTGGAGATCTATAAGGCTTTTTCTAAGGAAAGATGGCAATTCTTCCTCAGTAAACCATCACTGCAGGTGTAGCAAATGCAGGAATATGCTGCACAGGTGCAGTGCAGTCAGGTACAAGGTTGCAGTCCCCACAAACTTCAGGCACAGCCTGTGGGAGTCTTTGGTCTCCCTCAGTGTCAGGACATGCTTTCTTGTGTTCAGATGTTCTGTGGCTTTTTTTCCAGTGGTAAATTGAGCTTGAACAGACTACACACTATGAAATACCCCCTTCACTTTTCCACAAAATGGCGATTATTTAAGTTAATTCAAAGGACCAAGAAAAACCCCAGCTTTCTGTCACACCATCCCAGAAAGCCCAGTAGGAGCTCTGCCCACTGGCTGGGACTGTCCCTTCTTAGATCAGGGTCATGAACTGAGTTTGCAGCAGAAATTCTGGGAGCTGGTATTGAGAGTGTTTGTGTTTTCCTGAGGCACCTTTCATCTGCCAGAAATACAGCTGTTTTGCAGCACAGTGGTTCCTTACTTCCAGCAGTGAGCACATCTGAACTGTACTTTTAAAGCCTTTGCATTAAAACAAGGCCTCCTACTCAGAGTAGCTAATAGTTCAGGTTATAATATGATCAGTCAAACAAAAGATTTTTAAAAGCTTTCCTGTATAATGTGACCTAGGGAAGTGCATTAGCTGAGTAAATATATTGTTGATTTGTTTTTCCATTAGCAATGAGTGATTTCTGTCTAAGTGACCTATAGTACTGCTTTCTGGGAATAAAGCTGTATTGATAAAGAGAACGGAATGTAAAAGAAATATTTTTTTGCGTTAGAGAAAGCTTTGTACACAAAACCAGGGTACACGGGTTTCTCTGGTTTTATATCCTTTAGATATGACATGGCTTTGTTGCTTTTTCTTCCTTTATCTCCAGGTCAAAGGAGTCATGCTGTACATTATAACAGAGGTACTGTTTTCATTTTCTCAGCATCTATACTCAGCTATGCCTTAAAAAAAGACAAATTCATCTTGTGACTGTCTGCTGTGTGACACGTTATATAATTTGATGTATATTTATTTATATCCCTCTATTGCAAGGAAAGGCAGTTTTCACCAAAAGAAAACAAGACATTCATTCTCATTTGTTTGGGGATCCAAGATATATCTGAGCAAACGATCTCCCACACTGTTTGCTTCAAGATTGAGAACAGGAAATATAGAATTGGGATGGAGAATATGAAAAAGCATGTGGCACTGTAAGATAAATCTTTTAGAATTGAGTTTGCCCCATGATAGACAGTGCCTGAAATTTTCATGCATTTATGCTTTTCTGATATGTTAAGAAGTAAGTATATATGCACTGCAAATTGATATTCAGCAGATTTGTTAGTATGCAGATCTTTGCAAGATAATCAAGAGAGTGCTTAGAAAGTATTGCGATAATAAATTTCTTAGAGCAGATGTTCCTTAGCAGATTTTATCTGTGTCATTTCAATGATAAATACTTCTGACTTCTTAACCTTTAACTACAGTTGCACACTTACATTTGATTGTGAGAAATAAAAGAAACTGAAAAGAATTTTATAAAATGAGTGTAATTTATCTGGAGGTCACTGAGTCTATGATAATGAAAAAAAATTGCCCCTAAAACTTATCATTAGGAGGAAAAAAAGGTTAGAAACTGCAAAAGTGTTAGTGAAATGATTGCATCTTACATTTTGAATTATAGAAGTTCTTGCTAAAATTTCTTATAATTTATTAAGCCAAAGATCTAAATCTAACATTCCAAAGTTATACTGCTCCCTGTACACTCTTTATTGAGTTTTCTTTTTTATTTCACAGATGGATTTGGTGTGGGATTCTTCTCTAATTTTAACTTTCTAAAATTAAGGTATATATACCAAAATAGTCATCAAGGCTGTCTTCATAATTATTAGAGAAAACTTAAACTAAAGGAAAACTTTATGTACTTTAGAGACCTATCTTAGCATGGGATTAGTCATATCTGGAGTTGCTTAAGTATCCCATTTGCTGTGGGTTAGTGCTGGCACAACCATAGGCATTAATCAGTTTTGGCATTAATCCTAGCTACAGGCTTTGTCCACAGGAAAAAAATTTGTTCCATTTGCTTGGATTCTGAGCTATGGTGAGTTCAAATCCCTTTCTGCCCATGGATGTCCTTGGTGAATAAAGTTAGACCTACCTTGATCTTTGAAGTAATGAGAATTACTTACCAAAATACTATTGGGAAAGCAAGCATTATTGTCCTTGTGCCTTGGTCAAGTGCAAATTGTAACAATATTTATTCCCTTCCTCCCACCTTAAACTGAAGCTCAGTGGATTAAGTATTGAGAGTTACCTAGGCACTGTTATTGCATATCTGCTAGAAAATTAAACAATGTCAGGGAATATTATTAGCGTTCATGTCAAGTGGTCTGGTCTGGTCATGAACTTAAGCTTAAACTATTTCCCTCTTGAACAGAGTGGCAAATGGCTTGTTTTGTCCTTGGCTTGTGTTACCCAACCTTTGCTGAGAATTCCTTGAGAGAATCCAACTGTAGTTGGACCTGGACAGAACTATGCTAGAGAGGACTCAAATGGAATGGAAAATGGCATTTTTCATGTCAGGAACATTCTCTGGTGAAGTGGATTAGCCCCATATAGCAACTCAGACCCACGGAGCTGCTCACTCCACCCCAGTGGAATGGGGAAGGGAATTGGAAGAATAAAAGTGTGAAAACTCATGAGTTGAGATAAAGACAGTTTAATAGGGAAAGCAAAAGCTATACACACAAACAAAGTGAATTAAGGAATCAATTCACCACTTTCCATGGGCAGGCAGATGTTCAGGCATCACCAGGAAGGCAGAGGCCCATCACATTTAACAGTGATTTGGGAAGACAAACACCATCACTTGGAATGTTCTCCCCTTCCTTTTCTTCCCTCAGTTTTACATACTGAGCATGATGCCACGTGGTGTGGGATATCACTGTAGTCAGGTGAGGTCACCTTTGTCCCCTCCTAGCTCCTTGTTCATCCCCACCCTCCTCACTGGTGAGGTGGGTGAAAAGCAGAAAAGACCTCAACTCTGTGTAAGCACTGCAATAACTAAAACATCTCTGTTTTATCAACACTTTCAAACACAAATCCAAAGCACAGCCATATACTAGCGACTGTGAAGAAAATTAACTCTAGCCCAGCCAAAACCAGCACGTCTGGTGGTCTTTTATTCAAACAGTTGCTTGTGGTCATGGAAGACATATAAGTCCTTAAAAAAGAGGAACTTGTTTATACTCACATTGGCAAGTAGAACTATGGGAACTTCTTATTTGAAAATAAAACTCTGAGGGGCATAATCTAAATGATGAGATATTGATGAAACTTTGTTCAGTCTTTTCTGTGACACCAGGAGTCATTAAGTATAGTTTGTAATGCTCCACAGTCTGGGAGCTTTCCCACTGTACACTGTGAAAAGTGGAAAAATAAACAGAAAGATGTGCAGTGTTACTTCTTCCACCACTTCAGGATAATGATGCATGAATGATGGGGAAAGAAAAAACAGTAGGAAATCAGGTAGAAAATTTTAGGGTTTTCCAGGCTCCTGCCTCTCTTTAGCTTAGAAAATCCTTGGAGGGAGCAAGAACTGGACTACAGCCATTACACAACCATTGCAGTGATGTTGCTAAAACAATATATAGCTGCCAAACCATTATTGAACTTTTCTCGTCTGCATTCCACAGACACAGCTGAGTTAATGTGAAATATATCCCTTACAGTCTTTGTTCTTTCACAGCAAATGCATATATGAGGAAATTTAGGATTGGGAAATAGGGTTTTCTTGGGGAAAATAATTTGAAACCATGGTGGCTATTTGTCAACAATGCTGAAAGAAAGAGATACTTGTAATAAAAGGACAGTAAGGCAAGTTCCTATCTGTCCCGTCCTCAGAAGGTGTTTTAGACAACCAAGAATGATAAGAATATAGACATGCCTGAAGTTATTTGGTGTCTCTCACTGGATATTTCAAGGTTTCACTCTGAATGAACCTGAAATGCAGTCAAAACTTGTTTACCATCAGACCCAGAAACAAACCCTGTCAACAGCCTGAGCTGCTTCAAACAAACAGCAGCAGTTTATAGGTTCATAAATATCAGATGCAGTGCCTTGAAAACTGTATTGAGCAGTCCCAAATGCCATGATGGCAGCTGAGCAAAGATTAAATGAGTAATGGGGAAAATTCCAAGTGCTTGTGTTTATAGGGAGAAATCCCTTGGGCAGCAAAACCAGAAACATAATTTGTCCATAGCATGTTAAGGAACAATTTAACCCACACCTAGATTTCTTTTTATTCTGAGAGAATGAGGTGACTCCCTGATAATAAAGCTGCTGAAATAGAGGAGACAGACAACACATTAGGGTGTAAATAAGTGCTCATCCAAAGAATTAATACATTTTTCTAAGCTTCAGGGCTTATTTTCAGTCTTGTTAATAACACATGCAATACGCCTTTTTCTTTTGGCTGTGCAACAGAGCTGAAAATAAGAGGAAATTGTATATCAAGATACAATCCAAGCTAGGATGGGTGCAGGAATGGTTGGTTTGTTCCTGTTCCTGAGCAATGCTTTGGCAGGCTATGCTTCTATAAGTGCTGGTGCTGTCACAGCCGTGTGACCTTTCCTTCTGGTTTGATATGTGAGATGGTAGATCAGGGTATCAGAAGTCCAGGAAGAACCTTCCTTCTCTGTCATGACCACACTGAATTATGGTTATTTGGCTACTTCCATATCTAACAGCTTTCACAACATAATTTTTGTATGTAGATATTTTGCAAGTTCCTCTAAGAAAAGTTTAGAATCTGGAGAGGTCTTTTTTTGGCTGGTCTAAGGTAACTATAGTTTCATGCCATAATTTTCACTGGTTTTATTGTCTGTGGGGCATTGTTTGTTTTTAAATTTAAATTTGTTTTTTTTAATTTTAGTTGCACATTAAATTTTATTGCACAGGTTGCCCAGTTTTGTAGCTATGCCACAAGTAGGACTAGGGTCTGGACTCAGATCTTGGGTTAACTTTAGAGACAGAGAGTCTTGAGAAGAGTGAGATAGAAGCTGTGTCCTGTTTTGCAGACAGTGGAAGTTACTCTCTGAATTACTTCCCCTGTTAAAGTTCTTCAGCCTGGTGAGATTCATGGGTGTCATAAACTGAAGTATGCTGCACTCAGCATGCTTTCACTGTAGTCTGTGGGGCTATTTGGTATGAATAAAGGCAACTGACTGATTTTGTGTAACTCATAAGCAATTATAGCAGTGAAGGTAAGAGTGGGGCTGTAAATAATCAAAGGAAATGAGAAGGCAAAATGCTCTAGAGCTTTTCTCACGTAACAAAACAGAAATGAAGGGCAAGGGTAAAGCAGTTTGCACTACTTGTGGAAACTTATTAACTTATTCATTGAGAAGCAAAAGCAAGTGAAAGGGCACCTTCCACATCAGTATTTGAAGCAGGTTATAAAGGTATTTTTAATGAGGATGAGACCTAGGTAAAAATAAGGCTTAATTTTTCTTGAGAAATCATCAAGCAGGATTGCACGGCTCATCACATAGTGCAAAGAGAGTTCTTCAGGCAGGAGGCAAGCTTGCATGACTCCTTGCAGAGATGCAGACATGAGCCAGGCACAGCTTTGTCACTGTTCTGCATGTCACAGCTTCCATTTAACAAGCTCATTGTAGCAGGAAAAAAATGTTTGTCCATCTAAAGCAGGACTGCTATTTTGGGCAGCACTTAAACCCTACCCTGTGTAGTTGTGCTGCAGTCAAGCCTGCCAGCTGTAATGCCATCCTGCCAATGTCTTTTAGTGTGATCCAAGAACACTTTGGCATCCTGCTTGAGCTCTGACCTGATTGTAAACTAGAGATAAAATAATGTGCCCTCTGTGAAGTCATTCATTCCTGTTGTTAAAATACTGCTTAAATATTGCTAGGGGCAGTATATATGGCAAAGCTGTGATAAAAATCATCCCGTGATAACTACCAGTTCCTGTTCTAGTAGGAATTTCAGATTTGTTAATCTGTTTGAAAATGTTTGTTTGCATTCCTGTGTGAGTCAGAATAGAGCAAGGGTGAGGATTTGGCTCAGAAACTTGCTTTTTCTCCTCATGCGTGACCAAGACAGGATGCCAGGAGAAAGGGAGAGGGAGACTGTAAGTTAGGAGGGTAGTTCAGAGGTTTCTAATCTAAGGTGCCTCAGTTGTGATTGGACTTCAAATCAGTTACAGATATCTCAGCCTCAACTGTGTTACTTATAGTTTGTTTTGGATAAAATTTGATATTGCAGCCTCACACTGATCTGTGAGAAATTCACTATGGTCTGTGAAGAACTCTGATACATGACAAAAGTCTGTTACAGAACTGCACCAAATTTGAAATTCCTGGTCTTCTGTAGAAATTTTCTTTGCTGTTAATAGTGTGTGCTGAAAACCATTGTACAGATCTGTTTTTTTATGGAATACAGTGGCACAAACACATTTAAATTGCAGTCCCAAAATAATCAAATTTTGAAATATTCAGATATTGTTTTGTTTCACTTTAAAAGTTTAGCGCCAAATTTCTAACATTTTTAGAAGTAAAATAATCAGTGTATGTAAAAAGTAAAATTTCCTCTTTTCAAGTGCTCTGTGATAAGTCTCCTGCTGTTACTCAGCTACCACAGCACAACTTGCTCATTCCTGTTCTATGTTTTCCGCATTTTTCTCCAGCCAACATTATGCAACAATCAAGTATCTAATAAATAAGGTGGCTGATTGAGCGTTTATTAGTGAATTTTAGCCTCTGTGGCCTCACCTTCACATCTGCAATTACATTAAATTTTTCACTGGTAGTGCACACATATCCCAGGAAGAGATTTGTTCGACTTGTCATTCACGTAAGCTTCCAGATCCAGTGCCTGTCAGGGCATTTATCATTTCCTGTACACCTTAAGCAAAGATAATGCAATATTGCTAAGGAGTGTTGATCATACAGCAAACATTCCAGCTTGCATTGAATCAGATTAGCCTATACAGTTTCACTAGATTTCAAACTGGTTTTCTTGCATAATGAAAAGAAATTGCTCAATGAATTGATCCAGTGGTGTATCTCTGTATGTCCAAATTAATTTCTGATTTAATTCCACTGACATTGCCAGGCTCCCACTATGGAAGAATTGGCTTTTTCAGTGTAGTCCATCACTATTTTTCACACGAATTAATTTTAATGGAGTTGCCATGATATCTTGCTTTGTCTTCTTGCATTATAGCAATGCACTCAAAGAATAAAATCTAGTTTTGCAGGGAGAAACAACTGGGATTTGTATGTGTATCCAGTGTATGCATTTCACTGCTTTGCATGGGAAAAAGTTTATAATACATGAGTAACTGCAGGATTTCATTCTTTAATTTTACTGTTGGCTTTTTGAATGATACCATGTAAAAAATGTTTAAGTCTGTACTCCAGGAAGAGCTTAGGTCTACAGTATTGAGCCAGTCTAGAATGCAAAAAGGAAAGTAATGTTAATATTTATATTTTAATCAATGTTTTGGGGGAGGGGAAAAAAATATGAAGAGTTGCCAAACTGAGTTCTATTGATTCTCTCCTTTGACAAGACCAGAGTTTTATGCTTTCTCGAAATTAAATGTACAACATTGCTAAAACTGTGACTCCAACTGTGAGCACTGCAAAGTAATATCTTTTACAGATCATGAAGGCATGGAGAACAGGAAGAAAACTTCCCAGTGCAGAATCTTTGGTTTCCCTCAACTCAGGAGTTAAAGGTGAACTTTATGTGCAGCCTTGCCTTTTTTAACCATTACCGACACTAACAACATTTGAAACTCTTAGCAGAAGAGTAAATGGAAGGTACTAAATATTCTGGCCTGTTTTCTATAATATTTAGATCAATACTGGAGTCAGATGGACTATGAGGACCTGTTTCATGAACATGGTGCTTTCACACTCATAGGACAGCAACAGCTATCACGTCTCCACCATTTTCATTCACTAGCTGGGTAATAGTCTCTGTCATTAAAACTGTCCATTTCTTACTAAATCAGCTTTGGAACTTCAGCTCCTCTTATTCATTCCATGACAATGTAAAGCAGTTTAGCAGCAGCAGCTTGCAAGGCAATCAGGGTCATCTGGCAATCACTTGGTCCAAAACGTGTCTGTCAGTGCTCTTGACTAATAAGTGCTGCAAATTACACTATATTAGAGAAATACATGTTTAGCTTTGAGACCTTTTTAAGTACAAATTTTATCGGTTGCTTATTTAATATTTCTTCCATGGAGTTCATAAAAATGTTGGCAAAAGGCCAAGGTAGGACATGAGCATAGGGAGATGAGATAGCTTAATTTTTTGAATTGAGAAGTATGAATGTTTTTATGCAGCCATATGTTTTATATCATCCTCCTCATGAAAAGGGTGCAATAATAGAGAATGATTAATCACAGGGAAAACAGCATTCCGTCATCCTTCTCCCAAGAGGTACTTTACAGAGTTTGTGCAATACAGCATTCAAAACCAAACCATCAGTATTTATTTTCTGGTATCTCACCTAACGACATAATGAATAACCATCACATGAACAAAGAGCAATCTGTTTGCTTTATAAACGACGTAGTTTCAGCTGCTTGTGAAATAATGAAATCTAACACCTAACAGTAACATCAAGTGAATATGACAACCTACATTTTTGAGCAGTGTGTGAGAAGGAAAAAGTAAACTGAAGATTACACGTCAATTGCTATTGTAAAGATGAATCCTGTTTCCTTCATAGTGATGATTCATGAGACCCTAGAGTTGTGTACACCTGAGCTGTGTGAGGCTTCTGTGCTCCAGTCAGTTGAGGCATGAGTATTCTTTACCTGCCTTCTTCACTCTGCCTTTATGTGTCTGGTCTGTTCTCTACTTGCTCACAAAGGCAGCTCACACTGTATGTCATCCTGTGGGCTCCCATACTGTGCAAAATAAGACACAGACTGCATTTGTATCAAATTTGTTTTTCCCTCTCAAAGTAAGTACTCGTATAGCCACTCTTACTGCAGGTTATTTTTCTTTGTGCATGTGTGTGTAATGAGATTCTTACAGACATCTCGTTGGTCTTTCTTACAGTAAGTCTTGTGCCTTCCTCTGTTTTTCATGGAGGATATTACAGTGTTCATTCCCAATTCTTCCTCCACTGCAACTCTAAAAATAATCAGCCATGAAAGAAGCTATTGAGCTTCATTGTTACCAGCACAGTGAGATTAATAAGTGGTGAATATGCTGTACCTCACTAAAAGGATGCCTTAAATTGACACATCTCCCAGGACAGTCGGGGAGTTCTGAGAAACCCCAGTGTTTCCTGTTACTCCTTCCATGGGTCTGCATTGATTTTTCCAGTAGTCTGTGCCAAACAGGAACAATTTACCTCATAGGGAGGTAATAAAATAATCTTTATAAGTAGTTAATAGAGTAAAGCAAGTCAGAAACTGGATTTGTGTTTGTGGGAAAGAGAGAATATGATAGTATAGTATCTTTCAGTGAAATTCTGCATTAAAAAAAATTACTATCATTTGGGATACCTGAAGGATTTAATTTTTGTTTATCCCCTACTTTAATTTCAAGAAGTTTTTATTTATTATTATTTCAATATAGTAAAAATATTTCAATTCTACATTTCCTTTGCTTATCTCTGACTTTTAATAGAATAGAAGACAGCCTAATGTAAATTAAGAATGAAAACAGCATGAAATATTTTTAACATTGTTAAAATAAAATTGCTTCTCATTTCTGGTGTTTGAGAAAGCTGAGATTGTTTTTTTCAACTTCTTCTTATTAAACATGTAATTGAAAAAAATCCATTCTTATGAAAATGATCAGACTATTAGTTTTCTCTGTGGAAATAATTCTCAGGGCTCTGATCCACACTTGAGACTATCCAAGGAATCTATGTTTGTAATCTATCTTCTAGGTGGCAGGCTATACTGCTTTTTTCTGTCACAATATTAATCTTAAATTAGGTGTACATGCCATCACAATATTTTTTTTGCTCTCAATCTTTAAAAAAATGGACACAGAAAAGATGACAGGTATGAACCAGGTTTATATCCTCAATTCTCCAGTGGCTGTGTGAGTATCGGCTCTATTTCTTTTTACTGCTTTGTCAAGAAAAACTGCATCAAAATTCCAACTAAGTGAAGACTTTGTCTTTGGTTCTAGAGCTGCTTTTTCTTTTCCTCTGTTTCTGAAGGTTTAACTCTTCTAAAAATAATTACAGGAGACTTCAAAGTAGAAAGTAAGTGAAAAGTGTTGAGGTGAACAATAATTTTCTAAGAAAATATGAACACAGAAACATTTTCAGACGTCAACTAATAAAAGCAATAAACCTTTGCTCATTTTATTGACAGTGATAGTGGTATTATTACATGAGGGCTATGAGTTCCTGGAGCTGGGTTAATTCCTTTGCTGTCATAAAAGTATATTTAAATGACAGAAGACTGCACTGCCTCTGTTAGTGTAATTGTTAGCGTATTTTGAATGTGAGTGGCATTGGAAAGAAGCAAGAAAGTCAGTCAGCTGAAGAACTCTCACTGTGAAGAAGAAACAGAGCATTAATCAATTTTCTGATTTTTTTTAATCCAGTAGAAAATACTCTCTGAATGCCATGGCAAGAAAGCAGTGTGTCAGGCCTCCCCAAAAAAATATATGTGTGGCATCTTAACCACATCTAATGCCTTATTAAGGCTGTTACATGTCCAGTCAGCATGGGAGATCATGAAACGACATCATTTGCTAGATTTCCTTCATGGACACTTGGAGCTGGGGTGTTTTTTTGGTATTTTTTTCTGGGTTTTTAAAAAGCAAAATTTTTTGAGTCCTCTCTTGAATGTAGGTATTAGCTTTGTTACTAAGTTGCAATAGTCTAGACCCAATTGCAGCGGGACTCAAAGGTATGGCTGAGAAATCATATTGCTCTTGTGATTTGTTACAAGTCACATGCAATTGCAGTGCACTCAATACCTTACATTTTCATGTAAATTGAAAACATTTTGCAACTCTTTTCAGGAATGAAGGTATTAAGAGACAAGATGTGTATGAAAGGCAGCTCTCATATGCACATTCCAGTACTACTCACATGTTTTTTTCATCTGGATACAAAATCCTTCTATAGCACAAAGGCTCTGCAGGTCAGTATAATTGTAGAAATGATTAAGCAAAATAGTTTTACCCCTCCTAATCTATTTCAAACACCTGATTACAGAAAATATCCCGTATAAAGTGATCCATGGTCAAAATGCCAAATGTTCAACTAAAAATCAGAGCTTCAGCTTGTATGTGTAGACATGACTACATTTAATCTACTGAATATGTATGACTTTATTTCAGTAGAGGCTGCTACAAGTATCTATAAGCACACTCGATCCTGAAGAAGAGGCAGAAAATTGCTATTAGTTTTTCTTCCATAAGGCATTTTCTGATAATATTGCAGGATCTGAGACCTGTGAAGCCACCCACTGTTAAGTTTTTCATAATGACCTTTTCCATGCTATTCTCACTGTGTCTCACAAGTGTTTGGGACAGGTTGTAAACATTTTTTTACACTTGTGAGTATTATTGTGTTGTAAAAGTAATAAGGCGTTAAAGGACCCAGTTCATCAAGAATTTCCATGGAGCTGGTGTTCCTTCTCAGCTGAAAGGTGCATTCTGTCGAAATACTTCTGAGGAAAAAGAAATTATATTCAAGTCAAATTTTCCCACAACTAGTTCATGCCCTGCTGAGTTAGGTGGCTGTGATTCATAGGTTGCTGGTGGTGGATGACAGGAAATTCTATTACAGTGCTCAGTAGTAGGATAAATGCAAATGATGATGATGATAGAATTCGTGGATGGCTTTTTATCAAAGAACACTTGCAAATGTGGCGTCAAACCTTAAGATGAATTGGCTGCATATGGACAAGCCATAGGAAAAGGGAGGGGACACAGGAGGTTGGCAGTGTGCCACAAGAGTCTTCAGCTGCTTGAACTTCTGGCCCTCATTTCCAAAGTCTCCATCCACCACTATGACAGCTGAAGGGAAACTTCCTGTATCTTCAGGCCTGAAGCACAACAGGCTGGTTGCACAACAAGGTCTGCCCTTAGCCTTAGCTCAAAGGATGGATGGAAAATGAGATTTTAAATGCTTGTAAAATATTTTAACACCTCAATACCTTTGTTAAAAGAAAGGTGTATATATGTGTATTAGAAATTGTGCACATGCCCTGATGTAAAGTCATGCATGGGCTTTTTGGTTTTATTCTAAATTGATTAATAATTATTGTAGAGAACTGAAACCTCTTACAGGAATCCATTCAGAGTTAGTTCTTCTGATAAAACAGAATTCACAGAAATCTTGTAGAAGTAACAACGGAAATTTGAAGACAATAATAGGCATAACAGAAAGCTGATAACAGAAACAAAATCTTAACTGAGGACTGTCATTTGCAAATAAACTGATGAAATCAGCAGTCATTGAGCTTAGCAAGCAGTAGGTTCTAAAACACACCAGATATTTTACTGTTAAAATTTACACATATTTTGCCCATGTAAAGAAAACTTGATTGATGTAAAATGAAGTATTTCCATGGAAATCCACTTAAATGTCACCATAGATATCAGATCAATGTCTCAATGTTCAGGAGAAGATATAGGCTGCAAAGTCTTCTTCTTACTCTGCCGTGGATGACACTAAACAATCTTCAGTCTAATGCATCTTTCCATCAATGTCTCCTCTTTACCCATCACTTTGACCTCCAATACTCGGCCTGAGACTCTGAAGAGGAGTTTTTTGAGGGAATGTATATCTGGGAAGTGTGCTTGAGTGATATATCCCTGCATTTCAAATTTCAAAAAGCTATTATATGTCCCAGCTGCTAGTAGAGTTTGCCACTGCTTTAAATCTTACATCTAGTTGAGCTCAGGAAGTGTTGGCTGATGTGGAACTGACATTCCTGACAGAAAGAACAACAGAGCTGTGGGAAGGCCCATTCTGGGCTGCTGCCAGAAACAATATAGTCACATTTCTGCTGCACTCTGTACAGATTAATTAGCTCTGTCGAGAAGCAAGAGTCACACTGTGCTAACATGGCTACCTTTGCAGCTTAAACTAACTCATTTAGAACTGATGTAGGTACCTTTAGATAAAGTGTGGTTTCTTTATCTTTGGACTACATCAAGGTAAAATGACTCATTCCACAGTACTAATTATTTCTGGCAAGTTATGGTCAGTGTTAATAAGTGACACATAGCAGATGCTTTGTGATGGTGTCATCTTGCTCTTACTTGTATCCACCTGTTCAGAGGAAAACAGCTGACCTGTAAAGTCATTTCCCAGCTCTGCTGAAACACATATGGAGCATTGCTACTCATTTCTCAACTCCAGTGGTGTCGTAACTCTTTCAGTCTCAGGAGTTCCAAAGAGCTGGATAACTGCTAAGTCACTAATGCAAACAAATCGCTCTGGTCAGGGCCTGCTCTCTTCTCCCTGAGGACTTGCATTCTTGTGTATATACTTGTCACTTTGCACAGTAAATGGGGAGTATTTACTCACTTTGTTGTTTCTTGAATTGTCTTCTTTCTATTACCAGGAGGACTATTACAGCCATTTAAATATTTGGCTTCAGAACTAAGCTGATTTTAGACAAAATCACTGTGGAATCCAGAGTTTCTCTGTGGTGCTCACTTTATGAAGCTTATTAAGTGTTTTTTTGTATTGCTGTACATACACCAAGTCTGTACATATAATCCTGATACAAGGACCAAATTTTGTGATGCTGTGCCAGAAAAAGCCATTAATAGCTGTAAAGGAGAGAGAGAGCACATCACTTGGCAAGTCACAGTTAAGCATGAACTCTGATGGTACAATGGTAATTGCTAATTAGATGTTATGAGGTAAATGCCTAAGGGAAGCTGCCCTCACCAAACAAGTAAGTCAAGAGGCCAATCCTTGTTGGCAGGGAAGTTCTAAGTATTAGTACTCATGTGAAACAGCCGTAGGGAAATGAATCATGCAACTGAAGGTTGCTTGAAAATGTCCTGTCACTGGGTGCACTACTCTGAGTTTGTGTGCAGCACAGCGAGCAGATTTCATTTCAAGTTACTGGAGTAAGAGGAAATTTTTGAATAATCATCACCATATAATGACCTAGATGACAATAGGTAGGTTAAAAATAAGAAATGCCTTTTTGGATTTAAGGGAAATGAGAGTGGCCTTCCTCTGGGAATCAGGGAAAAAATTGAATGTGAGGAAGAGAATGTCCAATTTTAGACCTGATTATCCTCTCCTCTTACAGCCTTGCACAGTCAGTAACACGTTTTCAAGGGGATGTGAAATTTTAAGGTTATCACTCATGCTCTGACTTCCCTGGTGTGAGTCCCCCCAGGACAACATAACAGAGACTCCAGTTCTGAACTTTCTGGCTTTAGATTTCTTTTAATATCCCTATTTTAGGAGAGACGATGGAGCAGCCAGTGGCAAACTGACCACAGTTTCACAGCTGACAAGTGTTGCATGATGGAGAACTGGATTCGTGGTGTTTCCATAACACTATTTCTAGAGATTATTTGAAATATTTGCAAGGAAAACCGCTTATGAATTGGAAAGTATAAATGACAGTTCCCAAGATATTTTATGTTCTCTCTGTCTCAATGAATGATACTGGAAGATACCATTTTCCCAGAGAAATTACATTAGAAATAGTCTGAGAGAAGTGTCTGAGCAGTAGGAATATGTGAAGTTACAAGGAGTTATGATTTTTCTTCTCGTGACCTCACAGCTCTGTACATCCAGGAGACTGAGCCAGCGAGTCTCTGGGCTCCCTGGTGGTTCCTATTATCCTGACAGTTCAAACACAGTCCCTGGTCTGCAGGCTGATGAAAGAAGTGAATTTTCTTCTATAAATTATATAATTGGGATTGCTGATTGATTGTATTAGAACATTTCATTGCAGTAAGTTTTATATAAAAGTATCTGCAGTTAGCATGGTTATCCAAAGCAGCAGATTTTATTTGTCACTTCCTTTCATTCTGTTCACAGGAATGGACATCCCACTGAAATGTGTCTATGGTCTTAAATGCATTAAGATAAACATTCTTCTGGTTATTGGATTAATACAGATTTTTTTCTTCTATCACTTGCTGAAAGTTGTTTTTTTTTTTTTTTCCACAAACTGAGACTTGAGGGGGCTGCTGTTACTCTGTCTTTTGTGAAGTCTCCAGTAGAGCTGGAGCATAGTCTAGTAAACTAGAGAATATTTACCAAAAATAGAAACTGGAGGTGAAAATGTAGTGCCTTTGAAGATTTTGGTGTGTTTTGCCTCTCATATTACTTCTGTAGGGTTGAGAGGTCCCCACCATACTGGGAAAATTGAAGTTTTCAAATAACCACAGAACAAAATAATTTTAAAAAATGGAGGATTAAGCTGCTTCAAAATGATTTTCATCAGTGACCCTGAAGAATATGAGCCAAAGCTTTTAAAATGCTCCCCTAATTAAAAAAAAAATGTTAAAATATTGTTAAAGTCTGCACACTATGAATGTATACCTTTCTTCTGATCTATGTCCTCAACTTCCACAGTAGCATAAATAAATCCCCTTTTTGTTTTTTATGACTGTGTTTCTGTTTTCTGGTTTTCAAAGGGTGTTCCCGACCCAGTCTTTGTTATTTATGGAGATTGATCGTGTTTATTTTTTGTACTTAGCTTAATGACACCAGCAGAGTTGACCTGTGAACCTCAGCTGTTTTGGCTGGATGGTAATTTGGCTGAAATTGTCATTAAGGTTTCAGAGTGGATGCAGGACAGTGAATTGGCCCCGCTCTGCTGTTGCTGCTGAAAGCTGAGGGAGGGTCCCTGCTCTGCCATCTGTCTCTCTTGGGAGAAAGCTGCCACCAAGGAAAAGCAATGGGTGTCCCATAGTTCACATTTCCTCCTCCTTTAGCTTTCTCTATGGAAATGTTGGTTTTACCCAATTGCAGTCCCTTACATTTCCATTTCTGGGATTGTGCCATGCCTTCTTCCAGACATATCTAAATCTTTTGTCCAGGCATACTTTAAACTGGATAATTCCATTTTATCTCTTACTTCCTATGTGCCCATCAAGCACAGCTGTTCTGTAATGAGGTTTGAAATTATATACATGGGGACTGTATCCTTCAAGGGATGAATTTAAAATTCACAGTTATCTCAGGAAAACTTCGAGCTCAGCAAGGGTCACATCTGACACCTTCAAGAACCTGCCACATCCCTGCCTGACTGTGAGCCTGTGATGTGATTTATTTGATTAACCTAACTGAGAGAGAAAACCATTGAGAGAAGAGTTTTCTCTTATATTGTGAACAGGCTGAATTGAACCTAAAATTTCCAAAAATTATTTGGGAAATTAGAACAATCTCAGCCGTGTTAATGTCTGTGCATGTTTAGTCACTAGCTTTAAAGGGGCATGGTTTTCACCCAATGTCTGCCAAAGACCTTTTAAACAAACGTTGCATTTGTCCCATGCAGCGCTGGGACAAACATGCCTGTCCCATACAGATCCTGGGAAAGACATACTGTGATAATTCATCTGATTTCCTACAGAAAAAACAATTTTCCCTGAATCCATATGGTTAGCAAAATACATTGTTAGCAGAATTACTTATACTGTGGCTGTGATAACACATGCTACAAGTTGTCATTTGTAATCATCACTGTTTCAACTGACTGTCTGTTCCTGGCTCATCTGTTGAAAGAGGGTAAGGAAAAAATTCCATACTGTTGTGCTTTAACCTCAAAAGGACAGGGTGGTACCATCAAGCAATTACAAGAGTTCGACTTCTTTTCAACTGTAAGCAATTTTTTTCAAGTTTAAAACTAACTAATATATGAGTGAGAAAAAAAAATCCATGAAGAATTATAAAACAGCAAAAAAATTGAAAACCAATATCTTTTCAAGGAATGTGGAGAGGTGACATTTATCTACAAACTCATAAATTCCAAAATTAGTACTATATGTTGAATCTTTAATAACTAATAAGAGATTTGTCCTGAATAGATATTTTGATGTATTGCCTTAAGAACAGGAAGGTTATAAGTGAAAGAAATGGTTATCCACTGCTAGCATCTGCTCTGCTTTTACACATCCCTTCCTTCTCTTGGCACTGCTCCTCTCTCCTGCTGCTCCATCACAGTCCATCAGAAGGTATTCTCGTTTGAAAGAGCTAGACAGTGTTTACCTGCCACGGCAGATGGAAGCATCACCACCCGAGGACAAATACTAAAATTGTGTCCCTGTCTTTTTCTGGTCATGGATAACAGAGGTAATGGGGGCTGCAGGATGTGGCATGGGGACTATGTGTATTGGGTATCCTCCCATAGACAAGTCAGTCTTTAACCTACGCAGGTAGATCTATTCATATAATAGACATAAATTAGGCCATTTTCCCTAAATAAAATTATAGGAAGAGATTAAGTATTATATAATAAACATACGTAAAAATATTTCTTTACAGCGTTGTTTACTAGTTTGCAGATAATTCCAAATCCAATTCATATCTTAGCTCTTTTATATCCTGCAGTGTAAACATATTTATCAAAATAAATGCATTTATGCTGCAAGGCCATGTTTATAGCAGTGTATAACTTTGCTAAATTTAATGTGTTTGGGCACACATTTGTCATGTTGAATGTCTGACTTGGGAAATCATTTTTTTAATGGTTTGGCCGTTTCTAAAAATGAAGTTAAGGAAAAATATTGTTGTTTCTTCTTTGCATCTGACAAAAAGATCTCTGGACTTTCTTTAGAAGTTTGAATGCTGTCAATCATTTTAACTATTCAGGATATTTGTTATGGTAGTAGACACGTGTTTGCAATTTTTGAAAAAATCATTTTGGTTTTGCTGGTTTCCAAGATTCTGAAGAGCTTGGTTTCTAACATGCCAAGAAGAGTACAGGACAACAAGAGCACGGTGGACTGTTTTGAATGCTCCCCTTGGATTGAGCACACTTTAAGCTCATATAACTCCTGCATGGTGACTGGATAGGATGTGTGGCATCCCCAGAGCAAAGCAGATTTTTTTATTGTTTTATCTCAAAAACAGTTCTAAAAATACTGTGAAAACAACACAGTTTGTAGAGGAAAATAATAATTGCCATTCAGTGCATCCAAGATCAGCAGTACTCAGCTGCCCAATGATGAGCACCAAAAGAGAAGGGCAGAGTTTGACCATTGCTGTGCAAACAAGCACAACCCATGTGAGGAAGCCCCATCATTACTGTGTTTTTTGTGTGAAGCAGATCTTTTAGAAGATCAGTGTTTGTTCATATCACTCAACACTGTATCTTAAAGTGTGTGAATAAATCAGCAAAATACTCAAATTGCCTTTTGTTGCATTGCTTAACTGCACAGCCTTACTTTTACAGCCTTACAGCAGTGATTTTTTTTGACAATTGTTTCTGTCTGAGTGTAATGTAAAATGCACAATGTTACGTTTTTTAGTTTTATTGATATATTACATGCCACCATTTTTAATTTGCATGAGTCATCATTTCTCAGGAAAATCAAAGAATAAATGTTTTTTCTGATAACACATTTATATGTGTTTCCTTTATATTTAGGTCTTTATCAGTTTCCCAGAATTGAGCTTTCTCTGTAATTCTGAAAGCCTTTATGACAGAGAAAAAAAATCATTTTGTTACATAAGAAGAAAGAAACTTTTTCAGAGATAAGAATGGATAAATCTTCAGGTTATTTATGTTGATAAACACTGCACAAGTACTTTGCAGCTAAAAGTTGGAATAAAACCTCTGAAAATTGGATGATGGTGGGTGGGAAGACACCTCTGCACAGCTCTGCAAGTGCTTATATTACTGTAAATGAAAGCAATTGTGGTGTTTCAGAACTTGGTGAGAAGACTGAAATGTTATGATTTGGTCCCTAGAGTACCAAATGTTGACTTGTTTCCACAGGCACTCCAAACTCTCCCACTGATTTTAGTGGGGTCGTTCCATGTTGAAAAAAGCACTGACTGCAGCCTGGATGACACACTCAGGATAAGGCACGCTCCTTGTCTTTGTAGGAAAATGTGCAAAAAGACCCATATCTTTGAGGCCAAGCATTGAATGAAATGCTTGGCAGCCTTGAATGAAAATCTTTCAGTCTTCTTCCATAGTCCTGTGATAGTCTCATTTATTTTTTGTATCCATAGACTGAAGTAGCGTCTTGTGCCTGAATTAGATGCTGCCTCTGTCTCTCAGACTTGCTGTAGGAAATTCAATATGCAGAAATGCTATGGGTCTGCATACTTTATAATTTTACATGCTTTTTTTTCCTCAGTAACAGAGGTACGAAAAAACCAAATCTGCCTCAAGAACAACCCAAAATCTGTCATAAGACTTTTCAAATGCAGGCTTTGTGGAGCCTTCATAATACAGCCTTTGTAATACAGATCTGTATGCAGATAAGTAATATACCATATGACATACAATTGATCTATGCTAACTGCTACAGAAAAGTAGGCATATTTTAAGGTGTAGAATTAGTACAGCATCCAGTCCAAACCATAATAAATGAAAAGTAAAACGGCAATAATGCCATAGCAGTGTCTCAGGGACTCATTGGCATGGATGGACTTAGATGTAAATTACTCCAACAGTTAATTTACAGAGCACTGTAAATAGGATGATTAAGTACAGGCCATGCTTTTGAAATTGGTATGCAAATAAAATCATTGTTACAGTGTATTTGAGAAGCTATAAATGCATTTTTTAGGAGGAAAAAACCCCATGACCCATACTTCTCTGAATTGAAGTTGTTTGGTTTCAGATTTCTGTTTAATCAGATAAAGATGAAAGTTAAAAGTCACGAAGTGACAACTGCAACCGCTCTGCATCTTTGTCTTCTGTCTCCCTCTGACCATAGTGGTCATCTTTATAAACAAGTGTTATTATCTTTGTAGGAAAGATTGTTGTGAGCCTGTGAGCCTCTGGGTGAGTTATCTGAAACTCACTAATTTGAGACTTGAGCTTTTCCACATTATAATTCACTGGAATAAGGCAAAATTAATCACCTGCCAGTATTTGTTCTTTTCTCTGTTCCACCAGAGTAAAAAAATGCAAGCAGGAAATTTAACAAATACATATGCTGCACTTTTAATAATATCGAAAAGCATGTTCACACTCATAGTTCTTCTTATGATGCATTGTTCTGATGGGTTCAGATTTTCACATCAGCGAAATTTGTACAGAATAAATTCTCTTTCTTCTATTAATTTCATTGAAGGGGGAGAGTTACACATACTTGGGATGTGTTTCCCTGAATCTGAGCTAAAAGTGGATAATACTAAACCTATTGTTTTCTGTGAATAAAGCCAGGTAAATAAGTAATAATTGTGGCTTTAATCATGCTTAAAGAATTCAGCTGAAGAGGGAAGTTATGCCTTAGGAAAAAGTAGGGAAATTTCCAAAGCACTTTACTGGCAAGGTGGATGAGTGATTGGAGAAATAAATATTAAATAGCCACTTTTGGAAAGGATTGAGAATCACTTTTCAGGGTCAAAATCTGCTGAAACTTTTGTCGTTAGATCATCAGGTTACTGGAGTCATGCCAGTAATTCAGGAATGTGGCCAGCTAAAAATCACATGGCAATCAGATGTTGACACTTGGCACAAGGAAATGGCTGTGCTGGGCAGGCAGTGCTGGCAGTTATAGTGGAAAGATGAAAATGTGCCTTTCCCCCACATGGAGGGCTGCAGATATAAAATATAACCCACTTTCTCTTATAGAAAGAGAAGGGATCCACTGTTCTAGGTGCTGTGTGAAGGCAGAGCTGAAAGTTAAATGAGGCTCTCAGTAAAATGAGGCTGTACAGACTGAGCAGGTAATGATGCAGAGCTGGCCATAGGGTGGCTGTATTCTCTTCTCTTGCAGGTAGTAAATTTAGGATTTGTGTTAATCAGGGTAAAAGGTACTGAACAAAGTACAAATTCTGGTTTCTCTTAGTTTAGTGCAAATCTGCAATGACTTGGTCACTATTTAAAGTGTTTGGCTCAGGAGTGTTTCTGAAGGGCTGGTTAGGGCATGCACATACCTTCTGATCTCATTCCAGCTACCAGCAGGGATGTGTGGTGAATCTGTTTCCCTAGAAAGGAAATCTGTATGTATATGCCAGAAAGGACTATGGTTCACTCCCAGTCAATCTGGACAGCTGGGGGATAAGGATCTCACAGGATTTTGGAGCATATAGTGATGGCTAGCATCACTAAGGACTCTATCATTGTCTAATGTGAGGTCAGCAGTTTACTGAGATCCTTCTGGGGATTTAAGTAGCAAGATTGGCTTGATTGCAAGAGTTCTTGTGAAATTTCCTCTCTGTAAAACCATTCTACTATTCTTTGACTTAACCACCAGTGCCTTAGGTTCAGCCTCTATAGTATGAATTTTACAGAAAAATGTGCTACACTGTAGAGTTGAAATAGAGGGTTAAACCCCCCCAAAATCCCACATGATCCTTATCTTGGTTTTACTTGGTTTTCCTCATCTGGTTCAAGTAAATGAAGAGTTCTCTGAATGTGGGCTGTTTTACAACAGCTAAAGTTTTGGATTTAAGCAGCTTTTTATAATGAAAAACTTAGACTGCTTTCTCACAATAATTTTTTGTCCTCCCTCAGATCCCAGCTTTTGACAAAACTGTGCATTTTCTTAGATTTTTCATTTTTGTCTATTGCATTTTTACTTGTCATGGTTCACTGCACTGTCATACCTCCCACACTGTGTTAAGCTGATGAATTAGATTGTGTTTCACCTTCTTGTTCTTTTCCTTTTAAGTGGTCTCTGCTAATGCTTTCTGGTCATGGCTGTTGCCTTTGAGACACCCACTTCTGCTGTATATTTTGATTTTGGCTTAGTTTGCAGTTCCTCACTGGACACTCTTGCTTTTCAAGTAAGGCAAGCATGACACCTACAACAGGTTAGAGCAATGTCCTGACTTTGGTTTTCTGCCTGCTTTGGTTGCGAGTTGGCTTTGTACCAACAGACATGGATCACATCACCCACTGTCACTGAAAGCTCTGCAATACTTGAGTTTTTAACTCTTGTACTTGGAAATTGATCAAGGAGAGTTAAACAGGTTTCTCTCCATGACTCTGATCTGAATTTGTAATTGTTCATATCTAAAACCCTAATGCCTTAATTAAACTTAGACTAAATTATTCTATCGTTTGTGGGCTTGCTGTTTCATTATCTTGGCTGCTATTTACCCAGTATGTTACCCAGATTCTGCTTCATGTTAAGTTACAAGTGCTTTTCCTATGTTGGCTTCTGTCTGCAAGGCTGCAATGTCCCTGAACCTTTGAATTTATTTTATCTTCCTGACCTTACTGGCTTGTTTGGGGATTTTTGCTCTTTCTCTTTCATATATTCATACAAAACCTCAGCATATAATTTCTGCTGACCTCATCAGCTTATACTATTATGGCACGTTAAACATTTTCAGTTTCTAGATTTTATAACATTTCTCAAACTATTAAATCAGCTGTGTCTAAGTATTTGCTTCTCAGTATTTTTACATCTCTAGGAAACAGTTTGAGCAATACTAAGGTATTTTACTACCAATAAAGTTATTTTTTATCCTAATATTTACAGTAAAACTTCAAATAGTAATGCAAACAGTTGGGTCCTATTATTTCATTTTCATAGATTGGATGTGAAAAATATCTGTATCTAGAGATCTCTCTTTTTATTTTACTTTTTTATAAAAGAAATCTACAATAATATCAGTCCAAACTTAAAATAAACACCCAGTAATTGTTTCTAGTGGAGGTCTCCATCTCTGGCCATCCACACTTCTGTTGCTTTCATCCAAAAATACTCACTACTTTTGAGTCAATATCGCCTTCCCGGAAACATAAATTTCTACATGTATATGCATAAATATTGATATAAACACTGGTCTAAAAGAACAGTTGTACAGAAAGTACTTGAATAGAAGCAAAAGCAAGGGGTGCTTGAGAAGAAGAATTGTTACATTTATTCTTTTAATGGATTTTATGCATTTATTCACTCATATTCATTTCATTTTGATTATTCTGAAAGTTGTCTAAGAATTAAATGTGTCCAGTCAGTCACTCTTCCTATGGTTCAGTTTGCTATTTCTGTCACCTTTTGAAGTTGGCCTTTGTAATAGGATCATACTTACTGTTACTCTTTTTTCTCTTTTCAAAAAGAGAAACAAAAATAATTCACTCTGGTTTGTCAAAAGCTTGGAAGCACTGATTGAAACTTACAAAGTGCTTCTCAACTTGGTATGAGGAGGAATTACAAAATAGCTTTGGATGTTTTTCTGCATTGTTGCATTTTATCTGAAAGGGACTGTCTTGATGTTCTGTGCAGGCTTTGAGGGAGCAAAAATTATTGACTTGAACTGAGCTTTCAGCCATATGAAATAATTTATCTAGTGAAGAACTAAAATGACCTTCCATAGTCTAGAAGATGGCTATAACTGCACTACACTTGCAGCAAAAGGACATCTTAGTTCATTATTTTGTGTGTTAACATATCTTAATTCATTATTTTGTGTGTTAACATATTTTGTCAAGCACAGCTCTGTTTTTTGAAAAAAATATATAGGTGCCTTTTATTAGTAGATGCGCCACTCAGTAAGGGGAGAAACCTCTGAATGAAAGGTCAAAGAGCAGAGAAGTTTAAAATGAGGTTGTTTAGACACAGATGCTTAGCTGGCCCGTTCTAAGCATTGGTGCAATGTTTGTGCTATCACTGCCCATCTCAGCAACAGGGATGGTGACTTTTGTGCCTCCTTCTGGGATATCCAGTTCATGTGGGTGTGTGACTTCAGTTCATGGTCTGCCTTTTGGTGCTAAAAATATCTGCCTTTTAGGTGCAGAAGTGTTTTGTTGGATCTCGTCTAATACTTGTTTTAACTGAAGATTCTTTAGGTTGGTGTTATTCAATGTGAAAATCTGGTCAATTCCTTACTGATTTGTTGCTGCCATAACTGTAGGAACTATCAGTGATTTTTGAGCATTCGCTGAAAGAGTCAGGAATGAACAAAGTTACCTAAGTGCTGGGGTCAAAAAAAAAAAAAAAAAAAAGGGAAGATGGCAAGGAACAGGAGAAGAGAAAGTTTGCAGGGAGAAACTTTAAAGCATTAAGGTTAAGTTTGTCATTCAATGGAAGGGTTGTATAATATTCGATTTAGGTTAAGAAAGATCTTTCTTTGTTTGCCTCAGGTGAAAACAAACCAAGAACACCCTAGAATCCAAATATATTCCTTTATTTTTATATAACATGAAGTGGTTCAGAAACAGGAAATCCATTAAATAAGTTGTGTTTTGAATTCTACAATGAATGGAAAAAAATACACAGCACCATAAGACAAAGGAATGGAAAGTGAAGGTTTGATAAGCTGCTAAAGAAAAAGCGCAATTTTTTAAACTCTCTGTCCACATTATATATAAGCTTTCAGATGCTTCACAACTTTTCTTGCTGTAATTAAAACTCACTAATATTTTTTTAGGAAGTTACCTAGCAGAACTGAGAGGACTGTTATATTGGAAAGGCTTTTTTAACATTTACGAGAAATAGGAGGTGTTAGTTAATGCAAAAGCAACACCTTTTTGAGGCATTTAAAAATAATATTTAAAAAATCCGTTTATATTCACTCTATCAATTAGTTAATTTAATTTAATTTAAAGAATGTCTAGTGATTTTTTTCCAATGTAATTAAGATGCTGCATAATAATTGTACTATTGTGATTACTCCAAAAAAAAAAGGAAAAAAAGCAAAACAAAACAAAACAAAAAAACCAAAACAAATACCATTGCTTGGAAAATGTCTTGATTTAGTTTCCCTGCTTTTCACAGGTTTTGAGGTTTTCCCAGGAGTGCTGTGTTTGAGAGTTTAAAAGCCTTTTCAAGTTGTTCTGGAATGGTAAAAACGCTGAATCTCTTAGCCCTGGAGTGATGTTCACTCATATCTTCACTCCAGGTGATGATGAGATGGAGACCTGCACAAGCCCTTCTGCAAACTTTTTGTTTTGTTTCTGTGGAAGGAAAGTCAGATGTCTGCTTCATGTGCATCCTCCAACAGGTGCCTGACCTGAAGTATGAATAGAGCACGAGTCTGGGGAAGGTGGTTCTCCATACAGATACTCTTTCTTGTAGAGCACCAAAAAATTCCACTGTGCCCCACAGGACTGACAGTCCATCAGCTTTTATATATTGCTTGTATATAAGGAAACTCCAGCATGTAACCCAAATCCAACAATTAGGTGTAAGAATGGAGCCCTCTTCATGTTATATAATGTGTTTACATCAAATATAGGGTTTTTTGTCAATATGAATTGTATTTTGTGTCATTATTAACAGTCTTCCTCAGCAACTGATTTATTATTATTCACCTGGAAGGTGTGCCTTTATTTTCAAAAACCTACATATAAATGTGTATTTGTAGATGGAAACCACAATCAAAACATTCTTTGCTGATACCTTATCAGCATTTTAATGATGGGTTATTATTTTCTTAGCCAGAAATAATAATGTTAACATCCTGAAAATGAAATTGCTTTTGCCAGTAGCTCAGGAAATGAAGGGAAAAGAGCTTTGTTGTCTGTATGTTCTCATGGGCTGGAAAGATCCTATCGTGATATGCTATGATAAAAATCTGGAACACATTTGGCACAATTTTAGAGAGCTACAGTCAGAAAGCAGATAACTGTGGAACTGAATAGAACTAAACAGAAGTAAAACAAATCAGCTGTATTTGAGAGAGTGAGTTTTTTACTGCTGCTAGATTAACTTGTTAAAGCAGTGTGTTACCTATTATGTTTGACACTTGGTTCAGCTGGAGAACAAGTGATGTGAATCAGGGTTCAACAAGCAATGAACTTGAGTTACACAACTGCATCTGCTTTTCCTGTGCAGGCAGAGATGGCTGAAATTTTCTGATCACATCTGTACATACACACACTAACACAAACACACATACACTTCTCCCTCTATCTCTGTGTGTATATAAAAGTTCTTTTCCCACTTCAGAACCTTTCCCTATTTTTTAAAGTATTTATATAAGTTTTAGAATATGTATATTATTTATTTTTCTAATCTCTAAAATAGCAAATGCCTCAAAAGAAAATATTTCTGTCTAGGACATATCAGAAGTTTCATGTGAGTCTATTCTGTCTGCAAAATATTTTTGAGAATTAGGTACATTTTTCTTGTCTGACATTTTAGATATCCTTTTTTCTTTTTTTTTTTTTCCTGAAGCAGAATTTACATGCAAAAATCAGTATTTTGATCAAAGTCTGTTTTGAGATTCTTTGCTTGTGACTAGCAGCTGATCAAATATTGCTGCCAAGTCAAACAATAGAGCACTGATTTTCTCACTCTCCTACTGTTTTGCTGGATCTGAAAGCATCCTGGGAATACTCTGGCCTTTGTTCAGAAGTTTGTAACCTGGTAGCAGAGGCTAAATAGATTTGGATGGCCTCTGAGTGCACAGAGCTCTGAACGTAGGACTGTAACTTTTCCAGCAGTAAGAAATCATGCACAATAAGAGAACCATCTCTCACTCCTTCAGTCTTATGTTGACTGTGTCTGGCAGTGAGTGCTTTTGGGGCATTTTAGCCCTTCTCAGAACAGCTCTGGGTGGATGTGGTAACCTGGGCGTGAAGAGACTGTGTGGGCTGCAGACAGCTTTAGTTGCCTACACATTCATCACTCTTAAGCTGGTGACAAATTTTGTTGAAGTCAATAGTAAAGCTATAGGTCTGTAAAAGTTTTCAGATCAAGTCTAGCTCATTTCTGTGTCTCTTGTATTCAATACCTTAATTGCACCCAAGGGGAAAAATAACAAAAATCTATTTTAGACCTCCCTTGACACCTGCTTGAAGTCTGGTAATTCCATTGGTGTTACAGCCAGAGTTACTGGCTGCAGGTAGCAAGGTGAAGGTGTTATAGTCATAGTCAGTCATGGCTCTGAGATGCTCTACAAAAACCAAATCTGCCTTTGCAATTGTGGCTTTCAAGGCTTGTTTGCTGAGCAACTTCACATGCTGAGTATCACATCCTGAAGAGGTTTTGTCTTTCTTTAGAAATAAACTCTTTCTCCAGTAAAGGGACTTGCATAAACTAAAAGAGGCAGTAGCAACTCTGCTGCTTCTACTCTTGGAAATGTTACATTTTGAAGATTTAAGAGACTGGAGAATATGCTGTCACACTCCTGTGTTATAAAGCCCTGGGGTTGTGGTTACAAATAGACACCTGCAGTAATTTTGGAACAACATTTGGTGTCAGGCCATCATTCTGTAATCTATCCCATCCTCCTCAGTTTTTCAGTTCCACCTTCCTCAAGTACCATAATAGCAGAAGTTCTCAGCCCCTGTGCAGGGTATTCTCCCCTACAGCATTACACAGAAGGGGCTGGTTTTCATTTCCCTGCTTGCTTCCTTTCCTCGTGTTCTCAGGTGATGTCAAGCCCCCTCCCAGATTGCAATCCACCTCTGGTGCAAGTATCCTTTATACTTTTTACTTGTTATATTTTCAAGCATGACTGTATTCTAGGACAGCCCTCCCCCCTTCTTAAGCATTGACAAAAATGCCTCCTTATCATCTCTCAGATCACTCCTTCAGCACTCTGTGTTCATCAAGGAAAACTGTGATGCCTAAAAGCTTGTGAGCAATTGGCTGAGCATGGGCTGCTTATCAATTTAACCACCATTATCTCAATGCTTCCTGGGACCTGATCATCCAGCCCCATCTTATCTGCTTTATTTGCTGATGACTGTCAGCCCCTATGGACAGGACACACTGTTCTGTTTTTGTACAGAGCTCAGAATGTTGCAGAACTGGGCCTACGCTAGATTATGATTATTTAAGAAATAAATACAGGAATGACCTTACTTATTTTATTTACGAAATAAATACAGGAATGACCTTACTTATTCTAGCCCAGATTTTATGCCAGTCTATGAATGCTGGGCCAGGATATTGAGTGGCTAGGGAGGTTTTTTTTAGAGACATGGGGCATAAAAATATGCTGGTGAAGTTGATCAAGTAGTGTGTTTGATGGAAAGTGTGAATTTCCTTCCTACACTCATGAGCAGGATAAACCTGTGGCTCTATACTTCAGTATAATTTACTGCCTTCTGGCAGATCTTCCATTACATACTTGATGATGTAATATTTTCTTCCCCTGTGGCATGTACACAAGGGAATGAAACATTTGTGAGCCTCATTTTAACACCATTACGATATATTTGCATTGTAATAGCAAACTTTTGAGATTTCCAACTTAGATTTAGATCCTGAACATTACAAAAAATCTTCTCCTCCAGTAAGACTCACATATAGTAAAATCAAGATAACAAAATGTTATGGAGTAGTCTGCTAATGCTCAGACCCCTTGAAAAATGCAAAGCATGAGGAATTACTGATTAGTAGCCTCTGAAACTCCTGGCTGATGCTGTAATGACTACCTTGCCTCTTTGACTACCATCCAGAGAGATTTGGTCTGATACTTGATATGAATTTTCCTTCCAATTTTTCTCTTCCAAAGTGTTCTGTTTTCAAAGTGAAAACAGATAATTTTAAATGCTTATTACTGATGTTGAACTTATTGCATATGTGAAATACATTTCCATGAGTAGTATGATCAGTTACTTACGTTTTAAGTCAGATATAGTTGTGGATGAACATCTTGATTAAAGAATTAAACAAAAGACCTCCGTAATTCAACAGGAAATTACATGTGATAATGTTGATGTCTAAACAGGGGACACAGTTTATTTTCTGAAGCTCCTGACAAGCTGTTGTTTGTCTGTTATCACAGGTCAGGGTGTGGGCCCCTCTGTGCTGTCCTGTCTGGCAGGAGAAATGGCACAGCCAGCCCCAGCTGCATCCCTGCCCTTTTCCTGGTGGGACCAGCTCCTGAACCACCACACTTTGCACCCAGCAATACATCCAAGGCAGCTCAGCTGTTCCTGATACCCTGTTCAGCTTCTCTCCTGAAGCACCTGCATGGCTGGGTACCCCCAGCCCTAATCCAGCTGTGCTTCCTTGCTCCACTGTGCCAGCTCTGCAGGGAGGAAGGTACCTCTGCTTCCTTTTAAAGTCTGCATTCAGATTTGGGCAGCAAATTCAACAAATACCTGAAACATGTTATCCAGTTGGAAAAATGGGATAGCACTTGGTTTAGGTTGGGGGTTTTTTTGTTTTGTTTTGTTTTGTTGTTTTTGTTTGTTTGTTTGTTTGTTTGTTTTTGTTTGTTTGTTTGGTTGGTTGGTTGGTTTTTTTTCCCCTGTCCAGATCAGGACATTAATGTATTATTTAAGATTATTAAAGACTCCTAGATGCAGTTCGGTGGAGGTCTGGTATAACAATTTGGTCTCAAGATAGGCTTGAGTTTGTAATCAGTCTGTCCTGAAATCACATGGCTTTCACAGGTTCTTAAAATTTATGCTAAAAATCTTTTGAAAACACCAGTTATTCTCCATGGAACACTATTAATGGAAAAAAAAATCACTTATCTCTTTGTAAATAAGTGTTGCCAGTAAAGATAATTTACAAGCATGAAAGCTAAAATGAGATGTGGTTTGTCAGCTAAGTGTTCAGATGGGTGATGGAAAGAGTAAGAGATCTGCCAGCTGAAGCCAGCAAAGGATCATGTATTACCTGCTATTTCTTAAAATAAATACCAATGTGATTTTAACGGAACCATGAGAAATAGAAGTGGAATTTAACACCATTAATATTACCCTGTATTTCATAAACTCATAGGGTGTAGCTTAGAAGAAAGCAGGTATTGCAGCTGAAGTTTTCAGTACAACTTCAAGATGTAAAGAATATTGAAATCCTAAACACTTTAAATTTATAACTTTAAGTGTCTTTGAAAATGATGGTCTAAGACCATTTCTTTTTGATTATAATTTCATGTAGGTGACATTTTTTCTTCCCATAGAACAGTTAGTAGATAACAAAGGTGGCTTGTGTAGTCATTTGTATGAAATGCAATGAGTGCACTGCAGATCTATCATCACTATGACATTAATTAAGGCCTGAAGACTTTGGCCTGTCACTGAATTCCTCCCTCTCATGAATTTACAGAATAAAGCACCCTAGAACTCTGACCTAAAATGCAGGAATACTTGGATTATTTTCTGTGGTTTTTTTTCTATTTTATTCTTTTAATTTACAAAGTCATGATCAGAATATCATATACATTTAAAATAAATTACCACTAACAATTTATATATAATGTGGTCTGAATGTGTGAACCTGATTGCAGTGTGTTTTCGTAACTGTGTTCAGAATACATGTACATACAGACAGAGTAAGTGCATATACAAATATATTTGCAAATGAACAGTTTTTATGAGATCAAACACTCCTGTGAGCAGGACTCAGGACTGCACTCAGTGGCTACACTCAAGTCTATCCAAGTTTGCTGCTTGTAATCATAAACCAAAAAAAATAACTCAGGAGGCAGGTTGGATTGGATTTTTCTGCCTTAAATTTCATGTATGAAAGCAGGTGAGTTGTTCATATGGGAAATACCTGTGTGGCAGGTAATGCACCAAACCTCTGGTATTCCTAGAGAGAACACAGTAGGCAGAGCTGGAGACCAGAGGTTTTGAGGAGAATGTCTTTATATTCAGCTACAGATCTGGAACACTCTTTTTCTGGGACCACTGCAAAATTGTGCATCTGTGCACTGAACCTCTCCTGAACTGGTCTGAATATAGGACCCAAATCTTGGCAGCAGTACTTGTAAAGATCAAAATACCACAAAGTGATTAATGGGTGAAGATATAACATGGACATGTTAGTGTACATTAAAGGTAATTTTTCATTTTTGTTGGATTGATTTTCTTGTAAGTCCTCCAAAATATTTAAAAATTAAGTACCGGCACCTCTTTTCACATGGTAAAATGCTGTTTTCCTTTTGCTAAACATTTAAATAGATAGTGATTTGTTGTTAGGGCTAGATGTTGTAAAGTCTTGTTTTAATTAAAAATATTTATTCACTCCCATTTAAATATCTTCACAGGTTTACCAGTCTACTAGATTTAGTTTAATATGGTCAAGGAGGGCTATGTCACTGATGGAAGGACTCTTGCTTTAGAATGTATTTCAATTTAATTAAATCAATAAGAGAGAATCCTTTAAAATGCAAATCTGACCAAGAAAAAATATATGGAAAAATAGCTGAGAACAGCTGCTTTTAAAAATTTCCACATAATTTCCAAAAAGTGGAAATTTAATGTTATGAAGGAATACATTATTCTCCATTCCACAATCCAAATGCAAAATCAGTGATTTATGCTGGGAAAAGAATGCAGATAAACTTGGATGAGAACCACACGCTAGATCCATTTACAATTTTGGTGGTAAGAAGGCAGAGGTTTTTTTTCCTTCCATGGTGCTTGAAACATAAATCAAAATGACAATGCTCCTAAGGAAAAATAGGTTCCTGGAATTCAGGGGACCTTCTTCATGTGAGATGGAAACAAAATTCAGAGTAAAGAATGCTTTTTCAGAAGGATATAGGTCTAAGCATTTTTACTGCAGCTTCCCAGGCTGATTACTACTTTTCTCACAAATCCTAATCCATTTTATTTCACAATCTAGTTTAACTTCTGATTACTAACATGTTTTATCTCCTGCCTACAAAGTTTTTCCACTCCTGTTCAGGCAAAATCTTCTTCAAAGCAAAGCCAGATATCCTAGGAGATATCTCGCTATAATTTTTGTTTTATTTTCCACCAGATCAGTACTCTTTGGGTTCACTAGCATGTTTGTCTTGTCTCTGTAATTTTAAGATTTCAAAGATTGATATTTTTACTTATTTCCTTTTGTTCTGTTCTTGCAGTATTCTTTTCTGATCATTATCCATCAAAGGGTACCAGTTCATCCTGATTTGAATTAATGAATTTGCACAGAGAATTTTTGCTCTCCATCTGTCTTAGCATATAAGGGGCTTAGCCTCAGTTTTTTGCTTTCAGTTTTCTTTAGCAGTCTAAATAGTCTTAGATGCAACTTCATGTATGACTAAAATTCCTTAATATACTTAACCAAAAATTTGCTATTTGTATTCACAACTTTACCTGATTATCTTTTTATTTGTTTTAGCATAACAGGCCAAAGAATCCCATTCTATTAACAAAGTAATGTCAGAGTAATGTAAAAGATAATAAATTATTTTATCTCATGATACATCATTTCAGGCCCACTGTTCTTGCAATTTCCCTATTAGAGATCACCAAAAAACTGTATGGAATTAAAAAAAATTACTGGGTGATTCAGCTGAGATTTTTTCACAAAAACCTAAACTAGGAAAAAAACACCTTACTTTTCTGCTGTAATGTATGAGTCACATAAATGCTTGCATTATGTGCAAAGTTTTCTAAAAGCATAAATGCCTCTTTTAAGTTTTTTTTCATTTGTTATAAAAAAAGAGAATTCTAGAAACACTCCATTCCCTCTCCTCACAACAAGAAGTTTTCTTAAGAATTAAGTAAATTTCATTGTGCAATGTATTTCAGTAGCTGAGGCTGCCTGGTTTTCCCCTATTTCAGTATAGAACTATTCCTTTAGGGAAGTATTCAGAATGTGGATGGATGCCAGATTCTGGCCATTTTGGTTGAAAGTTCAGATAAAAACTCATTTCCATCCCTCAAATCCACTCCTCATTCCCTGCCATTTTTTTTTTTGCTTCTGGATGGTGAACCTTCAGTGATATGATCTTTATGCTAGAAAAGGCTTATTCTATTCCCCCAATATTACTTTAAAATGTAAATCCATTTACTCACCTTATTTGAAGAGAAATGAAGGGAAAAGCCACTTTTCTACAGAGAATACTATTCCTTTCTGCTTTGTGATTTCTTTTTTAAGAAGAAAATCAAAGAGTAATGTGTTAGGGAAACTAATCCCAAGTGTATTGGAGATATAGACAAAACTTAACTTTTCACTGAGCAAAAGGGGTTTCTCTCTCCCAGGTCCTTGCTCTACCCCACTGGACAAAGTGTTGCTCTGAATTTGGTCAAAATGCTGGTCTCTTGTCTCAGTCGTGTGTGCAAGAGATTTATTATACAAAGGAAAAATAAAGTGGTTGTGGTTTCCAAATCAATTGTAAGATTGCTTTCTTTTTTTCTTTTTCCCTTTCTTTTTTTTTTTTTTCCAACTCTTTTCTCCTAAAGCAGTACAACTGTACTTATTCTACAGCCCTTTTAAGACTGGAGATTTATGAAGCCCTTCTTGGAAGCACTCCTCCCAGGCAAAGCTGTGACACTTTTGCTCTTGCTCTGTGTAAAGGGCAGCTCCCATATTCGTGATCTTGGGGTGGGGGGGATTTGCACTTTGCTCCTGCTTTTTCCAGTGTTGCTCTGGTCCTGAGGGAAGGTTTTTCAGGTGGTCAATGCCTACCATGTGGTGAGGCTCATGTTGTCCCCATCTGTACTTGATGTTCTTGGGGAGAAAGGTGAGGTAGAAGGACAAGGTTTCCTCCTCTGTTCTCTGGTAGTGCAAGAAGTGTCAGTGGGAGAGAGTTTGTAAATGAGCAGGAGAGCTCCTTCCCTGACAACCCTACATTAGTCCTTAACTGAATCTTTACCTGAGGACTTCAAGGATATTTTCTATAATTTTCAGGAATGCTATGTTAATGTCCACTTTGTAGTGGAAGGAATGTTAAATTGGTTTTCTTTACATTTACATGGAATGCTCGGATGTGAGTTTATTTTGATTTCCACTCTGTTTTGATTATATTTACCGAGTACTTTGTCCAACTTCTTAACCTCATTCTGGAAATCTCTGCAGCATTTTTAATGTTAACTAAGATGTCTTATACAAAAACATGTAGTTAAAATATATATATTGGAAAATGTATTCTCATGAAAACATGGTAGGTTGTCATAACTGCATTTTTACATTGCAACAGCAACATATCCTCACTGTGGCTGTAGTGAATATAGAAATATTTCTTTTCTGTTCCTACTGAGAAATGCACATTTAAGTATCCTCTTTTAATGACTGTTCTCTCCCTCATTGATCTCTGTGCAATAACTGTATCAGTGAGATCAAGTAATGCTACATCTCAGGAACATGGAGGTTTCTAAACCCTTTATCAAGTTTTTCTTGAAGGAAACTGCACATAATGAAAAAGGAATGTCAGCAGAATGCAGGCAGAGTTCTACAATTGCCAAGGGCCATTCTGGTCTGTGTCAGGGGATGAATTTGTTCTCGGGAGATATTTAGCCAAGTTCTTCTCATTTTCTCTCTCTTCCTCATATAGGTTTTCTTCCCTCAATTTCTGTGCACAGTTCCTAAATTTATTGTCCCCAGCTCTCAAAGCTTTGCTGGTCTGCAATGTGCTGACATGGGCTAATGCAGGGTGAGGTTAGTGCCATCTCCAGAGGGCTGGCCATCCCCAGTGACTCTGTCTTCATTACAGTCTTTGATCCCTATGGAGCTGCTTTAAGTTACTAACAGCTAGTCATGAAAAATGGTGCTGCTTTGTTTCCATGCTTACATGGCTGAAATTGCATCTTCTCAAAGTCAGACTGTGTTGTCTTGAAATATATTTCCAATTTGTTTCTGAGTGTGTTAAGCTTTTAAGTCAGAAATGTGAAGCATCAGAGAATGATAATACAGCTACTAAAAAAGTGCATCAGCAACTGATTTGTAATTGTGGCTCTTGTTTCTGAAGAGTTTTTAAAGAGAAATTGCAGAGCCAAAGTCACAGCTTGCTGAAGAACAGCAGATGTAATAATTATTTTGTTCAAAAGTTGACCTGAGTTAGGAACTTGATACATTGTGCTTCAGGTTGCACTTATGCAGAACAGCCATCACTTAGGGAGTGGCACTTGAAAATTTATAAATGTGCAATTTAATTACAAAATTCTAAAATTTCCTTGTGTGTGTTCTCTCCTACATCTACATCTTCCCCCTTTTTTGCCTTTTTTTTTTTTTCTTTAGTCATGTGTGGTATAGACTGTTATGGTTCTTTAACAAAGAAAATTGTTATAGCCATGACCTGATGATCTGAAACTTTACTTTAGTTGCCTGTTCTTTCTTATTCTTTTTCACTCTCTGAATTCAACACAGCAGTACTATTTACAGATATCATCTCTTTCATGTAGCTGTTAGTTCTCTTCACTTATATTACTCCAGCAGGTCTGGAGACATTGCCAGTTTCCTTTTCCTTTCTTTCCTGGGATAAGCATCTAAACACAACATTTCCTGACTATTTCTCACCATTACTATGAAATAAGATTAGATTCCCAGTTTTATCTTGGCAGCTAGCTTTTAGATATCTGAGCCATTGCATATAACTGAAAGTGAAGGCCTCAAGCTGTGTTCTCTTGGCTAGTAAAATACTTCACCAGCAGCTGGTTTATATATATGTCTTAAAGTGACTTGCTATCATTGGTGAAGTGACCTTTCATCTGAAATTACACAGCCAAATCCTCACTGAGCAGCAATAACGTAATGACAACATATCTGTTTGTTGCAGTTGAGGATACAACCATTAAAAAAAACCAAAACCATTCATAGGGTTTTAAAAAATAATCTGTTACAGTGAAGGTAGATCAATGCAAATTCATATAAATCACATAATATGAAATGCTACATTAATTGAATTGAGTGAAAACAAATAATATTCTTCTGATCCGTACTCTTAACATATATTAAAACAAAATCAGATTCTTTCTTCTTTGAAAATAAATCAATGCAGGAAATAAGATTGGAGTAAAAATAGGAAAAAACAGGATGTGAATGCCCTAGGTCTAATTCAGTAATTCCTTACATGTTGTGCAATTGTAGACGCCCATATGTATATATGGAAATAAAATCTTTTCACATCAAGATGAGGAAGCATTTTGCATCAATCTTGCCTCCATAAATGACAGTGAAATGGAGAGAACAATGGCAGTGCCTTCAGGAATTCTGACGGCTTGTCAGGATGGCTCCGTGAAGGCAAATCAGCACGGCAGGTCTCAGGCCAGATTTGACTTTATTGCTAACTAGCTTGAAAAGGGTAAAATAGATTAAGAGGATAATAGAATCTTCTTTATTTACTGAAGGGAAGATAAATAGCTGCATGCTTTCAAAGCCGTATTTCAAGCTCAAGGGGCAAGTGGAAGTGCAGCAATAGGCTGTGAAGTCCCTTACCTGTTGCTCAGGGTACAGAAGGTAAGAGTGTCTTCCCAAGGAGCCAGGTTTGCACATGGATAGGATGCACAGACCTAGCCTGGGAGGACAGGGCTGCTCTCCCTAGCTGAGAGAAGAAGAATGGGAGCAGCTAGGAGAGTCAGAGAGCTTCACAAGTGAGGTCCAGGGACACATCCCTGCTTCCCCCAAAGCCTTGTGACTGAGGAGTATGCAAGTCTCAGGGTAAGCGCGCTCTTGAATAAGATCCAGCACCCAGCTGGCGCCATGGTGTCTGTGCTGAGGGGTCTTCAGCTGGTGGGAGTGGTATTCTTGTTTCATAGGCATGTGGATAGCTGAGGTTGTGGCACCAGAGAGGATCACACAGAATTTTGCAGCAGGGTGTAAAGGCAGCAGATCTCAGAGGGTTATTCATTTACTTTGATTAGTTTGGTTCAAGGAGCAGAGAAAGAGCTGATCTTGGTCCATGTTGCTACCACCAACCTGTGGAAGTACTGGAGAAACAGCTCTTATGGCAAATGTAAGGACACTGGCCTCTGTGACCTCCTTGCTCTGAAATGCAGCCAATTCCAGCATAAGGCCCATTGTGTGGGAAGGCCTAGAGCCTCAGGGCAGGGTTGATTCAAAGGTATAGAACAGAGGGGTTTGTTTGTATTAGGAACTGATAAACATTTGGGCAACGTTGTATACTAGAAACATAGGCTTTACTTTAACCTACGCTAGTGGTGCTGGAGATAAAATAATCATGGAGGATTGTCTGCTCTAGAAGCAAGAGAAAGCTGACAGGCATTGAGGAACATTTGGTTCAGTCCTATGCTAATGTCCAATGCACCTCCAGGAAGGTTGGGAGGGGGGTAAATAGAGAACTGTGATGAAAAGACAATGGTAATCAGTCTGCTTAGAGTGCCAGTTCAGTAGCACTTGCAACACTAAGCAAAACAAAAAATTACAAATGCTTCTGCAGCAATAGTAGAAATCTAAAAATTATAGAAAATATAGAATGGTTGGCACCAGTAGCAAACCTGGCAGAAAAGACATCACAGAGACTGTTGAAGGGAGGTAAACAAGGTTATTATGGTGCTAGGACATCAATTTCATAGAAAGTAAAGAGAGGATAGGAGGGTGTGAGAGAGGAACAATACAGGCTGTATAATGCTAAGTTCAAATATAATATTGTGGGAAGTTCAAATATAATATTGTGGGTAAAGACCTGAGGAATCTGTGGGTGAAATCCAGCACTTTGATAGCAAAAATATAGCATTTTCTTCAGCAAAACTGAGGAAGCTGCAGTTAAGATAGATAATAGCATAGTACTAAATAATAGTAGTTTTAACTGTCTAGACATAGTTCAGTGCCTCATAAGGATGTGATGAAAAATGTTTTATAATGCAGTATAAATTTCCTTCCTACATTAGCCTGTTTCAGAACCAGAGGAAAAAAAAAGGAACCCAGACATTACAGTAAGGGCACAGAATCTCATTCAAGAGTCACTAGTGGGTGAGCCACTCTGTAACTGATATAGTTGAAGTTAATTTTGTATCATGAGAAAAAAGAACAAATCCTGCAGATAGCCAGTTTCAAGAAAGAGCACTAAATAAAAAAGACATTAAAAAATAAAACAAAATGAACCATTCAACCAGCCAACAAAAATGTCCTGTAAGGAATAGTTCTACAAGTAGGAGCCTGGAGTATGTATTGCAAGCCCAGTTAAACTGTGCACTGCAGTTCCAGGAGAAAATGAAGTCATCAAATGCAATCTCTTCAAGGCTCAGGGGAAAAGCTATCATAGAGAATTATGGGAAATGGAAGAAGTTATTATCTTAGGGAAAAAATGGCAGTTAAAAAATGGGAGGTGTGCACAAAGGAGAAGAAAGAAAAGTCCATAATACATGACACATAAAAAAGATTAAGAAGAATAAGGGAATTTGATGAGTATTGTAAAAAAAATTGTAGTCTGTTGTACCAGAGAAGTGGTGTTTAAGCAATCCCATTTTTAAAGAGAGGTGTGGATAGGCAGGTCCCGGGGTCTACAATCTGGTGAATCTGCTCTCCCCCCTTAACAATGCCACTGAGTCTGTGATGAGTAAAACGTCCCTGAGCATACTAAAAAGGTGATTTTTTGGGAGGGTTCAAGTAAGGGTTATTCCTGCTTCACTGGTGGAGTTTTCATCACTCTCATTTACAGGTGCGTCAGTAAATGTGTGGACAAAGGAGCTAAATTGGTCTGAATGCATTTACTTTCTAAAACCTTTTGACAGTTTTTTTAACCAAAGACTCTTGAGGGAATAAAACTTCTTTAAAGTTGAATAAAAAGTCCTTTTGTGGATTGAAAATGGTTAGATGGGAAACTGGAAGAGTTTAATAGTCACTTTCAAAGAGGTCAAGAGTTGGTAGAGGGGTCAAAAGTGAATCTGTATTCAGACCAGTTTGGTTCAAGATCTTCATCAGAAAGATGATGGAATCTTGAGCCATCTGGAAAAGGAAGTGAATTGTGAAATTTCCAATTTCACAGATGATAGTAAGTTATTTTAGGAAATCAAATACCATGCTGCTGGTAAGGATCTTCAATAGAACCACAGCAAGTAAATAGGAAAAAGACTCAACAGATTAGCTTGAGAGTAGGTAACTTTAAGATAGAAGAAAATAATTCAAATCATGTTTACATGATGCTGTGCTCAGAAATGAGAGGTACAACTCAGAGGAGTGCTTTAATTTATTGTCATCAGTTCAGTGGAATTATCTGTATGACAAGAAGTGGCATGATCGGGAACAGTACTGAGAAAAAACAAAACAGTATTGTAGCAAAAATAAAAGCATTCTTTTACTATTTGAAACATGGATATGCCCATATCTTGAGTATTGTGTACATGTGTGGTTTCTTCATCTCGGAAAAGTCACTGGAGTTTGAGAAAGTACAGAGAAGAGCAACTAAAATGAATAAGGGGGTAAAGCCATTGCATTACAGGGAGACGCTAAGGAGTCTGTGACTCTTCAGTTTCAAGAGAAGACAACAGAATTTGACAAATATTTGCAATATCTGCAAGATGATGAATAAGGTATATGTGAGCTGTTATTCACCAACCCCACTCTACCAGCTGATTGAGCAGTAAGTGAAGTCAACAGAAGTTTAAACCAGACAATTAAGAGGATTTTTTGTACACAGTGGATACAGGGCTTCTTCAAGGTTTGGAACAAGAGGTTAGGAAGAAAAATAATATCAGCAGAATCATAAAGGATCACAGGGAAAGTTGTGGAAATCCAGCATGGGAGAAACAGATACCAAACAGAATAGTGAGGGACATGCTTTCTACATCTCACACAGGGATTTTGGATGATCTATGTCACCAAAAGGAAGGGACTACTGATACTCACAATCAGTCTCAAAAAAAGCATCCCCAATTGCTTCTGTTAGAAATAGATTAGTGTCCTTAACTGGCTAGTGTTCTCTGTCAGTATGGCATTTCTTTTTTGTAAATGTACCACAGTTTGATATGAAGTTTCTTTCAAAAAATGTTCTTAAACTTTAAATTTTTTCTTTACTTTATTTTCAATAACTGATTCAAACTTCACTAACAGAACCTGAACCAAGAATAGAGATCTATTTCCACATAATAAATAATATATCAAATAAGAGCTGGAATTTAGAGGAAGGAAGGGAGGAAGGGAGGAAGGGAGGAAGGGAGGAAGGGAGGAAGGAAGGATCTTCCTACCTATTTTGGAAGATTTAGTCCTGTTTTGTTCTTATTTGATTGTGCTGTAAATATTGTGCACAATATTTTCAATATGCTCAGTAAAATGGTACCAAGACTACCTCGACTTAATAACTGTCCTCACGTCCTGCTAACAGGTTTCCATCCAACCTCTGCACTGCGTTATGACAACCTTTGTCTTTGTGTTTAGCCAGTGTACGCCAGTTTTGGCATTTCCTCATTCAGTTGCCAGATTAATAATAGAAAAATCAAAAAATTCAACTAAACTCTCCACTAGCAAGTCCAAGTATATCTTGGGATAGGCTTAAAAATTATTTCAAAACTAATGACACAGTTAAAAAACTTGTGAGATTTTTAGTGGAAGAAAATACAGTTGTTCTTATGTTTTTGTATTGGGGGTGTTGAATCCAGTCAAGTTAGGTCTTTACACTTTTCCGCAATCCTTGCAGCACTGGACACTTCATTTTTAAGGTAAATGAAGCTTCTCATTGCTCCAGGAAGTGGGGCTATGGAGATGTCAAAACCCTGGGGATGTGGTAGCAAAGATGGCTTCTACATGCACCTCAAAGGAGTAAAAAGTGTCCCAGGAGGACTGGCTTCCCGCCAGCCAGTGAGGAGCTTTGAGTTTTTAAATATGATTAGCTCTGTTAATAGCCTATCTATAGACCTGCAGGACAGCAGAAGAAACAGGGGCTGCTCAGCCTGAATTTCTAGCTAGCCCTTTTCAGAGGATAACATGTTAATACCTCATGCTTTAATGCAAACCTGCACAGACTCCTCACAGCCTGTGCATAATCGCATATGCAAACCTTTAAGCTCTCAGCTGTATTTTTTGTTTCCTTATATGCACACATATGCTCAGTTCCCATGTTTTATACTGCTTCTGTGCACAGTTTTCTTACATCTAATTAGTGATTTTGAATCATCTGTAGGCAAAAAAGCAGGAAATAAGTTTTGAAATAGGGCAGACTGGTATGACCTTCACCAGCACAGGTACAATTACCACCTTTCACAAAGATATTAGCAAATGAAATGTTGCAACTTTCTTTTCACCTCACTGATTTCACAGGGATGCCAATGAAGTAACTCATGACTAAATGGAAAACAATAATGACTTTTACTTATTCTACTGGCACCAAACCCCAGAACAGGATTCAAACAAAGAAAGCCTTATTTCTTACAGCAACCCCATTCCACTCCTCCAGACATGTTTATACATGCATAAAATCTCCCTAGGGAATTATTTACTACCTGTTTTGCCTTTAATCACACAATCTGCAGATTAAAGGGAAGAATGTTGTCTGGACGTGTACCTTATTATTCCATGGTGACTGAGCACCATTTCTGTGAAACCTGAAGTTCCCAGGACAAATTTAAATTAATAGTGTTTGCTCCTATCAGTGGGTTCAGGAAGACAAATCAGTATCTATGTTTGTGAAAAATGTTTTCAGAAATCATTGGAAGAAATTAAGTTGCTTAAAGTCTGCATAAATTTTCATTCAAATGATAAAAATAAAATTTTCAAGGTGTGTTTTTCTTTATTTTCTGATGCTTGGGCATTAAGGGGCTGTCACCACTGTGAAACACCCAAAGTGTGAGAAGAATTACATTTTTTGTCTTCCCACCCTGTAAGGGAGAAGTTGGAGTTACACTTGATTTTTGATATAAATATCCTTTAAATACTGATTGCAAATATTGCCACTTGGTAGGTACAATCTGCAGACTGGACTAACAGTTGCTGAGTCTTAAAAGTCCTGTTGAAGTTGTTGATATTTACATATCCTCAAGAATTCAACCTCATGCTTTGGATATATACACTTTTCTTTCAGTGCTGATTGTTGTGAATAGCTGATAAACTCTTATTTTGTATAACATTACCTGAGTGTTGCACTTTCCTCAATCACATTTTGAAAATGAATTCTATTTTTCAGAAGTACTGTCTTGAGAGAATAAATAAATTAGGGGAAAAAAGGAGGGATATAAGCATATTTTAGCATGACTCAGATAACTTGTAAATAAAATGAGAGACATTTATAGATAAAAAAGTATTATCTTTTTCAATCACTATCACAAAAGATGGCTTCCATTCTGGGCTACATTCCTGGAAATCTCCTAACTCAAATACCACAAAAGTGAATGCAAAACTGAGTATATCTATATAAAGAAATCACATTTGTCTTTAGGGAAACCCAAGATGTGTGTGCAAAATGGGTATTATTGCCCAGCCCAGTGTTTGACAGAGGAGGAGACAAAACAGATGGACTTGAGGATGGAAGAACTCAATTAAGATAAGAGTTCTGGCATAATGCAAGTATCGGTGACAGGGTCAAGAAGGAGGACAATGTTCAAAGCCAGGTTGGGTGGAGCTTTGAACAACTTAATCTAGCAGAACATGTTCCTGCTCACAGGTGGGGGTTTGGAACTGTAGGTATTTATAGGTCCCTTTCAACCCAAACCATTCTGTACTATTCTGTGATATTCCAAGTCACATGCCACGACTATCCATTTAAAATTAGCGAGGGCACAAGAGAAGCAGAAGTCACAGCAGTCACAGCAGTCAGCATGAGAAAAAATGACTGGAGAAATAGTGTAAAATATCACAGAAAATCACATATGAAAATATTCCTGTTTGTTAGAAAGTTTTCATCACAAGCCTGTAAGACTGTGTGACACGAGCATCAGTCATACTATGATCAAATACTGTGGGCAGTATAACCTGTTACTGATTTTGTGAGAAAAGAAGTCAAATAGATCTGAAAAATAGTGACAGTTAATTCTGAAATTAACTTTCTAACTAAGGATCATAAGTTTATCCTAAATATTACAATACCTGCACTGGTCACATTCTTATTTTGATAATTCAATGAGGACTAAAGTTTACACATACATTTGTAAGAACAATCACATGCTTTCACAGTACCAGCTAGGCAAATATTTTATTTCATGTTTATCTTTTTTCTCTTGTTTAGATAGAATGACATGTAGCAATCACAGAATCCATTAGGTTGGAAAAGTCCTCTGAGCTCATTGAGTCCAACCTGTGACTGAGCGGGACCTCGTCAACCAGACCATGGCAGTGAGTGCCAGGTCCAGTCTTTCCTTACAAACCTTCAGGGATGGTGATTCCAACACTGCCCTGGGCAGCCCATTTCAATATCTAATCACCTAAACCTCCTCTGGTACAGCTTAACTCTATGTCCTCTTGTCCTGCCACTGGTTGCCTGGAGGCCAAGTCCCCCCTGGCAACAATCTTCTTACAGGAAGTTTTAGAGACAGCAATAAGATCACCTCTGAGTCTCCTCATCTTCTTCACCATCTCCTATCACCACATGTATAGAAAAACAAAACTCCACTTCTAACAATGTTTCCTGAAAAAATTACAACTCAGTTAAAAGAAGTAACCAGAGCCAGAAGCCAGGAATTTGTAATGACATACACAAAAAGGATCATACTGGTCTTTCTGCTCCCTCTAGAAGTTTTTCTGAATATGTAAATGATTGTCCTCTTAGATCTGTGTATGCAGGAGTTATGCCCATGGAGTTACACATCTGTAAGTGAGCAGAGGCATAAGAAGCCCAGCTGACTCTATGAATAGCTAGATTTATATTTACATGAAATAAAAATCTCCAGTCCACAGAGAAACTGCAGCATCTCAGCACTCATTTTCATAGCAGATTAACATAATCAAAAGATCATAGTACTTTTGGTTGAAAACTCTTCTGAAAAATCTAACAATTAGTGTCCCAGTACTAGGAGCTGCAAGTTGAAAACTTGAAAATCTGGCCCCTGTTTTGATACATTGATGAGAGTAAGAGTTTTGGAAAAATCTGGCCTGTGCTGTCATTCTGAATACTAAAAATACAGCTTCATACACGCAACACACATCACTTCTGTATTTAACTGTACCCAACACAGCAATGCCACCATATGGTGTAGTCCTCTTAGCTATATCAGTATTTAATTGACAGCACCAATAGGACCCCATGGAAATACAGTGATTATGAGTCAGTATGTGGATAACAATGCCAGGTACAGACATCCTCAGAGGGAGAGTGGGAAATGCCTGAGGGAATTCATTAACTTCTAACATCCTTTCCCATTACTTTCAAGCCCCTAATTTCTGTCAGTAGGACTCACCAGCAGGTTCATATCTCCTGTCTTTTGAAAACTGCAGGATGAAATTTCCCCACGCACAGCTTGGAATAAAACAGGCCATGTGCAGTAGAGCAGGCAAGAAGTGTGTAAGACTAAATGTAGTTTGCACTCAGTTTTTTCTGCCCAGGCATCATACCTCTTAGGGGAGAATACTATGCAGTGAGTATGAAAACTGTCATCTGTTGTGCTGGAATTTTCATCCAAGTACATTGGAAGTTTCTACCAAATTCTGGTTTGGTTTTTTTATTGGAACATTCATGAAACATATAAAAATTTTTCTTTTCTTACAAGAAAAGAAAAACTCAAACCTCATACAGATTATTTTCCTTCTTATATATCTTACCATTTCTGATAAAGGTTTGAGACCCGGAGTGTGAAAACTTTTTCTGCTCTGACACTACTTGCAGTTCATAGGGAAGGGACCCATCAATATCATGGAATTCAACTCCTGTCCCTGCAACAGGACCATCCTCGAGTCACACTATGTGCCTGAGTGTGTTGTCCAAAAGCTTCTTCAACTCTGCTAAGTGAGAAACCTTTTCCTGATATCCAACCTAAATCTGCCCTGGCTCAGCTTCAGGCCATTTCTTCAAGTCCTGCCGCTGATCACGAGAGTGAAGAGATCACTACCTCCCCTGGTTCCCCTCACAAGGAAGTTGTAGACCCCAATGAGGTCTCCCCTCACTCTCCTCCAGGCTGAGCAGACTGAGTGACCTCAGCCACACCTCATGCAGCCTCCCCTCCAGACCCTTCACCATCTCCATGGTCCTCCTCTGGACAATGTCTAACAGCTTTGTGTCTTTTGTATACTGTGACACCCCAAACTGCACACAGGATTCAAGGTGAGGCTACACCAGAGTGCAGCTGAGCAGGACAAATCCCTTGCCTGGCTGGTGATTCTGTGCTGATGCACCCCAGGACAGGGCTGGTCCTCCTGGCTGCCAGGGTGTTGCTGGCTGATGTTCAACTTTCCAGGTTCCTTTCTCTGGTGCTGCTCTCCAGCCTGTTGCCATTAATATATTGGGGGAAAAAAACCCCTCTTTTTATTTCCCCCCATGGTTCTTTCCAGCTTTCACTCCTGTTGAGCTTGGGTGCCTGAATTTTCTCCCTACAGTGATAAGCAACATTTCTCTATTCTTCCCATGTCACCTGACCATACTTCCACTGGGAATACACCTTTCTTTTATTTCCTGATTTCCAGGAGAAGACCCCTATTCAGCCAAGCCAGCCTTCTGCCTTGCCTCCTTGACTTGCAACATTTGGGACCTGCCTGTTTCTGTGTCCTAAGGAGGTGATGTGTTGCAGACATCTTTTATGAAAAATCCTTCCCTTAGGATTTTTCCTCCTGAGAAGCTGAGAGGCCTCAGGAAAAGAATGTAAACATTGATTATCTGCTGCTGTGGAATGCAACTTGATTGGCCCATGTTGTTTGCAATTAATGGCCAATCACAGCCCAGCTGGCTCGGACTCTCTCTGATAACAAACCTTTGTTATCATTCTTTCCTATTCTATTCTTAGCTAGTCTTCTGATGAAATCCTTTCTTCTATTCTTTTAGTATAGCTTTAATGTAATATATATAATAAAATAATAAATCAAGCCTTCTGAAACATGGAGTCAAATCCTTGTCTCTTCCCTCAACCTGAGACCTCTGTGAACACCATCACAGTGATGATTAAAAAGTGATCAGCAGTGATGGACCCCAGCACCTGCAAGAGCATTTTCCCCTTGGTCCTTATTTACTAATTCCCCGAGCAGCCTAAAGTCAGCTCTCCTCATGACCAGAGCTGAGGCTTTCCTGTCACTTTTCCTCCTGTCAACAGATTTTAAACTCAATCACTTTGTGGTCATTGTGGCTGCTGTGGCCACCAATCTCCACTCACGAGGTCCTCTCTTGAGACAAGCAGTACATCAAGAAGGGCTTTTTTCTGAGTTGTTGCCCTTAGGACCTGTTCCATAAAGTTGTCATCCAGGTTTTTTGAGAGTCTTCTGGCCTGGGTTGCAACACCTCTGTGATGTTTTCAGTTATTTCTGTGAAGTTGAAGTTGCCCAGAAGGACAAGGGCACTTGGAAGCACCCCTTGGCTCCTCAAAGGATAGTTCATTGGCGTCATCGTCCAGGCTGGGAGGTCTGTCATTGACTCCCACAGTGACATCCCTTGATTCCTATCCAGAGGCTCTCAACTGTGCCATTACCAGCTGTGGGCTCCATATGTTCTAACCCTTCTATTACACAGTGCCACCCCCAGCCTCTTCTGCCCTGCCTGTTCCTCCTGAAGAGCCTGTAACCACCCAGCAGGGTACTCCTGTCAGAGGACTCCTCCCACCAGGTTTCACTTATGCCAGTGTGGACCTTTGCCCACCTCATCACATGTCTGTCCTTCTACTTCCAGGGGCACAGGAGAATCCCTCCTCCTGGTATGTGAAGTGAGCTTCTTCCAGCCTCCATCTTCAGCAGATTCTTGACTAATTACCTCACAGGATTCTGAGTCCACCTGTTTCTCCACTACAGTGAAGGTTTGAGACTCCTAAGTGTCTTGAGCCTGTAGCTTCTCTGAAAATAGCCAGTCAATCTCTTGCTCATTCACTCAAGTACAATGTGGCTTATTCACTTCCTCCTGTAGCTCCCTCCCCAGGCGACACAGCTTTTCTACCGCAGCACACAGCAATAGAACTGTCAGCCCCAGCCTCAAGGAGAGGCTTCTGTCACTCCTGGAGCCTGTGGCCTGGACAGATCCATCTGCTGTCAGCAGGTCTGTCTGTCTGGAAGCCTCTGACACGGCTGCTTCTGTGACTCCAGAGCTGAGGGGAAGGAGATCTACAGCGTGTCGGTGCCACAACTGGAACACTAATAAGGCTGAAGGGGTCTTTTTGTGCTCTTCTTCACCAGATACCAAGTCTGTTTATCTGCCTGTTGGCTCCTCCTGGGTGGTTGTAGAGGTGCCCTCCCTGCTCGCCTCATCTGCCTGAATTGCCATGCAAACTACCAAGCCACAGCTTCACTGCCATGCCACACCCCTGCTTGTCCCACCCTGGATCATTCATGCTCCCTAGATCCATTTAAAATTCCCATCTGCTCTTGGAAATGCCCCTTCATGCCTGATTGGTTGCCCAGGGCTTCCAGAGGTGGGTCTCAGAGCTGCTGCTCAGGCGTCCTGAGCTCAGGAGTGTCCCTGTCCAGCTCGGTCTGACCCTCACCCTTGGACTTGCCTCAGTCACCAATGCTGCCCTGGCTGCTGCTGCTGCTGCTTCTCCAACTGACCCAACAGATGAGGCCAATACCAGACACTAAAAATCTTTAAAGTTTTGGCATTTAAATAGGAGATTGAAAATGCATTAACTCCCCCGGACAGCTCCACTTCCGGTTTCCATTCTACCTTGTTTCCCTTCACATTTTCAAGTAGGTAATCCATTTTGTACAGTTCCTGTAAAGTGCCATACACTTTCAGAATACATTTGAAGAGTATGTACACTTGCAGTTTGAAGTATGCCTGGACATCCTTTGCACTGAAAGCTGATCTGTTAATGTACTGTAACAGCTATCATGGACTTCTTCCAGAGCACATTAATGTCAACAGAAAATTCACAATAAACACTGAAATCCAGATCAAATCCTGTTTCCTTACTATTGCTGCATGTATGGACACAGATAAATAATCCATTCTCACAAAAATCTCCTGAACTCTTCTGATAGGTGCCACATCACCTGTTTGTGCTGAGGGATACTTCAAGTAGCATCTTAGTAGCACTGGCACAATGGATCCACAGATTATTTCTCACAGAGAAAAAGACACTGTTTATATCCCTGGATGCTCAATTTTCATTCTAAAAACATTCTGGGAGACCAAAGAAGGTTAAGTATAGATGAGTGAAACATTTAATAGAAAAAGAAATTGAAAATTTTTGATTTCACGTTTGTGAACTTTCCTTGATATACCTGTTACCTTTATTTTAAATTGAGAGATCCAATGATGAAAATCATACTTTTAGTTACAGACCACTCTAATAGCATATCATGTGAAAAAGATTTTTTCTTTTTTCTTTTTTTTTAAATAACAAAAATACTATATCAGCTTTAAAAAATCATTGATCAATTTCATGTCTTTCTTGAAAGTCATGCAAAATTAAGTTTTAAAATTATTTCTTTTGTGCTTATTCCGTATTATTAACAGTGAATATTTTTCAAAAAACTCCTTTGTGTATATACCAAATCCTTAAAAGTTTGTGTGGCTTTTGATCCATGGCATTCACAAGCCATAGGAAGAAAAACATCAGCTATAGAAAAAAAGATGTTCTCATGGGCATTTAGTATTCATATATTTCAAATACAGAATCTAGAATTATTACTCTGTGATTTGCCTTCCACAACAGTCAAAGCAAGTATCAGCTTACCCCTGTAACATTTATGACATTTTTTTCTGGCACTGATTAATACAGACTAAAAGAAAATTAATCAGTACAATCTGACCCCTCTTAGTCTTTCTAAACTTCATCTGTAACCTTCTAAAGTTAATGGAAAGGTGCCTGTTGACTTCAGCAACTTGTAGGTTGAATCTTTTTAGAATACTTATTCCTGAACAAGCAAAAAAAGGAAAGCATGGAGAAACAGTATTATTTTGTGCTACATTTTAATAAGTCTATTCACTCAAAAAAAATTTCACCTCTCTCTGGGTTAACCACTAGTGTCAAGGAATAGAAACAAGATCAGAAGCACACTACGTGTGCTCCAAGACAATTATTTAGCATTAAAAGATAAGGTGCACCAAATGAAAACAGTATAAAAACAAAAGTGAAGTTTTACATTTTATTGGTATTTGGTGTAATAAGGGCTGCTGGGTCACAATTGGGCAATAACAGGTATCCTAATGTCTCTGGTAATGCCTGGATTTGTGAAGTGCTGTGATATTTGGCATTGCAGATCAGGATTCACGCTTCATCACAGTATTTTGGTATTGTCGAAATCCCTCAAGAACAGAATGCATAATTTGCACTGGCTGTGGGAGAAGAGATGGTGCTATTCTAGCACAGGGGGAAAGGCCAGCTATGGCTGATCCACTGCAGAGCCTACAGGTGCAGACAGACAGATTTGAAAGAGGACAGTGTCTTTAAAGCTAAGGTAGGTCTTTAGGAGAGTTTTTGGTCTTTTGAGGGTGAATTTTGTTACAAGAAATGAGGGAAAACCATTAAAGATGGAGGCTGAATCATTCAAGGTGCTCTAGAAGAATTAGACATCCAGGTCTCAAACTTTCCTAGTGCTCTCAGAAATTTGAATATGTGAAGGGGACTTTTATCCCCAGATAGTCCTAACCCCCTATTGCAAGCTGGGGCCCTGAGAAGTCATAGTTCCTCCATCCTTTGGCTGCTTACAGAGTCTATTTTCTTCTTTAATATTTTCTATACTGAACTGGTGTTGATTGGAAACTCTAGAATCAGATATTTGGGTTAAATTCTCAGAAAGATTCTTAATTTTATACCTTGCAGGTGCTTGACACATTTATTATAAGGTAAGCTTGAGCTGTAAACATATTTCTGCCATAGTTCAACAATTTTGAAATGTCTAGATTTTAATTTTAATATCTAGATTTTAACTTTAAAATAAAATCTGTTGACTTTCAACATGTCAAGGATAAGTGTCTATGCACAAGCACTTTTAAAATGTTTTGGAGTTACCTTTGTTCATGGCAGCTTGAACTATAAAAAACATGACAAAGGCATCAAGCTGATGTAAACTCATTATCTATGAATAATGTAAAACAAATGTGTCAGATTTGTACTTCTGGGTGGCAAAGCTGGTGCACAGATGTGGTACTAAGGATAATGGAATTATTTTCCAAGGTTCAAGCTAACTTAATAAGTCCATAAAAGAAAGATTACATGTTGATGATTGTGTATTGAAAGAGCTGCAAGGAAAATTTCAGTATTTACATCCAAGATGCTAAATTCTGGGCCAAGAGTGGTTTTAAGCAGAGCTCCAATTCAGTCTTTTTCAGAAGCAAGGATAAAGACAGGATTGCTTGATGTATTCAAGCATGGAAAAATGCAAGGAGGCTGAAGCTGCTTTGATAAAAATGCCCTGTGCCAATGTATTGGCCACACCTCTCAATAACAAAAGGTCTCAATAACAAAATATGTGTCTCAATAACAAAAGGCACGGCAGAAAGTTTTTACTAGTTTTTAAAATTGTGAAAAACTGATTATTTCTTTTCACTTATTAATAATTTGATTAAGATACATGAATTCTGTTTTGAAGCTCTATTTTTGCAGTAAATAGTGGTTGCTAGAAAGGTCTGACACAGACCACAGAACTGTGAAATAAAACTGGGTGGATCTAGACAGTCTGTGAATGAGAGCATTAAAATTCAAATGGCATTTTCCTGGGAGCAACAGAGGGTTCAGATAGAGTTTATTTGCTGAATGTCTAAGCTTCTTTAAGATGGCTTAACTGCTAATGTTAAAAGTGGTGACTGAAGGCAGTTAGGCTCAGCTGGTGTCACACAGCTATGTATAAAACAATTACTTAAAGCAATGCTTTAGTTTAGATGGTTGAACCCAATAATTTATATGGCAATTTCCTCTGCATAATCATTATGGATACGCCATTTTCAAGGTGCTATCAAAGTTGGCATCTGGCAGAGATTCACCATAACAATGTAGTCTAGTCCTGTCTGAAGGCTGTGTGACTATCAAGACTATCTTGAACTGATTAATCAGTGGCTCTCTTGAAAAAGCCCATTTGGAGTGCCCATTTGGTAATTTCTCTATTTTGGAAACAGAAGTGCCCATTTGGTAATTTCTCTATTTTGCTGTATTTAACAGGTTAATGGTATAAGTCAGCAATCTAATTTGATTTTGAAGGATTAAAAAATATTTGCCTAATTTTATTGCGTATTAATATCCTATTAGTTTTGGGAAGACTTTATCCCCAATTTTTTATCTCCTAAGAGTTTACCAATATCATAAACCCAATGTTTATTCAACCTTCAGTCAGTACTGCCTTAGAAGATTATAAAGCTGAGTAAACCAAGCTATTATACCTTTCATTATTACAGCTTTGAACACAATGATCTTGTTCCTATTAAAAAGAAAAGGTAGACACTTAAAAAAATTAAGCAGAGTTTGTATTAGGCATCTAGTTTGCAGATAGTCCTAAATTATTGATATAAAATATTAAATTTATCCTCACAATCAAAAGAAGAAAATGCAAAATTTGTGGTTTCATGTCTGGATCAACAAGCTTCAGTTATTTGAGAATAGCTTTTACAACTTCCTAAGCTAAATAAACTTGATTAACAGAATAAACAAAGACAGACAGAGAGATGTGGCTGTAAACATCAAAAACAGCTCTTGTTGCAAGGACTTACTCTGCAGTCAGGGAGGAGCAGTGGGTCTTCTGCAAGTGGCCTCATAGTGCAGCAGGGTGTTTGGTGCTTCCTGACACTGAGAACTTGGTGTATGCTGGTCTTTAAATGCACAAATAGTGAACTGACTGAAAAGTCTGAAGAGGGTTGAAATATTTCAACATGGCCATTATGAGGTCAGGTACTTTCTATTTCTCCAGCTAGAATGATGGTAGACTTATGAAATTGTACAACTAGTAGGACACACTCTTTATCATGAACTAGCCATCCATTACAAATTTAGGAAGGTAGATGATGTGTATAAAAAGTATATTAAATTTGAGTGATATTGTGACAGCACTGGAATTGAATTTAAGATTTATAGTTGCTAATGCAAAGCCCTCTCCTCCTAAGTTAAAAGGCATGCTTTTCATTGCCATACTGTCAACAGAGACATCAACCTCTAAATACAATCTGTCTGTCATTTTGGAAGGGGAGTGTATGATACTTAATAGTTCAAGCTTATTCTTCCTTCTAAGATCCATAAAACTTGGATTCCTAAGTACACTCTCACTTGCAAAAATGTGTTGGACCAGACCCAAAGAGCTTTCTTAGATGAAAACTTCAGGATGACCTTTGACTGTGTGTTCAGTGTCTCAGAATAAGTGTGGGTTTTCTTCAACAGAAAACCACTTAAAGACTTTTTATGTGCAGTTTCCGAAGAAATTTTCTGGTTTTTTCACTTTTTTTTTGTGGCAAGAATAGACTGCTTCACTTTGCTAACTTTTATGATAGAGTTTTGAGGAGTTTAAACAATCTACACAGCTGAGGGAGTATATATTAAAATACAAAAATAAGAATAGCATGTTCCATAACATATCCTTATTATCATATATTAAGTGTTCAAAAACCCTATTATTTTCCTTGGAACATTGTTAGCATTATATGCTTTGCAGCTGTGATAAGGTTCTTTAACTATTATATGTCCTGAAAACTTGAAAAAAATAACTTCTAAGTTGTTTTTATAAAGAGGAAGAGGAAGGAAGTAATATTTTAAGTGTACCTTTCATTTTTATATTGATGTTCTGCTGTACCTTAGGTAACTGATCAGGACTAAACACTGCTCATTTCTTTTGGCTGGGATTTTTGGGTTGGTTTTGGGGTTTTGTGTTTTGAGGTTTTTTGGTGGGTTTTATTTTTGCTTGTTTGTTTGGTGTGGTTGTTTTTTGTGGGTTTCTTTGTTTGTTTGTTTGTTTGGGCTGTTATGCTTTTTTTTCAGGAACAAAAAACCAATCTCCTTATCCCTAAAAGTGTAAAAAATAAATATAATGGAGCAAATCCATTATGATACCAATCACACGCTACATAGCTGTTAATAGTGGATTTGTGCATATAAACTGTTTCTTAATCTTAGAAGAATTATTTCAATCTTTTTAAAACACAAGAATAAAAGTAAAAAGTGATATTATTTAATTAAAAATTCCAGGATTTTTTTTTTTTTTTACTGTTGGAAAAGAAGACTCCTAAAGATTAAAAAGGTCTAATATTCTTCAAGATTTCTGTAGCTGCTTTCTACTTTTTAAGAGGAATACATGCACTATATCAGTTAAAACAAAAGTAAGGGGAATTATTCAGAGGGGGAAGTCTCAGTTTGGATCAAAAGGAGGCCATAAAGCAGGAAAGGATCTCTCTTCCCTGCTGGGTGTGGTGGCACTGGGAGGGCACTCCCGTGGCAGTGCCCCTCGGAGCTGGGGCAGCTCAGACAGAAACCTGTGTAGGTGGCTGTGGTGGCATCAGTCTGGCAGCAGGGACCCAGTGACTGAACCTGGTACAAAAACAATTAGATGCCAATGGCAGGGCCAGGAAGAAGATTGTGTAGCTGGAGCTGCACAAAGAGGAATTTTATCCTCTTTAGCATTAGCAGTCCTGGTTGCATCTATCTATGCACAGCCAACACGGCTGCTGTTGTCTTTGCCTGGCATTTCAGCAAAAGGAAGGGAGGGAGCAGAGGTTGCACACAGATTGCAGCCTCCATACTTCCTCTATATAAAATTTCTGTTTCTGACAGGATGGATGATCTTTTTAAACACAGTGTATGCTAGAGTCCAAATACACTATTTATTTCCTCAGCATCATATGGGCTGCCTTGTGATATTTCCTTGAGAATAAATACAGACTGCAACCATCTGTGTCTGGACTTTTCTCCTATGTCTTCCCACAGTTATTTCTTCTGTGAGCTATTTTAGCTTTTCTTTTCTCTGTAGGTGCATGTGTATTAATATACAAGCTATAAAGCTTCAGTTGGAAAAAAAATGTTTCTCTTTTTAAAACATTTTAATCCAATTTGCTCTTAATCACATGAAATTTTAATCCCCCTTTATGACAGCTGACACTTGAATGCTTATATTCTATCTGATGACTTGTAATTATTCACTTCCTTTCCACTGTGTAAAGACGTTATCACAGTATCTGCTTTGCCTAAACATGCTGGGTGACGTCATATTAGAGATAAGAAATGTACAGATCCAGTTTCTAGAAATATGTAATAAAAATAAGGGAACAATTTTCATAAGATCAATAATACAAACTCCTAACTTAATCTTTCATTTATTTAAGAGGGAATCTTTGTTAGACACCAGTTCCTGAAGACAGTTTTCACTAATTCCTATAAAGGTAGTCAACTTCTCGAGAAAGTTTTGCCCAGTGTTTCAGAGTATTCTGATGACTGGTAAGCAGTGTTGACTGGTAAGCAGTTCCTGAGAAAAGCTATAAATTACATCATAGGTTTGTTTTGGTTTTTCTGATGAAGTTTTTAGGAAAGGTTGCTGCCAAATTGTCATGAGAAACTTCAGTTCTATGGTTTCTCCAAAATCTGCATTAGTCAATGGACCTTTCTGACCCCCACAAAGTAAATCATTAACTACTGGTTTAAAAATTTGAGAGCTAATTATGTAGCGTGTCTTCCAGTTAATTTCCTTGGTAATAACCTTTCACACACAATTTCTCTTCTACACACAGAGAAACAACGGAAAAACCCTACATAATATAAACAAAGTGTGTCTCCTATAGGCTGGAAATAAGGGAAGAATTGACATTTGTATTGATTGTTATTATCTTCATGGTATCAAGGAGTCAGTAGATAGCAGCGTACTTGTGAGGGCAAAACCAACGATCAAATATTCAAGATAGGAGGAAATGAAGGTTCAAAACTGGTTCTGGAATACCCTATTTCAAGTCAATGGAATTAAAATTGATTAACTTGAACCTGGTTGTAACAGGTTACAGAAATGTTGATGTTATCCCAGTAACCTTTTGCAATGGTTTTGAGTGACATAGTGTTAGCCTTTATTTTTTCACACTCTTGGTAGCTTGGGAAAAGGTGACAGTGCTTTTGGTGTGATTTGACCCAGATTAATCTTGAAGAATCTGCATAGAGGAGTTTACAAGGAAAGTTAATGCCTTACAAAATAGGGCTGCAGTACATTTTTTGTGTTAAAGGACCATTTTTAAATGCATATCATCTACAAATATAAGCAGTAATTGATGTATAACGAATGGAAGTTTTTTGCTGTGTTAATGCTCTCTTAAACAGGAGTAAGAGATTTCCTCCATCCAACATCTTTCTGTATACTGAATTCCTGCAGGGGAGCATCATTTATTATGTGTTATGTTTGAACATGAATTGTTTGGACTTTAGCAGGAAGTCTAGTAAGTAGTTTTGCAATATACACAGTGAAATATAATACAGTAATCTTCACAGAGAATTTCTTTGGAAAATTCTTTGCATGTACAAATGAGGCGGATGAAAAAATTTAAAAGCATAATTTTTTTGTGTAAACTGTATCATCCACAACCTTATTAGAAAATAAGCAGAAATAAATTTGATAGCTTTGATATTGTGCAATAAATTCTATATTTTGACATTATAAAATGATTGACTTGAGAGGAGAGCTTTTTAGAATTGCTTTTTATAAAAGGTATTGAAAATGTATTAAGAAGGGAAAAATTACTGGCATACAATTTTCTGTGGATAAATTCAGAAATAAAATCTAGCAGAATCTTGTATCACAACACTATTTCATCCTAACCATCTTCCCATAATTGCTTGTTATATACTTACCCTTCCATCTTAAAGAGTTATTCCCACTACTTTTTTTCCAGGAAGGCTTCATAATTGTCCTTTATATTGTGCACAATATAAGTGCTACAACCCTGAAGTAGCAATTTGATAGCTAACTTTTGCTTTCTGTATCTCTTCTGCTAGTTCATAAGTGTTATTAACATTTGATATTCTTTTTCTTCTTCTTTTTAAGAAAATCAAACCTTTATATGGGCTCACCTTGACTTAGTGATACTTAGGACTTTGAATTTTGTTGTTCATGTTTATGATGAGAGGGGAAAGGTCACCTCTACACAGAACTATTGAATTTTAGTGTGAAGTTCTGGAGAGGTGACTCTTTTTTGTCAAAAATAAAACTTACTGAAGCCCTTTTATAAGAACATCTCAATTTTCCTCTTCCTTCTATATGTTCAGATAACACATTAGGTAGCCTGAAAGGATGTGTGTGGTCATCTTATCTGCCTATTCATCAGCTGTCACTGAAGCAGCTCTGCACAGGCTGGGCATTTGGGGTGGATCAGGGGCTCTTCCTGTGCTTGGTGCGCTGCTGGGGCACCCAGCCCATTGCTGCTGCTGATCCTGATGCTCTCAAGGTTTAAAGCAAACACTTCACTGTGCCTCAGGCTACCTGTGGAAAAGGGTCACGGCCTCCTCTGTGTCTGCACATTGTGTCTACTGTCCACTGTACTCTGAAATAATTTCAGCTAAACACTATTTAGGAAATCAAGGCTAGTAGAATTCCTGGTGGGAACAAAGATTTTTGTACTTCTTTATTAATTGTGTCCACATAGAAACTGAACAATGGTTATATCATGAAAGCATTCTGTGCACTGTTGTGTGTATTTACAGACATTGTCTCAGAAAGTAAAGAGACCACTATTTAATATTTTAATAGTTTAAATCCATTCCTTACATTCTTTTCCAGATCAAATTGTAAATATAATTCAAGAGAAAATAAAGTACAGCAGAAAAAAAAATACTCAAGCCCTCAGAAGCTGCAAAAAAATCTCACCAATCCCTTTATTTGAGAACTGTGTTGTCAAGTATTGGCATATGTAAATATCTGCAAAATATCTTTTTGAATATTTTGTGTGCCAGTTTTATGTCCAAGGGATAGAAGATTTGTATGTATTTGCAAATATGTGCTGAATTATCTATACTTTTGTTTTAAAGTGTTTTTTTTTCATAGTCTGGTGGTTAGAACATCCAACAGGAAGCTACAGATCTAAGTTAAAATCTACTTTTTTGTAATTTAATACAGATATAAGATCTAAGTTGACTTCTCAGACAATTGTTTTTGTAAAGCTTTGTGAGCTGACCACCTTCAGATCCTGAGCTGATGTAAATTCTCACTGAATGGAGTGCTTCTTGAGATAAAGTAAGTACATAAATGTGACCAATCAAGTCTGGCCATTCAGAGAAAGAGTGTGAAAATTTCATTTAAAATCATATTATAATATTTAAGTATTTTTGACACTGCAATGCTTACCTCAAACTGTGTCTAGCATAATTATTTGACCACTATCCTGTGACTCCTTAAGCAGGGAGAAATGAAAGACAGGTCTTACCACATTTCTGCAGGACAATCCTCAAAAATAAATCTTTCATGCCCCTCCAAGGTAAAACAGATGACCCCTGGTATTTCTGAACCAATTTTTTTGCAAAACAAATTCTTTTTTGAAGTGAAGAAAATAGGGATTCTTTTTTTTTTATCCAGTGAGTGACAACCACCTAAGAAGCTCATAAATTTCCTAAATTCAAATGCAGAAAGGAAACAATTAAACTGAGTATAGGCTTCCAGATGTGGCATCCTAACATTTTATGCTAATTGCCATGTAAAAATTTTGTGCTGGTTGGAATTTTTGAGACCACTGACTAAAATTTTGACTAAAAAAGAAGAAAGGTTTTACTGGACAAGAATCCTAAGTATGTGATAAAAAGACTCAAAATATCCCCCTTGGAGTAATGAGACTCAATTCCTGCTTCAGTCAAATTCTGAAGTCCAAAGTAATCTATTGGAAATAAGTGTCACTAATAGCTCAAATACTCCATTGTTAAATTTTCATGCAAGGCTTCCATGCTAGAATATTCTGCTCAACTGAAGACATCTTCATTTCATAACTTTCTGCCTAAATTTATTGAAAGTGTATACCCAGCTTTCTTTCACAGCTGTAACGTCTGCCTTGAGTTCCAGAAATAAAAGTGCCAAAAACTAGCAGACCAGCTTTTTCTTTGGACAGCACAAGACTGCTTTTACACATGGATAAATCTTGCTTTGGCATGGTGGAGGTGCCTCTTTTAACAAACTGTATTGCTGACAGAAAAGAGCAAGATTTTACAGCCTGAAGCCAGAGGGAATTCTGCCTTTGACCAGAGTCAAGAGCGTATCAGAGCACAGGTTACATTCCCTCCCGTAAGAATCTGTCAGATCTGAGGCACAGTCCTTGTTTGGGACTCTTTCTGTGCAGTTCTTCTTTTGCTTTAACAAAATCAGAAAGCTTAGACTCAGAATATCTTAAACAATAGCTCACTGAAGACTGGTTAGGCAGGTGGGTTCATTTCCTGGCTTCCAGCTAAACTTTGTTTCATAAATTGCATTACAAACCAGTAATGGCATTATAGATCCAATACATTTGTACAGTAACTTTGAATAAATGGACACATATGTAAAGAATGATTATGTATTTATGAACTGGAGAGGAGGTTGTGTTGCAGTTGGAATTAAAAAAGATATGACTCATAAAATCCTACCAGCCAGGGCTCTACTGTAAATTTCTGTGGAACCTGGTTATATTGTATAGTTCTAATCCACTCTATTGGGCACATACAGCCTAAATAATGAGCCTTCAATTTCTCAGCATAGATACAATAATTGGGAATTAGTATTTCTTTAAAACCCATTTGAAGGAAAACATCTTTTCAACATCTTTTTGACTAGAGTGAGCACATCCTTATATTCCTTTCTTTCTATTTTTTTAGGTATTTCTTTGTAAAATTCTATTGAGGAAAATCAGAGAACTCCCATTTTTTGTGATCTTCGGTTCTCTTTCTGTGTTTATGTTGAAAAGACTTTGGCATGCAAAAGTCTGCCAGGTGAAAATATGGCAAATACAATTGATGAAGTGTTAATTTTCATGCATTTGTCAGAAATTCAAATTCATTTGTGCAGTGAAGAGCTTTTCAACACAGTTTTCTGGTAAAGGGCAGAGGGAAGGTAGTTCATTGTACTCATCAGAGAGCACATCTTTCATCCTGAGCTTTCAAAGTTCTTCCTGAATTAAACTTTCTGACCATCTTTTGAGTTGGCTAAGTAGCAGGTAGGTGAACTGACCATTTTATTTCAGCACTTCTGTGTGAAACGTGCATAAAAGGGAGCTGATCCTGCAGAGAGGTAAATAGTGCTCTGTGGGATCCATGGAGCTCGGTGAGCCCTGGGTCCTGCAGACAGGCAGGACTTCTGAAGGCAGTGACTGCAATCACAGCACTGCCCATCATCTCCTGCATTTCCAAATGCCAGCATCAGGCTCCCAGTGCCTGCACCTGCTCGCAAGGATGCTCTGCTGCTGCCTTTGTGCCTCACACACTTCATGTGCCTTACTTGCTCTTTGACTGTTTGTCTCTCACCTTAAAATGTAGGCAAGATTTCATTAGGTTTAAGACATGAATAATGTCATAATATCAAATATTTTCCCCTGCAAATACATACATGTATATACATAAATATGCATATGTGGTCTGATTTGCTCTTTGCTGTGAATATCATTCAGTATCATATTTTAGAAAAATCTCTTGGCTTTTACTGGGGAAAGCATGCTGGGTCTTGCCAGATGTGTAGTTAGTCAGAGTAATTAAATCATCTGGGTTTGCAGGTGGTATGTGGGAGAATATTTCTTGGTTTATTCTCAAGAAAAATGGACCTATAAAATTCAATTACATTTTTATGTTGAGGATTTTAGCAACAATTCAGGGCCATGTAGTTGAATAAGAGGAGAAAAGAAATATTCATTTTTATCAAGACCATAGAAATCTGTTTTCCTAATCAGATTTCTCACAGGAAAGTTTATTTTTTTTTTATAGTTGCCACCTCCTTTTCAGATACTGCTCATCTCTGGAATTCCCCCACAGTTTTTCTCAAGGTCATTTTCCAGTGCTCAATCAGATGATTTTCTGCTGCTTCCCCCTCAGCATTCCACTTGTTTTCTTTCTGAGGTGTTAGGTTTTTATCACCAATCAGTGCTTTTAGTGAGTCACCTCCAACATCACATAAGAAATCCTGTTATGGTAAAGGTTATAAGCCTTCAATCTTTTAGGTCCTATAATGGAGTCTACTTATTTAATAATAGCCCAAGAATAATGTTTCAGAAAAACATTACAAGAAATAGAAGTACAGCCTAAATTATAAAACTTGAAATAGTTATGGTAATGTAAAATGTGACATATATCATGAAGTAAGTAATGCAGAGTGTTAGGATAAACATTTTCTGTATCCTTTTTTACAATAACTTGAGATGGTAATGATGAAGTAATGCAGTCAGATGAACTTTTACCTGATAAAACCTTTAACCCAAGCAGTACATGTACGTATATTTCCTGTCCAGATTTTCACACAGAAAAGCTCTGGTAAGAATTATTCACATGGCAGAAAGGAGAGGAGTACAAATGACATGTCAGTTGCAATTTCAGTGTTCATTGCAGTCCCTGGAACATCCCTGGCATAAAGCAAAATCAGACAAGTGGACCAGATGTCAGGAATGTTAATGTGTGTCTTTAAGGTTGTATTTCATTTTCATTCTTTTGAAAAGAACTGGGTTTAGTTTCTGGGATTTTAGGAGGGAATAAAGAGATTTTCATTACCCAATAATAACCAGTGTGAATGTGAGAAGCATACTTAAAAGAATTCTCAGTATAGTATCACAGCTGCTGTAGCTGCCTCTACTCAGTTCCCTCTGAAACAGTTAATCACTATAAACCTTTCAAGAGTAAAAACCAGATCATTTTTTCAGTAGTTTTATTCAAGTTTACAAAGCATGAAGCTAGTTAATAACCACCATTCCTGTTTCCAAATTTTCTAAAGAGAGAAGGTTTTAGAAAAATTTTGTATACAACAGTTCTCTGTTCAAAAGCTGTGTAGGATTCATTTGTCAATTTACAGTGGTGCAATATTTTAAAATTAAATATAATTTAAAAATATTTTAAGATATGTCTTGCCAAACAAGGAATGATTCCTTTTGTTAAACATATATGTTAGATTAAATGCCTCTCTTCATACACTGCTTATTACATTAGACAGAATTCATTCTGTTGTAAGAACAGACGGCTTGGTTTGACGGAATGTGCTTCATTCAAGGGAGAGAATTGAATAGTTTGACAAAATGCATTTTGTGGATGGATTAGGCACAGGAGAGTGAATTGTGGCATGTTGTCTAAGGAAAACACCGAAGAATTGATTTTAAAATGTTGAGTATGGAATGGATTGGAGTAGTTTAAAACATGCACATTATTGATCAATCAGATTGAAAGGCCTGACAAAAAGTAAAAATTGCCCACAGAACTCATTCTCTCAATGGGGATATTTTTCATCTACCTGCATCCTCAACAAATTGTATTTTCTTGTATACTGCATGTGCACTTATCAGCACAATGCCACTTTCTCCCAATTTCTTTTACCTCTGACAATAAAAATGGTTTGGTGAAATTCCTTGCTGTGAAAGATTTCACAGGCAGTGCATAGCTCAGCTGCTCCTGTTTGGTACACGCTTTTCTGGCCTAGAGAAGGATCACAGGGAGAATTTGGGCGCCTGGGCATTTGGCTAGAAATCCATCTGCAGCAGATTATTCCTTCTAACTGGGTGAGTAATGTACAGGTAGAAACCCATCAAGGTCAGTGTCTTGTGTTCAAATGCCTGACAAAGGGGAGCAGTGAAAGTCCTGTCCCTGAAACACCTGACATTAATTGGACACTTAGAAATGGTGTTCAGGAAATTCCAGTCACTGAGAGAAGAGGAAAGTTAGCTAGAGCATAATGAGAGCCCTTGGAGGCTGAGGCACAGCTCCCACCCACAGAGCTGTGTTTGCTGCTGCTCAGGATAAATTCCCAGCACATGCCTGTGTCAGGCTGGCCCTTTCCTCTCTGGGAAATGGCAGTCTAGCAGCTCAGGTCTTTAACATTTAGCTGTAGGAAAATTTGGTTCATATGCACAGCATGTGTACCTGCATTATGAGTACCCTTAAGGAGCTTTGCTCTTCTCTAGAGAAACACTAGTCATGTTTGACTTCTGCAAGTGTTGGGGAAGTGACTATAAAGAAAGCATAAAAAGGGCATGGATGCAGCCAGTTCTCCAGAAAACCATACAAAGAGCTTCCAAAAGATGAATTGGTTGTGACTGCAAAATTCCTAATATAAAAGAATAATTATTTCCCTTTTTTAACCTTTACTCCTTTTGTAAATACTTTTAGAAGTCAAATCCCAACACTCTTACCCAGAAAAATCCAACGCCATTAAGTGATATGCAGAAAATTACTTTTCCCAGTATGAACAAATGAACACAATTGAACCATAATCTCATGTTGCATTTTACAGTGGGCCTAGTTTAGGTGAGTTCAGTAACTTCTAGATGGGATATGTTCCAGGTTGACATAGTAGCACTGTCTGGGATCTGAAGTCAGACATGACTAGATCCTCGCAGACCCACTTGAACAGTATTTATGAACCTGTTGAAATTTTAATTTGAGAAAAGTATGTTGTTGGCATATAAAGAAGCTTTTTGATTTTTTTCCCCCTCTATTTCAAAATTGTTATCATGACTGTTTTGTATCAAACACTCTCATAAGAGTTCATAATGCTGCATAATAGGGGTAGGTTGAAGTGTTTATGAATTGTTAATGAATAATGTTAACTGACCAAAGTTAATAAAGATTCATTAAAATTCATAAAATGGTTCATGTATATTTCATTGCGAACATAAAATGAGACACTTTTCCAAACATGCTTGTTTCCTGAAACTTAAAATTAGGAGTTTTCAGAGGCATTAATTAGTGGAAAGCTGAAGAAAAAGGTTATGATGAATGTACAGTTTGAGCTATTTTGAATAACTCTTCTATATAAGCTCATAAATTATTCAGTACAAACCATTTATGTAATATTTCTTAAAGGTAAAAGAAGCATCCTTTCAGGGTTGGTTGCCCTTTCCTTAAACAAAATAACTCTGTTACATTACTGGAACCAAGTTACAGAAATAAATTGATTTTCCCCTCCAGGGCAGGCATCTGTTACTTCCTAAAGTAAAGAAATGCTCAAGGAACATATGGTTGAAAGGATTTGGCAAGGTTCTGTTATAGAAGAAGAGATGTATATGAGATTGAAACAGGAAACAGGAAAGTATCTGATTCAGCCAATAGATTGCCATCATGTTTTATCTAAATTTAAGTCAGTTTCTGAGTTAAGAACAATTCAGCTTCTTAACACAGAAGGAAGTCAGGCCTTATCAGCTGGGTAACAAACTTTGCTTAGACTTAATTCTGACTAGTTGGCTAGGCTATGGTCCTAGTCAGATGTTCAGTTTCATTAAATTAATGCCTTGAGGTAAGGGTTAAGGGTTACTCGAATAAATATTTCAGAAGTGCACATATCACATCCAGAAAGGCTACTGAAATAGCATGTAAAAGCCAGTGAAAGCTGGGTATCTGGCTCTGCATTTGAAGTCCACTGTTCATTTTGAAATAAAGTCACCAAAACTAATAAAATGGGGATTTATCTTCCTTGAAAAGGGAATGTGATCAGAATTAAAAAATGTTAATTAAAACATTGTGCATTTTCTATAGACCAGACGCTTTCAGTCTTAGATTATTTCCAATTACTTTTATTTTTGAACTCTAGGAATAAGGGTGGGATAATGTCATAGTCATTATGCCCAGACAACTTAATAGAGCCTGGCAAGTAGATTTGTGGCAAGACTTTTCTGGAATGATTGCACTTGAAAAAGAGTCTGTTTTTATCTTTTCTGGAGCTGGTAAGCTAAGTTTCTGCTCTCATTCATTTGTCCTCTTTGTGGTAAGGGTTATGACATTTGAAATATCAACCCTTTTTTAGATGCCTTGCCACTTTTGAATGAAGGAGAGAGGAGTCAAAGACCATCCTGTTTTTCTAATCTGTGCCCCTTTGCAATACAAATCAATGGAAAGTCATGTGAGAAACTTTCAATATCATTTGCCAGGATACTGATGAATGACTATCAGGAAAATAATTATAAGAAAAATATAGATTCCAGTGGAATAAAGATGCTATTTCCAAACAAGTATCAGTAAGTTGTAGTCCATACTGCTTTTCTGCACCCATCTTACTGCTTAGAAGTATCTGGTCTCTTTAATAATTCAAGGAATCTTGTGTTTTCAACCCAAGGCATATTACTAACAACCTCTGAATGCTATTGCTGGAAGGGCCCCTCCCAAAATGTGCCTTTTTTCCCCATGTGGAATTGGCTGCATCATGACTTGTGCACTTGTTTTCATGCAATATTGAATGTTTGAGTATCTTCACTCTTCTGAGCTGCAAGGGAAAGGAGGCTGGCAGGCACTTGGAGTGTCCTCAAGAGAATGGGTGTGCTGCAGTGAGAAGGGTCAAAATTTCCTGGCAGCTGAGAGCAAAGAAGCTGTCAGTCAAGGGAAGCTGTGAGATAAATGCAAGGCAAAGGTTTAGCTTAGCAGAATAATTCTGTTGTTTTAAAAAAGACCATTTAATCAGCAGATTTCAAAGGTACTCAATATCTATATTTTACTGAAGGCACAGAGACGTGAGCTGAAGCCAATGAAATTATGCAGAAACGATGCCAGAATTGAAGCATGGGTCCCTCTAATCTCAGTTTGCAGTTTATCTTCTAACCACACCACCTCATTTTGTCTCAAAGTAAGCTTAAAAAGTGTGAGACAATAGACTGAAGCTTTTCTGGCTTCCTGTGCTGGATGAACTGCAGCCTAGAATGATGTCAGGTTGTTTTCTTGTGAGTGGTATGGACATCTTTTCCAGAGCCATGGTAAATGTTTTCTGTTTTCTTTCTTTGGAGCACACTTTTTTTTCCTTCTGTTTCCATCACAGACATTTTGGCCACAGGCTGTTTACAGGTTTGATTTTCATTACCATATATGTGTATTTTCTTCTTTTTTATTAAGATTCCATTTCAATTTGTTGATTTACCATTGCTAAAAGCCTTTTTAAAGAAATATTTGACCTACCACTGAAACAATTTCTCTCATCTGCATATTGAATGACTTGAAAACGTCCAGATGAAGAATTGGATGTGCTGGGAGATTTTTGGACAGATATCCAGCACTTTCAAGTGCTATGACATTGGGTGTGATGAGCAAGGCTGGAGCGAGTTTGGACTGTAGAATCCAATCCAACTGCAGTAGCAAGAGTTATGTTCTCTGATGGCCCAAACTGTCAGGGACATCAGAAATGAAAAGAATGACATGAGATTTAATCTGATGCATCCAGAGAGCTTTTGCAACTACTACTGTTATTCTACTAATACTCACTCCAGTACAGTAGATCAAAGCCTGATGCCATTGGTGAATCTTAACTTTACACAGCATGATAGAGCAAGTCTAAGGCTTATCGTTTGGGTTATGAAGTTTTCCAGTTTTGTTTGTGTTAAGTTGTCATCTACTATTTAAACTCTCTCTACTGCTACAAAGGCCACCCAAAAGCAAAATGAAATACTCAGCACAGGAAAGTTCTACTTGCAGATCTGAGTGATTGCCTAAGCACTCAGGTTTTGTTTGGCTTGATTCAAGCAGATCATTTCTATAATTTAAAATTTACTAGGTAAAACCCACCCCATATATGGTTACTTTGAAGACAGACCCCAAACTACTGAAGACTGAAGTTATGATAAATCTTGTCACTAAAGAAAATATTTTCTTTAAGTGGGGGCTGATCAGCATTCAGAACCACATTCAGATGATTACTCCAGGATCCTGTGTTTGTAGAAGCAGGAGAGAGTGAGAAGTAAGGCAGTATTTCCAGGCAGTATTTCTCAAGCCATAATTCTGGGCGTACACTCAAAATGTTTTCCCATTTTACAAGTACAGAGCTTCTACCTGCAGCACATCAGAACTCTTAAGGTGATTGTATATATATAGAAAATGTCATACTATTTAATGGGAATATCAAGATTAGAGTGGTGAATGAGGAAAATTTTGCATTTTTCAATTTTGAATTGCTTTAGGCATGATAAGAAAGAGCTGAATATTTTAAAAGAGATAAACCTTATGTGATTGAGATGATTAAGAGACACATATGATTGCAAGTGAGAAAGAGATGTAATTTCTTGTACCCTAGTGCAGTGCTCTGACATGAGACAGAAGTAGAAGCCCAGTTTGACTTTGTTTCAAGACAGATACAAGAAAGTTAGGTGAATTGTAAAGGCTGTGGAGGGAGGATCATTGGATGCCATCAGACTATGGGACCATGGTGTGAAGGAAGTGTTGTAAAGAATCTTAGAAATTTATTTGTGCTAGGAAGTTATGTACAATAGAATCCTGTGTGGAGCTGACAATTTGTACCTATACATGTTGTACAAAACCCAAAAAAAAAAACGAAACCAAAAAAAGCCCAGCCAACCAACCAAACAAACAAAGAATAAACAAACAAACAAAAATATTATTAACCTGAAGCTCCAGCTTTCAGGAATGAATTGTATGGAAAAGTGAGTTTAAAACTTTAGAGAGTTTCAGAAAGAAAAGTGATAACACAATAAGGTCTAGAGAAATTTAATAAATGGCTCCATTTTTATATGAGGAAATGCACCACGAAAGAAATGGTACTGGAGCCAGTTAGGACACAGGGAATGGCAGTTCATGGCTCAAAGAATTTAAATGTGGTTCATTTTTCTGAGTGGTCAGAGATGTTTAATGTAGACTTTGCTGTCATCCCTCATTTCTGCAGGGAACATATATGCTGGTAGCCAATATTGAGATTTTCTAGCACTATTAATGGTGATGTATTAGTGCTTTTGAAATTCTGTTCCTTCAGATACCACTGAGATTTGATTTAGGTTTCTGCTTTATATAGTTTGTTATGAGAACAGAAGAACATATCTGCCTGAATGAATGCCTTCTTGTATTTCTCTCTTGCACACTTACATTTTGGTTGCATTTTATGCGTATGACAATATCAGATTGAGCACTACTGTTAGGTGTATTGAAAAGTAGGAAAAGGATGATTTTTCTCCTTATGTTGCTTCATCTCCAATAAAATGAAAAATTTTGAGACATGTTGGGGATTCCTTTGTGTTTCACCCTCAGAACTTTTTCAATGTGTTTTCCATTGTGTTCAGCTTTACAGGATATTTAAAACTGCAAAGTTATCAGAAGTTCCATTAAATTCTATCTGGTTTTCTCTGAATAACAAAAATGTCTCTTTCCTTCTGAATTGTGAATCTTTAGTCTGTTTTAATATGTCTTCTCTTGCAGTAGCTTTTATAAATTTCTTCAATTTTGTGCCATTAAAAAATATTTCAAAACTGTACATGTAATATTTCACTGAAACCAATTGAAAAACTGTAGAGCTGAACACAATAAGCCCTGCAGTGTAAGCCATTTCTTTCTTTTGTTCAGAAAAGAACTCTGTCTTCTTTGCCTCACACTTCACTATTTTGCTATTTTGGTTCAGCTTGGGAGAGGTCAGTACAAGATGATACACTCTAAGTCAGAATCACAAACCACCTTTTGCCAAATAATACATTTGTAAATTTTATGTGGTATGCACCCCACATAAGTGCTTTCTGCAACCATCTGATAGTTGGAAATCACACTTATACTTTTGATCCTTCTTAAACTTTTGAACAGTATTAGGCATCCACTGTTCCTCTTGCGCTTCCTCTGTCTGCAATGAGATATTTGTAAGATTTGCCATAGGCTTTCCTGCTTCCCCTGCTACTTACTTCATAATGATGGGATATTATTCTTCTAGATCTTCTGGCTTGTCATCTTTTATTACATCTAGTTGCCAGACTTTGCACTATCTTGTAATCATAAAATCTTAGTGCATTTTACCCTTCTCCTCAGAAAACTCAGCTCTGGTCTCCAGTGTGTGATCTTCCTTCCTTTGTTTTCTTTTTCAGCACTAAGGCAAAGCTGTATTTACAATCAGAGTGATGTGTAGGCTTTGTTTTTCTTATGAATTCCTGGCTCACTTCACCCCAACCATTCATCTCAAGATTAAGGTATTTGAAAATTGGGCAGTGATATGGCTTTAAGAAGAAGTATTATTTATTTGTTTACATTTTAGGAAAATGTGTCTAAGTTGGAGTAATGCTGTTGAAAAGACCAATGACTGAGCTGTCTTTCAGGTGTTTTTCAATACCTCCCAGAATAATCTTCTCCAAACCTCACCAGGCACTGAAGTGAGACTGACAGGCCTGTAGTTTACAGCCCCCTCCTGGCAAGAGCCCTTCTTGAAAACCAGGACAATGTTTGTCAGCTTCCACTCAGCTGGGACCTCTCTGTATTCCTAAGACTGCTCAAAAATCAAGAGAGCTTTTGTAATAAGATCAGCCAGATTTTTGAAGATTTTTGGATGAATCCTATCAAGGCCCATAGATTTGTAGGGATGCAGCTGGATCCCACACAATTTCAGGGTCAGCTGGGAGTTGATCTTCCTCGCAGTCAGGCTCCTCCAGCTCATGGCATTGACACCCCCTTGGTCTGTCATCCATACTGAACTCAGAGGCAAAGAATGTGTTAAACACCTCTGCATTGTCATTGTCCCCATTGTCATGTTAGGGAGGTGACCATCCTTTTCCTGTAATGTGCCAATGTTATTTTTACCTTTTGCCATTAAGAAATTTGAAAAAACTCTTTTTATTTTCCTCCACAGTTCTAGCCAGCTCCCAGAGAGCCTCAGTTTCAGACAAAAGGGAAGGGACTATGAAATGGTTTGGAAAGATAACTTTGCCTCAGAATGAAAGGAATAAATGTGAGTGATGCATGAGAAAACACATGGACTGAGAATCAAATTTATCATTAAAACATTCATATTATGGACCTACTGTGCTGCAGGACTGGGAGTACAAGCCCATCTTGCTTATTACAGGAAGATTGACTCTGGATTAACTAAATATCATGCAAAAAGCCAGAAGTGCTGCCACCATCAAAGCTATTACAACATCCCAGCTTTTCCTTAACATTTGGAGGACTGCAGAAAACAGGAAATTTTGAACAGGTGATTATACAGCTTGAAGTGGATGAAGGTCAAAGTGTTGATTTTCATATGAAGGTGCAGTTATTAAATCAGAAAGTATTAGGGCAGCCAGAATAATTCCAATCTATCTGCTTAGCTTACTTTTCTAGTGCATCCCTAAACTTCTTTATTGCCCAAGTAATCAAACATATATGTTCTTGTTCCCAGTACAAACTTGTCATCCAAAAACAGGATCTGCATTTACAGGTGGATAGCCATAATCAATGGCTAGAAATTAAAACTAATATTAAAATATGCATATATTTCTGTAATGTGCCTGAATGTATTAATGCAGGAAATGCAACGTTTTTATATTTATCAGAATTTTTCAAAGTATTGATATATCTTTTCTGGATATTTAGATTTAATGTTTTAAAATCTGATCTCTGAACAGTTCCACTCTTCAGACTTTTGCTGATGTTGGTTAGAGCTAGGGCTTTCATACTTCCTGGATAAACATACCAACTACGAGACAATTAAAAAAAAAAAGTTCATGGTAGGACATAAAGTGTATTTATTTGTAAGTGCAACCTGCACTTTAAAAGAGGGAAAAAGGAAAGCTATCTTAATAACTTTCAAAAAGTAGCTGTTATTGTCTTAAAAGGCAGATTCTGACCTTTTGGTTGGATGGATGCCAGCAGTCATCCTCTGGAAAGACAAAGTAATTCAAGCTATGTATTCTGTTCTCAGTATTTAGTAGTTCTACTTTCCCACCATGCCATATTTTCAAAATCAGTCTGGAGTGTGCATGATATTTAGGAAATAGTAAGAGACATTTGCATTTTTGGTCTTAAGCCTGGCATTTCCCACTGACTGCTATAGGCATATATTCAACACAACATCAGGAATGTGAGGCTCGTGGGTGCAAACGCGCAATTAGGAGCCTGTGTTTCTTACTGTGGGTTCAAGACTTCACCTGGGCTGGGGATCTGCCTTGTGGCCAAAATCCTGTGCTTTCAAGTCCTTATTGAATGTAGCCTCAAGGGTTTTTTTGTTTTATTTTTTTCAAAGGCACAAAGTAAATCAAAGATGGAGGAGGAACCTGAACCACTAATTTTCCTTGTGTCTGTATACATGATGAATTTAATAGCACCATTAGTTTTTACTGAAATAATTTCCATTATGTTCTTCAAGCAAGGCATTATATTGCATAGCTCTATTCATCACTGAGAACTGAAAGATTGTTATGATACAAAATGCTTTGTACTGGTCATAATTATACAGAAAGACTAGAAATAAGACTAAAATATTTCTGTTATTTGTCATCATTGTAATTTAACAATGTCAGTAAGAAGTTGACTTAAAAAACCCCACTAAAGATCCTTGGTTTTTCTTGAAGACATTGTACTACTTTACCCCTTTTTGCAAAATTCCTCTAGGAATTTTGTAAGCACTGCTTTAATGTTTTTTTGTCCAACCTATCTCATACGAAAGCAAATTTTACAGCCAGCAACATAAAGAGTATCCCAAGGACTTTTATAAAGATTTTGAGCAATACTTATTTGTTCTGTAATGTAGCAATTTGCTTTTATGACACTCTATATTTTGTCATATAACCAATTGCTTTGCTGTAAATGTATTCAGCAGTAGAGAGCTTTCAGTGGTCAAAGTGTTTCCAAAGGTTTTTGCTACAATTAAATTGATTCTGCATGGTGTGTATATAACGATAATTGTAATGGCACTATTATTAGAAGGAAGTTCTTTGGGGTTGATGACTTGGAGGTCATTTGAAAACAGAAACTTTTTCATCATTAAATCATTGGTTTTTTATGTGAACTACAAACTGCAAGACAAGACTTGAAGTTTGCTCATAACGTGCTTATTTTGTTAGTGGGGAAGAGGTGATTAGGGTTCAAGAAATTAATCTCAGTCTCTGCAGGTGACATTTCTCATAGTTCTGCTATCAATTTCTGTTTGACATAACCTTTTCATTTTGTTGCCAGTACAATACTGGTCTCGTGCCACTCTGTACTTGGTCACTGCACATTTGTGCTAGAGAGGAAGGACAAAGCAGGTGAAATCCTGTGGGACTATGCTGACATGGAGAGAAGCTGCAAGAGGACAAAACAGCTGTGACAAGGTGATAGGACTTATTTTTCTGGGACTGTACACATGTTCTTTTTCAGAGGGGCATTTATTAAATTGTTCTTTTATCTGAACCTCCCATGGTGAATCAGGGACAAGTGGAAATGCGTGACTGGTTCTAGTTGAACAAAACAAACTCAAGGTCTTTGAAGTTCCTAAACACTCTTTTAGAATTTAGAGGAGTGGTACTGGACTGCAACCTTCATAGAAGAGATGAGACTCAGAAGTCATGGTTAAAAAAAAAAGAGAATAAGAATAGGGGTAAAGCTGTCATTTCATAGGAGATTTTAGCTATTAAATTGTTTTGCTACTAAAGAACTTCAAAGAATATTGAATAGAGAGAAACTTTTCCCATTGAAAGTAACATCAATAAACCAGTTAAAAACTTGAGATAATATCACTTACTGAGCCATTTCGTAAAATCATTATTCTTATCTATTAGGAAGAAAGCTATAACAGTTGTATTGACAAAAATTCCTTTTAAGTATAATTTTTCAGAAGCTGTCCAGAATGCCAAGAAAAGAGACAGAGGTATGAAATCTTCTAAAACAGATAATGTTTGCAATAGCAATGCATTGCAAGGCTTGTGTAGAGGTCATCACAAGATGGTTGCCAGTATTGAAAATTGCATGTTAAAACCTAACTTTGTTTTGGCAGAATTTTCTGACTTGTGGCTGAAATGAAAGCCCAGCTTCTTCAGCTCAGCCCTGATAACCTGTCAGTGCCTCATGGGAGCTGGGGAGTTGCATGGTTGACACTCTGACAGTTGTTCTCACTGATATCCTGGGATTCTTGGTATTTTGATATTTTTTTAATGTTTATGCTTCTTAAGCAGTTCATGTCAAACAAAGCAAGGGATTAGATTTTCATATGACTAGCAAAGAAAGGCCAGAGCTGGGTTTTCTTGGCAGAGTCTTTGGCCAGTTCTACACATAAGTCCAGTTACTCAGCAAACTGATAAAGAAAAAGGAATAGCTTTAGGCACAGACAAGGGAGATGGGGAGATGGTGGCTGTAAGCAGAGGTATGGGGAAATTCTAGAACCTTAAATAAGGATCCTTTCCCAAAGAGAGCAGTTCGAATAAGAGAATCTGTCTAACCTGCAGGTACCTCAGCTCCCTCAGACAAAAGTGTGGGTGTCTGTGCAGCTATCTGTGCCCCCCTCTCTGTTCTAGAAGAATATGCTAGACATGTTTTTTAGGCATGTTTTGGAAGCAAGACACTAGACTGGATGGATTTTTGGTCTAATAGTACAGACAGTGCTGTTTATTCTTCTCCTTTGCCTCTCTTTCTTCATGAATATCATGTTTTTTACCCCCTAAACCCTCATTCTCCTCTCCTGCACCCAAACGTTCTCTTGTCTCTGACAGCCCTCCCCAGGTTGCCTGCTGATGTTTTGTTTCCTTGCTTCAGCTATCCTCCTGCTCCGTGCCCTCTCTGCTGCCATTGCATAAATCAGTTCTTCACATGCCTCTGTAGAGGCTAGGGTTGCACATAACATCACCACTAAATTCCCTCTCCTTACTGAGTGGAGTTCACTGGAGCATCAGATCCCTTTGCATGATTCTGTGCTCAATGAAATCAATGCTAACAAGAATTACAGGATTTTATTCTATGCATACCTTTCTCTGTTTATTCACTGTAAGGATTTCTGCACAAACTGCTTATAAATTTATGCCTCTCCAACAAGTTCAATTGTCAAGTAAGGAACACATTATAATGCAGAAAAATTGAGAATAGGTGCCTTTGTCTTGCCTCCCTCTGTATTTGGGAATTCTCAAATCTCTCAGTGTAAAAACCTTTTGACCTACTTTTCCTTGAACCCTGTTCTGCAGTCCAAGGCAGAACACACAAAGAAAAACCAAGACAAACATCCCTCAGAACAATGATTTTCCCCAGTTGGTTTCCTGCATGGCTATTTGCTCTGTCACTGTGAGTCTTGATCAGCAGAAAGCTTTGTCCTGTATAAAAGTTTCTGTGAAGCTAATTTAGGGCACAGCAAGGGCCTCATTTAAGCAAAACAAAAACAAGCAAAGCACAGCAATCCAAGTGTTTTTGTTTTGTGTCAAAGAAATGTATAAATATTTTACCATAATTGCTTAGGAGGTTATGGTGAAATATCTCTTTCTCTGGAAAACAGGAAATGATCTTTACTGAGGTCCATGTTAGTGTGGTGTTGGTGCAATCAGCTTCATGAGACAGCAACACTCAAGGCTCTGAGTTGGGTCATTTTTGATTATGTATCTCCTTTATTAATTTCTTTCATTTAGTTTTGGTTGGTTTGAGGGTGGGGGTTTTTTTTGTTGTTTTTTTTGTTGTTTTTGTTGGGGTGTTTTTGTTTGTTGTTTTTGGTTTTGTTTTTTTTTCCTCAGGAGTATTTTTCTAAGTCTAAATACTTTAGTTTTGTCCTAAAGGCTTAAAAAGAAAAAGCCAAAATTTTTTTGAAACATTGAAGCATTTGTCTAAGTGGGAAAATGACCTAATGTAATTGCAACTAGTCTGTAGCCCCATGGAATACAAAAATGGAGTTCCTGGGATCTGTTTAGCCCTAATGATTGAAGAATATAGGAACAGACTCTTACATAAGTCTATGTGATATTATACAAAGGCTTAGTTTCACATTTCCTTATTGATTAATCTATTTGGCAAAATTTATGAGTTCTTTAGCAGACTGCAGATTCGTAGAGTAAAAGACTACTCCTATAATATATACAGTATTTTCTGTCATTAGTAGTGCTCAAATGTAGTGTTTAAATAAATTGCAGGTTTTCTTTGAATTATACTTTGTTAATTTATCTGCAACTATTGAAAATTCAAGCTTGTCATAGGTTTCAAATTTCAAATTAGTGGATATGGGGAGTATTGCCCCATATCCACTAATCCCACCAGGATTTAGTTCGTAGATGCTTAATTTTTGAAGCCCAAGCAGTGAAAAATTTAAGGCATCATGGCATTCAATACGACTGTTGCTTTGTTCCAGGCTTAGACATGGTATTAAATACAAGTCTGAAGGGATGCAAACTGCTGTGAAGACTACAGTAGATGAATTAATTCAGTATTTCAAATTGACATGCTGGTTACGTGTAAAAAATTTTTCAGCTCTGATGTCTACAGAGAATGCACAACACACCATAAAATCTCAGCATCTTCTTGATAACTTTGTGTTAGGTATTCTCTGGTCAGGATTTTTAACTTCTCCCAGAGATGGTGTTTGCATTGTAATCCCTCTGAACAGATAATGTATAATTGTGAGTGTGCTGATCCCATGAAGTCAAAGTCAGAACACACACTGGCTGTGCATAAAGGTCTGTACTTGGAATATTGTCATATAGTTGAGACTTAGAAATGTTTTATGTATTGAATGTGAATAAACATGATCTTCTGAATTTGGTGTTATTTCCCATGGTAGGGGGTCAACCTCTAGTTCAGGTTTTGCAGTGAAGAAGTTGTCACTAAAATAACTATGGTGACTCATACAACTGTAAATACCCTCAGTCACCAGTAACACAGTTTGTGACTAAACCTCGACTGAAGATGAAACCCAGAGCTAAACAAAATAAGCATAGCAAAGAAGAGCAAAGCAAATGACCAAAACTTGCAGACTGGTACAGGAAGATACAAGCACTTGGAACAGGCTGACAGGCGGTAGCATGGCCAGAGAGAAAGATATAGCAGGGCATTACCACTTAGGCTGTGGCTATGTCTGCACCACTATTGCTTTCATAGCTTCTTCCTTTAGCACAGCAAGCTGCCCAAATTGTTGTGACTCACACTGGAGGTCAGAATGCTGCCAACTGTAAAGTGATGCCATTTAGTGCTCTATCATGCGGCCCTCTGGGCACTTATTACACAGCTCTGTGAAACTGGGAAATTCTTGTAAAGCCCCTGTAAGGGCTGTGCAGCCCTTTGGCCAAGTGAGCATTTAGGGTGGCAAATGTTTTCCCAGTTTTCAATAAGGGGTAGAAGGATGATCTGTACCTGTAGGTAAATACAGGCCTGTCAGTCAGTGTCATTGGTCACAGCCAGCATGGGTTTGTGAGGGGAAAGTCCTGCTTATCACAAACTTATTCACCTTTTATGGCACCATTACCCACCTCCTCGATCAAGGGAAGCCAATTGATACAATCTTTAAGCATGTAAAGTTTTTTGATACTGTCTCTCACAGTATCCCTCTGGAGAAAATGTCCAGCTCGCAGCTGGATAAACACATGATGGATGGGTGAGCAGCTGGCTCATGGGTAAGGCACAAAGGGTTTCAGGATAGCATCAGACTGTCACTAGTGGGGTTCCACAGGGCTCCATCCTCAGCCTCGTGCTCTTCAACAGCTCCATAAATGACTTGGACACAGGACTAGAATCTATATTAAGGAAGTTTGCTGATGGTAGAAAACTGGAGCTGGTGACTCCCACAAAGGCAGAAAGGCCCCACTTGAGGCACCTCAACAGATCAGAGGACTGGGCAGCAGGGGCCAGATTCTGCACCTGGGATGGGGCAACCCTGGATGTACAGACAGGCTGGGGAATGAGAGGCTAGAAAGCAGTGCTGCAGAAAGTGACCTGGGAGTTGCTGGTTGCTGAATACGAGTCAACAGTGTTCTGGCAGCCAGGAGAGCTGGGGTGCATCAGGGGCCTCTGTGTCCTGGGGCGCATCAGGCACAGCATGGCCAGACAGCTGAGGGGACAGATTGTCCCCCTCTGCTCTGCTCTGGGGTTGCTTCTCCTCAGGTCCTGCGTGCAGTTCTGTGTGCCACAAGCTAAGAAGGATTCAAAGCTATTACAAAATGTCCAAAGGAGGGCTACTAATACAGTGAAGGGTCTGGAGAGGAATTTGTAGAAGGAGAGTCTGAGGACACTTGGCCTGTTCAGCCTGGAGAAGAGGAGACTGGGAGGCCTCATCACAACCTACAACTTCCTCGCGAGGAGAAGCAAAGGGTCAGGCACCGATCTCTTCTATCTGGTGACCAATGGAAGGATCCAAGGGAATGGTATGGAGTTATGTCAGGGAGGTTTAGGCTGGATATTAGAAAAAGGTTCTTCACCCAGAGGCTGGTTGGGCACTGGCACAGGCTCCCCAGGGCAGTGGTCACAGCACCAAGCCTGGCAGAGTTCAAGAAGCATTCTTACAATACTCTAAGACACACTTATCTGTGATTTTGGGATTTTTTTTCTGTGCAAGAGTTAGACTCAGTGATGCTTGTGAGTACCTTCCAGATATTCTCTGATATCCTATTATTCTATTATTTAATTGCTACTATTTCTCCCCATTTTCAAGTGTATTTTTAAAAGTGAGTAAATTATTTGCTTTGTAATTCTGAAGAAAATAATTGTCAGAAGTATAAAAGTTCTGAAAAATGTTGGTAATATGTCAGCTCCTTTTCCATACGTGTTCATGAAGCAAATATTGACCTCAAGAGAATAAAAGTCAGCAATCATCCATAAATAAATCGATCTGACAGCAAGTTCACATAGTGCTGCAGGCAACATCTTGAAACAGGTTTGCCTGTAGTGAAATTTGAAAGTTTGGAAGAACGCAGTGTGAAAACAACACCTACGGTTTCATTGGGTTGGAAATGTCAGCATATCACAGATAAGAAAAAACTCAGTACTTTCTGTGTTGGGCAGGAAGGAGAGTTAAAGATGGAATAGCATGCAGGTGCTGAAGTGTGGTATGAATCTTCACATTCCTAGAGAAAGGTCATTTAGGTACAAACACAGTGTTATCCTTATGGGAATTTTTTTTCTTGAAACTAAAATCTAACTTTGTATCAAATAAAATACAGGCCTGTGATGAGGTTTAATTTGAGACAGTAGGCAGTAATTGATAGTTCTATATTGCAAACCTAATTTTATATTAAAAAGTGGTTGAATTTATAAACAAGCTTGTGCATCGAGATAAGAATCTCTGACTGTATGTCTGTGGGGCAAAAATTTACCCTTGTGATAAAAAGAGCTGCATTGACACTTAGGAAATGTGTGTTTCACTCCTGATCCTGCCTCAGACTTCCTGTATTATCTTTGAAAACTCAGTCTTTGTTTTTAACTATAAAACTGGGATGAGACAATTTCCTCTAAAACATTCTTTAGTTTATAAACACTCTCAATGAAGGACACTTGCATGTGTGTGTCCTGCATTGACCTTGAGTAAATGAAGGTCCTAAGACATGCTGTAACAAAAATAAAAACTATGCAAGTGCAGAAGGTGCCATTTAGTGCAGAAAATGCTGTTTAGACAAAATTAACAATTCTGTGGATCTTGGCTAAGATGTTCATGACATTTCCATATGGGATTTTTCCCATTTGGAGAATAAGTTTTCCAAAGAAAGTTCTCATAACATATTTAGCATGCACACATTTTCAAAAGGAGATATTTAAATTTTACATTTTAGGAAAAATTATGTATATGTTTCTTTCTTCTGAATCAGGAACAAAACACAGAAATATCAATATATCAATGAAGTGGAGAAAACTAGCATTTACAATATGAAAATATTCCTCCAAATTCTATTGAAATTATTTTTTACTGAGAATTCAGTTAAGGCTTCCTTTCTTCTGAAGAAAGTTAATTCTAAAGTGCATTCAATATCTTGACTTCATTATCTTTTGTTTTCTTTACCCTAATGTTGATGGTTTTTCAATAATTTTCAGCTTACTTATGTGTGCATGCTCTGTAGTAACCACTTGAAAATGTAGAGGTATTTATGAAAATAAAAGGAAATGAGTCTGAATAAAGATTCTTATTGCAGAATTATCTTTACAATGCAGAGTCTTGCTTGCTCTTACAGTGCATTTTCACTGTGATTTATGAACAGTGTATGCACAGCAGTTGCTGTTGAAGTAGTATGAAGGAAAATTAAGTTTGTAAGGATATCCGCTGTGGTAAAACGTTAGCGAATCATGGGTAATTCAAAGATAATATCATGTCCTGTTTCCTTTTTATTACCTTCTGCAATCTTGTCTTTAGGATGATTCTTTTATCTGTGGTAATGCCTATTTGGTTGCCTAGTTCTACAGGAACAGTTTTGAGACACAGACTTAAACTGACACTGAAATTTTACTTGTTTTGCTGTGCTTTTGGAATTTAAATTTAAAAATGCAGAGATTGAAAAAACAGCAATGTCATGCATATCATTCCTTGTTCTACTAATGAAGCAGTGATGAGAAATAATAATTGAAGTCATAACTCCTTCTGAACATTAACAGGTCTAAATCTGGAAAATTCAGAGAAAGGAGAGGAAGGTGTTGTTTCACACAGTCTTCAGTCTGGCAAATAAATTTTCAAAGGACAATATTTTTCAAAAGGTTTTTCTTTTGGGATAAATAATCACTGGCAATGAGCAAGGACCTGGAAAAAGTCATTTTCCTGAGCAATATTTTATAGTGTTTTGGAAATGTTGCAAACTGTTAATAGCTTTTGCCAAGCAAAGAAGGAAGGACAGGAACTATGACAAAAAAGGTTGAGGGAAAATAACAGAAAAATCCTCGTGTTAGCTTATGCCCAGACAAACAGAAAAACATTTGCCTCTTTTAAAACCAAATACAAAAATACAATTTTTGTTTTGGTTTTAAAACCAATACTTGGATTCAAAAAGGACCAAAAGGACCTGTAAAAATTTCACTCATGTTTCTGTAAAAGATATCCTTTTATTCTACTCCCACAAATTACCTTTAGTAATAAGGTCTCAGGTATATAGGATATTAATGTACTTTAACTGCTTAAAATAGAAATAATGGGGCTCTTCTTTCCTAATTTGAGGCAGAGGTTTATGGGATTTTATTTGTTTGCCTTTGTTTCTGATGAACTAAAGGAAAGTCAAGGGTGACACATTTAAATCTGAAAGTGGCAGTAATCATAACACTGATTTCCTGTAGAAGAAAACCCTGTAGCTTAAATATCATTCCTGTGACATGTATGTCACCTACAAATACCTGTCTTCCTCTTCTGGAATAATGACAAACAGAACATTCCCTAAGAGACTTATCAGTAAGGGGCTAACTTTGTAGACATTCAGTAGAGATTCAATGCAGAGAGAAGCTCCAATAATTCAGACTGCTTTTAAATGAAAAATTTTTAAGTCAAATATGTAAGTAGGCATTGTAATCCTGTAGCATGAAAACCGAAGTCTATGCATCAAGAAATTTATAATTGTGAAGTGAAATTTCTCATTAACAAACTGTATGAAAATGCTGTGTGAATGGATAGAATTTTCATCTAATATTACACTGATACAAATGTGTTAACAATGAAAGATATTTTGCATACTCAACACTGTTGAGAAAATGTCATCTAATCTATAAAACGTTGATATCAGTGCTCACCTGGTACTCAAGCATGTACCCTGTTTGGCTGAATGATATTAAATCATAAAATCTTCTAATACCTGGCTTGGAAAGGGACCTTAATGCCCATCTAGTTCCAAACCCCTGCTATGGGCAGGGACATGTCCCACTAGACCAGGTTGCTACACCCCATATCTAACCTGGCCTTAAACACTTCCAGAGATGTGTCATCCACAACTGTGGATGTGGATGGGTGTGCTCACCCGGGCAAAGTGGGGAAATGGCAGAGAGCAAGGTCTTCTCATACATCTCAATTCTGTGGAGTAAAACAATAACACCAAGGTGTTCCCAGCATTCATAGAAAATCATAAATGTGAAAAATTAAATTCCACTGGGACAACAGCAACTTCTTCATTTATTTCAGAGGAGACAGATCTTTGCCACAGGAATTTCCTGATACGTTTTACCCTAACAGCTAAAAAGAATCCATTTTCTGGGTGTTGGTTGTTTTGGGGCTTTTTTTGGAGATGTTTATATGTCTCTCCAATAAACCACACTTGTTGTGAATGAAAATATCCTATTACTTGGCTGCTGTTGTACAAATATTTTCTCTTTTTTATACTACTTATAGAAGTGTTTTTCTTCTATGTAGTGATATTTGCTTCAAACAGTACTTTATGTTACACTGCATTTTCTTTAACAGGGTGGATTTCCTGCCACAGCTTCCTTTTTAACCTCTAAAACCTATGTCAGCAAATATGAAAGAGAACAAAAAAAAGGCCCGATGAGAAATAGACGTATAAGGATTATTGAAATACTGTTGAGAAAGAGGTATTTCTGCCTTTATCTTTCTTCTACCTGTCAGTTTGTGAGCCCTGAAGGACTCACTGGCAGTGGCATGTCAGAGAAAATGAAATTGCCCTTTCAGGAGTGAATCAGAGACAAAAGTAGCACTAGAAATGTAATTTTAGTAGGCGGTCTCTAAGCATATATTAGCTGCTATTGCTCAGAAATCTCCTTGTGATGCTTGCAAACCCTCAGTTCAACCAATTGCAAGTAAATTAGGCTTCTTTCAGAGCACCATTTACATAGGTCTATTTTTTCTGTCCTTTCTCACATGGACATGCAGTCCCTCCCTGCCTCACTGACTGCAATCTCACCAGTGGTTTCAAAACACAGAATTTCTTCTCCCACCTTTCAATGGAGGTGAGCTGCAGGATAACACTGTGTGTAAGAGAAGGGGAATGTGGAAGCTAAGCCATCTAAGCCATTTGCTGCATTTTCTCACTAACTAATAATAGAGTTTTCAGGCTTTGCCTTGCCAAATGTCACAAGACAAGGAATATGGAGAAAAAAGAATTGGAATGAAGGGGGCTTAAAAATATCACATAAAGAAATATGTGCTGGTTTCCTTTTATTTTTCTTGCTGCCTGACCCTCCTGCACCTTGCAAATGTAGGGATCAGATTTAAAAGTGTTTTGGACAGATAGGCTCAGGAAAAAAAAGAAAAGGAATTTATTTTCTTTCTTATACAACAAAAATTAGGATTTCTAGAGAGTTTTCTGAGATTATTTTTAAAAAATGTAGAATGTTATTCAAACAGCACTGAGAGTAATGATATTGCAGCCTAATTCCATTGATTTAACATTATTTCTGTTGGATTTTTTTTCCATTTAAAATATCATAAGAAGATATGTTTATGAGTCATTATTTTCTTCTGGTCAGTGGTACAGAATAACATGCTTCTGTGGTAGAGGTAGTGGATGACTTCACATTCACCTTTTCATCTGGTTCTAGGTTTTCTACTTTTTTTCCCCAGTAATTTCTTTCTTAAGACAGCTTAAAAGGAAAATAATCTTAAAACAGTTTAAAAGGAAAATAGTTTTCAAACACAGGTTTCCACCTTTTCTCTGATGAATGTCGGGGAAGGAAGTGAGGCAGGGCAGCCTTTTGGGCTCCTCTCTAGTGGATTGCTGAGCAAGGTGCACATTCTGCAGTCAAGCACGAGGCATAAATCACAAGTCATAATCCCACATAAGTATATTTCACATTAGTAAAATGAGATGTCATCAAGCATGTATGTCCTGGCCCATTCATTGAACTGAATATATAAACTTTTATCTTATAGGTTACTCAGTATGGGGTAAAATCAAGGTCCCTTCTGGCGCTGTTCAGTGTGCTGTCTCAAGTGTTGGTACAGCACCTTGCAGCAGTAGGATAAATGCTGGTTTTATTTCACTGCTGGAAATTGGCCAGTAATCTAGAAATTGTGTCCTGAAACTGCAAAAATTTGTGTTTATGGGTAGACATCGTACTGTGAGCAGGGCTGTTGGAAGTGATGAGGCTGTTTGCTGTCAATGAGTTTCCTTAGACTTGCACGTTTAGGATTTTAGTAATTTTTTTAAGATCACATGATCCATGGTTTTCACTGTTTGCTTGCAATGTTTACTTTCAATTTTTACAGCTAAGAGTGAAAACTCTTTATTTAGTCCTTTCCTCTGTCTCTCCATTCTTGAAAAACAATATCTGCATCTCTTCACAGCTGCAACACATCCTCAGCAGCATTAATTCTGAGGGGAACTCTGGCCCTGAATAATTGTAATTTTCATGCTGTTGTCACTTTCCTGTCCCTGGCACAGAGAGGCTTACAGTGTTTTGACAACTTTCCTGTGTTTTCTCCAGCTTGAAGTTTCCTTGTCTGCCACTTGCATGATGTATTTTAGTTCTGAGATGTGTAACTGCTAATGCATCGTTACAGCCAGGACTGAAGCCCTGAAAAAAACAGATTTATTAGAGCTTGGAAAGAGTTTGGAAAACAGAACTAGTTACTGTATGCATTCTGGTCCTTCCATCTTAAAAAGATTCAGATGAAGAAAAGTATCAAAGTATGAAAAGCTGCTCTACAGCTGTAGGGAACTTTCTAATTTGAAAAAAAGTCACTTACATGATAAAGGTCAGTAACACATTAATAGTGTCAAGAAGTGGTTGTTTTGTGCCACAGTCAGGAACAAGGAGACTTAGTGAAATAATAAATGCAGCACTTAAAAGACATGAAGCACTTTTTTCCCTCCATGTGTAATTTAAATGATGACTCTCAATTTGCAAGGAGGTCAAAATTATAAATTGGTTCAAAAAGGTATTAGGCAAATTCATGAATAATAACGGTATGAAATACAGTGGCCCAGAGGTAACCTCCAGCTTGAGGAGTCTTGAAATTGCTGATTACTGTCATCTGTCAAGAAAAGGGTCGTAACCATATGTACTTTATTCTCCCACAAGCACCAGCTACTGTCCACTGTAAAAAAAAATCTGACCTGGGACAAAAAGTATGCCCATTTTTTTTTGCTTAAGATTGAAAATTGATGTCCATAAGTTTTTAAATAGCATTGAGGAAGTGAGAATTCAACTACAAATGCGTTAATATCAAGGAGTACGAAGTATGAAGAATTAAACACAATGTTAAAATGACATGCAAGTAGTAACAATAGATTAAAAGGAAAATTCAGCCTAAGTGTAATTCTGAACAAAAAAATGTACTGAGATTGGGAACAGTATCTTCCTAGAGCTACTAGAAACAAAAGCCACTTGAAAATGTACTCTCTGTGAGAGAATTCTGAACTGACATCCAGATGGCATAAGTTAAATGTCACAAAGAATGAGTTTATTTCAGTGGATTCTGGTTTTATCATGACACACACAATTGGTCTGTAGCTCTATCAATCAGGTATGTTCTGAATTGCATTGAATGTATCGTCATAGAATGGATGACAAATTTCTTTACATCAAACAAATCTGTTTTGTAATGGTGCAAACTTGAAGTACGTTAGCCTCAGGGATTTTTCCTTGGATTGCTGAGAACAGATGTGGGCCCAATGCTTCAAGTTTGAAAGATGTCTCCAGGCAAAGTTTCTTTCTGTTTTAGAACTTTTAGGATGGTGACTAAACAGTATTGACTTTAGAGGCCTCTCAGAAATCTTAAAATTTATGCAAAACTTTTAATGACTACCAACATTTCCATAAAAGTGAATGCTATTTATCAGAAATATTGTGCTTAAACTTTGTCTTGGGCAACATCATTGTCCCCAGATAAAAAAAAAAAAAAATCACTGTGAGCTGAAAAACAAATCAGTCAGGCAGAAGAGACCATGAGGAGATGGGTCAGAAGGAGAGAGATGGATCTTGTTCACACTTGTAAGGTGCAGCTAGACTCATCCACATTTTGACTCATGTGGCAAATGCAGATATTTACACAACCAGAAGATCTTTCTCTAAGTTCTATCAATGTAGTTAAGAAGCTAAAAAACAACTTATGCACTTTCTGTCCATTAATGAGATTCAAATACCTGCAGGTTGACATTAGCTCTAATTGCATGTTTGGGAGTGAAATTTTCTTCTTTCATCCCACAGTCTGTTTTCAACAAGGTGTTTATTTATGGGAATGTGAATGATTCTACAAGTAGTGATTAGAGGCTAAATTGGAGCATATTTGAAATATTACCACATTAATTTCTATTTGTTCAATTCCTCTTTCTTGAGATATTTTTAAAGTGTGCAAAGGAGGCAATGTAAAATTTATTGTCTTCTAATAACTGGGTCACCTCTATAGAACACATTTGAAGGTCTTTCCATTAGTATTATACCAAATATAAGAATATATAATTTTTATAAAAAGGTGGAATTTGCTGATGACTCAAAATGAGTGGTGAGGTGAACAAGTCAAAAGGGAGAGACATCTTACAGAGAGTTGAGAGACCAGGACAGGCTGGAAGACTGTGCTCACACTCTCAAGTACAGAGGTGAAGGTACAGATGAAGTTTAATAAAGCAAAATTCAAAGTCCTGCACCTGCATAACCAAAGATCGGGACAGATCAGGATTTGTGAGACTGAAAGGGACATGGGGGTCCTGGTGACAACAAGCCACATGAGTCAGCAATGCACCAATGTTACAAGGAAAGCTAATCAGATCCTGGGCTTCATCCACAGGGCCATTACTCTCAGACCTAGAGAAATTATCATCCTACTCTATTCAGCCCTTGTCAGCCTGAGAGGAGACCTCATGATTGTCTACAACTTTCTGATAAGGGGAAGTGGAGGGACAGGAACAGTGGAGGTCTTTGTGGTGACCAGGGACAGGACCCAAGGGAATGATATGGAGTTACGTCATGGAGGTTTAGGCTGGATATTAGAAAAAGGTTCTTCAGCCAGAGGCTGGTTAGGCACTGGAGCAGACTCCCCAGGGCAGTGGTCACAGCCCCAAGCCTGGCAGAGTCCAAGCACCCTTCAGACAGCATTCTCAGGCACATGGTGTGACTCTTCGGGATGGTGCTATGCAGGGGCAGGAGCTGGACCTGATGATCCTTGTAGGTCCTTGCCAGCTCAGGATATTCTGTGATTCCATGATTCTAACTACGTCCCCACAATTTGAGGAAGACGCAGAGAGATGGAAGAGAATCCAAAGGAGGGCCACAGGGATGATCAAAGGGCTGCAGAATGTCTGCTTTAACAAATCATGGTATCCTAAAGCAGCTAGATTTATCTTTAGCTATGTTATCAAATACAAAAAAAAGTTCCAAAAGTTTCTTGGTGGATTGAAGTTGGAAAAGGGTGTTTTAAGGTATGAGTGTTACCTTTTGATCTATTTTTCTCCCCAATTTCTATCCCATTTCCAACTAAAGAGTTTTAAATATGTCAGTTGCCAGCAGCAGTAATAAATTATCTTCCAGCATATGGGGCTGCTAATCATGATTTTCTTAAACTGATGGCATAATGCCACTGCACCTATCCAGCACTACACAGTGTTCATCTGAGCAACCCAGCTGACATAATGAAATATAATTATTCTTTTTGATTGTTCATTTAAAATGTAATTGTATTTTTAAATTACTGTGCAATTTAATAAAATCACGGAGTATAATTGCCTTCTTTCAGGTTGTATATGTTATAGAATATTACAATTTTCTAAACTTCCATGCATTCTTCTGTCTTCAAACTTACGGTCAGCATGATTTAAATTAATATCTGTTTATTGCTCATTCTGAGTAATCTTGCTAATTTATCCATAGCTTATAGTCTTCAAATTTGTCATAGTTTCTGAAGTAGCCCTGGTTGTAGTCCTGTGGACCTTTATATTGCTTAATATTAAGTCTTCACAGACTAAACAGAGATGCCTTTTTGGTTGTGACTAACAGTGTTTCCCAAAAGACATTGCAGAACTGCACCACAAATGGAGAACACCAAAGAAATGGGAGGAGAGTCACAAGCATTCCCTCAAAATATTCTACGAATGAGAAGTAGGTTGCTTAGTGTATTGGGCTTGGCTGGCAAGGTTTTGGTAGTGGGAGGAATACAGGACTGGCACCTCTGAGAAGCTGCCAGAAGCTTCCCTGTGTCCAGCAGAGCCAATGGCAGCCAGCTCTAAGATGGACCCACCACAGGCCATGGCTGAGATCATCAGCAGCAGTGGCAGTGCTTCAGGGATAAGACAGTTAAGAAGGTGGAAAAAAATTATTGTGCAGAAATAATTGTAGCCAGAGAAGAGAGGAGGAAGAATATGTGAGAGGAACATCCCTTCAGGCCCCAAAATCAGTGAAGAGTGCAAGGCAGGAGGTGCCCCAGGTGCTGGATCAGAGATTGCCCTGCAGCCCATGCTCTGTCTGTCCCCCTGCAGTCCATGGAGGTCTGTGGTGGAGCAGAGAACCATCTGCAGTGCATGGAAGACTCCACACCAGAGCAGGCTGAGGCCTGAAGGAGGCTGTGACCTGTGGAAAGACCACACTGGAGCAGCCTCCTGACAGGACCTGTGAATCTCTGGAGAGGGGAGCCCATGATGAAGCATGTTTGCTGGCAGGACTTGTGACTTCATGGGAACCCATACTAGAGCAGCCTGTTCCTGAGGGACTGCATCCTATCCGAGGGACCCACACTGCAGCAGGCCATGAAGAACTTCAGGGACCTGTGGGAAGGGCTCACACTGGATAAGTTTGTGAAGGACTGTCTCTCATGGGAGGTACCACACAGTGGAGCAGGTGAAAGGCGCAAGGAATTTTCCCCTAAGGTGAAAGGAGGGACAGAAATGTGTGATGAACCTGCTGCAACCCCTATTCCTCACCTCCCTGTCCCACTGAGTGGGCAGAGACAGCCAAACAGGAATAAAGCTAAGCCAATGAAGGAGGGAAGGGTTAGGGGAAATTGGTTTTAAGATCTGTTTTATGTCTAATTATCTTACTTTGATTTTCATCAGTAATAAATTCAACTAATTTTCTCAAGTGGAGTCAGTTTTCCATGATAGTAATCAGTGAGTAGCCTCTCCCTGTCCTTATCTCAACTCATGAATATTTTGCTATATTTTCTCTGCCCCTTGCAGCTGAGAAAGGGAATGATAGAGTGGCTTTGGAGATCACCTGGCTTCCAGACCAGGTCAAACCACTACACTTAGTTTCTGGATTTACCTGACTTAAGTGAATGGTAATTTTACCTCTGGAATATTAAATAAACATCAGTTCTTGCTGATGTTTTTCTGTGATGCTTGATATGGTGAAATCTGTTCAAGTGAAGTCTATGGACCTTTACCAAATTACCCATGGACAGAAGCAAGGGCTTCACACAGTGAAAAGGGATCAGCAGGAGACTTTATCAGACACTGGGTTATTGCTCCCATTGTATTTTTTTTAAAGTGGGTGACATCCCCCTAAATCCATAGTGATTCCTGCTTCAGAGTCTTTACAAGAGAGGCATTGATCTTGCTGCAAAAGAACTGAACTGAGCATTTCCCATTCAATAAACATAAATATTTATGCCTTGAAACTCAACTAGCCAAGAGCTAACATCCAGGAAGAGAAATTTTTGAAAGAACAAGTGTTTTGTTTTGTTTTCAAAATAACCTGAAGAACATTATCTTGGAAATATTTTCCATGGATTGAAGCAAAGCCAGATTCTTCTCTTCACAGCCGCCTGGCACTAGCACTAAATCCCTGAATACTCCAGATTTCCTGAATGGTTCTTTCCTCTAGCAAAATTAGTCTATGTAATCTGTAAGAAAAAGCAATTCCCTTTTCTGTGGAATAGGGAAGAATCATGACTGTGATTCTTTTGCACCAACTCAAGAAATGTCCATTTGGCATGACTTTTAAGACCCTCATATCTGCAGTACAAAGGACCTTCATGAAGATCAATTAATTCCTCCTAATAATACTCCAGGTGTTTAATCATCTCTACTTTACTCAGACCCTAGGAGAGTAATAAAGATCAGACAAAAATGATTGATTATACACTGAACCACATTTTCAGAAGACTGTGCTAATGATTTAACCAAGTTATCTCTCTTACCTCCCTGTGTTCTCTGAATTTCTGATTTATTAAAAGAAAAAAGCGACCTTGTGATCTTTCTACAAACATAAAGTATTAAATGCTTTATGCAATCCTGTAAAGGAAAGTGAAAGAATGAAAGAACTGCAGATTTTTTTTAAATTACATGCTTTTATGATCTCTTTTATACTATCTGACTTTAGGGGTTATATCAAAATAAACTGTTGAAGGATAAACCAAAGAGGTAGGGAATAGACACAAGTCTAGAAAGACAGGAAGTCTCCTCCAGGGGAAGTATTCTCTATCTCCATCAAACTGGAAGTTTATTCTTCCCAAGTTTTAGAATGAGGCTAAATGGAGTCTCCAAGAAGGGGTGGGATGGGCTCTTAGTCATTAGAAATGCAGAGCAATAGTGATATGCTGTGAGCAAACAGGTGAAATCCTCTCCCAGAAAGAGCTGGTAGTCATTAACTGAATTCAAATTTGGTCACAAAACTATGAGTCTGTGTCTTTTGTTCTATAAACACACCTTTCCACCCTTGCAAGAAATACCCTTTCCACTTGCAAGAAGAGACACCTAAATAAAGCATTTTTCTGAAAATGCTGTTTCTATGCCTTTTGAATATGTGAAACACCAGATTCTGAATGAAAGCTCCTAGGGATGTGGACAATAATTTAATAGTTAATTGTTAATATGAAAAAGAATCTGGGGTACCATAAAGAAGGAACCTGATCTAAAGAGCTTGCCCACATATTTCAACTTACAGTCAAGTATAAAAATCCATGCACTCATTTTGTAAAGCTGAGTGTAGAGCTGTCAGCCTAATGTCTTCTGTCTCTGGCAGAATGATAATTTTATTAAATAAATACTGGCACAATATATATAATGGAATTCTAGAGTTTATAGCTGACAGGATGCATCTGACTAAAGGGGTGCCAATCTGTAGCCCTTTAACTGCACCCAGCCCTTATGCAGTTTGTATTTGGCTTCTCTGGGAGAATAATATCCTACAGAAAAGCTCTGAGATGCAAACACTCTGAAGGTCCATGTATTGACTGTCCCCCATCACAGGGAAAAGTGTATACAGGAGCTCTTTCTGCCCTTGATAAGAGAGGCACTGTGTGTATTAGCACAGTTGGCCTCTTCTCACCTTTCTTGGGAGGGTTGAAAGGTTGGCTTCTGCTGATGAAAACCACCTTTCTGTCATCCCCTTGAGGTTAGTTTTTTTAAATGTACAAGAACTTCTTGCCACAGCTTTGTGCTGTGAACTCATGTTGAGACAATTACCTATGATGACCTCTAAGTCCCTTTCTGAATTATTTATTTCCAAGACAGAAATGTGTACAACCTGCACTCTGGGTTCCTAGCTACCTTGTGTTATATTTGACCAGACAAAATGTATTTATATTACTTTATGATCATCTACCAAGTGATTCAGGTCTCCCTGCAACAGTAACAGCACTATTAAGTATGCTCTTGGACCTATTGGTTATCATGTTAGTAAAATTTTTGTAGCTTTAGCTTGGATAAAAATGGGGGGCAAGAAAAAAATTCCTTTTGGCCTAATGGTTAAAGCTCCATTCCTAACTACATTCTCAGTATGATTTGTATTTCAAGATTCATCAGGGATCATAAAAGTTTTGAATAATTTTGCTGTCTTTTAGTTCCAAGGTCTTGAGATAAAAAATCAGAAACAGAATTGTCATAATTCTAAGACAATCCCAAATATATAAAAACATAACTTGATTATATCCCTTAGACCTGAAATCCTGACACAAGAAAGGAATAGTTGATTTTTAAAGACCTACTCTCCACAAATTCCTGCTGATTGTGAACAGTTTCATAGTCTCTAAATCTAATTGGCAGTCTCAAATTTGTTCCATATTTGTTTCCAGGAATTGCTAAGTGCACTTGAATTCCCACAGCCCCTGCTTTTATTCAGTTTTTAATAGTAGCTCTCCTCCAGTCCTTTTAAATTTCTATTGTTTCAAGCGTCTGTTAATTATGAAAAGTAATAGATATGCTCAGAAAGTTTCTCAGCAGCTTCCTCTAAGACAATTGGATTTTGTTTATTCTCTCCTGCTGTTTGGTTGGCAAATCTTTCCATTTTTTTCATTGCAAATGGAGTTAAATGTTTTGTGCCCTTCACAGCTGAGTAAGGAATAGATTTTCCTTGCTTGTTGGTACAAAAATTTACCAGCCATTGTTATTCCTCTACATTTCCTAACTGAGGTTTTGTAATTTGTTACTTCTTTAATCCTTGTTATCTAGTTTGCTCCTTACATGAGCTTTAAACATAGATGATATTATATTACTGATTCTATATGTCTTTTTAAAACACTAGGGCTAGATTAATTTCTTTGTTTGGGCATAATTACCTGCAAAAACCATTGCAGGTCGATACACCTGGGAGATATGTTATACCAGAAGAGGAAATAGTGCATCTCGATGAACCTGTGAAAAACCTGATCCTATCCAGATGTAGTCTGAATGTCTTTTTGTCAAGCACAAATTTTTAATTTGATTTAATTAACTTCTATTGATTATGCAACCAAACCACTATAAATTTCTTGTTTAACACATACCACTTGGTTTTCAGCCAATTAACTTGGCAGTGCTTTAGGACTGCTTTTTTAAAAGTCTTCTAAATACATATTCTAGTGGTCAATCCTACATTCCTCATGCTTTATATAAAGGTGATATCTAGGTCTTACAGCTAATATTTGGGAAATTTCTAATTCTAGGTCTAACTAGAGTGACAGATTGAAAAAACAGAAGTAACTCTGTTCAGAATCTATAAGGAAAACTGGGTCCTGAGACCTTCAAACATGAGGAAATGTGTTTGCTTTCATTTATTTATTTATTTATATGAAATAGCTTTGAAATAGCTTGACTCTATTGGCCTTTGAGATAGTGGATCTTAAATTCACTTAAAGCTTCATTCAATACTGCAAGGCCAGTGCATTAATCAAATAGCAGGCTTGGAAAACACACAATAAAATTTTTAACCATAAACTCTTGGTGCCAGTGGGTCGGAAGCACCCACTGTTAAGTGCTGTGGCTTTTGGCATCACTGCTGAGGAGTCAACCTCCAGGTGCCACAAAATCTTATCAACTTAAAATATCCAAGGGCATTGTTTCTCAGCTGTAGTGCTGCAGCCTTAAGCTCATCACAGAGGATTTATTATGAGGTTAATTCTGCTAGTTTTGAGAAGAGGGTTTTTTTGTAATAGCAGACCACTATTTTTGGTTGTTGGCTGATTTTCGCCTTCCTCTAACCCTTATCTTCAACCTTCATATATTCGGTGACGGTATAAAGAAAATGCAGGACTATCCCTATGTTTATTTGATGCTGTGCTTTGCATTTTCTTTCAATTCCAATGGTTTCAGTCCTAAAGCTTAGGACTAAAGCTTATCATCTCTCCTCTATTTTTTGTTTCCTCTTTGTCTGTTTTTTTGCCAAGCAAACGTCACGGCACCCTGGTCTCCCACCCGGATGGAAGCTTTTCCTCAGCACGGCAAACATAACCTTACAGAACCCTCTGCTCTCTCTAGGACATGCATACCAGAGGCATCAACAGTGCATCAAACAAAAGCAGTGGGGCATCTAGATGTCAATCACAGTCTGAGATTCTTGCAATATCAAACTCACCAATGCTGTGGGAGGCTTGACTGGAGCTCCAGGAGGAAAAGCAGCAGATGTGATAGGATGAAGGGCTGGCTAGCCCTGCACAGGGGCTCAGGGCTACATCCCCACCTGGGGATGATGGGCTGCTGTGTGAGGCTGTGCCTGCGGCCACACAGACTTTTTTTCCAGGATAGGGAGCAGGCTAAGATTTTAGACTGCTGTTTTGTGGGCAGTTGATTCTTTTTCTACCTCCATAAAGAAATACATTTCATAGCAAAATCCAGCTGTACTTCATGAGCTGCATGAGGTTACATTTGTGTCCTTTATATGAAAAATGAAAGACCTGATAAAAGTTGGGTAACAGAGGAAGAGGAGACAGTTTAATACTTAATAAGTGACTGAGTATGCAGAAATTCTGTATTCAGTCCTTTAGAGATCTTTGGGTCCTTGACTTTATATATAAAGCTTGTTTTGCATCCAAGTGACTTTACATAATGAGGTGAAGATCAATATCAGTGGATAACAGCAAAGTAAACTGCAGCCATGCAGGTTCCTGTGTGGTGCCACTGGCATCATAAAATCTCACTGTGCACCTCTGTTCTCCACTGAGCTCCACCGTTTCCCATCAGCCTTGAATTAGCTATCATCAGAATGCATGAGGTCACTAAGGAGATATTATTCTTGCTCTCAGTAGGGTAATAGGTTGTTTTACAATTAATATTTAATGGGAGTGAGTTTGGAATCTCCAGGAAGTCATTAATAGTTTATCTGCTTAAAGGGGGGTTATTTGGGTTCATCCCTTCTGCAGTAATTATAATACATGTTAGCTTGTGGGCAGCAACCATTCAGGATACTGGGTCTTGAACCCTGAGGGGAGCAAAAGCTTATCTGAATGAGGAACAGGTAACTCATATGGGATGGGGAAAGCGCTCTGTGAAAATAAATATAGTGTATAAAATCATACCTAAAGCTATTAATCTATGTATTTAAAGTGATTAAAAACTTAAACTTTAAATGTAAACTTAAAAGAAAATTTTTTGGGAAAAAAATCCTTTATTTAGAACATGCCTTTATTGTAGTGTTCTGAAGTACAAACAGGGTACAAACTAAAGCCAAATTTGCTCACAGTGAAGATCATCAGACTTCAAAGCAAGAAGTGCTGGAACAATGTCACAAAAAAACAAATGAAAAAGTATAAAAACCTTAGGTTTAAGCAATCAGTAGACAACATCAGTGAGTATTTTTTTATAAAAACACAAATACCTCATTTATCCAAAACCCCATTTTTTGACTGACCGCAGCTATCTGTGATGTTATGTCACGTTTGGCAAATAGCTCCACCCCACCACAAATATTATTTTCTAATGGGAAATAGTTAATTTTGACAGTTTATAAATTAGGTATTTTGATTTTTTGTTTTGAATCAATCATTCTCAAACTAAATATATATCTCAAAAGTTTATAGGTTTTTCTTTAGAAGTTACTGAAGCTGAAATATTTCAGTTAGGGTGGAATAATCAGAGTCTTTTGTTTGGGGTTGGGTTTAATTTTTTTTTTTTTTAATTTTAGCTTATGGACTTTTAGCTGTAATTTTTTCTAAGAATCTGAAAATTCAGGTGTTCATATAGTAAGCATGGGATAACAAGACACTGAAGGACCAGCAAAAGTCTTCATTTCACCCTAGATACAAAAAAGATTGAGATTTTACAGTTTACAATACAGATGATATTGGTATTTATGGGAGTGAAACCAGAATATTTGAAACTTTAGCCTAGCTTCAACATAGCAAGTCCTTCAGAGTGACTCTGGGTTATTAAGAGGATGTGAACATAAAGCTGAACATTTATAAAAGGTCCCAGACCTCTCCTGTCCTTTGCAGTGTTCTCAGCAAGCTTGGCTGCTACTGGGAGCACATGGTGCCATTTATTGTTCCTTATTGATCCATGTTGTCTTGGTTTAGGGCAAATTTGGGAGGAAACTTTCAAATGGGGTCTTTTTAGAAAGCAAATTCAACAGTCTTTCTTTTTCCATAGGTTCCAGAATAATTTTTTTAGAGAAAAATGCAAAAAAAATGTTTATTTAACAAGCAAAGCCCTCACAAACATGAAAATATGAATAATATTAAACAATAGAACTTTTCATTGTTCTGAAGAGATGGCAAATTTAGAAGTTTTTTTGTAGGTCAGAGGTTTTTTCATGGGTGTGTCTTCAGCGTTCTCTCTGTCTCTCTGGGGCTTGGGTGTCTCTTTCCAGGGCTCGGGTCCAGTGTCCTGGCTGCAGTGCAGCTTGGGGAGCCCCTGGATGACAATCATGGTGTTCCTGGACTGAACAATAGCTGAACAGTCCCAAAACACTTCTGGCCTCAGCTAACTAAAAAAAAAAAAAAAACAGCTAAAAGCAAAGGAGAGCTCTCTTCCCCACTGTCCATGCTGCAGGAACAGGAATTCCAGGAGCAGGAATGTGTGGGAGCAAGCGCAGTTTCTGCAATAAACTGTGTGTTTCTTCTCCCTCCTTCACTCTTGGAACCAATCTTAAAGGTGCAGAACTCAATATCCAGCATAAAGAGAACATATGACTGGGGATACAAGCCTCATAAAATCACCCTAGGACATTCCACCCCTTACCTCCTTATTGCCAGCTTACTACCAAAGCTAATATATTTTCTAACTTTACACACACATATTTAAACATACATATACACACACATATATATATATATATCATATATAGCTATATACAGATATTGCTAGTGACATTCAGTAAACAGTGACATTTATACATGGATTTCACTCAACAATCAAGATTTTTCTGAGGTACACATAGTGTTGTTCCATCTTTCTGCATTACCCACCATGTGCAACTTGGTCTTTGAGTAAAGACAACTTGAAGCAAAATTGATCCAAACATTTTTTCTTAACAAATCTCTGAAATGTACCATTTGTCTGCTGTATGCAGGGGCTCAGATTGGGTAGGGCCTGCTTGGTTGGTGGAACTTTGGGTGTTGACTAACCAGGTGGCCTTTGCTAGATGTTGCTCTTAATTTTTGAAAGATCTCCCACCCAATGCTTTCAAGGTGTTTTTTAACAGTCTGTTGTACCTCTCCACTTTGCTTGCAGCAGGTACATGGTAGGGGGTATGCTACTCAATGCCATGTTCCCTAGCCCAGGTGTTGATAAGGCTGTTTTTGAAATTAGTCTCATTGTCTGACTCAATATTCTCAGGGCTGCCATGCTTCCAAAGGACCTGCTTTTCAAGGTCCAGGATGGTGTTACAGGCCGTAGCATGAGGCACAGGGTAGATTTGTAACCATGGTGTGGTGGCCTCTAGCATGTGAGCACATAGTGCTTACTTTGGTGTGTTTGGGGCAATGTGATGCAATCAATTTGCCAGGCTTCTTTATACTTATATTTGCACTGCCACCCACCATACCACAGGGTCTTCATTCAGCCTGTTTGATGGCAGCACACGTCTCACAGTCATGGATAACCTGTGAAATACTGTCCATGGTTAAATCCACCCCTCGATCTCGTCCCCACTTATAGGTGGCATCTCCACCCTGATGACCTGAGGCATCATGGGCCCATCAAGCTAGGAGCTAGCAAGGACATTAAAGAGGAGCTTCTTCAAATCTTCACAGTACAGATCAAAGGTTCTGGTACCAAATGTAGACATCCCCCAGACAGAAAGAGGAGGTACACCCTGTGAGGTGAACTGGGGTTCTCCTGCATGATTGTGGGAAAAATACATGGGTTTGACTTCAAAATTTTAGTAGTCAGCCTGTAGTCATCCTAGGATGTAAGTAGACTCTGATTACTGACTTCTTTCTGTGCTAGCTCTGATCCACAACAAGGACAGCTGTGGGAGTTGAGCTGCCTGAAAGCATCAATTTGAAGCTGGGGGAACCTGGTCTGTAGTTAACCGAACAGATACTCAGGGTGAGCACCATTCCAGCAGCTTTGACTCCTGGGAAAGAATATGGCAATAGTTCTGTTCATATAAGGTTGTGGTTCTAGAAGGTTCCCCAGTTCTTCCCCCTGATTGGTTGTCATTTGGTGCAGAGTTTTACATATTCCTAATCAATGTTTCAGATTGGAGCCTTACCCTCAACTCTGACCCTCAACTGACTATATATATATATATTTATATCCTGCCTTTCCTCTTGTGTTTTGAATCAATCCCATACTGTTGTTTGGCTTCTGTTGTTGTTTTTGACATTAAACCCTTTTACTTTCACCTTAGTCCCAACTGACATGGTCCCGGGGTCGTGGAGCCGAAGCCGCAACAAATAGGGAAGGCATTCTGTGCTTCAGTCATGCTAAATTTTGTCTCAGAGTGATGTCCTTAATATTCTTGGCTCTTATAAATTTCTAGCTTGTTCTCCAAAGGAACTTAAAAGAATGAGACTCAAGGGGTAAGCTCCAAGCCTGGACCAACAGCTCTTAGAGCAAGGGACTGATCTCTGCTGGTCCCTCGTGGCTGGTTTCAGCTCCTGTTCCAAGAGGATAATGAAGAAAAGCTGGATTTCAGTAAAGAAATGAAATCTTTATTCATCAAAAGAAACCAGTATTAAAAAACCAGAAAACTAATCCTTTCTTTCTATTAGAATAGATGTAGACTCATCAAAAAACATAGTTCAATCTTATACCCAGAAAGCCAAATTATAAATGAATCTGATGGCAGTGATGCAGATTAAGAACTGATGGGTTTTTCATGGTTTTTTAAAAAATTCTTTTAATATGGTTAGCCAGCTCTCAAGATCCCAGGATATTGCTTTCTTATCACTGTATTATCTCTTGGTATATTGTTTTTGCAGTTTAATTTCATTGTTACACCTTGACAACTTGGAATTTGTGGTCTCATATCACCACTAAGTTATGATGGTTTTGCTGTGTGTTATTAATTAATTTTGCCAGCATTTGTTGAGCTGGAGGACCTGCCTTTGTATACCAAAGAGAGAAATAAGCAAAAATATACTACTGTTGTTGCTGATAGAAATTGACCTTTGTGCTGGGTAGTTTCTGAAGTCTTCCAGTTCTGAAGCTGTTTGTGTGTCCAGAGTGCCCCAGAAACCCCAAGCTTTGGCTGAAGTTTCATCAGAATTACAAGAAAATCTGCTGACCTGTATCGGTGTACAACATATGACAAGTGTCAGAAAATGTCAGGAACTACTGTGAACACAATTGATGAGAAATCAGTGAAACAAAAGAAATATTACTATAGATGGTGCTAATAAGTAATGTGGTACTATGTTTAATGCATGTTTTTAGATGGTCTCACTGTACCTGGCAAATGTATCAGGTACATGAAATGAAGTCTCTGATTAAAAGGAACTGCAATGTGATCCTGACTTCATTAAAACTGTACATTTTCCTGTGTTTAGGCATACCTGTAGGTACTTGAAGTAAGATCCTGATGCAGAGAAACACTTCCACATTTGTAACCTCTTTCAGTCTGATCTTGTAGAATTTCAAAAAAGAAACAAGTGAAAATTGGGATGGTATTGATTGATGTTACATGATCTCCAAAGCACCTTTACTGTAAATTTGTAAGATTTATTTCTGAGGCAGAGCTGCTTCAGCGCTAAAGGCAGGAATCTCAGGATTCTGCATCTACAAGTATACTTTATCCAATGTGCTTCTGCTTCTTCACCTCTTGGATCTTGTTTTATGAATATGGAGAAATGTTTTTGAAGAGAAGTGTTTTGCTGCTACTCAGAGATGAGAACTGTGGGTTTGAACAGCTCTTCTGGGCTCCAGATAAAGGCAGGCAGCCCTGATTTCTAGTTTACTCCTCTCTAACTTGGCATTGTGTCATAGGTAGATTCAGCAACAACACCCATTTTATATGTTTTGTGCCAAATAATAACAGGTGTTGAGGATTCTGAGCCTGGATATGATCCCTCAGGAGGACTCCATAGAGCATGTCCACAGCACTACTGCCTCTCCAGGCTTCTCTGGTACCCTCTCCAGGGACAGGGCAGGAAGAATCAGGCTTAGCAGCTCTTTAGGCAAGCAGTTTCTTTGGCTGCAATGCTGTGATCTAGGTGTGTAGTAAACTTTCCCCCAGGCCAGAGACAAAGAGAGCTTAGACCAGGAGTTCTGTAGCTGGTGAGCACAAATTTCCCTTTTTGGTTTCTGTAAGACTTTGAGACTTTGGGCACACAGAAAGCTCTGCTCTCGGTTTGCACTGCACTGCTGTCCCTCAGCCTCCTGTCCCTGCTCTTCCGAGGACAGCCCATCACCATTCCTGTCTAGTTGAGTGTAAACAAACCTTTTTAGGTCATCATTTTGGATTTAGAATTCCTAGTGTCCTCTTAAATCCTGTTTTGTGTTCTCATGTCCTTATTCAACTCTAAATCAAAAGAGGGCGTATATCTTAGTATTAAAGGTTAAAGAATCTGATTATCTCCCCTGACAGTGAACAGTGTCTTGAGGTGATGTGCAAGTCATATTTGAGTGCCTCTTATTTAAGAAGGCAATCTTTCATTTGCCTTTGCATTTTGTGATTATTTTATTATTATATGTAATTTTTTTTCCTCAGTCCCACAGGATTAAAAATATTCCTTCTACAAGTTAAAATGAGCAAGCAATTGAGGATCATGTGAAATAGAGGCCAAATTCAGGAGGAACAATTTTTTCTAATATAAGATTATCTGAGCTCTAATGGTCACTTAAAATCTGAGCGTTGAAGCTTGCAAAATGTAATTTGTTGGTAAGTCACATGATCTCCACATTGGTAATGGAGGTTTTGCTGGCTGGGGAAAAAGCTTGTGACTTAGTTCTCATCTTGTGCAGTTTGCTGTATGGGAAGGGTGGTGTTTGCTGCATCATGTAATGTTATGGAAAAAAAAGTCTGGCATAAAAAAAAAATATTCAGGGTAACAGACTGAGAATAATTGCTAGCAATTGTAATCACAGAATCATAAAATCATAGAATATACTGAGTTGGAAGGGAGCCGCAAGGGTCATCAAAGTCCAGCTCCTGGCCCTCCTGGCCCTGCGCAGCACCATCCCCTGGAGTCACACCATGTCCCTGAGAACTTGTCTGAACACTTCCTAAGCTCTGCCAGGCTAGGTGCCATGACCACTGCCCTGGGGAGACTGTTCCAGTGCCCAAGCACCCTCTGGGTGAGGAACCTTTTTCTATTAGCCAACCTGAACCTCCCTCTGAAACAACTTCAGGACATTCCCTTGGGTCCTGTCTCTTGTCACTAGAGATCAGATGTCAGTGCCTGCCCCTTCTTTTCCCCATCAAGAGGAAGTTGCAGACTGTGATGAGGTCTTCCCTTCAGTCTCCTCCAGGGTACTGACCAAGTGCCCTCAGCCACTCTTCATACACCTTCCCCTCCAGACCCTTTACCATCCTCGTGGCCCTCCTTTGGATGCTCTCTAATAGTTTAATGTCTTTTTTACACTGTGGCACCCAAAGTTCCCCCAGCACTCGAGGTGAGGCTGCCCCAGCTCAGAGCAAAGTAGGACAATCCCCTCCCTTTCCTGGCTGACAATGCTGGGCCTGATGCCCCCAGGACAGGGCTGGCCCTCCTGGCTGCCAGGGCACTGCTGATTGATGTTCAGCTTGCCATCAGCCAGGACCCCCAGGTCCCTTTCTGCAGTGCTGCTCTCCAGCCATTCTTCCCCAGTCTTTAATACACAATCACAGTTGCCCCGTCCCACGTTCAGAGTCTGGCACTTGTTAAACTTCATATGGTTGGTGAATGCCCATCTCTCTAATCCATCAAGTTTTGTAGATGATCAGAAGGGTATTAGCTCCATAACCTGCAGTTTTGTTTCTTCCTTTGTTTTCAGTTTTTCCTGGTAATGGAGCTCTTCCCTAGTGGTTCATTCACTGTTATATAATGGCAAGGAAAAGCAAAATATGTAAGAATTTTACTGACAGAGAAATCCAGCATTCACTGAGTGCATTGTTACAATTGGCTTTTATTTTCAAGTCTTGGATTTCTTATTGACATGGTTGAGTAAATTTGGCTTTCTGTGTTAAGGGCTGAATTTATCTGTCTTGTACTTTAGATTTTTTTTTCTGTAAAAATGCCTTACAAGAGGGAGAATTCTATTTATTTTTCTCTCTGAGATATATCTGTGTCCATTTGTTTCAATCATCTCTCCAAAGAGATGCCAGAAGGCAAGTGCAGCACCTTTCCTCATGTCTCAGGCTGAGGAGGATGAACAAATGATGGGGTGATCTGTGCTGACTTAAGCAGGCTCCTGTATATGACTCCCTGCTGCTTTCCCTGGCTCTTTGTGCCCACTTGCCCCAGAGGTTCTCAATGTGCAAAGGCAAAGATAAGAGGAATGTTTACATGAACACTTTTCCTCTGGAAACAAAAGTCATGCAGCAGTACTGGAACCACTGTTTTATTTTTGTGCTCTTGCTTTCAAATTTTCTGCTATTATTTTTATTTCTTGTTTTTAGGTGAATGATAAAACTGATTTATCTTAAATCAAGGGTCTTCTGCCTCTTTAATCAGTGAGAAGGAGGAGCCAATCCCAAATGCAAAGGAGTGGATATTTTTATTGTCAACATCTGTAATCACTGAGGTTTTCCACTTTTTCCTCTGTTTCATTTGGGGACATTTGGTTTTAGCTTTATTTTTGTTTCTTGTCATTTTTCCTCCTAAGTCACTAAGACCCTCTGAAAGTCAATAAGTCCCAGTAAAGATCAATTAAGGCTTTGAAAAATATTTTTTTCCATTTTTAGGAAGCTGAAAACATAAAAAATTTCAGGTACCACGGCAGAATGTTACAAAGGCTTGATGGAAAGAAATGGGGGCAGATTTCAGGGAATTAATAGCTAAATCTGCCTCAATGTCACTCACATAATTTATAATGTAGGGATTTGGTGAAAGCATAATGTAACTGTATCTATTTGATGAGTGAAGAAATACGGGGCTGTGTTAGATGTCAGAATGACAATATTTTGTACAAATCTGCACAGAACTTATGCAAGGAAATTCATAATACTTTAACCAGACATTGTTTCTCATACAATATCATATCCATCCCTGTGATCATAGAGGGTGTTTCTACAGAATGAAAATATTATTTCTCTAGTGAACAGTTTTGTTTTATTTTGAACATTTGAAGAATCAATAAATGTTTCCGTCATTGGAACTACAAAGGCATGTATGTGTACCAAAGATAGAGAATTCTAGGAAAAATTAAGTAGTAGACTGGAGAGGAGAAGAGAATAAAGAGCTGTGAAATGTGGTGCTGACTTATTTAAAGAGCTAACTGAATTCCCCAAGTGAAAAATAGACAGCAACAATCAACCCTGCAGTGATAGTTGCAATTATTACATGATTAAATGGAATATGAACAAAATGGTTTTGTTTGGTTTGGTGGGTTTTTTTTTTTTAACTTTCATTATTTAGTAATGTGCTTTAATGCTTCTGATTATGTAATCTATTTTTTATTAGCAATTTTATGAACTATCTGCTTTCAAATGTTCTGTTTTTGAAAAATTCACCTGTGAACATCTGAGCCTGTATGCAGCAGGTTAAAGGTAGTCTAGGACTCAGTAACTTAACATTTTTGTTTCTTTGTATATCATAAGCACTGCTGGAAAATAGACAGACAAATGAAAACAGTTCTATTTGTTCTGATAAAGACAATATTATGCATGCAAGTGGTCTGGAAAGTGCCCTGGAAAACAGTCATGATGAGTTTCTTGGTTTCCAAAATATTCAGGAGTAAAACATCAAAGAAATAATATTCTTCTAACATTAACACAGTTCACATTTCAAATCCTGCCTGGACTGCTTGGTTGTTTTGTTTGCTGTTATTGAATTCAAATTGTAATGTTTTTCATTGCTGTAAGAAATGTTTCCCTATTCAAATCTTTTTCTCCATATATGTTTCTCTAAACATAATTCTCAAGGTACTCAACATCTAATCATGAAGAAGTGTATGCTTGTTCTGTCTCTTTGGTCTTCTCCTTTGATGTGTTATGAGGAAAGGTTTTACTTTTATTGTGTTTTGTAATTCTGTTGTTAAGACTGAGCTATGTGTTCGGTCACTTAGTGTGGGGACTTTATGAATATATTTATTATTCTCCTCCAGATGATAGTTTGATTTGGGTCCTGTTCTCATTGCTTTTTGTATCCCTTAAAGAACAGAGAGTTTAGGTTGTTCTTTTTCGTGTTATTTGTTCTCCTTGTAACACTGGAAAAGAAATGTACTGTTGTGTTCATTCCATAAATAATTAGAGAATTTGGAGAAAAGGAGATAATTTTTTTTTCCAAATTTGAAGCTGAGAAATGTAAAGGAATATTAAATCAAATAATACCACAGAATATCAAAAACATAAAATAAGTATCAAATAAATCAAATAAATACACAGAAAACCAGAAGACCAGAAGCCAATGGCTACAGTGCATGTCCAGAAAACAGCATGGTATTGAGGCTGGGCCTTACAGAGGCAGTGAGGGGCTGTGACTAACCCAATGTTGTTAAAACATCACCGGGGTAAAACGCTTACTCAAGCACACACGCAGAGTCTTACAGCATCCTCCACTGCCCAGTGTCTCCTAGATCTTCCTTTGTTTCCCTCCCTCACCATCCCTATGTCTATAAAACACAATCTTTTCAGTAAATAGTCTGGTTGTTATATGGTTACTGCAGCAAAATACATTTAACTATTTTTTCCATTTCACGATCTCGCTGTTTCTTCTGGCCAGTGAATTATGTGTCTCCCTCCTGGTTCCTACACCACAGTGCTCTTCTCTTGTTCTTCTGCCTGAGAGTCAAACCTGCGCTGTGAACCCTCGTTCTGCCTGTGCTGTTGAGCTGCCAGAGTAGAGAAACCATCAGGCTACTTTTGACTGACTCAGGTTGGGTAACACTGCGTGTGAGTTGGGAACAGAGGTCATCTGGTGTAGTTACATTAAGGACAGAAGTGCATCCACAAACACAGTGACAAGCAAACCCTTAGCTGGTCCTTAGCATTTGTTTTAAGTAGGAATCTATTTAGAAGAGTATATGGCATTGGAATAGATGTCATTCAGTTCAATACAAATATCTATCACTTACTACACTTGGTGCATAAATGTATGCTAATTCTCACCTGTTTCCATTAATGAAGTTCTTTCCTAAGTTGTATCTTCACCTGGCTTTCTGCAAACCCAGCTTCCACTTGCTCCTGTGGATTCTGCAACATTTTCTACTCTGTCATTTGACTTCATGCTCTTCTCCACCACAATCCACACCAGCTCCACAAACACATTCAGGTCTACCAGGTTTCCCCTTTCCAAGCTTTGTGATTTCACTGCTTCTGCTTCTGGTGCTTAGAAAAGTTCGGTCATGGTTTCAACCATGGTTATCAGGGTTTGTTTTTTAAGATTTACAGACTTAATCCTTTATGACTCCCTTATGAAACTGCTCCTATGGTGTTGTTTGTTGTTTTGGGGTTTTTTGTTTGTTCATTTGGGGTTTTTTGCTTACAAATAACACCACTCTATTCTCATTTATGTCAAAATAGTATGTCCTCTCTTGGTTTTTGTGTTATTATAGTACAGGATTTTCAGCAGTAATGCTTTTCTTTTTCTACAAGTGTGATGCTGCATGAGAGAGTTTAAGAAGCTTTGACTGAGGTTTGGCAAATGGATATATTTTTAGAGAAAAAAGACACACACAGACATTCTTCAGAATTATACTTAACTAAGGATTTTCCAAGTTCTTATGCAGACTTGAAGACTTGAAGGCATTGCCATTTTTTCTCAATTAGTTGAATAAAAGGCCTTATAGCTCTCTGCAAAACTTTAATTTAAAGATGTTCTATACAGACGTAATGCTATTTTTGTGTTAATTAAGAAACTTGCAGACTTACTGAACTAATTCCATCTCACTGTTGCTGTGCCAACAGGTGTTTTTGTTTCATTTGGGGATAAATTACCTGCAAATGCTTTGTGGCACACAAAATATTTCTTTAAGAATATCAGATCAACATACAGCTGAATCATTAGAAATGCTATGAAGATGGCCAGACATTGTGCACTTAATTGTTATTCATTAAAAATCAAGCTTTTATAACAACCCAAAACACTTAAAAATTGCCAACACTTTCAATTTTCATAAACTTATAGTGGAAATTTTTGACCTGATATTTTCTATGTTCTCAGAATTTTTACTGACAATTTTTATAAACAGTTCTTATTGACAAGAGTGCATATTTTCCTACTGGTTTTTACAAAAAATATATAATTTAGTACTTGGGAATTCAAACAAAAATAGTCAAGGCAGCAGATATAGTACTGCCAAAAAATGACAACTGAAATTTTGTACATCTGAAAAAAAATTGTATTGCATCATAGAGGAGTAAAACTTTTCTTATATTAGCAGAGGTATTCACATCTGTAATAAAATGAGGAAGAAAAACATCATGTAGTTTAAAGTTAAAATTTAACTGAACATGGTTTTGAGTATTATTTTCTGTTGCCATTCCCACTAGCATTTTATTGTTGAAAAGCTATTGTTAATGATCTGAGATAAGGACGAAAAGAGCTGCTGATTTTGTTTGTTGGCTTTTCCAAAGACTTAGAAAGGGAAATAATATTTCATGAGTTTCTGGGTGAATATACCAAGCAGGATGAGATGTTTCCTGAGTAAGCAAGGATTTATAGCCCACACCTGCAGGAAGTGGTTCTATGGCTTTGTTTATTGTACAACTTAGGAGTAAAATTTCTGCTTTTCAGGCCATGTTCAGTTTCCCCATGTTCACCTCCTCCCACTCTCAGTTTTGTAAGTTCCCTGCCTCTGATGGCACGAAGCAACCTTTAATGGAATAGGAAATATTGTTTTAAGATTATTATGTGCCCAATCTGCCTGCCAAAACTCATTCTGAAGTCAAAATACCTGCTCAATCAGCTTCAGAGCCTCATTCTGCTTCTCCTGTAAGTTTTGTGCAACACTGTGGTTTTCCTTTCTTCCATTTTCTGTATTCTGTCTGCCCTGTTCCCACATGGTTTCTTAAATCTGTATTAATATCAAAGGATTAAAATATTACAACTAATTAAAATTATCCCTATTAGTGACAAAAGCAGTGCATTATTGAATTAAAACCAGTAGTTTAATCCTTGTTTCAATGGTGCAGTGCACTCACAAATACAAAGCACTCCCAAGTTTGCTCAGGGGCAGTTTTCCCTGGGAACAGGGAGTAGGGCTGAGGGAGAAGTTACCCTGCACTGCCTGGGATCCTGCAGGCACAGAGAGGCACTGCAGGACCAGGCCAGGACACAGAAAATGCAGAGGGAACTCCATCCCTGGCTGTGGGACATGCCAAACTGCTGAACTGGGAACCATGGACCAAGGCTTTTATGGCTTTCTCTTTCTGACCAACACATCTATAGCAACTCTGGTATTTGGCATGGATTAAAAAGACCCTGCAAGCACATGCATAAATAAATAAAATGGCAATGTCATGCTAAGCAGAACAAACTGATTGAGAAATTCACGCTCATGCGGAGAAGAACATTGAATTATGGTTCAAAATTTGAGCAGAAGCAGATAATGTAAGTTGGGGTTCACTGTGTAAAAATATGATCTCAGATCTTTAAAGGTACTTAGGTCTTTTACTCAAATCTTATTTAATGGGGATTTAACACCTAAATACCACTGAAGACATAAGTCATTATTAATATTTCCTTAATCACTCCCAAAATCTTTAGCCTGTTTAAAGAAATGGTATCACAGAAAGTCCTTATTCAGGTTGCTGTGCCAGATCTAATACCACCATAAAGCTTCAGAGGTTTTTAAAGTGCCTAAAAGCTTCAGATGTCGAAGCCAAAATTACATTTTATGTGACTCACAGAACAATAAATCACTTTCTTTTTTTCAGTGCTGTTATTTCCTGAATAACCCATATAAAGCAAAGTTACATTGGGAAGAATGAGGTAACAAGTCGAGTGGAGAGGTTATATATTGTAAATAACAAGGATATGCTTTTTCTTTTAAGAGAAGTCTGCCATAGTTTTAATAGTGCTTATGTATACAAGTTCAGCATATTCCATTTATTGTCTTCACATATATATTACTGAGAACTCCTCTCCTTGCTCAATTTATGCTGAATTCTGGGGAAAAAAGCTGTCTTTGAAGCACTTGGAAGTTTACTGTTTTGTGACATCTAAGCTCCAAACCACTCAGAAATGAAGTAGCAACTCATTACAAGCACTTGTCACTCTCTGTCTTATCTGAAGTTTCTATTCTCAAGTGACTTTAACAGCATTAAATCAACACCATCTACTCAGGAGTTGCCAGTCTAGTACATTTTTGCCAGATGATCTCTCTTTTGATCTGATTCTGTGGAAAGCAGCAGGGTCTGCCAGCTCTACAATTTATCCACAATAAAAGCAATCAAAGATGTTATTTTTTTTTATTCTCTGAGCTCTGCTTTATCTCATATTATGGAATTTTCCTTCCCTGACTGGTAGCAGCAGCTGAGGCCAAAAGCTGTGAAAATGGCACAGAATGATCACTTCTGGTGACACTCATTGAATGTGCTGACTATACCATCAGAGAAACAAAATACTTCTCTATGGTAACAAACTTGGCCACCTAGCACCTGACATTTGGCAAACTCTTGAACATTTTGGTAGTGGATGAAATCTGTTGCTTTTACTTAAAAGACAGCTAAAGGAAAGTCCTCTAAGCTATAGATTCACTGTAGCATGCTGGATTTTTGATTGCGATGGCAGCAGAGACTGTGAACAAGTAGTAAATTAAAATTCTTCTTTCTGCAACTGGCAGAAAGAAGAATTTCTGTCTCTGCCCTACTGCCCTCGAGAGCGGAGGCAGTAGGACAGGGCTTAGATTTGCACCTCATTGCTCCAGTTAAGCCACTGAGCCACTGATGAGGAGCTATAGAAACCCCCTAAACCTACACTAACACAGTGGACTAGAGCTGTGATTCTGCCATGCTGATGCAGAAATAACAGAATTATGGAGAAAAGGGAGAGCAGACAACTCTCCACTGAGGCCTTAGTCAGCTATGACTATGTTTGACATATTCCAGAAACTGCCTGTTCTGGGCATCACAAGTGGAAAGAGTTAGACTGTTGGCTGAGATTTACAATTATGAGCTGGCCTTGTGAAATTTCATCTGAACTGAGGATGCCTCAGCCAGGGAGCTAGGAGGAAATGCTGGAGGCAGAGAGAAATTCGTACTTCTGTTCCAGCTTTCAGCAGTTCAGAAAACTTTTAAAGCTGGTGTTTGTGAAAGACTGGTATTTACAGCCTGGAGGGCTTGAGTGCCTTAGCTGCCGCTCTGTGTTTGGATGCTGTCTTCTGGTTCTCTTTGAAAATACAGCTGAAAAGGAAGGCGTCAGTTTCTGTCCACCTTTACTTTAACAGAGGACTTTCAGAGGCAGTTCAAATTATCTTGCATATCCCAGAAGCTGTGCCTTCATTTCCTGGTTTAAGACAAGAATTATAAAAGTTTATTCACTGCTCTTCTGTTGAAAATGTACAGCTGTGCACAAAGAAAAAATCAAGACTGAGAGGGCCAGGAAGGAGAAGAGAGTAAACAGCTGGGAAGGTAACTTACAGCCTCACACAGCCTGGCCCAGGAAGAGGCCAGCTCAGATATTGCTCCTGTATTTTATTTGTTTATTCTTCAATGCCAAAATGCGTAAACAATCCTTGGGGCAGGGTGCAGAGCCTGGGGGAGGGATCACATCAGATCCTCTGAACCTCTCTGTGTTCCCTTTGCTTACTGTTTCTGTGCTCCTGGGCCTTGTGCACTTTGTACAGCTGGTAGGTCTGCATGGTACTCTGAGTGCTGAAACCAAAGATGGTCTGAGTACAGCATGAGCCAAACAAGAGATATGAGACCAAGACAGTGTGCTCATGGGCTAATTTACTTCTTCCCATCAGTACATACTGAGCATACTCTGGCTTCTGCATGACTTAAGCTTTACTTGATCTCCAAATCTTTTCAGAACCCAAGGAATAGCTGGTATATCAAAATCCTGTTGAGCAATATACTTCTAGTGTTAAATAGTTAAAAGCAAAGAGTTAAAAGTAGCATAAAGTTGTCTTAATAATCCAACTTCTTCTTGGATAAATTTCTATTCAGAGATCGGCATAATCCTCAAGAACTTCCTCATGGGCTATGTGACCACTGTGTTTCCTGGACCAGCAATTTGCAACACCAGAGGGCAATATCTTGCTTTCCAGTGTTAGGTATTCACCACAGAGACCACTGAGGCAGTGACAAAAGTGACAACCTAATCAGAAACAGGCTGTCCATACCTCAAGATAACAAAATAGTAACAGAAACAGCCCAGGAACAGCAGTCTTCTCTTGCTAACTAGCCCTAAAATCTGTCTACAGATTGCAATTATTGGTCACCACATCACTGCTTGGTCTGCAAAGTGAGATCAGAATAATCATTGCAGCTAATAACAAGGACACTACACTCAGTGTACAAATCACCTCAGATGCTTTATTTTCAACTATGAGATTGCTGAACTTAGTGTAGCTGCAGAAAATGTTTGATGTAGCTATCAAACATCTTAGATGCTTGAACTCTCAGATTTTTCCACTCAAATTGTTTAAGCATATGATTATTTCAATTCAGTTGATAGAGTGATGTCTCTCTATGGGATCAACATCTGAACATTAAGTTTAATTAACTGCCCAGCAGATTTAGTAGGGTTTTTAGTCATCACTCACTGTGGCAGAGGTGTTTCAATTCCACATTGTCCCCATATCTTCAGTTTAGTCACCTGAGTGAGATTCTTCTCTGTAAGAGGTGACAGAAGAAGATTGACACCTCTTAATGGTTAAATAACCACATAAAGCTCAGAATGGCTGAGGTCTTTCCAAAAACTGTGAAGATTACTTCTTACATCAAATTTTCTAATTTGAATATCTCATTAAAGTAGCTAATGTTACAATGGATGAATCCAGGTCCAAGTGAATTTTCAATTAATTAGATTAGCAGTTAATCGCTATTAACTGCTATCCACCAAGAAGTTGATAGCAATGTCTCAGTTTCTAGCTTGGTGACAGGTAGTTGACTTGTCTAATTCATTTGCACACAAAGATTACTCTATCTAAAACATGATGACAGCTCTTTTTTGGGCTTTTATGGACATCTGTGGATTTTCTCCATAATATATTTTCAGCTGTTTAGGTAATATAATTGGCAGTATTGATGGTTTGAAAGACTGCATCTGTAATCTCACGCAGACGTTATGTAAGTAAACACTCAATGGGCTTTTGAAATAAACTGATAAGGCATAATTTAACATAAGATACTTTGAATGCAACAAAATTGTGATTTACTATGATCTCACAGAAAAACCAATAGTACCATATCTCTTGTATTTTATGCATTTGAGGAGACTTGCCCCTTAATCTGGGCATAATGAAGCATTTATTAGCATATTGTGTTTTTTTAGATACCATTTTGAGTGTGTTACACTCCTAACGGATCAGGTATACAGTGCACTGAACCTACATACCAATGATAAGGTGCTTTTCAGTTTATGTGCCAGATATTGAGAAGAATGGTTTCCTAAGTAATTGATATGACCTATCCCCTTTCAGGAAAATGGTTCAAGGAAAATAGTTTAATAATAGAAAAACCTATGCATATAGAGAATTCTTTTATTTCACTTATGTCCCTTCTCTTCTGTTTACAACTGTTATCTCCAATACTCATTCAAGACTGGAAGGATTAAGTATTCAATTTTTTTAAAAGAGAAATTATCATTATTTTGAATTTTGATGTTATTTTAATGTCTACTTCAATTGGTTCAAGAGAAAGAAAAATTTCAACTTTTGTAATAATTAACTTTGCCTTATCCACATTAAAATAATCTCCATGAAGTCACCATAGTGCAGCTACTGTGTGACATGGGCAGTTGCTTCTAAGCTGAATTTTATTCTTCTGCATGTTGTGTTTGTAGGTGGCTTTTCTGTTGTGAGCAGCTCTGAAGCTCTTCACTCCAGGAAGGGAGTGGCATCTGTTACTGCCTGTTCTCTGCAGAGAGATTTACAGCACACCACCACTTCAAGAGTTTAATTGAAATAGGAAAATATGCTTTCTTCAGGCTTGGCTGGATGCAAAATTAGCTGCTGTTATTCCTTCATCATTTCACATCTCTGTTGTTAGCAGTTTCACATCATGAAAGGGGCCTGGTATTACCCATTCAGGGCTGTAATTTTTGTCAACTTGATCATTATACTGCTTTTGAGGTAAAAAGTTGTCGACATCTGAGTTTTAAACTGTCCTCTGCTTGACCTACCTTAAGGCATATTTCTTTGGTTTCAGAAAGCAACAAGAATTTCTGTTCTGATTTAAATCTTACTTATTATGAAGCTTCTCTGTGTTCAAAATAGCCTCTCTAAACAAAACATTTTTTTAAAGTGTCTTTAAATTTAAACAGCCATCCCAAAAGGCACAGTAATGTATTAATAGCTCTTGGAGAGACAACTTTGGTCTTTCTGAGTTTGGCACAGACATGGTGTAAGTATTGTCAGATAACAACTTCCCCAATTAACATAAATAGCATATGCTCAAATGGCTTTTGTTCCTAGTAAAGAACCCACTGAAGTTGTTTGAGTTTTTGGATACATGAAAAATTTTATTAGTCATCCAATATGGTTATCTGGAAGTTGTTATTTCCTGATTAATAATATAAAGAGTATTGGCAAGCACAGTTCTGAAAAGGGATTTGTCATCTTCAGCATTTCAAGAGAAAGACATGATTAATGTGTTGAATTGAAACAGGAGTTAGATGAAAGCAAGCACCAGGTTATGGATGGAAAATATTTTCCCACCATTGCTGATTTCCTCCATGTCTCTAGAGAATTATTAGTATATATAGATGTTTAATATCCAATTTTTTTGGATTAATGTAAGAGTATGTGGAGATTTTACTTTGAAAAGAAGAATGTGGACAGGATAATATTTACTTTTATAACTGCTTTATTTTCCTGTTCCTATAATAAATCCATTTGTTCATCAGACAGAATGCCCTGACATTACTTTTGGTACAGTACCCTATCTATGTAAGAAAAACATTGCTTTCAAACCATTTTTTTTCTGAGGTAGTAATCATGTCTTAAAAGCAAATGTTTGGTACTAAAGGAAGGAATGCTGTTGGCAAAAGAAGCTGTTTTAAATGCTAGTGAAATATATACAAGACTACTATAGTAGTCTTCCACTTTTTATCTAGACATTTCTACTATATATACTGCATATGTTAAAGAGGCAACTCTTAGTTGCTAATGAATATATTTATAAGAAAATAATACAGAAAATTGTAAGAAGTGAAGACAAGATAGGAATTACTGACCTTTGCACATTTTACGTGTGTGTATAGCCTTTGTATTAACCCACAAAAAGGTTATCTTCTGAGCACTGGTTTTATTTGAGCACTTGAAAGAAAACAAAAACATGATGGAATTTCTTTAATTAGTTTGAATTAATTCCTCACTAAAAAAAATCAGAGAAAACCAAGAGACCATCGTGATACAAAAATATTATTTTGATATAAGCAGGTGTGGAGATGCATTTATAGCAACTTGACTTTGTGAGAATAAATCATAAAAGTACTGTTACTATCCATTTTAGTGTCAATCTTTATTCTCCTTCTCATTCTAGTAGTGTGTAAAGTCTGTACTGACAATTAAATTCCTTCGAACATCACTTTGACAAGCTAAGCTCTTCCTTCTCCTAACTCTGCTATCCTGCTGCCTACTTGTTCTTCATTTCTACTTAGTTGATTTAAGAAGGAATTCACTATTTCTCTATTTAATAGGATTCTGAGAGTATTGAAACCAAACTGCTAAACTTTAGACGATCACTAAAAGTTAGAAGAAGGAATTGAGAATTGACATCAAGTGCAATTGTGTCTCCTGAAGCCTGACTGAAGTAAGTGGTGCTTTCATAAAATAAAATGCACAAGCAGCAATGTCTGCTTGTGATTTTCCCATCTATTCTTTCTTTCAATGGTAGTTTTAACTCCAAATTTTTTTGTCTGAGATAATATTTTACTGAGTTTTTGTACACACAGAGGTCCAACTCTCCACCTGATATGGGAGAGTTATAGCTAAGCTCACATCTCTGTTGCCCATATTTGTATAGGAAACTGGGTTCCCAGAGTACACAGTGTATGATCTCCTGCACACATGCAGTCTTGGGAAATGACACATCAAACACCTACTGCAGGTATTTATTTTGCAATCAGCATCCATTCATTCTCTCCACACATGTTTGTATCCTCATTTGTGGTGATTCTGGTCATCTTAGTGAAGAGCAGTAATTTCACATTCTCTGTAAATTCATTACTGATGTGCATTAGTCACATATTTTCACTGAAAAATACTTCTGCTGAATTTTTCTCAAGTTGTCCAACAGAATTTACAATTTCATAGCGTGGTCTGTATTATAAATAGATTTTTTTCCTGTTGTAACAGAATGTGTAATTAAGAGTGGGGAGAACAATTTCTGCAGTTTGTCCTTGGACAGGTTGCTACTAATTTAATTTGGTTTTGAGTTGTTGGAATGCAGTATTCAAACACAGCTCAGTCTGTGGCTTGCTAAAGAGCAGTCTCACAGTGTTTAGAGACTGCTGAAGCTCTCTATAACTGCCTGATGCTCCTAGAAAAGTTGGTAGATTCTTGCAGCAGGGACAAGAAATGGTCTTTTATGCGCAAATTAGCCCTCCTCAGAGATTAATGATTTATTTTTATGACAAGAATCTCTTTTATTAACATTTGTATTACTTCAACCCATTTTTCCTTCATATATTTAGAATAGCAGCCACCAAAATCTTCATGCAATTCCTCACCTGATAACTGTACAATCCAAAAATATCTGCATTACAAAGTATCATGAAAACACCAGCACATAAAGGAAAAATTATTATGAATTCAGATAGGTTGTCACACGTAGGTCTGCTTTAGAAATACCAATACTACACTCCTCTCTCTCCAGTCACCCCCACTCCCTGCATTTTTCCCTGTGCCTTGTTATTTAGAAGAGAATGCGTTAATCTGCATTAAAAAAAAAAAAAAGAAAAAAAAGAGTGAGAGAGTAGTCTTTATTTCCTGTGATTTTCTGTAATTTTCCTTTAGATTCAAACCTCTAAATTATATAGGGAAATATGGTGCCACATTCACATGCAAACTATTTTTAGAGAACATGAATAATTACACCAGATGGTTGTTTAATTCTCTTGGCATTATCTCTACTGTACATTTATGGCTTAAAGTAATATTTCCTTACACTTTTCAATAGCTGTGGAAGGTCATGGGTAAGTCCTGTTTCGTTATTTACATCTGATCCCTTTTATAGATGTATTTCAATGATACAGCTGTTGGTGGACTACAGAGATGCTGATCTGCAGGCTTGTAATAAACTATTCAGCTCTTGGGCACAATGAAGTATGTTCATAAGAAAACTTTACATCTTTGACAGCAGATTGTTCTTAGTGTTTTATATACAAAAGAGCATCACTCATTCTATGATTGCCTTCATTTAATCTTCCAGGATTTACTAAAATTACCCCATTCAATTGCATCTTCATTTATGCAGCAGTGAGAACAGAAGAGGTGTTTCTTCACATTCTGCATACCTTGACTGTTTTCTGAGGATGTAAAGAGAAAATTTCTGCACTTCAGTCTCTTTGGTTGCTTAGTGAAATAGCCTAGGCAATTACTTCCTTCTAAACTCCTAAACATTTGGACCAGTGTAAAAGATTTATTCTTTAGGTGTTATTTCTGAAAGCCACAGATTGTTATGTGTCAAAGTTAATTCGACTGATGTAGAGAGATTAAAAGCACATATTCTCAGGAAGTATCTGGCACTAGACTGAGGAGGATGAAAATTTTGTATCAAAAGAACTTTAGAATTGTATTTTTGTTCTGTTCTGGAACAAAAATAAAACCTTTCAGACACTTACATAGGAAGGGAAGTATACCAAAGTCTCTGGCTTTGACTCCAAAATCCAAGTAATTCTGTTTAATAAGTGTATTTATAACCCATGTTGCTTAGAGAGCTGGCCTTAGTCATAGAAGCCATCTGTTGTGTTTAATTCCTTAAATTTTGATCTGGCATTTCTCTAGAGAAGGCAAAATAAGCCTTTGTTGCCTTGCTCAGACTATTGTCCTAACTGCAGCTATGGGTTATTATTTTGGCTCTAATTAATATGTTGGTGTATTTTCATTTTGTTAGGAAGGTCCTGATAGTTCATCTAAGTCTGGACTATGGGAGAATGTAAGAAAATAGAGAAATCTTGGTGACTTTTTACTCTTCTGAAGCTGGGAGCATTGAGCAACCCAGTAACAGGCTCACACTCAGACAAATATGGCTAAATCAGCATAATATATATATATGTATTTGGGCAATTTCTCCTTCTATATTTTTATGTGCACCTGCAATTTCTGTGCAACAAGCAAAAAAATTTATACTCTGTGCAGCAATTGACCTTTTATTATCCTCACCCAGGGCAGGGAGTCTGGGCTATGAAAAGAAACTTGGTTTAGGACAGTTGGGAAGGGAAGGGGAAGGGGAAAGGTTATTCAGCACTGCTTTGCTAATTTGGTATCAATATGAAATTTCATATATTCAGATAATTTATGCATTGGAGATTATAAGCATTAAAATTTCATAGTTTCCTTAATGCTTATGTTCAAGGACTGCTCTGTCTAAAGGAAATCTGACTAAATACATATTTGCAGACCAGGTGTCAAGAAATGAAAATATATGGTGTTGTTCCTGGCTTACAGCACACTTCTTGTGAACGGTATGTAACTGAGGTATGTGTGTAACATTTTACAGTTTCTCACAGTTCAGGAAGGGTTTGGACACTGATCTCAGGCACTTGGTGTTATTTTTGGGGCTGCCCTGTGCAGGGCCAAGAGTTGGATTCAATGATCCTTGTGGGTCCCTTCCAGCTCAGGGTATTCTGTGATTCTATTCTATGATAATATATGAATGAAAGCATTAGCTCATCCTAGAGTAACTTCCTAACTCCCATCAAACCTGCCTACTTTATGCATTTGAGAAATATTAGAAGCAGAAAAGACAAAATGTGGCAACATACACCTAGCTCATTAATTCTCAACTAATTTTAAATATACTAAGCAAGTGTGACATGTTGATGCAAAAGGACCTTATACTTGGCATATGGTGAAGAGAAATACAGGACAGCTGCAAACATTGATGTGCAACACAGAAAACAAACTGTGGCAAGAAAATTATATCTGTCCCTTAGAAGATAAATTCTCACCATCACTCAAAGCTAAAAGAAATTCCACATCGTTGTCATTACAGCTCCCACATATGTGACTTTTTTATCACCTTATCCAAGAGAATCTGTCATTTTAAATAGAAACACGAAACATCCAGATAGATTATCTAATTAAGTTTGTAACTGCAATATAAACGACAACAGAGAAGGAAGAAATACGAGCTAAACCCCAGGGTTAATTGGTGTTTAGAGCTCTAAGGTAACAGAGTTGGACTGCTCACTTCACAGGGTTGTTTTATCTTGCTGAGAGCTAGCAAAAGCCTCCATGCAGTACACTGTGTTCTGTACAGTTGGGTCAAATGTGAATATCCTGTTCATAAAAACTAATAGTGGAACTGTAACAATTTTTTTTCCTTAAAAGTATGAACTTTCCACAAACAGAAAACATGATGTTTAAATCTCTTTTAGCACTGCTTAACAGAATTGCTAGGAATCAGATAAGCATCAGAGCTGATACAGTAAGATAGAATATTAATGAAGAATAAATTGAAAGCTTTCTTTGTTTTTGTGTGGGTATAGAAGGTCTCTCTTTTTTCTCTTTTTTTTTTTTCTTCTCTAAAAAGAAAGTTTGCAAAAAAAATTAGATAGTGCTGTAAATCTAATTACCAAAGCAACACCAGCTTAGTTACACTGGTAATCAGACTCATCATTGTATTCCAATAGAACTTCTCTCTTCACTTTAATCAGGAATGTATGTGATGAAAACATATTAGGCAACAACATGAAAAATGTCCTGTAGTCCCTTCTTATAGTGGGGAACTGTAGGTAAGTGGAGTGCTAAAAGCTTGCGTATTTCTTGTAATAGTGCTACTGTTAAAATAGGAATACTTCAGCCAATGTTGTCCATCGCCTCAAGACTCTTCATCTTAGGGCAGAATCCTCTGACATCAGATCTCTGTCTTCACCTGTGGAAGAGTCATTCCTTTTGTTCATTGTTTTGGTTTTTACATCAGCTCCAAGAAATATTGTTGATATTTGAGATTTGTTATATTTGAGAAGCTCAAATTATGTTATGATATTTGAGAAGCTTAAGCCCAAAGCTTTCCCACCTCCAAAGCACTACATTCTGCACATTGATTCTGTTTTCTGCTTAACAACAGCGAGCTATCTCAAAATAAAGTGGTAACTGGCTAAATGATAACTTAATGCTGATGACTGAAAATGCTGCAAGTGTGTCATAGCACTGTAATATCATTGCCTAGCAGTAAACAACAGAATTTAAAAGATGCTATAATTTTTTTTCATAATGCACCTTTAATCACAATTTTATTGTACCTTCAGCATTTATTAAGGTAATAATGCAATAATTAATAATTTAAACATGACTTTATTGTAAAAACTGTAATATTTGGTGTACTGCTACCAGAATAATCTAATTAAAATGGAGTCTGTATCACTTACAGTAGGAGGATCAATATGCACTGTCCCCAAATTGTCATAGTAAAGTAGCAAGTCATTTTCTATAGATAGGGCCAAATTCAACTTTCCATATTGCTCCAGAAAACCTAGGAAGAACTTCAAATAGCTACATCAGATTTGGAATTGGACCAAATGGTACTGTGGGCAGGTGTCACTATCTTTTTTTAAAAGGATTTATTCATCTTCCCTAAAATTCATTTGAACAAAATCTGTTATCTGGCATGTAGTAGTGCCTGAAATTTTGATGGATAGATAGATCATATCTTTTGATATTAGTAGATAAGCAGACACTTCACAGAAAATGATTTTAGGATTTGTGTGCAAAGCACCTTTTTCCTTTGACAAGGCAATTGAAATATTACTATAATAATGCATACTGCTAGACTAGAGGCAAATGATTACAAAGTGCATCCTTGACTCTCCCAGGCTATCCCTGAAGGTAGTGCAGCATTCTGTGTGGAAAGAACTGATGTTTTCATTTTGGTACTGATCAGACAAGGATCTCCACTTCAAACCAGACAAAAGCCATTGCACAAGCTTACTGCAGGCTGTGCCAACAGAACACAGCAGAAGTGACCTGGCAGAAGCAGTACAGAAACATTTATTCTTCCACACTTCTTCCTTGTTTCAGCTGCAGGGGGGCAAATTTGCATAATTCTCACCCATGTTGGAGCATCAAAATGTTGCTTTAGGGGACCATTCCTGACCCACACTGACTCTGGTACTGACCAGTGCAATAGGGATCCTCTGGAGGATCAGAGGATTGTGGAATCACAAACCAGTTGTGGAATAAAGTAGCAAAAACCTTTTTGCTGGTAGATACTACTATATTCCCTCTGGGATATCTTTCTCCATAATTGAAATACATGACCTTGTATAAAGAGTTTTACTTTAATTCCTTTTTTAATTTACTTTGGCCCTGACACACAGACCCGCTTTTTAAAAGAATGCACAGTATTCTAAAATTGTAATGGAGAAATTTCTAACCTTATCAAGGATTAAAAAAGTAAGCTGTCTAACGAGGCTTCATCTGTGTGCCTGATTTCTTCAGCAAGTCTCTTGTGCCTGCAGTACATTCCTAAAGTCAGCAAGGATCCAGCACTGAACAGCCCAGCATTTGTACAGATAGGTTCTAGTAGCAGAACTTGTTTTTACATTGCAGGATAACTCAGCCTGTTACCAGCATTTCTCCAAATCTCAGAAGGCTGTCTCAAAGGGTCATCTAAGTCAAACATCCCAAATGATTTTTTTTCCAAAACTTCATATCTACTTTCTGACCAGACCGGGTAAAGAGACATATCCTTTGACCTCATTTATGGATTTGCATGATAAACACACAGATTTTGGAAAAACTTAGGTGCTTAAATCTGTGATGAGAAAATGCAATTTGGAAAGACCCATTTATCTGCCAGGATATGTTGCACTGCATCTGTAACTAGGCAGATTTACAATCAAAAACACATTTCTGTGTGTGAAGTTTCACTGGTAGAATGGAGAATTTCAAAGGCATCTTTAAATGGAATGAAAAAAGCAATTTCTGTGAAACAAAACTATATTTCTGTAGGTAAGAAATGAGCAGTTTGCTTAATTAAATCAGTCGTTAGGACTGGAGATTGTAGAAAACTTTGGGAGAGAGCATGCACTTACTGAAGTAATTCTAACTAAGAAAGAAAATGTAAAATCAATACAGTCATTTCAGCCTGTATTTACTTCAGAGAGGGAAAGCCAAGGACAGGATATGTCAGTGACTGGGCTCCACTTGGAGAAAGCATGACAGAAGATAATTTAACATGACTGTCACTAGCCAGAAGATCTTAGGATGATGATTTTAGATCATGACACATTTTTGTTTGGTCTATCTGTACCTCTTCCAAGTATAGTAAGGTACATGTTAAAGAATTCTGTGTTTGTTTTTTTCATTTTATTTTTTAAGTGTTGTTGAGTTATTTCAGAGAGGCTGCATTCTCCTTCTGTGTATGGTGATGAGGATTGACCCTGAAGATTTGGCATTTGCTCCTTACCAATCCCATGCTTACCAGTCAGAGGGGTCCGCCTCAGGAATTCATCTTTCTGACAGATGTCAAGCATGGCAGGACACTGAGGAAAGAAGCTGAACCTGACACATTATGAAGAACACTGAGAAAAGAGACAACAGCCTTGATGATCCAGTGGCTGGGACATGCTAAGCATCACCAGCATCTTCTGCTGGTGCTCCTCTGAAGTCCTAATGCCAGGCTGAAAGCTCTTCCCACTTGACACAGATTCTTCCTCTAATGACACAGCAATGCTGTTTGCACAGCTCATTTGGCTTAGTTCAAGTAAGTGAAGACAATAGAATTATAAGAAATAATATTATATATGTACACACACACACTTGAAGAGGAATCTATTACAGATTTAAGTATGTTGAATCCTACTGTGTGGCAAATCAAACTGGGAGGGGTGAAATGTTTAATGCCTTCAAATGTCTGCTCTTCCTCCCCCCAAGGTTTTTTTTCCCTTTTTGGCATGGGCAAGGAAAGGAGACATAAATACATTCTCTTATATTGAGCTTAGACACCACTATATCAGGCAAAACAAAACTGTATTTTAATGTGGTACATTGTAAACTGAAACTATTTAGATATTGCTATATATCCTGTCTGAGGAGGATAAATTCCTATTCAGTTTTAGGAATTTATAAACATTACTGAAATACTTCCAGTCATTAAAGAGGTGACTTAACACAAATGCACTATAACATGCCATTATTGTCAAAATTGCATTTAAACCACTTTGAACTTCCAAACAGATCACTGCCCAGAAGTCATCCACTTTTTTCTGAAGAATGTACCAGTGTGTGTTAGGCTATATTACTAAAAGCTCATATCCACAAGCACTAAGATGCAGAGAGTCACACTGTGAAGTGAGGGAATCACAATAAACTTGGGAAAATGAGCCCCTGCCCTGGGCCCTCCCAAGGCTGTCAGAGGGCAGCCATCAGTGCTTTGGGGATGGCATTCATCACCATTAACCACTGGGAGAGTTTTCTGGATCACTGCACAGGTTCTAGTGAGGAGGTGAGGTGAGTAGGTTACTGTGGGGGGATAGAATGTAAGAAAATAAAGATAGTACAGAAGGCAATCTCACCTCTGAGGAGTTGCAGCTGTACTAATCACCAAAGATTAGGAACAGACCTGCCCTTAACAGGCCACAGCTGTGTCCAATGAGGATGAGTGCTATAAAAGAGTGGGTTAGCTGTATGAGGAGAGAGCTGGAGTTTGTTGGCTGTACTGTGAAGGAGTTGGTGGTGTGAGGAGCTGCCTATGAGCTATCACCAAGAAGTTTTGGAACTTTTGCAATAAGATGACAATGGGTTACTGCCTACCAAGTTTGGGGGTCATTGTGGGATGTTATGGAAGAGCATTTTGGTATTATACAAGACCTCATTATGAGATGCTGAGGGGAGAAACCAAAGGCACAGAATGGAGAAATCAGCATGGTCTACAAAGGAACAAGCATGGAAAGAGAGGGATAGGAATAACAGGGACCAGTGGCATGCTATCTGGCACCTGTCTGATCGTGCTCTGTGCCTAATCACTGCAGTCTGTCCTGTGTTCCCATCAAACTCCATTTCTACCTATTTTACTGGGTGAGGAACTCTATATTCTGGTGCTGTTGGCATTTGCATGAGTGCAGATTTTTCTTTCCATGCTGTCCTGTGTGGCTGGTTGCGTGTATGTGTGTTCCATGCAGAGGCGCCCATGTGTGCACACCTACATGCTCAGCCTTGCTGTGGCTGGGCATGGGGCCATGCTAGGACAGCAGCTCTGCCACTGTGGGGTTACTGGATTTGGCAAGTTTGAATATTTTAATTTAACAATCAGCTAAAAAGAGCTGTGCTCTTAAGAGCTTCAGTGTCTCTGGGGTCATCACAGATTATTTCATGTGGGTATCAGCCAAGTTTAAGTTCTGTAAAAAAAACTAAAATGGAAACAAAAGAGAGTGACATATCATACTGTCCCACTGAGATAGAATATATGAATTATCCTGTTAAGTTGGCGCATTAGCAATGCATTTTCCATCAAGCAACAAAGCCTGCTTTATGAACAAATAGAGAAATATCTTTCTGTGAGGCAATGCAGTGTTTTGCCTGTATGTGGTACAGGCCCCTATGGTGAAACCTTGTAGCCCTGGGTGTCTTGGCAAAAAAAAAAAAAAAATCCCCTAGAGACAGAAGTTGAGGGTTACTGTTTTGAAAATACATTATTGGGATTTCTATGAAAATTTTCATCAATGTCTTGCAATTTCAATAGGTAATCATGTGTCCTTGTTACTCTCTGGGTCATGATAATTAATTTAAGAAAAGTGGAAAATTGCACCATGTATTCTTGTGACAAAATAGTGACGAGAACTGAAAGTCATTTACAAGACAAGTAAAAATCGGTTTGTTCTGCTGCCTTGTAAGGAGTAATCACAGCAAGGAATGAAATAGTTTAAACTGAAATATCAGAAAGAAAGGAGGTGCCTCTCTTCATAAAGCAAACACTTCATTGATCCCTTGAAATTGCATATCACAAAAGGAAAAGCTTGCAGCCTTGAAGAGAACAAGGCTCGTTTAAATGACTCCATGAATGAGACTAAGTCTTTCAAAAGCTTTGTCTCTGTTAAAAAGTTCTGTTGGCACAACTTTTTTTGTTCATAATGAGTCAGACACCCAGCAGCAATGCTGTAAAGTCTCAGAAAAAGGCACTTATGGCAAGTAGAACTCCTTTTGGCAGTGGTGTTGAGTGGTGGCAGACTGATTTGTCTTTCCTGCATCAAACCTTCAGCTGAAAATGCTGATAATTTCATTTAACTCAATTTTGTAGCATACTATAAACATATCTGCTGTATCCCAGTGCAGTGTTCTTCCAAGATAGTTATGGTGGAAATATAGGTGTATCACATAGGAAATAAGTCACCTTCAAAGTCAGTGTAAATGCAGAATTAACACATTTCTTGTTCCAGCCCCAGAACCCATAGGTCACCCTAGAATAACACTCAAATAATTAGGAGTACACATGCCCATCTCTCACTTCTAATTTACATTAATAGTGACTCTTCAACAAGAAAGCACAGAAAATGCTATGAATTTTTTACTTTTATTTGGAGATCAAGCTGTTAAATTTTTCACAGGTGGTTGAATTGCGTGTTTCCCTCAATTTTCTGGGCACACTTGAGTCTGGTTTGCACAGGTGCAGGGTACACACAGCTGTAGGTGAAGTCAATGAAAGCTGTTCTGTGGACACATGAAATGCTCCATAATTCTAAACTGAATTGCATTTTTAACAATGTAAAGCCATATATTGAACTATTTAACTGACTTTTTCAGGGATAAGGAAACGACGAGCCATAGACATACACCTGGAGTAAAATTTTTCATGAGAAATTGTTGAAATTTGGCAAAATTATATGAAAGTGAAAATTCCTTTTTTTTTTTTTATAACTAGGGAGTGTTAAGCATAGTTAAGAAAATGTGCCATAGTCCCAGTCTGACTCATGGTAACTGTTCTCAGGATCTCTATTGTTCATTATAAGAAACTTTGTACTCTTGCAAAAAAAAGTTTAGAATCAACTAAATTAAGCCTATTTTCAATTCAAAATTAGTGGCTGAGATGTTTTTCTTCCAAATATGAAAAGCACTTATAACATCAGAGAGGCTAATTGAGTGTCAAATTTACATCAGTTAATGGCATTTTGCAGGTACTTAAGTTTAAAAAGTTCCACATTCATTTTGCTCTGTCCAACTCTATGGGAGCCTTATATTCTCTGCTAATAAAAATTGCATTAATTGAAGAGAGAAGAATATAACCTTTTGTAAGGCAAGAACAATCATCAGTATGTTTAAATTATGTAATGGATTTTTAATTCTCATCCTTAATTGCAATTTTTACTTATGAGCCTCTTTCAAAAGATCAGCTATCTTCTTTGATAGTATGTCATCTGATCTGTGTAACATCACCTTGCAAGCTGATCTATGCATGCAAATCTCTATGTGAGATTTGAAAATATGGAATGTGTTTTCACATAATTACATCATTTCACTTTTGCTAGCCATTGATAAAGAGACCGGTTAGGCCATCACTTTGGGCAAAGAGGAAGTCAATAAAATGGACTCTTGTAGAGCAAACTACAAAAGAAAATAGAGAAATCTTGGTGACTTTTTACTCCTCTGAAGCTGGGAGCATAGAGCGACCCAACCACATGCAACTCATGGTTACTCTACAGTCTGCAGAGAACTAATTAGTATGGAAGCAGTATGGAACAAAGATGTATGGAGTCCAATAATCTGAATTTCACAGCCCAAAATTCCAGTCTAAGGTCCCTTGAGGTTTTTACAGAATTCAAAGCTCTATTTTTGTATGAAATGGAAGGTTGCTTATGGAATAAACTCATGGGAGGCCTGGTGATCATAATGATTCTAATGCCTGGTTTTACAGCTATTTTGCCCAATGGTAAGTTGCATGGTAGGCATTCTTCAAGCAATATTAAAGACAATGGACAGACAAAGGAATAAAAAATGTCAGAGAAAAAACAGGTAAACTAATTCAAATATAAGTCATTACCAGTGAAATATGCTAGAAGAATTTGCAGTTGTGGTAGGTCTACACAGTAATTATTATAGTGGCACAAAATACCAAAAGGCATCTCTTATGTATCTATGTCTAAAGGGAATTAAACCTAAAAGAAGATGCCTGTTTGGGGCCTTTTTGCATCCAAATATTCAAGGCTAGACTGGACAAACAAGTTCTTTCAAGGCACACCCATTTGGTACTTGTATGTAGACATGAAACTTTTATGCTGTGTGTAAATATAATGGTTTTGAAGCACACGTTTTATGTAACAATAGTGCTCTGCTCCTGTTTGAAGGGCATGAACTTTGATCAGATTTCATTGTAAAGACTCTCAGAGAATCAGCTATTTAAAATTTCTTTTGGAGATTACAAAGTGATTTTGCCAACATATGAAAAGTTGTTTGCTACTCTTTCTTATTCTGCTTTCTTTTTAATTTCATGTCAATTAAGGTCACATAATTGCATAATCAGTGTAGGAAATTCAGGAGAGAGGAAGAAATACAGTGGGAGGAAGAGGATATTTTCACTTGTTCATACATTCACTTCACTGACATGTAATGGTAAGTAACACTTCCTTCATTTTGGAAAATTGCTAAATTGGTCTCAAAAATATATTCCAAAGATATATCTTCACCTAAGTGCTTTTGGTGTAGCCTGGACATTTTTTAAAGGGAAAAAAGGAATCATAACTCATGTTAATAATGTTAAGCAAACATTTGAACGTATTGCATTTTCAGGGGAAGATGAAAAATAATTTAAAACTCTTTTTATTTGTTTCTTCTGTATTCTTTTTTTTCTTTAAGAAAGACTTAGTAAGTCAGGAAAATTCAGTAGAGTTTAAGGTAGCCAAGACAAGGAAAAGGCAATTTACAGCGCAGATATTGGGTGCAGTATATTATAGGATGCTCTTGCCTCAATCGATTTCCAGTTGATTTAGTAGTAGAAAAGTTATCCTTCAAATGGAATCTAAAGTTATTGAGTTCTTAATTTCACTTGATTTTCTCCTCACTTATGATCTCTGACAAGTTATGGTTGAGGTAACTACAATGGCTTTAGAAAAAAATCCCATTGAGTTTATTTTACCAGGTGTGGGTTTGGAGCTAAATCATAACATAATTCCTCTGGGATTCAGGAAGTCTAATTATCTTATTTTACTTTAAAAAGCAGAGGTGGAAAATACTCCTGATGTCTTTCTCCATCTTTTACTTCTACCTCGCCACATCAAATCTGAAGTAGCTGGGTTTTGGCACCCCTTTCCAGTGCTGCCAAAGCCTGGTTAATAACATGGACAGCACAGGCATGCAATGTCTTCCTCAGGTCATACTTGATCCCCATACAGACCAGACTTCTAACTATTTTTGCAAAAAAAGTAATATTTGCAGCTCTTGAGCCTTCCACCATTGCCCAGGGGGAGGGTAGGGTAGAGGAACAATGAGCTCTGTAATCCTGTAGTCAGGGCTAATGGGAAGGAAAAACGACTAAAGAAGAATGAAGAGTAGTTTGCCTGAATTCCTCCTTCCTCAAACACCGTGGTGTGGAGCCACAAAGTAGGAGATCTTCACAAGAGTCACGTTCTTCCTAGTTACAATGAGTAAATTGGTATGTGTGGGCTGCCTGAAAGCTTCTAGCAGTGATGAAATGAGTGATACTGGCTCTGCTGCTCTCTTCTAGATCTTCATCAGCTTTCTGTTCCCACAAGCACTGTTCTGGCCTACAATTTAAGCTAATTCCATGACTGAGATGAAAAGCAGAGAGCAATCCTTCATCTTTTCTTCTTCTGCCACCAAAAGCATCTTGTGAGTCACTTGGGCAGAAGCAGCACACACAATGTAAGATGGGGTACAAAGCAGATGCCAAATTTCCCCAACTTTTTTTTTTTTCCACTTGGCCCAGGTCAGTTTACTCCTTGTTTTGGTAGGAGATTTGAGAAGTTCTACTTTGAGGTAGTATCAGTAATTATGACTTCTTGAAATGCCCAAGTCTCTTATTTCAGTTCTTGTTTGCCCAGCCCATCTTCCCTACACCTCCTGTTCACCAAAACAGAGAGTGACATCAACTGTCCTGGTTTTATCAGATGTGAAGTCAGGTGTGATACATCAGTGTATGGGAAGTAGGTCCAAACCTTTTGTGACTTAGTTAATGCTCCCATTTAAGGATACAACCTGACAGTGAAATTCTGTGAATGCTACTCTTTCTGCATGTTGTTTCTTGAGACAGTTGTACTCCACATTGCTTTTTTCAGCTCGATGGCCCCAAAGATATTGCCTCACTTCTACCTAATGCCAGAATACCTGTGGCCAGAACCCTTGGGATCTACAACGATCCTTACAAAGTTTGAGTAGTAGAACCTCAGTAGATCATTGTCTCAAATCTAAAACACAAGAAGTAATTTGAAGTGAAAACCTAGGAAATAACTTTTTTTTTTCCAAAGTGGTTGAACAGTGGGTTCTGTTACCAAAGAAATTGAGACCTAAAATGTGAGAAGATGACAAAAAAAGTGGCAAAACTGCAACAGTGATAAAAAAAAATCTGAAGTTTTTATAACTAATATGAAAAAAATTTTGAGGGGACATTAGACATAGCACCATACTTCCTAATCACTCTGAAGCAAGTGGTAAACCATATATATGTCTTGGGGATTACTCTGCATTTTACTTTTGTGGGGTTGATTACTTCATTTTAGGAGACATAAACTGTATTAAATATAATCCTGTGATATCAATCATTTTGTTTCTTCAATGTGAACTTTTCTAGGACTTAGGAATTACCTTTTTGTTCTCCTGTTTTTTTAACAGTTTGTAATGTTTACTTTGGAGTTTTAAGCAATTAGGAGACAGGTACTGTTACTCTCATTAAGTTCTACTAATTTTCAAAGTTTGGAAAAAAGGACCCAAAGGATGAAGGGACCAATGGAAAGGAGAGTTAGAGCTTTTGTTTGTTTGTTATCACCCAATAATCCTGAATTCATTCATCTTCTATGCATATTAACATCTGCTCTTCTCTCTTAGAAAATGTTGATACTCTGACACATATTTGAGTGATAAACTGAATATTTCTTCAAGTATAAACATTATGTTAAGTTGCTTGGAAATAACTGCTCTTCAAATGGTTTTGACTCTTTAATATTTGAAGATGCTACAGAATAATAAAAACTACAAACCAACCAAAAAGCCAAACAAAACCCCAACACCATCACTGTAAGCATTTCACTGGGCAGTTTTTCAAATTAATGCAGTTTAACTATTACATTAACTTAATGGCTATTTTCCCCTACTTTAACCATGTTAAATGTGCCGGCAATAATGAGCTTCTAATGCTGTCTCTTCCAAGTCTCAGAGGCATCTTTAGAGCTCTGCTTATCTCCTGGATCATAAAGCTGCATAATTTAGTATTCAAGCAATTAATTTAAAACTGAAACACTTGGAATTACCATAAAATTAATCAGAAAAAAAAATCTTAGCATGCCCATTCTGTTTATCTCTGTTAAGTAAATTTAAAAGTGTAGGGTGAATAAAACTTTACAATATTCTCTTTTCTACTTATGAATCAGCTGCTACAGGCATAAATATATCTAAGACTGTAAGGAATATTTTCAAAACCTTTTGCAAAAAAATATTCTTCTATCTATTAAACTAAGATGATTCTTTTGATGGAACAAATTTTTTAGATTTTTCCATACCATTAACTTAAATAGAAACATCTTTAAAATGTCATTTCTAACCTATTTCCAGATTTGCAATACACAGAGGTAGCTGATGCACATAGTCAGAACTGCTACCTTATTAAGTGGCTTAATTCTAATAATTGTGCGACTCACAGCACTGTATCACTTAACATTTTAAAATGTCTCTGCACTTAAACTATGTTTTATTTCCTTTGTTGTGCTTCTGAGTGCTACAAGTGTCCCTTGTAGGCTGGGTTATTGCTAACCAAGGAAGAAAATTGTAACAAGAAAATGGATTTATCTCTTGCCTATATCATCAATAAGACCTTTATCTAATAAAAGGCTGAGGTGCCTAATGTAGTAGAGTATCTTTTCTAAGTACCCAAATGACAATTTTAAGTCCCAGATTTAGGCCTCTACTGCTATCACAATTTCCTGGTGACACCTAGTTACCAAAGTAACTTCTCTCCTCCTATTTGAGATACCTTTATCTGATCTAGTGTCCATCCACAATCAAGATTGCAGTGGGATGAAACTGATCTAATCTCTTTTGGGAAGATTATAGGTGACTATATGTGGTCAAGTGAATCTCTGTCCAGCAATCTTTTCTCTCCACTGGAGAGTGGCTTAGTTACCAAGACACATAAGGATATAAATGAAATCCAGTCCCTGTCCCTCAGATAAGCTATGTTACTCATGGCAACAGTAACCCTGTCCACTCTGAATCTGGGTCTGAATATTTCAAAGAATTGAGTAGGAATCTTTTTCTATTTCTACTTATTTCTTGTTAATTTTTTCCAGTACTTGTTTCACATAACACAAGCAATCCTGAGTCCCACTTTTCCAGTGAATGTCTTTGTATCACTAAGCAAAACACTACCTTTTCCTTATATTTTGGATGTGTGGTTTCTTCTCTCTGCTGCATTCTTTGCTGTGACTTTCACAGACTTAATGTAGGATGGTTATTTCCTAGGTTAAACTGTCCTTCTGGGAACATATGGGCAGTGGAAACCCTTCTGAGATAGCTGGACATACATTTCAGGTCTCCTATTTCACAGGTGATTGCCCTAATCATTTGGTGGCTGTACACTTAGTACTTTTAGTTTAATTCTCCTTTCTTTATGTTTTAAGAAATAATCATAGCATAGAATCATAGAATATCCAGAAATGGAAGGGACCCACAAGGATCATCAAAGTCCAGCTCCTGGTCCTGCACAGGACAGCCCCAAGAATGGCACACGGTGTCAGAGAGCCTTGTGCAAACACTTCTCGAACTCTGTCAGGCTTGGAGCTGTGACCACTTCCCTGGGGAGTGTCTCCCAGTGTTCCTAATGTCTGGACACAGTTTTCTGACATTTGCTCAGGTCTTGTCACTGATCAAACAGAGAAGGGATCAGTGTCTGCTCCTCTGCTTCCCCTTGTGAGGAAGCTGCAGACTGCAATGGGATCTCCCTGCAATCCACTCTTCTCCAGGCTGAAAAGTCCAAGAAACCTGAGCTGCTCCTCATATGGCTTCCACTCTAGACCCTCCACCATCTCTGTAAGCTTCATTTGCTTTCTAATAGTTCTATATGGCTCGTGACCATAACTTAGCCCAGTAAACACAAGCATGGAAAACTTTCTGGTTGAAACCAGCACCTCTTTAAGTACTGCAGGTCTATTTAATAGCTGAGCAGACTTCTCGATTTCAATTTTGTGCATTTTAGCACAATAGCATTAATCATAGTACGCTTTGGCCACTACAAATGTTCATATTTGAGCTAAGACAAACATCTGTTGTTCCTCTACCATCCTGCTTATCTTAGTGCTACCAAGATCTTTTTCAAAAATATTAATAGCTAATTTAAAGGCAACAATTTTAGAACTTGTGCTTACTAGTTCTCCTAAAACTTTTGAAAATGTTAATTTTTGAGGTCTTTCTCATAAAGAAATAAAGCATTTTGTGATAGATGCCATCTGAAACACTACATTTTGCTGAAGCTTAGTGGTTCCCATGTGATCAGACAGCTACTGTGTTATCTAGCTGTGCTCTCCAGATTGGGATGTGTCACCCATGATTCACTGTGGGCCTCCCCTCCCAAAATGCTGTTGTGCATAACTCTTAGGCTTGTGGTGCATTGCTAAAAGTGAGATCATGAGGACATGTACTCCAGTTAACAACTTGAAGGCAGCTTCATCTGACACATGCTGTGTTTAAACTGGCATTTTGGTGGAGAAAAGAACTGAAATTGTGAAGTTAATCTCCCTGTTGTATCCACACATTTTTTTTTGTTTCAGAGAAGGTTTCAGTGCCCAGAAGGTAGATTCCTCCCAAAAGCCAGGTGTGCAGAGATGTGCACTGCAACTGTCCTTAACAAAAGGTGTGCTGGAGATATTTAGGATGTGTGGGACCTGTTGAAATTTTGTAAAATTCTCCAGCTGCATTCAGTGTGGGTGTGGCATCCTGAGAACCAACTTATTTGATGTACTGATCTCTTCTTTCTGCATCATGCTATTTGCTTAATATGGACATAGCCACAGGGAAATCTATATAACAAATGAAAAACAAACATCATGTTCCAATTTGGTGCAAGAATAAAAAGAAAAACTGCTTTACTTTATAGGTTCTTGCAGTGCCCCCACTGATATCATGTGAGAGCAGATTCCAGAAATGCATTAAGTAATTTTAGTTGTGTCTTATCCATTCTCTCTGTCATGCCCTCCTTAGGCAAAGAACTGTACATGCAGTGCTTTGTTTTGACTTTGTTACTAGTTAGTTATTTTATTGCCTGTACCACATTATATTTGTACTGGAGTAAACACACTGAAGAAAAAATATTATGGTGTTTGGAAAAGAAGGATCAAACTTTTGATGGACTTTAGCCCCTGTGGGAACTTTTGACACTTTTTTTTCCTAATCAGATGAATTTTAGCAATTGAAAGGATGAACTCAAACTTTCCCTTCTGTGAAAATCTGAATATATTTGCCATTTATTCCTGTCTGTGACAAAAGGAAGAAATAGTGGGATGTGTGATGGGGCTAAAATTATAATTTGTATTCACCTTTAGTAACCAAAAAATATTGTTTATGTAATTCGCTTGCTCTTTTCTGCTCAGCACTAATATTCCTCAAGTCCTTTGCCATAAGCTTCTTTGTACGGATAGAAAGTTGGAGATACTGAGGAAAAAACTCAAAAAACAAAGTGAAAAAGAGTCTTTTTCTTAATTTTGAGACTTAGAACAGGGGTGAGGACAGTGACAAGTAGCAGTTGACACACAACAGACACTTATTTTTTCCTTTATGAATATACAGCTTTTCCATGAAAAACCAGGAACCTCATTTCTTCCTTTGTTTTACAGATGCACAATTAAAATGACACTTTACATTCAAAAAATAAAGAGGAAGAATGCAGCTAGAAACTGCAACTGAGAAACAAAGCAAAACCATAAAAGAAAATGAAGTTTTTCGTTTTGGTTTTTTTTTTTTTGGGGGGGGGGGGGTTGTTTTGTGGTTTTGTTTTTTTTTTTTGCATGTAAACAATGTCAGTATGGCAAGTGTTCTGAGTCTTAAACTTCTGATTATACAAAACTCTGTGGTTCCTCTAAAATTGATGTTCCTGTCTGAAGGATGTGGATTTTCTTGACATCCTTAGCTTTTCTTCTAATTAAAAAAGAAAAAAAAAGGAGATGCAATTCACTTGAATGCAGCAACCTTTACAATTAGTATTTAACTGTCCATAAAAGTACTGATTCTCTTAATGAACCTGCTGCTACCATTGTTTACTACCTTGAAATTAAGGGGGAAGAAAGAACCGATCATTAAGCAAATCTCATGCTACTGTTTACCTACTTCTATAGTCCCATTATCACTTGTAATTACATATAGTTAATCAGTGCCAGTATCTAGAAAAAAAAGTTTATTGAATGGAACAAGATGAAATAGATGATACTTCAATGCTCAAGCTGTAACACAGATCTAATGTAATTCCTCACAAAAAGTTAAATTGTAGAGTTTACATTTAGTTTAACCAAATGTCACACTCTAAAATGTGCAGACCATCAAAATATTTCTTAATGAGGGAAATTAATCAGTTGTTCAGATATTCATGCTTGATTTAGAACAATTAAAACTTGAGACAGAAAGCAATTAAAGAGAATATGCTAAATTCGTGGTCTTTTTGGAGAATGTTTAACATGCATGATGACTAAATTAGTGTCACTTCTTTACGAGAAGGCCTTCAGCACAGGTTTCACAGCTTTGTTTTTTAGAAACCTCAATCAAGTTCATCTCACAATTCCTCTCAGGTACCACATGTAAACAGTCAAGAAGGGCAAACACAAAGCAACACAGAAAGAGTTTGCGATTTAGGATTTTTTTTTCTCCTCCAGTATCTTTTTAAATGAGAATATGTTAACTGATAGAAGTGTCCATCATGACAAGTTCCTGTTTCTTTATTTCATACCTACACATTTCAAAGTTGCTGGCATGATCCACTTTCACTCATTATTGCCAGGACGTTGCAATCACGAGATGATGCTATGGGGCCGTGGGAGCCAGGAACTGAGAGTCACAGATAGGAGCCAGTCAGGGTCCTCATTGGCATGGATGCAGTCCCACCATGCCTCAGCAGAGAAGGTCCAGTGGTGGTAAACAGGGCCATCCAGCAGGACAGGGATAAGCAGGCACCAGCAATACAGGTGATGACTAAATGAATAGAGTTTAGGTTTGCTGTTAGAAAGAAATTCTTTACTGTGAGGGTGGTGAGGCACTGGAACAGGCTGCTCCAAGAAGCTGTGAATGCCCTATCTCTGTGTGGCCACAGCTCTCTTCACAAAGGGCAGCAGGCACAACTCTCTCCCAGAATTTTTCCTGGGCAAGGCAGTGAGAAGCTCAGAGAAGAAGAGAAAACAATTCCTATCTCCATTCACTTCTCCTGTTGTTTGGCACATGTGGAATGTGTTATGGAGGTTGTTTACCCAAAGTGATATGTTCATTGGACACCAGTGAAGGTTGTTTTGATTCCTTGACCCATTGGGCCAAAGCTGTGTCCTGGCTGTTTCCAGACAGTCATGGGTTTTTCTTTAGTATCTCTTTAGTATTCTTTAGTATAGTATTAGTGTAATATACTATAGCTTAATAAAGCATTTGTTCAGCCTCCTGAATCATGGAGTCAGAGCATATTACTCCCTGGCTGTGGCATCACTGGTTTCTACTATATCTCTTGAAGTGTTCAAGGCCAAGCTGGATGGAGCCCTGAACAAGCTGGTCTAGTGGAAGGTGTCCCTGCCCATGGCAGAGGGTTGGAACAAGAGAATCTTTAATGTCCATTACAGCCCAAACCATTCCATGCTTCCATGACAGTTCAGGACCAAGGACAAGAAAGAGATGCAAAAACAGGGCCAAGGTCAGTGGGAGGTTGGTGCAAGACAAGTTCCTACAACCCTCCCCTAGAGCCAGGTGCAGGTCCTGAGCTTGCACTCAGTCCCAGGTGCCAGTGGATTCTGGGAGGAGCCCTCTCACAGTCCTTCACAGCAGCCTGATCCAAGGTCACACACGCGTTAGCAGCAGCAGATAAAGTTTTGGTGAGGAGACACTCTTGAAAAAGCTCATTACAGATTATGATGGTCACAGCTGATCAGGGCAATTGGAGTTTGTTGGTGTGCTCAAGACAGCAAAGAGATAAAACAATGCTTCAATCTTTGGCTAAAAGTGTTAATCTTTTGAAATATAATCGACACGCAGCTGAAAAATGCAAAACCACATTTAGGCATGAAAAATGAAAGACAAGAAATGCTTGATATACTTGACTGAATGTTATGTCTTGAATTTTTAATTAACTTTTTCAAGATTTCAAGTTTTCTTTCATAGTCAATTTGGGTACTCTTTCGGTGTGAGGTTTAGTGTTTGGCTCTTTTTTTTTCATTTGCTTTCTTGGTAAATCTATGTATATTTTTATCTCATCAGGGTAATTACACAGAAAATTCTGGATATCAGGTTTTTTTTATTAGATTATTTTTCTCCCTAGCAGTTGATATGAGCTTTTTCAATGAATTTCTGTAAGATTTTACAGGTAGCTTTGCTGTAAGTCATGGAATGCTGACTCTGGCTTTCAGTTAATTGCCACACTTACAATTATAGAGTGGGTAATATAGTTATGAACTGCTTCTCACCTATAGCTCCTTTGTGGTTGTAATAACTGTAGATGGATGTTTTTTTCTCATCAAACATGATTTTTTCAGAGCAGTTTCAAAGCCTCCATAGAGAAATCTGAAAAACAGTAACACTTACAACCAAAGATAAATAGGTATTTGGAAGGCGTAGTTTGCATATATATATATATATATTTATTTATTTATTTATTTATTTATTTATTTATTTATAGATATGTGTGTGTGTGTGTATGTATATGCATATGTATATATAAAAAGATAATATATTAAATATTATATATAGGTATTAAATATATAGAATATAAAAATATATTTACTTCTGATCTTTTCAAGGTAAACCAAAACAGTTTAAATCAAATGAAAACTATGAAAATTTTTCTTTATTTTGCTTTTTTTTTTTTTCAATTCCACAAAGAGAGTACTAAGAAATATGACCAAAATTGAATTCTTATAGCTTGGTTAACTGCATATTGAAAACAAAAACTTAATTTTCTGGATTTGAATATTTTGAGTTTGTCTTTCTTTTCATGTATACAAGAATATGTCCATCTTTACTGCTTTGATGAAATTTTGTTAAAATCTGAACCTCGGAGAATGAAATTGATAGGTTATTTACTGGTTCACATACGATAAAGAAATATTTCTGTTCAAATTTAAATTCACCTAATTTTGATGTTGCCTTGCTTGATAATAGCTGTATACAACTAAACTTGAAGAGTAGTAACTAAGGTAAGTGACTACATTAAAAATCATTTTTTGTGTGTGTCATGCAAATTCAATACATTTTCAAACTAATCAAAATTCAACAAACTGTAGAATTTCTCCAGTACTTATGCTTTCAGGCCATGCATTTGAAATAAATTCATTTAATTTTCTGGTATCTATCAACTCTTTGCTCAAGGTGTTTTTTAAGCAATTAATAGACATGAAAAATATTTTACCAGTTCATCTTAGAATTTAGGCTCTAGTCAACACTAAAGCCTCTTTTTGGGAATGGGTGAAAATTATTTTCCAAGTAATTGAAATTCTTCAGGTGAGCAAAAGCATACATTTTTCTCTGGGAATTATATGCTTCAGCCTAATACAATTTAAGACCATCAAGAGATCTCCAATAGCCACTGAACCAAAGCTCTCCATGTTACCCTACTATCCTTTTAGTATTATAAAAAAATACTAGTAAATAGGAGAAATATGGAATAGTGAGATCCATTTCAAATACTGTTCATTGGACTTTGATAGAGAGAATAGCAAGAAATCAGTGTCTTATTTATTTTGTATTTAGCGTATGTGTCATATAGCTTATCTAAAACAGAACAGCAAGTTTCTTTAAAGCTCGGTCTGCTGAAGTTTGTTTGTTTGGCACTTCTGATTGGTAAGGACTGGATAAGCAAGAATACAGACTACAGAAGCATAAGACTTTTTTCTCTGACCTGGCCTTCCACTTCAAGTGCCATTTCTCCTGGGTGAGCAGAGAAGGTGTGACCATGACCTGAGCACTGTGTTACAGCCCATGTTATCTTTTCCTAACATGCAAATTTATTTACTAGCATCAGGACCTGAGCCTATATGATAGGGTTTTCTACTGTTCCTGAGGTGTTCTGCCCTCCCAATGCAAAGCTGGATAAGAAAGGCAAAAAAAAAAAAAAAAGTAAAAAGTCACTATAAAAAGCAAACTGCTGCAGGTTTTCTAAATATCACAAAGCAAAACAAGTAGCTGAAGTTCAAACAGACAAATTCATCTGGGTCGTCAAAATAGAACTATTATGTGTTGCAAGGACATCTATATATAGTGGCAAGGACTGCATCCTTTTTCTGTCACAACAAATCCACTTAGCATTCTTCCTGAGGGAAAACTGTGTTAAATTTGGGATTAGTGTGCGGGGAGATCTAGCTGACAAACTGTTAATGTACAATTTCTTATAGCATAGATGCATATAGAACATCCATTAGCTGACAGTGAAACAGAGCTCAGTAAATAGCACTAATTTGCTGTATGGTAGGAGAGGGAATAACAAGGCAGCAGTGAAGGTTTTCCAACAACCTCATGCCTTGTATTGGCTCAGCTATCAGATGTTCTCCATCTACTTGATGAGATCTAAAGTACATTTCCTTTCTCAACACCTGTGTCTTAGAGGGTGGTACTACATTCATATAAAAGTTACCCATATCTCAGACTTCTCTCACAAGACCTTAAGAACCCTGTCTCCACAGCTCCAGCTCTGATTTATACTGTTCTCTGCTACTCCATCTCCAAAGGCTTCAGTGTTGTTTGTTAGAGTGTGAGAAGAAATGAGGTTTCAAAATCGCTGCTTTTTCAGTTCCCACAGCTTACAGCGTGCTACTGGAAGCAGACTGAAAAAAAAAATCTTAATTGCTGTGGTTTGAAAACTTTAAAAATAGATTATTATGGTGAGGCAAAAGTGCCAGGAAGTTGCTAACCTACACTCTAAGTCTCAACCCAGCGTGAATCAAAATGACATTTATGAAGTCTTAGAAAATGGCAACTGTAATGAAAATGTCTACTGACCCCTGACTAATAGTGTCAGCAATCCAGCAGTGCTTAATTATTAAAATCAACACATGTCCTGCACTGACAGCCCAGTGTTTTGAACTGTGCAGTTCTGCTGAAGAGGTGGAAACAATAAATAGAAGTGACAAAATTTTCTTTTTTATTCATTCTTGTTCTCTCTCTCTGCTGATGATTGCCTTCCACAGCAGAGTTAGAAATGTCAGCATGACTATGTTTTCCAGGAGTTTGTTACACTGTAAACTGCAACTGGCTGTTCATGGCTTAGGTGAGCATGCTCATCTCTGGGTCTTAAAGCGGCTGATGGCCAGGTGCAGAGGGTGGTGATGAGTGGTACAACACCCAGCTGGCAGCCAGAGGTGCTCCCCAGGGCTCTCTACTGGGGCCAGGTCTGTTGAACTGTCTGAGGTTCAACAAGGCCAGGTGCTGGGTCCTGCACTTGGGACACAACAACCCCCATGCAGCACTACAGGCTGAGGATAGAGCGGCTGGAAACCTGCCTGGTGGAAAAGGACCTTGAGGTGCTGGTGGACAGTAGCTGAACATGAGCCAGCACATGTCCAGTTTGGCCAAGAAGGCCAATGTCACCTGGCCTGTGTCAGCAATAGTGTGCCCAACAGGACCGGGCAGCGATTGTCCCACTGTACTGGGAGCTGCTGACCTTGACTACTGTGTCCAGTTTTTGGCCCTTCACTGTAAGAAAGACATTGAGATGTTGGAGTAAGTCCAGAGAAGGGCAACAGAGCTGGTGAAGGGTATGGAGCACAAGTTTGGTGTGGAGTGCCTGAAAAACCTGGGGGTGTTTAGCCTGGAGAGAAGGAGGCTGGAAAGACATCCTACTGCTCTTTCTAACCACATGAAAGGGAAGGAGGTTTGTAGCCAGGTGACAGTCAGCCTCTAGGCAGCTGGAATTGGGACACCATCATCCAGGGGAGACTATGTTGGATATTTGAAGAATTTCTTCACAGAAATGGTGATCAGACATTAGAAGGAGCTTCCCAGGGTGGTGGTAGTGTCGCTGCTCCTGGAGCTTTTAAGGAAAGCCTGAACGTGGCTCTCAGTGCTATGGCCTAGTTGACAGGGTGGTGTTTGGTGACAGGCAGGACTTGATGATTTCAGAGGTCTTTTCCAACCTCATTGGTTCTGTGATTCTGTAGTGAGGTGAGAGCACTCCAGCATTTACTGAGATGATTGTGAAAGTGCTGGATCTCATGGGAGAGCTGGAGCTCCATGCAGTTGTCAAAGCCACAGACTATCAGGAAGAACCCAAGCAGTTGCACTTGGGCATTAGGAATGAGGAAATTCCTATATCTTGAGCAGGAAAAGAGACCAACTGGATCACTGTCCCCTAAATCAGGAGGCACCCTCCAGAGCAAGTGGATTTGGGGAGGAGACCATCCTAACTTCAGTACTGCACTACAGATATTCTCACTTCTCTTTTAGGTTCCAATCCTCAAAAACTGAGTGACAGGCTTAACTTCAATATGTGGATCGTCCCAGTGAAGCTGATGAAAATTCAAACTAAAATAAAATTTCTGGCAAATGAAATGCCATCTGCATTCACCCCTTATTCTGTTATGATATGCCTTCCTCATGACAGTAATTTGAGGATGAAACCTGTTTTGTCACTAACCTTCCTGCAGGCTGTTTTTCTTTGATGGAAACACGGCAGGGGTCCACACAGATCATCCACTAGCACCCTGGGCTTGGTGATCAAAGAATCTCATTGCTGAGATTCTCAGTTCCACAGAGAGCAGTTATCTTGCAGTACAGATGCAACTCTTGGAACATACACTGTAAAGTGCCTTTTTGGAATTGCAAAACTCTTCTTAGAAAAGAGGACTTTAAAGCCCAAATCACCTAGAAGTTCCCAAAAATGTCATCACAGATTTAGGAAAATGATAGTAAACCACTCTTCTGTCTTTCTGTTTTTCTTGTAAAGGGAAATTTTCAAAATAAAACCCCCTTGTAATTTTGTCAGTAAGGTTTTGAATGCTCTTCTGCATTTAGAATTTGAATAAGTAAAAAAAAAATCAATGTGAAACATAATAGCAATCAATTTTCTAAAATAAGAAAAATGTATTCATTTATTATGCCTTTATAGCATTTAAACTTATTTGTTGGCAAAGAGAATCAGAAATATGCTGTATCAGGTATGACGGAATATATTTTGAGAAATATTGTAACTATTATAAAACTGGAGGTTAACTGTTACTGCAGTTTACAGATTGTTTTTATTGAACCTATACTCAAAGCAGGGTAATGCACAGAGCTCTCATTTAGCTCTGAATTTACCCATTGGAGAACAGTGTGGCTTTTCAGCAGCGGACTTTTTGGTGAGGTGAAGGCTCTAATGGTGAATTCTGTTTTAATAAAGATTGTGCCTCTATTTTTAAACTTCTCCTCAGTCTAAAACCATAATCTGCGTTCCCTATAGGGGGAAATAAAGAATTATTGCAGTGAATATCACTAACAAAGTCTATTAATTCTAGCATGAAAGGTCGTACAATACTCTTCTACCTAGAGAAATACATAACAAATGAAAGGAAATCACTTTATCTTGCTTTTGCACTCTCTTTAATATGGTATTGGTAACCTGTCTGTAACAGCAACTTAGTAGAGACCGGGTATTTCCCCTCTAATTTTGTTTTAATTATTAAAAGATGCAGAACACAGGGTGCTAAATTTACCTGGTTTGTAATTCCTCTGATTCAGTGTTTTACTCTAGTGCTGAATTTGGCCCATTCAAGAAGCTTTGTGGTTTGTTACTGTAGAGCTGAATCTCCTTTCTTAAACATTCTCCTGCAGCTGACATGCATACTAAGCAATACAGCTGCAGTCATCTGTAAAAGCTTGGAATTAATTTTCCTCTTTATTGCTACAGCTTATATCATTCTGCCTTTCCCTTTATAATACAGAAAAAATTTCTCATTCCTTGAGAAGCCATTGCAATTCGTTTCCTTCCTTATATTATCCCTCATCAGTAAAGTAACTAATGCAACTGTTATTATCTGTACACACACTAACTACAGTATGAACATTGTCAGAAAAAGTTTACTGAAATGATAAGTTAAATCAAGACATAAAACAAATCTTTTCTGGCTTGCTGATGAAAATCCATCTGCACACATATATACTTATATACATGTATGTGCATCAGTGAATACATGTGTGTATTGTCCAATATCTATTTCACAGGGAGGCAGAGGAATGTCAGTCACCTGACTGATGCTGTGTTCTGCCTACGCTCTGACACTTTTATACCTTCTACTCAGCAGAAATGAGAGGAACATGAATAATTAAGACTGAGCTTATTGATGATTTATCTTAGCTTTTCCTACATCTTTAGACTTCATATTGTCATTGACCATACTTTGCTATATCAGCCTTATGGGTACAGGGTACGGCTGTGCATATTTTTAGGCTCTGCCTACCATTCTTGCATCACATTGAATCCCAATATTTTAGGTTAATAATTCTTGCTTGCCATGGTATAGGGAGGCTTGGACTGGAATAACTCCTGAAATGAGTGGAATTGTATCTAAAATGTGAGTGTTACTGTGATGTTTATGAGTGAGCCCTAAGTGAGCTCACACACAAAGTCTTTAACAAAGAGGGGAACTAAGTCAACTCCTTTCATCCTGTGTCTCTTCCTCATCTTCATTTCCACAGGCATTTCCTTGCAACCTCATGCAGGCAGTTTGGCAATACACAGGCACTGCCCTTTCAATTGCTGCACACACTCCCTTAAGTGAGTGTTACTTTTCCTGTGCACAGAGCTGGAAGAAGGCACTTTCTGGAACACAATGTATTTCCTCATTCAATTCCAGCTTCATAGCAATTTAGTATTAAATATTTTAACTTAAGTATGCTGGAACAAAGAAATATTTCCCTGGGATAGTGTTTCAAAATCATGTCTAAACTGTTCTTTCTGTATTATTTGAGAAGCATTATTCTCATTTCATTCTCTGTCTAGTGTTTTTTACCCAGCCAAGAGTGAGTGAATTACTGGTGGCTACATTTTCTAAAGCAAATACATCTGCTGCTTGACGCAGCAGATAATAACAAAATTATTGAACATGTTTGCACATTGTCCTTCAGCGGATGAAAATCATCTCTAGATTCTAATGCTGAAATACCTCAGAGTGCTTCCAGTGCAAAAAAAGGCCATTATTTTTATGTAATATAGCTATATGACAAATAAAATCTCTTAAAGTCCTAAGAAATTCAAAATTAAATATTATTTCATTTAAGATATCATAGTTACACATGTCACCAGCTGTGCTGTACCCATGGTGGTGCAGTAGGACTGTTTGTGGAGGCAGGGGAAAGTACCATGAAAGGTATCAATAAATTGGATCAGGACAAAAGCAAACCAGCCTGCTGAACAAGCAAAATATATTCCAGTGCTTCCATGAAGTCCCTGCAGATAGCCTTGGCACAAATGAGGTGCTGGGATTTGAGTCTCAAGACAAAGGAAATCAGAAACTGATTACAAGAAATTTTTCTCCAAAGAATATATATCAATTTGTTCCTCAGATCCACACTAGGTTTTTCCATGTTGATTGCTGCCTTTAGAAATGTATTCCATTGTTTTAGCTACCACAAAACTAAATAACATTTAATTTCCTCATTATTCAACTGAAGCAAAAACTGGCACTTTTATCTCACAGTTCAAGCTGATAATTATTCCCTCTCAATTTCTTCTTGTCCGGGGAGGTAAGCAACACTATCATCTCCCCTTTTGCTAACCTGCCCTTCTCCTTTTCTCATGCCCATCACTTTTTTTTTTTTTTTTGAAATTGTCTCATATTGCCTGAAATTTAACATAATCAAGAGAAACTCAGAGCAGTTGTCTGCAGTGAGTATTTAGCCTGAGGTGGTTACATCTGTTCCAGATCTGGAGCAGGCTTTGTAAACCTGCAAGCTTGTTTGTTTCCTACCAGCTGTATCAGTTGGTCTAATAAAGATTATTGCAGTTCCCTACAAATATAGCTTCATTTATGCACTTAGACAGTCTTGGCAGCAACACAGTCAGTAAATGTATACATAAATATGTGGAAAATTTGATGATTCACAAGCACAAGTATGTATGTAGCTGAAGCATTTTTAACAACGAACCAAGCTAAGAAAAAAAATTGGAATTCAAATTATTTGCTTCATTTTCTGACGGAATGCAGTTTATTTAATATATTATTTTCATTTACTTTAGGCTGGTTTTACTCCTTCGAGATAAAATTAGCTAAAGTCTCCAAAAACTTTAGCTGCTTTGAGGTATAAAGTATCAATGCTTCGAAATGAAATGTGTCAGGAGTGGTTTGTGCCTGAAGCTGTCTGATGAATGTTATCCAAATTAGCTTATTTGAACTAGGATTTTCAAAAGAAACAAAACCTAGCTGCAGTCTAACAAAGACTTTTGGCAAACTTGCTGATGCTAAGAGAAAACAGAACTTCTGCTGATGTGTGTATAAAAGATGTTATAAAAAAGGTGGGAAATTGCAAAGTCTTACCATCAAAACAATTTCTGGTTTGTAAGATGGGATTTTCCTGCTTCAGTAACTACCAGCTGAGCTTCAATGAAAGCTTTCTTTAAGGAAATAGACCTTGTTTTCCATTTTGTCAACACCGAGGGTGATTTTCTGCCATTGGCTTACAGCTGGAAATTTTTCTTATGTTTTGTAATCTTAAAATTTTAAAATAAAGAGTTATCAAATAACTAAATGTTAACTTCTGGTGGTTTTATATACAGGTGCTTCAAAACTCTTTACTCTTCAGTCCTCAGCGTGTAAAACTATCTATAAATATTTTCATGTGAATTAACATGTCATATATACAGCCACAGCAAAATGCATTTAAAAAGTGAGGAGTTGGAGAAAAACTGGTTGCTGAGAGAAGTCTGTTGTTAGACTGAAGCTGTAGTAATGAGGATATATCAGTGAAGAGCAATGACATTTGACACTAATTTTTTTCAAGGAAAAGGCTTTTATTGAGCAAGATTTAGTCAGTCTCTCAATTAAAATTCTTTGTCCTAGTTAAATAGTAGACATGAATGACAGCCAGTTCCCAGAAGACACAGAAGATATATTCAGCCAGCTCTGGCACTGTTCATTCATGCCTGTTTTTCTGACCAAGCAAGATTATACTCCTTATACAGCCTCAATTATTGTACATAGTCTACTGTTATATGATTGGTGATCAAACAAACAATCATGAAAATAGCTTGTTTTTAACAGTTTGGAACTCTTTGGAAGATAGGAAAAAAAGTATAATTCATTCTGTTCTCCTTGTTCTCTTAGTGGCAGAGAAGCTATGAGCAAATCAGTGACTGAATACCTGCCACTCAAAGAAAGCAAGTAAGAGTATGAAGAACAATGTATGCATATAATATTTGTATTACATTATCTTCTGTCATTTTTCAAGACATTCCAGAAAGTCAGGTATGCAGGTAGATGGCTTTTCAAAAGCAAGTAGAATTTACAGTTGGGCACATGAAATGCTAACAATACAGTACATATTTGCTAATAATTAGAAGTATCCTTGAGTGAAATAACATACTCTGCTTTCAAAATATACTAATGCATACAAGAAATAGCTCAGTAAGATGCTTGGCCTTTGAGTTACTATAGTATCATGAAGTTTCACCTCATCTCTTTAATTTACTTTTGCATAGACTAAACTAAGCTAGACTAGAACACTTCAGATGGAAGGGCCTGCAAAGATCTTCTAGTCCAACTACCCAACCACTTCAAGGCTGAGCAAAAGTTAAAGCCTGTAGTGAAGGACATTGTCCAAATGCCACCTAAACTCTGACAACTTCAGGCATTGATCACCTCTAGAGGAAGCCTGTCCCAGAATTTTACCCCCCTCTCAAAAAAGAAATGTCCAGCCTAAACATCCTCTGGCACAGCTTTGAGCCATTCCTGTGTAGGAATCACTCAATCCCAGGGAGAAGAGACTGGCGTCTCCCTCCCCATCTCCCCTCCTCAGAAAGCTGCAGAGAGAAATGAGACAGCACCTCAGTGTCCTTTTCTCCAAACTAGAGAGAGAGCCCTCAGCTACTCCTCTCAGGACATTCCTTCCAGCCCTGTCACCATCTTTGTTACCCTCCTCTGGATGCGTTCTGAACATTCTCCTTGACTTGTGAGGTCCAGCACAGCACGCAGTGCTCAGGTGAGGCCACCCCAGGGCTGAGCACAGCAGGACAGTGACCAGTTGTGTTACCCAGCAGGACAGTGGCCTGTGTCACCCAGCAGGACAGTGACCAGTTGTGTCACCCAGCAGGACAGTGGCCTGTGTCACCCATCAGGACAGTGACCTGTTCTGCCTGGCTGGCTGTGCTGTGTTTGATGCCCCCCAGGGTGGGGTTTGCCCCAGGGCACTGCTGGCTCACACTGAGATGCTGTTGGCCAGCAGCACCCCCAGACCCTTCCTGCAGGGCAGCTCTCCAGCTGCTCCTCTCCCCATTTATTACCGTGCCTGGTGCTACTCTGTCCATTCCAGACACAGAATTTGGAATTTGGTCAGATTACATTTTGTGCCATTGGTGTGATTTGTTGGTATATTACTTTTTTTTTTTTGATGCAATGATGTATTGACGCATCTCTTTGATTTGATGTGTGGCACCCCAGTAATGTAAAGACAAATATTTAGGTGGAATATTTGTGGCTGTCTGAGTTATATACTGTGCATTGCACATTCAAACCAGGAACTTCGACCAGTAGCACATAGCAGGCCTAAGAGAAGCCAGTGGGAACAGTGTTAGACCTCTGTAAACAATGCCTGCCAAGTCTGGTGCCAAGCAAGCATATAACAATGTAGCCCAATATGGGCCCAAAATAAACATGCCATCTGACACTGAATGTACATTTCCAAAGTGAGCCCCAGGCTTGCAGCACACACAGGTCTAAATCACTGCAGAAACTATTAAGCAGCCCTCCACCCAGACTCTGACTGACACTGTTCAGCTGAGATTTGTGACTGTGTTATGAGAGGAGGTCATTTCTCTTTGGTTGGCAAATTTTTCATGGGAGTGCTGTTACAGAGTGAATATCTAGATGTAATTTTGAAAGGAGCTAAAATGACAAACTAAAAAGTGTAAAGAAGTCTGACGCCTTGACATTAATTTCTATAAGCATTTGAGTGAACAGACATAGTGTGAGATTAGAAAACTTCCCAGGAAATATCATTCACAGTTGTGTTGTGTGTAGCACATTTAAACCTTTATTTAACAGTAAAGACAATGTTAAACTAAATTGAAAATGTTGTCTTTCCTCTTGAGAGAAAAAAGTTAAGTAGAATTATACTAATCTTTTAAGGTCAAGAATGAACATTGTACACACTAAAGGTGATTGTTTTCCATTATAGAAAAGGTCAGGCTTACCTTCAAAAAGCATCAGCTGCCTCTCTCTTTTATTATATAAAATATCTTTATTAACTTAAAAAATTTAAGATCAAATTTTCAGATTCCAAAACCTCATCTGGGTTTCATAAGAGTGCTTGTGCCCCATACATACTTTTAGCAAGATCATACGGATTGATAAGAAAAGCACCAGAAACGTTTTCCAACCACCTGAGAAGAAATGGGTTTTGGAAAGCAATACTACAAAATATCACTGTCTGGCTGTAATATCTATTTTTTAAAAATCTATCATGAATTATAAAGGAACTAGAGTTTAGAGAAAAAAGAAAGTATTTTCTTTTTGCTGAATGTGTGTCTTCACATGGCCATGTCAGACTGACTACTTTTTAACTGGGTTTCTTGGACTGCCTGGAATCAAGATGTAAAAGTATGCAGCAGTAGTCTTTGTTGTTTGGAAGCTTAAGGATGAAGATGAAGGTATTTTCCCCATGGATATTGTCTTTTCTGGAATATTAGTGATCATAGGGCTTCAAGCTGCCACCCAGAACCATTTAATTCACACTTCCCTGATGTCTGCAGCCCTGTCCTGATGTCCTGAATGCTGACAAGGATTTCAGGCAGGATAGGCCTCTTGGCAGGCTTGGCTTGCTCTGTGGGGTCTCCAGATGTGACAGCACTGCTTCTGCCTATGCCTTGAAACTTTTGACATGGTATGAAGACAGAGGACTGCCCAGGCTGCAGGTATTGCAGAGGGGTGATATTGTTTTATTGCCTTATGGTGTAGATCAATGTGAGATGCGAAATCCATGCTCCAAATCACCAATACTGCTAATCAAAGGGGAAGAGGAAAATGGTACTATAAGAGCCAGTTGCTTTCCAATTTTACTCTTCTAGTGGCTCTCTCAAGGTGAGGAACTGGCCTCTCCTGTGTAGGGGATGCTGTAGAAGATGAGTTCCACTTTCTCCTGCAAAGAAGATTGGCTCTTCCACAAGCAACATGAAATGTCACAGCGCAGGTTAATTGCATTGCTTTTGCAGTTAGCCCTGTTCTCCTAAGAGTTGTGGGCTTCAGTTTTCTAGAATTTTGTGCTTTTCATTTGTAACAAATGCAACAGAGCAGCAGCACATCACTCTGGGAGGAAGCATGACACAGGTGTCAGTACCTGTAGAAGATCAGTCTTCTAAATAAAAAATTCCAGTATACTGATTCATAGTTGCTTGCTCTGATTTTGCTTACTTCTTGATTTTAAAAGATTTTGCTTTGCCAGAAAATATTTTGGTTTTAACATTTTAAGATATTAAGTTTATCTTTGATTCACAACAAAGTGTATTTCACTTTAAGGAAAATATGAGGCAACCAAAAAAATGTTCCCTGTAGTCCTGCAGCTTTGATGGTCTTCTGGCATGACATTTTATTCAACACTGCATAACTACAGCTAGCATGGAAGTACCTGAACTCAAATTTATGGAATTGCCCAGGTATAAAACTGCATAGGTATAAAACTGAATCATTCTAGTGATTAATTAAACCCACTGAATTACAATGAAGGCCAAATCCAGGACTCTGGAAGGGACTTTTGTTCAGGAATACTGTCAGAAACACATTTAAAGGAAAGATAGGTTTCATCAAATAAGTGCTTAATTTGAATTGAGTGTGTCACACCCACAGAGGATAAAGCACTTTACATTTCAAGTTATCAGTGGCAATACTCATAAATTAAAGACTCAAACTGAAATATACTTCCATCCCTACTGACTTACATACTCTGTTCCTTATGGCATGATATATCACAATGTTCTGAATATTACATTCTGTGCTGCCAAGTAAGGAATAAATTCACCCAAGTTGTTAATCTTTACTACAAGTTTTGGACAGCCTCTTGTTGGTGGGCTTGTCTTTGTTTTTTTCTTTGTTTTTGTTTTGTTTCTGTTTTTTGGTTTGGTTTGGTTTTGGTTGTTTTGTTGGTTGGTTTTGGGGTTTTTATGTTTGTTATTTTTAAAACCAGAGTTCTGCAATATTCTTATATTTTCTTTCTACTAACAGCAGTAAATAATTACCTGCTAGCACTGCTATTTTATTCACTGAAAACTGATACTTCCTTCTGTTTTAGCATCAGTTCATTGTGAGAATTCTTTGCCATCTTTTAATTAACCTGGCATGATGATCTCAGTACAGTCCCAAATAAAATTAACATCAAACACTCATATGGAATTGTTCTAGGAAATAGCTTGGGTGATGAACATATACCATATGGTAGTCTTTAAAAACAAAAGCTGCCAAGTACCATATTTAATGTGACTATCCTGGCATACTCAAGAGGACTGTAAAAATCAAAAATAATTCTGAGCACTGCTCACTTCAAAGGATCACAAAATATTTTATACAAACTATCTATCTTTCTGAAATCAGCTCACCTACCACTTAAAGCAATGCAGTGAAATGCAGCAGCTATTGCAGTAAAGCACAGCAAATTGGAACAGCAATTTTAGGGCAGGTAATGAAGACAAATGGTGTATCTTGTTTAAACTGCAGGGGCAGAAGGTAATTACCCAAATTTGGAGCCAGCTGAGATACCAGACCCAACACCTCTCTTGCAGAAAAGTGTCAGTCATGATTTTTATGGCTTTAAAAAGCACATGAGCAAGGCCTGGCATTAAATACTGATCAGGTAAACAGTCAAATTCTGGGGGAGAAGAGTTCCTGCTCACATTTATGTGTGCAATAAAATCAGTCATGGCTTTGCTGTGCTGCATTGCTGGTTAGATGAGAATTTTGAGTTGATTTTATGGACATAATCTAATGTCCACTGAAATCAGTAGAAAAACAGTGGTTGGATTTGGATCAGGTCTTCTTTCAGCTCTGTTTTTTAGAGAGGGGAATTGTACTTTGGTTTATTACTTTATTGCGGTGTGTTGTCTATAGAAATATGACAATGGTTGATTTGCAAGAGCAAAATAACCAATCAAGGCAGGATTTTTTCTTTAATGACTGTCATCATACTTTCCCAGCATCTTTCTGCACCAACTGTTTGGCTGGATTGTTCCAAGGGGTGTTGTGGCTGTTTCTGACTAATGTACACAGCTCTCTGCAACATGTGTACTGTTAGGCTCACAAGATCCAGCTTACAATTGTTTACACCCTTTCAAATCTCAGCAAAGAGAGGGGAGGGATTCATCCTATCTGGGATTCAAATTACCCTTTGGAGCTGCTCCTTTGTAATAATGAAGGAAGGAGCCACTACTGCCCACTGTCCTAAATCATCTGTTCAGCTAGTTGACTCTGCTCCATAAAGGAGCAGTGTTCCATAGTCCTCAGATCTCTCAGCAGGATGGTGATTGGTTTAAGGTTGGACTCAATGATGATGAAGGTCTTTTGAAATCTAAATGATTCAGTGATTTGGTGAAAATAGTTGATTCCCTTCACCTTTCTTTGCAAAGTAAGAAACTTGCATTATCTAACCAGTTTTGCTGGCATTGTCAAACACTGAAGTAGCTTTACAGGTACTTTTGACAGTTTATCAACATTTTGCACATTTCTTCTATTCTGATTAAAATATGATCACAATAACCTTCTTCCCACCTGAAAATATTCTCTCCTTCTTAGATTATTCTTCAAATGTGCTTACCTCCAGGAAAAGGAAAAAAAAGAGTTTAGCCTTTACAAATACAGCTTTTGTAGCCTGGTATAGTTCACTTTTTTAAAAAAATCTTTTTAATTGGTACAGCCGAGTTCCTGACTGGCTTTGAATAAGAAAAGTAGGAGCAAAATTTGGTGGCAACTTTTATTTTCCATATTAACTCACCTCTGGATATAACTGAAGAAAGAAAAGTGGCAAAAAATCATCTCAATTAATTACCCTAACAGTTACAATTGTCCTCCTAAAGGAGAATACCCAGCCAGTAAACGAGGAAAAAACTCCTTTTGCTCCCTGCGGTTAACCTCATTAAAGTCACTTTCCTGATTATTCAGGATTTCTGTAAGTACTTTCAACTTAAACATTTGAAGATCCCTGTAGCTGTCAAGAGTCTGAAAGCTTTACTGATGCTCACACCCATGGAGAACTTAAATGTTTTCCTTCTTTTCAAATTCAAATGGTACTTCATAGCCATATAGGATTCACCTTTAGCCATTTCCTTCTTTTAATTTAAAATCCAGGATACACAGACTGACACATACATCTTCACAGTCTCACTAAAGCCAAGGGGCTATGCTGATGTGGTGTTTCACTTGCAAGGAATTGGATCAGAATTGATCAATTTCTGTCTTCAAGTGCCTCATTTATATGCCATAGATAATGCCTGAGCACATATCTTTTTGCCTCCCTGTTCTAAGTGCCATCTCTTTAAGCCTGATTACACCAAGATTTCTGGTCTAGTTCTATCTCTGGTACAAACATAAGTGCAATGCAAAGACCACCCCTCTGAGGGCGGGCAGTATCTGGCTTTTGCATTAATTAGGGCAGCTGATGTCACTGGTATTTCATTCCCTCATTATTTTAGCAAAGATTTTAGTAATTTAAGCACACACACATATGTTTTCAAAGTAAAAGGCAAGCAGGATCATCTGGCAGGAAGATAACAGTGACAGTAATATATCACATCATGCTGAAAAAAAGTAAGGCTTTAGGTCTTGGCTTAGTTCTGTTTTATTTTATTTTTATTTTATTTTAAAGGACTGTAATTTCAACCCTTGCTAATGTCCAGGATGGACAACTGTAAACCATCAATTTGTGTCAATTTGTGTTTGTGATTACATTCTAAGAATAACTTTTCAGAATTATCCACATTTTGCCAATTTTTAGCAGTATTACAAATTTGGATCTAAATCTCAGTAGCTAGAAGTGGACAGGTTTGTCTTCTAACAAAAAAGTTTGAAATGAAAGCCTGATAGAAGGTAGGATGCATTAGGTAGGGCTCTTGCCTAATCTGAAGTTTAGAACATCCATAGTCTGACAAGCAGGATTTTAGCCTCAGCCTCTTTGTATGAATAGGAAAAAATGTTCCTATTAATCAGCAACTTCCTTTCTTGTGCAAATTTTGGAACTTGAATATTTAATGTTTGTGAAAGACTTGAAAGGTACTTTTTTTGGACTTTAGTGGCACAAGAAGAAAGGATCAGATGTATTGAATATTCACAGAGATTCTATTTCTCCTATTAATGTCATTTAACTGGTGTATATTGCAGATAGCATGACGTGGGTCATTCTATTTTGCTTTACAATTCCCCAAAGCAAGTACATGCACTGGATCCTGTAGGAACCCAGTCAACACTGATTCCCCATTGTCCATTGGCCCTGACCTAAGCAGCTGTGAAGCAAAGCAGAGCCTGGCAACATTTGGTTGAAATTTATAGATCAGATGTTTAAGCTTTGAACCTGCTGCAGCTTTTCAGCTACATATCTTTACTGTGCATTCTTTTCTCTAAATGTAAATATTCTATCCCAGTTTAGGTGAAGTATCTTCATACTTGTGTGTATTTTTGTAGTTGATAAAAGGGGAAAAACACCCAGATATATGGTGGCAAAGAAATGAGGGTGTAGATAAACACTTGCTAAAGAAAAAGTGAAACAAACAGCCTGAAGTACAAATACAGCCTGTATCTGGGCAGGAAGGGGAAACACATATTCATAAAAAAAAGCAAATAAAAGTCCTTTCAGTCTTGTTCTTTACCTAACTATATCTAATCAGTCTTTGGTTTGTGTTTTACAGAGTGACAAATTAATTCCATGTTATTTCAAGCACTGGCTTTTTGCCATTTTTATATTTATTTCATAAGAATCTGTGACTAGAAATGTAGTTATCCAGTTGGGGCTTATTTTTAACTAGCTTTAAAGTGATAATGAATATGCTAACATATTCCAAGATTCCCTAGTTTTGAATTTCAGTTTTAGCATAAATATAACCAGAAAAAACTCCACCAAAAGCAATATATAGAGCTGCTTACACTCCATTGTAACTGATGAATGACATCTGGCATAATAAAAATTAAAACCTTGTTCAAGATGGTTGATGATTAACAGATCAGCACATACTGATCTAAATGAGGGCTGCCATGGCCCAGCCTCATTTGAGGTGAGGTGGTTCTGGCAGCAGTGCTCCTGCAGGCACCCATTCAGGCAGCTGAGGTGATAAATTTGGCTAAACACAGCCCTGCTGCAGCAGCACTGGTTTACCACCTGTGGGATTGCCATGGCGAATGCACCTTCAAAAGAATATCCTCTGAAAAGTTCAAAGAATGGCCCAAGACAACTTCTGACAGAAGTTTTGAATTGCACAGGGAGAAACATACCTTCTTACAGAGGCCTCAAAGGAAGTTCCTGCACAGGTTTTCTGTGCGTTTGCAGAAGGAATTTTAAACATGTGCTCAAAAAGAGCCCAGGGACCTTGACCATCAAGTGAACTTCACATACTCTCACCTCACAGCACCCAGCCACCCCAGCTGGAAGCCAGAGGATGGGTTTGGGGGGAGTTTGGATTCCAGAGTGGCTTCCAGTGAGGATGGCACTGGAGCCTGAAGCACCTGTCCCTCTTCCAGGTCTGCTTCTGGGGACAGAAGAAAGGGACACTGGAAAATGATGTTGACAATGGCTTGTTCCTCCATGAAGGTCTTGTGAGCTTTCCTACAAAATCAGCCCAGCAAAAGCTGTCAGCCCTGGAGGACCATGCCAGTTTGGTTATGTTCTGTTTTATACATGAGAACTGTGTTCATGCATTGCAAATAACTCTGAAACTATGCAAATATCAACAAGCAATTTGTTTGTCTTTGGGGATTTTTAACAAATAAGTGGTTTTTAAATTGTTATAATTTTTATGACTTATCAAATATTTAAATTGGCTGATGAAATTTTTATTATATATTTGGTTTTTTGGATAGCTAATAGACATCTAGAGAAAGAAGATGGTAAAAAGAAACCTCTCTTTGCTTCCATGAATTTTCTGAAAATTATATCCCAGTTTATGAAAGACTAATGGTCTCCAGTTCTCTCAGAAGAAGGCCAAATTATTTCTGGGCTGAACAGATGGATGGGGATACAATTCAGCATCATAAAGTCACCCTAGGGCTTGCAGGTTAAGCTGTATAAATATTTAATATGCATATTAACTACAGTAATATAAAAATAATACATTATTGCATGTTACATATTACATTTGTTATATTATAGACATAAAAATAAACATACATGTGTTATCTATGCTATAGTCTGAAATCCATCATCTAAATTTGAGCATTAATTACATTATTAATAAAAATCTATAGTATTAGTATGAAATAATCAATATGCATGTATTCTCTGCACAGAGCAGGCAAATATAAATCTATTTACTGGTTAGAAAATCGGACTTTTTTTTCATAAAAAATATTTTTGAGTTAAGAAAAATTCAAACAAGGAGATAGGCCCACGGGGAACAGAGATCAAACACAGTCAAAATACAACTCCAGTGATAAACAGCAGTAGCTGATCGGAATTGAAATATTTTCATTTTCTAAGTAAACACTTTATCTGGAGATTTTTTTCTTTTTTTTTTTTTACCAGCTCCTTACCATCACACACTTTTCTGTGATAAATGGAAACTGTTGCATGAAGCCACTTACAACATTTCAGACTTCCCTCTGAAAATCAGGTCAAATGACAAATTGCAAAGTGTTCCTAATGGATCAGAACATTCGGGGTGGTGCAAGCTTTCTGGGAGAGAATGAGTCTATGGTTTTTGTCTTCCATTTTGTAATGAGTTGTGGAAAACAGAGTACAGAAGAAGGAGGAAAACTTATGTTGGACTGGGCATCTGTAAAGCATCTTGACAAATATTGACTGTGTTATGAAAAGGCTCTTGAAGTCTTTCTGCATGTGGGGCTTTTGGATGAGTAATTGTTGTCAAAAGCCCCATGTCCACTCGAAGTGAGTGAGAAAGATTTTTAGTGTTAAATATCTCTTTAAACTACCAATGACGAAACATCATCAACAACAAGAAAATAAGAGTCCTCTATCCCAGCTGAGCACAAGTGTAAGTTCTATGTTCTTTAAATAAAAAGAATGTGGAAACACATTGGGTTATTCCTCATCTGTTTGGGTAATAAAACACGTGCCTTTGTATGTCAGAATATCTGAGAGTAAATAAAAATCCACTTCTATCACATAGGCCCTGTAAATGCACTGTCAGCTTTGAAAAATTAAGACAAAACAAACACAAATCATTGCAAAGTTGAAATTGCCATGTAGCATATTCAGTTTCATTTATAAGCAAACAAAACATTAAATTTGCAAAAGTGACATGTATATGCTTTTATTTAGAAAATGTTATTGTAAAATTTTTTTAATAAATTTCCAGTCAATTAAATATTGAAATTATATGGAGATTTGTGATGCATTTATATACCTTTTTGGGTGCAGCAGAATGGAAAACAAAAATGCTGAAAACTAAAAACCTGCCAAAGTAATTATTTAAACATCTGTCTGCAGAACGGCAGGGTCTTTCATGTTTATATTAAAAGTTTATTTATTTTTTAAATTTTCCTGTGTGTACCAAGCTGGATATGGCTAAATGAACTGTAAGAAAGCTGTAACTAGATAATGCAGTGCTTTCACACAATCTCAATGGAAATTAAATGTTTTTTTAAACACCTCTGAATGAAGAAGAAACTGTGCTGGAACTTTATTGCCTACCTAATAAATAAACTACTGAAAAATTTATACATTTATATTGGTGAGATAGGCTAAGGACAGTCCTTAGCAAGCAGTAACAAGTTCTACAACAGTAACCCTCAGGACAAAATGTTACAAGGTGCGTGGTACCAGGACTGACTAAGGAAGCATTGGTGATCCCACGTATAGCAACGCTGCGAGCGCTCCAGTGAAGGAAGAATGATGAGGAGGACTCCACTGATCTCAGAAGGCTAATTAATTATTTTATTATAATACATTATTTTATATGTTTAAAACTGAATCTGTTAAGCACTCAGCTCTGTACACAACTGCACATACTGCACTGAATCTCGTGACTGTCACCCAACAGTCCCAACACACACACACACACACACACTCACACACACACACACACACACACACACACACACACTCTTGGCCCTGATAGGCTAAGGAAACAAAACACCATGATTTTGGGTAAACAATCTCCATATTGCATTCTACTTTTGTATAAACACAGGCACAGTAAATGATAAGAATTGTGTTTACATTCTCTGAGGTTCAGAGAATGTGAATCCCAGAAATATTCCTGGGAAGAACTGTGCCTTGCTTTTCTCTGTGAAGAGAAATGTGGGGCTACACCCATGTGCATTGGTGATCCCACGTGCATTGGTGATCCCACGTTCGTTGTGCATTGATGATCCCATGTGCATTGGCAATCACACGTGCATTGGTGATCCCACGTTCGTTGTGCATTGATGATCCCATGTGCATTGGTGATCACACATGCATTGGTGATCCCACCATTGGTGCTTCTGCCTATGATCAAGATAGTGCCCTTTCCAGCTGGTTTTCCCTTTCCATGGTTGCTGTCTGCACACAAGCCTCTTTAGAGTCTCTCAATGGACGTCTGGCTTTCCCAAGAAGATGATGTTCTTTGGAAATGATGGGCTCTCTGTGCATGTGAAGAATGCACAAACTCATCCATTGTTAACTGATAAGTCCAAGCTGACTGCTGGTTGTTGATGCAGCAATTCACCACACAGTGCTTGTTTAGCCAAGTGCCCCAAGTCCTTGGTGACACACTGGGGAGAGTGAGGATTTACTGGGTATAGCAGAGTACTGATGAAAGTTTAGATACAGCTGCAGAATGTGCACAAAAAAATACAAAGTGATGCTGGATGACTATTTGGACAGTGGGACCTAATAGAAAGAAGAGAGGTATGTGGTAGCCTTACACCTGAAAAGCTTTTAATACAGTTTCAGTGTCTCCTCACAGCTCAGTTCTTAGAAAATGTTTTCTCATCTTTTTTAATACCTTTTTCATATGGAATGCATTACTGGGCCCCATGTGTGATCTTTAAATCTGCCAGTTCATAATCTTGATAATTCAGAATAACAGCTTATCACAAGTTATGAAAGAATTAAACCTAAAAATTCTGCTGCTATTACACCAGCTTGTCACTGTAAATGGAATGATGGATTTCAGTGCACTTCCTTGATAGAAACTTAAATACATAAAATTGGTATCAATTATCTCTGTTTGACACCATCGTATTAATCTTCCTACTGACTACTGAAATAGGCCATCCTAGACAAGTTATACCTTTGTACTCCTTTCAAGTACGTGCATTGTGCAAGAGCTTTCATTAACTTTATCATGCCCCTTGAGCCCACTTCTCAATAACTCAATACCACCCAATTACTGACATAAAAGTCTGTCACTTTATTTACAACTGAGGAGAGTCTGGAAAGGCAGTATTAGATGTGCATAACGAAAACAATTTCAGGTCTAAATTGGTAGGAATGTTGAACTGACCTTGTGGACATACAGTTCTCTCAGACTATTCATATACTTGTATTTCACCATTAGAGAGTCTAATTACTGCTTCTTTTTTTCCACTTTTTGAGACATAAAAATTTCCTGCTCACCGGGTATGAAAAGTAACACTTATCGTTCACAGGCCTAACAATATTCTTTGTGAAGGTTTCTCTGTCCTTCCATTAATTTGAGGAGATCTGCCCCATTTCCTTTGAAATGTCAAAGGAAAATTAAATGAAAAGCCTTACAAGCTCCCATTTACAAGACATCCACTTACTCCACTATTTGGCTATGACATGCATTTGCTTGGTATGTAAAGTCTCTCAGAGAGCATAAGCAGCTGCATGAATTACATTTTTATCTCTTTCAGATCAATAAGTAATATTTGGATTGAATAAATCAATTCTAAGTTATAACCATGGAGTTGTTGCCTGGAAAGAAAAAAAATTTAAGGAAAGTTTTATTTCTGGATGGAACAAGAGAGAACAAGAGATAACAGAGATAAGTGGGAGAATATATATATAAAAAAAAAGAACTTCTTAATGAATACAGAAATTTGATAAAGTACTCTTTTGAAGGTAGAAATTATTTCAGCAATACTCACCATACTGACAGACCTGAATATGAGCTGCTAAAAACTCTGTAAAGAAAGACCGTATTTCATATTTTGACCTAAAAGTTCTTTATTTATCCTAGAGAACTGTTATCTCCATAATAACTTGTTCCATTTCTTTCTTATCTCCAATGAAAACCATTAAACTTTCTTTGTCTTTTCCCATACCCTGTCACCTCTAATACTTACTGTAATCTGCAGAGCAAAAATAACTGGTACTTTGCATCATATAATGAGCCAACAGGTTGTAGGTTTGGGGTTGTCACTGTGTCAGTTGTCTTTTTCTCACTCCAGCATCATGCCTCTTGTTACATTCAAAGATACAAAAATTATACAAACTCCACCATCCCAGTTGATTTCTGGGCATAGAACTCTTTACTTTCTGGCAGATCTAACAGTATCTCATTTCTATTTTGAGTCCAAATGTTTAATAATCCACTTTATCATCAGATTGCTTGAACACTTGGATAACCATGCTCTGGTATGCTCCCGCTCTGGCATTCAGTGAAACATTCATTACCCGTTCCAAATAGGATTTCCTAATTTTTTCCTCCTTTTTGTGATAATGTATGTGGAAACCTTGGCATATTGTCATTTGAAGTGGTCATTTTTACTCAAGTCACAACTAAGAGACATTTTTTTTTCTCTCAGCTGCTTTGCTCACCATAAGGAACTGTATCCTCTAGACTGGCTACTTCAATCAGATCATCACTTTCACGTTCCGAACTCACTAAATCTTTGGGTTTGATCCAAACATCAACAAAGTCAAAGTTTAAGTGAACTTAGGCTTATCTAAACATCTCCAATACTTCTTTCTTTTGAAGAAGGGAAAGAAAATTAGTCTTAAATAGTAACAGATTAATTAATTTGCAACTCAGAATATACAGGGGCTGTGGCCTATATATTGTGTTTCCTTGTTTCCTTTTCAGTTGTCTCTTTTTTTTTTTCTCAAGTGGTTTTGTGTTTTTTATGCTTCATCAGCTTTACAGTTAAATTGCTAATAACAAGCACTTTCCCTTTAAATAGTGTACTAGACCATTCAGGCATTTGCCAATAAAAAACCAATAAATCAAAAGGAATCACCCAGGGAATAAAAAGGCAGCTAGAATAAAACCACAGTGCAAGCAGGTTGTCTGATGGCTGAAATGAAGTCTGCAGACTCCAAGAATCTCCAACAGTCTTTATAAGGAAAGGCAGTTGTCTTGCCCAGGGATTAGCTGTAAGGTATGTATCCGTGTTCAGAAGGGGCCCTGGTATCTGCAGAATCACAGAACATGCTGAATTGGAAGGGACCCACAAGGGTAATTAACTCCAACTCCTGGGCTGGCAGGGCACTGCTGACTCACATTCAACTTTGTGCTTACCAGGACTCCCCAGGTCCCTTACCATGGCATTGTTTTCCAGCATCTCATTCCCCAGCCTGTCCATACATCCAGGGTTGCCTCATCCCAGGTGCAGAATCCGGCACTTTTCCCTGCTGAAATTGGTATGGTTGATGGACCCCAGCACCTGCAAAAACATTTTTCCCAATGGTCCTTCTTTACTAATTCCCTGATCAGCCTGAAGTCAGCTCTCCTCATGTCCAAAGCTGAGGTTTTGCTGGCACCTTTTCTCCTGTTAACAGATTTTAAACTCAATCACTTTGTGGTCACTGTGGCCAAGACAACCACCAATCTCCACTCACGAGATCCTCTCTGTTGACAAGGAGTACAATAAATCCTACTATCTCCTGTGCTAGAACCCTTTTGCCCCTCTGAGTTAGGTGCATCCTGTCAGGTGTCAATAGACCAGATATTGAGTAGATTCTCCCATGGCTGACAAATCAATTTTTTTGGCTGGCACCCACCTCAGAGCCATGCATTGACCTGATGGATCTGCCTATTCCTATCAATACTATTCATTGTTACCAGAATAATCCAGGAAATCACTGTTTCTGCTCCTGATCCCTCTACAGATTGTCCCAGGCCCTGTAGAAATTTCTGATTACTCGTGGACTTCTCTTTGTACTTTTATTGCACCATCCCTTCCACTCCTTTCTCAATGCACCAGGCAGTAATACAGCCCTCTCAGACCCTGGAGCCCTCCCAAAGCTTCTCTTCACCACAGATCAACAGAATTTCATTCATCCCTCTCTCCCAGGGCAGAGACTGAAAGTTTCTTTCCTGTCACAGAACAGAGAAAGACTGAGGAAAGATCTGAGGACATGTGGCGAGGCCAGGACTTTCTCATGGATAAGGTCCATGGCTGAGGCTGTAAGGGGTCTCTCCACCTTTTAGGACTAACCCCCACATATCCCAAGCTCTTGTAAAGGTGGCTGGGCTCTTGTGTAGAAGGGAGGTTAGATAGCCTTCCCATCCTGCCTCCTCAGTACAGGGGAGAGTCAAACCACTGCCTTGCAGTGCCCCACAAACCATGTGGGAATGAAGATGGCTTGATCACTTTCTGCATTTACAACCTTATTCCACTTGTTTGGAATTGTATTGCAGGACATGGAAGAATATACATTTCCTGGCATTTATATCAAGCCATGGTCTAGCCCAGAAGAACTGATGGGCTCCGTGCACTGGTGCATGGGGGAGTTGTGAAGTCTTATGATGTTGGTCAGATAAATGATCTAAAGGTCCTTCCAGCCTCAGCCTTTATGAGTCTATTATATCACACTCATCACAATCATGGACCTAAAATATGTGAGTGCCCTACCACTGATAGATGTACTGAATGTTTTTATAACCTTGCACAAAGCATTTTGACTGCAGACAATTTGTGATTTTATTCCCTGTTAGTTCTGTTTCCATCAAATCAGCTTTGGTTTGGCAAAATAGCTCTATTTATGTTGAAGGTCACCTCTTCATAAGCAATGATTAGTTGAATCTTTTCTACAGTTAATCCATCAAAGACCTTTATTTACTACTTTTTTGACTTTTCGTCTTCAAAACTATTTATTAGTTTTTTCATTTAAGATCACAGAACAAAATCCTGCTGTCCTTAATGCAGAAAAGCTCTCTTAAAAGATTGGGTTCTTTAAGAACCCCAGATTTTGCTACTTAGATTACTTTTTTCTCAGCAACCATTAAATCTGCAAATGCTTTCTTATCAAATGATAAACTGCATAGAAAAGAAAGACCATCCTGCTCTAGCTACTTTTAGTTCACACCTAAAAAAGGTAATTGTCAAAAATTTTATTAGCTTGACTGTTGACTGCTCTTGCATAGCAAATATAGTTGAATTGGCTTTTATCTTTCCAGTTCATTACAGCATGATCACCATATCTCTCAGTGCAGTAGGTTTTAATAATGGATAAACAAAGTACAAAGGGGTTAATCTCAGTATTTATGTAATACCTAATAACACATTCTGCAAAGAATCCTCAGAACAAGAAAGCCCTTTCTCATTTACTTAATCAAAAGATGCATGACAATATGTACTTACAGTTTTACTCAGGTATTGACACTGCAGATAATGCATGATAACAAGGGCATGGTCTGTGTTTACATGTGATTTGAAAAGTGATTCTAATTTATTTTTAATGATTTTAAGGATTAAAATAACTCCTCTACCCATGCTGAATCTTGTGACAAACTGCAAAGATTTTGCTTCCCTGATTAGGCCATCTACATAAAGAGTTATGTTCCTGGAGCAAAGGCAGCCAACCACTTACATGGGACAGATGGTGGGAAAGGATTCCTGTGGGCACAGATATCAGGCAGGAATAACTCAGGAACTGTGCATCAGGGCCAAAGCTGTCCCCATTCCCTGTGTCCCTGCAACAAGCACTGTCAGAAATGGAAGTATGAGTTAATGAACCCCAGTTCAGTCCTGGCCTCTTCTGGGGCAGAATTGCTAAATGAGTCTCTTTATGCTAGGCCTGAGATAATGCCACAACCTAGTCTATAGATGTGTGATATAACTGATTGCTTTCATTTAAAAATGTATATAATTCCACTTATTCCCTTCCAGATAATTTAGATACTCAAATTACCAAGGTTTTAATGCCAAAAATTCAATGAAAGGAGCACAAGCTCTATGTTGTAATAAACTTTAATTAAAATAGCTTAATAAAATGAACTTCATCTCAGAAGTGTTTCTTGCACTTTAATGTGTAAATTTTAATTATTTCATTCTGAATTAGCAGAACTTGTTAAAAATGTTTGATTGTTTTTTAGAACAGAGTAGGGTGTCTGTACACTCTGAGGCACATTCAGCTTGGTACTATAGTCCTTTTCAGGATGAACTGAAGATTCTTTACAACTAGTAGTCTCTTACAGGTGCTTGAATACAGAAGTGAATACTTTGCTATTCAGTACAGACGATTTTCCCCAGCCAACAGAAATGCAAAATCACAGTAGCAGATGAGAAAACCTCAGCACCAATGTATGTGCCTTATATAAAACTGTTCTCCTCATGCAGTTCTGGCAAAAGAAAAATGTGTATTACAGTCACTCCTCCTCTAGCAGCACTTCAGTTTTCCTCTCTGCAAATGTAAACATCCTGAATGTCATGTAAAACAATTAATTTCAACAACTGTATGAAAACCAGGAATTGTTAGGGGTTTTTTTGTTCTGTTGGTTGTTTGTCTTTTCAGCAGGTACAAAGCCAGTGCTTAGACCTCTGGTGTTATTACTGTCCTGAGGTAAGGACGTCTAGGGTGGTGACTGATATGCAGGATAAACCTCCCTGCAGTGCCACTGAGACACAGTCCAAGACTTAACCACTGATTTCAACCCAACCCCAAGCAGGGACAGACAGATTTCAGTTGCTCAGAATTTGTCCATTCAAGTTCTCGGTATCTCTAAGCATCTCTTCCTGAACAGAGCCAACCTAAGACCAGTGACAGCACTGCAAGTCTGTTTCTTAGACTCTGTGTTTCTATTTCTCACAGACATCCCCTGCATTTCCTTGGTAGAAGTGACAGCTGGAGCCTGGGCATTGCTGGAGCAGGGTGAAATGGGCAAGAGAGGTGGCTGGTGTAAAAGCTAGTGAAGAGAGCCTGCCTCTGGTGTGAAGCTGTATCTGCAGAGTGTCATCTGACAAGGGCAGAGGTGTTCAGGAACAGCCTCCACATCCTCTTCTCTGAGTTCACCACCTTATGTCTCTGAACTGTGCTGGTTTGTCCATTAGCACGGAGCTCACTTCCTTGACACTGTTGCCCCAGTGCCCTGGTATCCTACCCAGAAATGAGAGACCTTTATACACCTACCCACACCTGTGCAGTCTTGGGTGCCACAAAGAACATAAAACTCTTAGAGAGGATACAAAGTAGGACCACAAAATGGTGGAGCCATATAAGGAGCAGATGAGGTTTCCTGACTTGTTCAGCCTGAAGAAGATGAGACTGAGGGAAGACCTCATCACGATCTACAGCTTCCTCATGAGGTGGAGGAGCTGATGCCAATCTCTTCTCTCTGGCGACCAGTGGCAGGACTCAAGGGAATGGCATTAAAGTTTTTCAGGGAAGGTATAGGTAGGGTATTAGATAAAGGTTCTTCACCCAGAGTGTGGCTGATCACTGGAGCAGGATCCCCAGGGAACTGGCCAAAGCACTAAGCCTGAGAGCTCAAAGCGTTTGGACAACACTCTCAGGCACATGGTGTAAAAAAACTCTTGGAGATGGTGCTGTGCAGGGCCAGAAGCTGGACTTTGATTATTCTTATGGATTCTTTCCAACTCAGGATATTCTGTGATTTAATGATTATCTGTTGAAATATATTTGCACAAATATATATCCACATACATATCACTGCTTCCCTCTGGTTTTTTTCACAGCCATTCTCTGCAATTGAGGTGCAAGGCTGAGCACAATAGATTTCATTTGTGCATGTCATGTCTGCCTCTTTCTCTCATCAGATTCTTTCCACTCTGCACCTCCCAAATGACTATTTTTGAGGATTTTGTTTAATAACTTCGAAAGTACATAGAGTCATTTTGAAATATACATGCTTTAAACTATGCAACTTATGCGAATACATCCTTCTAAAGATCACTTTTTGATTTTGAGTAGTAAAGATCAACATATGTTTGGTATTTCTGGGGGCTTTTTGGCTTGCAGATTTTTGTTGTTGTTGTTGTTTGTGTTTTTGTTGGGTTTTTGTCTGTTTGTTCTGTTTTTCTCTGAAGGGGGAATTCATTGGGTTTTATATTGTTGCATTAGTAGCTGAATTTTCCATATTGCTTTCATTGGCCAACTGTACCTGACAGCTTCAGGAGAGACAAAAGTAATTTGGATCCATTTTCCCCAAGTTTTTCCATGCCTTCCTACCTATAGCTTTCAATATACCACCTTTTTAATGGCCTGGTCCTTGGAGGACCAGGAATTCATGTTGTTCACTGAAGACATGCAATAATCTATTCTCTATTGTCTTACTGAAAATCCATACAGGGCTCAGCAGAATATTTTGCTTCAGAGGATAGTTATGTCATGCTCCAGTGGTGGTGGGAGACATGCAAGGAAGCAGGCAGAAAAGCTATCAAAGTGGCAATCCTTCTCTGCCTTCCAGCCTCCTTAGGAAAGACTGAGTACAACTGGGTTTATTCTAAATGCAGATGGAGCCAGTCCAGGGTAATCTGTGCAGGGAGTAATAGAAAATGACTGGGAGCATAGGTGGGAGTTAATCCCCACAGGCTGCATCAGCAGAGGAGGTGATGCTGAGGGCTCTGTGAGCTTCTGGCTGCTGCACAGTGGCTGAACACACCATTTATTGTCAATCTGAAAAGAGCTTAGATGAATACAAAGCCTTTGTGTCTCTTTATCAGTTCTGAGCCTCAGAATTTGTGCTAATATAAAAATGTAAATCCCCAGCAATTAACAGCTGTTTCTACATTAGCAGAGCTCCCAAGGTTCTGCTATCTCCATTTGTCTTTAAACATTTTATTAGAAATTTGACACCAGTGATGTTCTAATTAAAGTCCATTTCCTAGAATGAAGTACTTCTATATACAGCACTGTGAATTTATTCTTTCAAGACTGCCTCCAATTTCAAGCTTGCTTACAGCAAGTGTTACAAATAGTGCTATTTTCATAGAGAGAATCATCATTGACATGGTGCTGAGCCTGCATTTCTGAAGATTGTTGATTGTTGATTTTTCTTAAGATCTGGTAATTCTCAGTGGGCCTCATTTAGATACCAATGCTGTGCATCCAGATTTGTTTCTGACTTTGCATAGAGAAGTTATGGTCATATATGTGGAGAGACACTAAAAACCTATGCTGGAGATGAAAAGATAATTTGTCATAAAATGAAACTAGAAAGCAGCTTGTGTCTTGGATATCAACAGAAAAAGACCCCTTTATTTGAGTTGTACATTGTTCTATGGAAAGAGCAACACAATGATTTTGATGAAGTAAAAAATGCTTTTGAAAATGTCTTGGGAGATTATAAAAAATAATTTTTTGTTCTAACTTTTTGTAATCTGAATGAAATTAGAAGAGAATGAGAATCATTCTTGACTGGATGTGTAATTAAAACAATTTAGGAGCAGAGCTGTTATTTATGTAACTGTGGAATGCAAACTTTTTTATCAGAAAGGCATTGTCTATACATTTCAGTGACTTTGAAGGTTTGTTCTATGTGGGAAAGGACTTTTTCCTGAGCTTGTTAAATGTAATTAATTTAAGATGGCAAAAAAATTATTCCATTTTATAAACCATTTAAATAAGAGCCGCAGCCCTTGAGATCCATAGCTCATGGCTCCTAATCCAGAAGCAAAGATATTCAGTTATTCAATAAACAAATTGAAAAGACATTATAATAAAAGTTTATATCTCTTATTAGATTCAGCTATAATTCATCTCAAAGCTCCTCTATAATGAGGCTTCTGTGTGCTTTTTGAGGTAAGATGTTTTACAGCAAAGACTCTCAATAGTGCACCAGGCACTTATATATGCTGCACTGAGCTCTAAACAGATGCCAGATATTGCAAAATACCACTGTGGTATAATGCCTCATATTGGTTTTGGCTCAAACACAGTTTTGGTTTTTTGGTTGTATTTTCATCACTATAAATGTCTGAGATACTGACAAAATCATTATGCTTATTGTGTTGAGGATTTTGCACTGGTCTATATTTTGGTAACAGCTATGTTTCCCCAGAATTTTAAGTCAAACCATAAAGTCAGGCTGGGAATTCAACATACAGAAAATTACACACTCTGCTGTGTATTTTACTCCCCCTCTGTTATGGCCAAATTAAGCCTATTGTTTCATGTCTGGTAGATATAGACCTGCCTGAATTCAAGTTTATTCTAGGTATTTCTGTGCAGTGAGTTGAGGTCTCTACATGTGTGACATCTCTGATGTGTGGTGCAGTCTTCCCTGTGGAAAAACACTGCTAAGTGCCTGGTCCTTACAGTAGGAGTTCATTTATGAATACTGCAAAACAATACAAGAGGGTCTTGGATAATTCTTCTGGCTCAGTGCTTTGGTATTGTAATCACTTTAATTATGGGAGTTTCCTTGAACCAGCCTCACCCACAGTAGTGGGTTATCTACTTCTGGACTTTTTCCTGAGTGAAGAGTTGTTTTTCTTTTCATTTGCTAGGATTTTGATAACTGTGTGAACACTACAAGGCATTCAGTCTTCCTTTGCACACAAGCATTAGTTCAGAGCACTGCCTTGAGCTACAGAGTTCTTCTAAGTTTGTTGGTCTAAATACCCTCACTCACGTTAATTAAAATATTCTACCATATTCTATTTCACTTTAGATATAAATGTGAAGGAAGTGTTTGTTACAGTTAAAAGTGTGAAGGGTTTGCCTCAATTTTTTTTATTCCCTTTTAAAATCTGAATGCTGAATAACAAGATACTGTTGGACAAGGTCTTATTTAAATTAGCCTACCCCAGCAGATGGACTATGTGACTGCTTTAACCATTGCTTTTTCTTCTTTTTTTTTTTTTGGTGTACTATCTAATTTGAGGGATTCTTTTTGTTTATAACCTCATGGGATCCGTATAGTCTTCTTTTAACAGAAAAGTGAAGTTTTGAGCTTCTAAAATGAAGATCCTCTGAGATGTAAAACACATCTTGCGTGAATTTTGCATAACTTATATGACTTGGGAAAAAATGTGCTAAAATTTTCTGTAGATAAATCTTAAGCAGATAAAAAATTGCTGTATTATTTCTTGTTGAGCATTTGTTCTTTACTTGCATTCATTTTCTTCATGCGTAACTGAGCTTCTGCAAATATATTTTCTTTCAGGTTAGCTATTATTACTTAGCACATTGATTTTTTTGAAGATGAATGCTGGTTTCACTATACAGATTTCTGTACTTGGCGTTTTGTCTAATATCATCTGTAACACTGAATGATGAATGACATTTCATTATAGAAGCATTCTATTTTTCCACATATTTGTTTATCCAAAGGAGTTCAAATATTGGATATCTGAAATGCTGCTATGAGTGAAGAACCTCTAAATATGCTGATTGTGTACTCTACCATCATGATATTAATGAGGTATTCTAGCTCAGAAATATCAAAAATGTAATTTGATTTTTTTTCAGAACATTAAAACAAAGAATAAGATATTGGCTCAACTGCATTCATCATGATCTTTGGTGTTACCTAAAATGTCTGTGATTTCAATCCAAAGGAGGAAAAGGGAGGTGAGAGAATGGGATGGAACACAGATATTTGCTGTGAGTCCCTGCTGTCACCAAGAGCCACGGCCCCTCGTGGCAGAACAGCAGACTGAGGGACAATATAATCCACAGAGCCTCATGTTCCAGTGGCTGATTAAATATTTGATGTGCTAGGAGAGAAAATAAGCTCCCTTCTTTTCCTAGAGAGTGAGCACACTGAAGACCTTCAGTTTGTTTATCATTACATTACAGTGCCTTGGAGCTGATGAGCTTCTTTGAGATGCAGCAGTGGAAGGCACCAGCCTTCTCACTTGGATTACAATTATTTTCTCAATTTTTCTCAAATTCTACATGAATTTTGTCACCTTTAATTCTACTCTGAAATGTGAAATCATGAAAATAATAAAGTATCAGTTTAAAATTCTCCATTTTAAATTTTTTAGGAGGGCAGGGTTTGATTTCCTACAAAATTTAAGTGTTTGTGATCAGAGTCCTGGACAATATTGTAAGAAGGCAAATTTTGGTGGGTAATAAAGGGTTTCTGTCTGTAACTGTTGTCTATATTTTATGCTTTGCAAAGGCCAAAGATAGTCCTGAACATCTCCTGTTAGACATTTTTGGCTATCTGTCTTGTCAATCAGGAAGCCTTAATATGCTCAGAATTCATCCTTACAAAAGTTATTTTATTTTAAATTGCTATCTGAGTGCAGCAAATATGAGGCTGTCTACACTGGCCCAGACTATTTTAATTTAAAGGGTTACTTCTCTTTGTAATAACTGTGGATACAATCAAACAACACAGAAAGCTCCGTATCTTATCTGCATGTTAATTCCTAGACTGTTCTTCTCCTCACAGTTATTTCTTAATTATGTTGAAAACTAAAACTAAAACTGCTGAATGACTGGTGGTTTTCTGGGGGGGTTGGTTTCTGGGTTTTTTTGGTTTGGTTTGGGTTGGGTTTGTTTTGTTTTGTTCTAGTGGAAGGGAGGTTTTAAATTTATTTTACATGAATGTAGCTCTCTAACAAATATTTTTCACCAGTCTTGATGACTTTGAACTTCTGAGCCTTATTCATTTAAAAGTTTTGTCTGAATATAATTTGCAGATGTTGCTTAAAAAGTTTAGGTGAACCACCACTGCAATTAATACCTGGAAGTGTCCAGTGTGGAACATATAAAAATGAGTTAAGGTCTGTTATAAGGCACCAAAAAAAAAGCAGCTTTCCTTCAAAACATGTTACTGCTGAAAATGCACAAGTGAATAGATTTTGCCTGGCTCAGAAAGGAGTAACGGACTTTTCCACTGCATTGGGTAGGATCAAACTGAATTTCTAGTTTGCAGACTTAACATTGTGCTCTTCTGCTCAAATCATAGCCTTCCAGTACACTTCAGTTGCAAAAAAACAAAAAAAACAAAAAAAAACCCAAAAAAACCCAAAAAACATATATATATACAAGCATAGGAGAATAATTCATCCCAAATTTCTGTGCTAAAGACTCACAGGCTAAGAACAAGGAGGTCAGAGCAGAAGCAATGTTATCTTTAGATATTTTGACCAAAAAGAAAATGTCTTGGATTTAGCATAATGCCCTAGCACTAACCTTTCCACTCAAGCTGCTTGACGCTTTCCTGTTACAGGATAAAACCCCTGGCATAATGGTGACCAGTTCTCCTGTGCCATGTGAAAGTCTTCCCAAGGGAAGAAAAGTCTGTCACCAAGACATGCCCAGCTGGTTGTGTTTGGCCCAGAGTGAGAGAGGTAACAGTGTGGCTCTTTGGTGGAGAAGGACAGAAAATGACTAAATGAAATCCCATCTCAGCATTCTAAATGTGTAGTGGGCAGAATAAAAATCCTGACTCCTAGACCTGGGATAGTTTTCATTAAAATTTACACTGAAATCAACATTATCCCTTGAAAAAATTTAACTTTTTCATACTACTACACAGGATTTTTTATTTTCGTTGTAAAATTTTGGACTGTTTTAATAGACATTTTTCACTCCTATCCGCACAACCCACTAGTGAATATATTTGGCCGGCCATTAAACAGTGTTAGTAAAAAAATGTGTAAAAGGAATATCCTCATACCCATAATAGCCCATAAACATACACATGAAAAATAACACTGACAGGTCATAAAGAGCTGTTTAGAAATAATATGTAATTAAATGTGGACATCTTCATATTTTTCCATCCTTTTCTCTTTCTATGCAAGTTTTTTTAGTAAATGATAAATGTAGAGGCACTAACAGCCCACACAGCCAGCAACGTGGTTGTGTGCCTGCCCAGTCCCTCTTGTGAGCACGTTCTACCCATGCCAGCAGCCTGCACACCAGGTGATGGTAGCTACTTACCTCCCTTCACCTACCACAGATAAGGGTAGTTGGTTCTTGTTTACATGCATGTTTATGGAGGTAATTTCTGCAAATTATTATATTTTTTATGTTTTTGACTCTGCATCCTAAATGTATTCAGATTTCTTTCTAAAAGAAAGTAAATTAGAATAAATCAGAAAGAACGTTTTCCTGTTTTCTGTTTTCCTGACGTACAGAAAATATTACTGGAAACCCACATTATACATGTATTACAACTCAGAATCAATTTGATATTTATTAGAACTACTCTAAACTAACCCCAGGAGTCACAGAAAAGTGTTCTGCTGGAAAGAGAAGCTTTTTTTTTACACAGACAATGTGTAAATGGCAGTAACAATGGCAGCAAAAGCAGTGCTTAAACATGGCAAATGAAGAGTGTTGCTGCACTAAGCGTGACTGTGCTGGTATGGTTGCACCAGACCAGCCTTTACAGCCACAATCTCAGTATGGCTGTGACTGTACAGTCAAGTTCATAATTGGAATTGAAGTAGTAGTGGGAGAAAATGTATTTTATTTGGTCAGTTGTGATCCTCTCAGCTACTCTTTCCATGAATACTGAAGTGCTCAACATAGTATCCATACTCAGAACAGGAAAATTTTACAGCCCAATATGTGCAACATTTTTGAGTAGTTAATTAGAAAGAACTGTTACTAATTTTTGTTTCTAATTCAACCGTTTTAACACAGATTGCCCACTAAGGAAACAGGAACACAAAGTTCTACTTACTGTAACTGGTTCAGTGTAACAATATATTCCACAGTGCAAATCTTTACATTTCTGTCTGTCTTTGCTTTTCAGACTGAGAGTTATTCAAAAGTGGCCTGGAGTCTGCATCTCAGACTTGCATGAACTATCCAAACAAGCCAGAAGATTTCCTAATTGTGAATAGTTAATTTGTTCCATGTTACTATTGCCATCAGTTCCCCATTTCTCTTCTGCTTGTTTTCTATGATGAACAGAAGTGGATAAAGTCAAAGCCTACTCATCTGTATGTGGTGACTACAGTGGGAATTTCTCTGACTTCATGCCTTGCATTTAATCTCTCCACTCATGAGTCACAGCTTGATGCTCACATACCCCTGGATGACACCCTTACACACCTTTTTGCTCACATTATTACCACAGCAGAATAAAGACCTACAGTATTTAATTTCTTGTCACTGTTGTTTATTTTTATTACATTGAGCAGAGAAGCCCTGACTGCACAAAGGCACCTGTTGTAAGACCATGTGTGAAAGATAATCTCTGTGTCAAAAACTTGTGCCATAAACTAGGAGGCAAACAGTAAGTAAAAAGTAAAAGTGACATACCCAAGGTCAAAAATGTTCCTGTAGACCTCACTGTTTATCTTCCTGAGTCTTGTCTGAGGCAATTATATAAAACCTGGAATATTGTGGGCACCAGGTTAAGTTTCTATATGACAATTACTTTGAAAACAGAGGATGTTTCTACCCACACAGTAATCTTCCAGAGAGACTAATGAGGATGTGTATGGAACATCTGCTGCTTGCCTTCCATTAGATGAAACACTTCTGAAAATGGGAAATCCCTCTTAGTCAAAGTAAAATAGAATTATAACAACAATGATCATCTGTGAACTAGAAGCCAAAAGATAGTGTAGACAAGTCCAATGCCATTTTAAACATCACCCACTGAAAAGACCCTGAAAAACCTTTACATCAAACAAAGATCTCCATGTTAAAGGAACCTGTCTGTAATGAAAGATGGACTTGATAGAAGGTTGATTTCCATTGTAAATGGAATATGTTATACTCTTTTTATTGGAAACAAGTTTGCTGCTCCTTCATGCAGAATTTCCCAAAAGCTCACTGAAACTAACTGTGGACTATAGCGTCAGACAGTGTTCAACATTACCTGCTGAAGACTCAGGAAGAAGAAATCTTGGCTACTGATAAGAGTGCAGCCAAACTTTTGTCCCTGTCCCCAGACCGAGGGGGCTAACATTGTTTGGGTGGTGCCCATGGCCAGTTTTGTGCAAAGAAGGGGTGAGACCAGCACCCTGGGCAGCCCTGATGAGCAGGCACCCCTCTGCAGAGGCACTGAATAGACTCTGCCTTTGGCATGGGCTTGGTTCAGGGCTTGAATTTGTGTCCAGAACCTGTCATAGCATCTGATAACATCATTTATTCTCCTAATAAAATACATTACTGTTCCATTGATGTTTACTTTCTCCTAAATACTTTTTATTTTCTCCTGGGAGGAACATAGGAATGTTTTTGCTGAAATAGCCTGTGAAACTAAACTATATTAATGAGGCTCTTATTAGCTAACTAATTTTCACAGTATTCTGAGATACTTTGGAAAAGGTCTGGAACCCTGATTTAGCAATATTTATTTAGTTGTTTTTTTTTTTATTGTGATAAATATCCAAACAGCGTATTTTATTTTTTATGAAATCCAATAATTTTGAATATTTCTTATAAACTCTCCCTAAGAATAATGCTAGCATTAAAATTATGTCTTTCAGCAGCTTTCTGAGTAGTTCTCTATTTTGTTCAACAATTATTACTAAAATGTCTGTGATCTTAGGAACCCTTATTCGTGTCTGACATTCTTTCCCTGTGACTAATTATTTTTCAGACTGTTTTAATTGCAGGGTGTAGGAGGTATTTTTCTATAACTGCTAAGTATGAGAAGGGAGCATGCTCTGCAGATCATTAAATGTGCTATCAGGAATAAGCATTTTTCTGCGACCAATGATATTTGTCAAAATTAGTCAATGTGTTTGTTGAGGGCAAGAGGCCATCTCCAGGAAATGTCTCCCAATAATTGCTGCCATGGTAAGAGCTGTTAATTATTTAAGGTGATATGGAGACCATAGATCTTCTCAGGAGAAATGGATTTCTTGTTTGTTTTATTTACAAACAGGATGTATTAAAAACCCTGAGTTAATTGCATTTGTTTTTTAAACAAACCCAGACTGAAAACTTTTTGGTAGCCTGCAAGCATTGCTAAAAGAAGGCAAGTAAGAGACATCAAAATATTATGCATATTTCATGGCTCCCTATCAGAACATAAAGTGATGTAAAATAAAACTCTTAAAAGATTTGAACATCTACGCACAAACTAGGCCAACATCACTGTGTACTTGCAAAGTCATTCACTAATGAGACTTCCTATAAAACCTAGGTCAGAGGTACTGCTTTGCAATGCTGTCAGGTAAAGCTTTTGCTTTCATTCTATCTGATTTTGGCAAAGCAAAGGCTTATGCTCTCCATGAGTGCCCTCAGCCCCAGATGACAAGAGCAGGTCTGGAGTGATCACAGGTCTGAAATCCTATGAGCAAAGATTGAAGGAACTGGGACATGTAGCCTAAAGAAAAGAAGATTGAAGAAGTGACACAGCGGCAAGTTTGCAAGGTATGAAGATATTCCTGGAGAGAGCTACCTCTCTCTGTCCAGGGTAGAAATAATGGGATCATGTTACATAAAACAAGGCTCTGCTCAGAAATAAGGAGAAGATTTCTGAAAGAAAAAACCCAAACCAAACAAAAAAAACCCAACCAAACAATCAAACAAAAACAAACAAAACCCAATCAAAGCAATGCATTGAAGATTGCTCAGTGTAATTTGAACTATCACTTCTCAGAGGTAACTTAGACATTAGAGTTCTTGCCTTGAGGAATGTGGCTTCATCAAGCTCTATTCTAGACCTTTTTCTGCAAGATATTTATGGAGGAAATCCACCTGGGAACCAAAATAGGCTTTCCCAATGAAAATTTAATCAAACCAAGGGTGATTCTAGTAGAATGTTTCAATATTTTTTATTTTTGGGGGGTGTTTTCTTAGTTTTTTTTAAGAGGTTGGTTGGTTGGTTGGTTGTTTTTTGTTACTTTTTTTTTGGCTGGTTGGTTTTTGTTTGCTTGGTTTTGGATTTATTGTTGTTTTTGTTCAGAATAATCCTTACCAGCAACTGAAGAGTGTGGTCTTTGGAAAGGTCCAAACCACTTGCTTTGATCACCACTAAGGGGTTTGGCATCACAGATCACAGCAGAAGGTCAGCAGAGCCAGGCACCCTGTGGGGCAGTTCACAAGCAACACGTGCTTAGGAAAACCTTCCTTGGTTTAGCCGAGAACTCCTGGCATTATAACATCTGGGAGCTTATGGTTTGGCAACACTGCCGGCTGCCTTTGGGTGAGCTAAGAGCAGCAGTCCAGGCTTACAGCAGCAGTCTGGGCTTCAGGCTGCTGTCTGGATTTAGGGCAGCAGTCTAGGTTTGGGGCAGCAGTCCAGGTTTAGGCCAGCAGTCAGGGTTTAGGGCAGCAGTCCAAGTTTGGGGCAGCAGTTGGGGTTTGGGGCAGCAGTCCGGGTCAGAGCAGCAGTCCGGGCTTAGGGCAGCAGTTGGGGTTTAGGGCCGCAGTCCGGGTTTGGGGCCACAGTCTGGGTTTAGGGCCACAGTGTGGATTCAGGGCCGCTGTCTGGGTTTAGGGCCGCAGTCCGGGTTTAGGGCCGCAGTTCGGGTTTAGGGCCGCAGTTCGGGTTTAGGGCCGCAGTTCGGGTTTAGGGCCGCAGTCCGGGTTTAGGGCCGCAGTTCGGGTTTAGGGCCGCAGTCCGGGTTTAGGGCCCCAGTCCGGGTTTAGGGCCGCAGTCCGGGTTTGGGGCCCCAGTCCGGGTTTAGCGCCGCAGTCCGGGTTTAGCGCCGCAGTCCGGGTTTAAGGCCACAGTCCGGGTTTGGGGCCGCAGTCCGGGTTTGGGGCCGCAGTCCGGGTTTAGGGCCGCAGTTCGGGTTTAGGGTCCCCAGTCCGGGTTTAGGGCCGCAGTCCGGGTTTGGGGCCCCAGCCCGGGTTTGGGGCCGCGGCTCGCGTCGGTGCCCCGGGCCCAGCCCAGCGGCGCGGTGCAGTGCCCCGGCGCGGGGCCAGGTGGCGCTGAGCCCGCACGCAGCGCTCCCGCGGCTCCCGGCGCAGGCGGCGCGGAAAGGGAAAGCGGAGATTTTTTGCTCTTTGCTTCTCCTGCGCTCTCCACCGCCTCCAACGGAAGGAGCGCCTCAGCTGCCTTGGGTACTGAAAGAATGTTTTATTCAGATTTGCGCCACATTACTAAGCTCGCATATTTTATGTGTTTTTACAGAGTTTTCTATTTTCAGCAAAGCTGACTAAATATATTTTGATGAGGAGATAATGTACCAAAACCTGGCATTTTGGGAAGACTAACATTCTTCAGGGGAAAAAAATTAGAAAACTCTTAAAATGCTTTATTTCAACATTTTCAGAGGATTGTCCTTTCCTTTCCTTTCCTTTCCTTTCCTTTCCTTTCCTTTCCTTTCCTTTCCTTTCCTTTCCTTTCCTTTCCTTTCCTTTCCTTTCCTTTCCTTTCCTTTCCTTTCCTTTCCTTTCCTTTCCTTTCCTTTCCTTTCCTTTCCTTTCCTTTCCTTTCCTTTCCTTTCCTTTTTTTTTTTTTTTTTTTCTAAAGAGCATATTTACTTAAAAATTTCTTGCTTTCACACTTGCTTCTCTGAGGTTTACTTTACTGGAGAAGAGAGAAATAAATTGAATAAGATCTAAAAGTGTAAAGTGTGCTCTGCACAAAAATGGATTGGAATGGTTCAGATAAAATGAAAAAAGATTGGTTTTTTACTTTTCTTGGTTTCACAAAGCAAAGAATATAATTAAGCTAACACATATTATGTGAAATATATAATAAATTGAAACTCGCTTTCCCTTGGTTTTGGTTTTATCCAATGTACACTTTCCTTATTTTCACAGTTACAGTAACTATAATGTCCAACATATTTTTGTGTGGTTTAAGTTCATCCCTTGGTGTCTTCTGAGGGTTTTTTTTAAGAGACCAATGCAAGCTTTAAGACATATTGAAGAGAAAAAATGTTTTGTCAAGGGAATACATTAAAAAGTTTTAGAGAGCCTATGAAAAATAAAAGTTAAAATGTACTTAATTTCCTATGGGAAAATTTGTGGTGTCAGATAATAGGTAGAAGTACTCAAAGGATAAAATTTATCCTTACATGAATAATTCAAGTATTTACAATAAGAATATGAGAATTATTCTCAAAGTAATTACTTATTTTTTTGTATATTATGTAATTTTGAAAACTACTTGAAATTATAAAAAGCTGAAATCTAATTTGTTTGATGCCAATAAATTCTGGAATAGCAACATTTGTCTGAGTAGTTTGAGGGAATTTAACATTAATTAGGGTTTTAACTAGGAAAACAATAAGATTGACAATAATTCTGTGGAGACAAACTGTAACAAACATCCTTGTAGGTCAGATCCAATTAATTTACAGCCAAAAGACCATGAAACCACACTGTGAGTTTCATTCATGAAAGAAACTGACCACACCGTTTCCATCATCAGAATTATAAGATAGCATCAGTTGTTTTCTGAACTGTTTATCAATTAATTGCTTCATTTTTTCAGACATAGAATTAGATGGTCACTTTGCTTATATCTGTGTGTCTCATGTACCACTGAAATTATCATTCCTGTCCCTCTATGATGTGGAGTATGCGTCAAAGATGGGACAATCTAAATAGCCACAAGAAGAAAATTGCTCAGAGCAATTCCTGTGATGAATGAACACTTACTGATATGAGACTTTATCTTGGCCTGATGTTTCCTGTGGCCGTGACATCCGAGAGAGGGAAGAGTTAAACTCTGGCCAAAGACCAGTTATTGATGGTTACCATTGTTCCAGGTCCAATCAGGGCTAACAAAGTAATTTTGGGTTTAGATTGGAATTTGATTTGCGTGGCAGCGGCAAGTCCTTGCCTGACATACAGTAGATGTGTCTTTTAACAAGTCAGTAGAAAAGACTTGAAAATTAATCTTGATTACTTAAAAAATATTTATAACAAAATAATTCTTTACTTTTACCTGGGGAAAATCTATGGGCCTTTTCTTTGCTCTGTTTCCTCTAAAAAGGCATGTTAGTTCTATATTATGTATTTGAGAAACCACAGCATGTTCACCTGAGCACTTCAGTACCCCTCAGTCCCTGGTTTGGCATACTTTCCCCCTTTTGATGTGTGTTTTCACCCAAATCACTTTGACATCTCTACCTGATTGGACAACCTTTCCTGAAACAATCACTCTCGGCAAAGCCTTCTGTGGAAAAGAATTCGAGCATGGACTTCTGTCCCCCTCCCTATTTACAGATTTTATGTAAGGAATGTTTGAACTGTGATAAGCAAAGACCCTGTAGAACAAGGACTAGGACACAGTTTTAATTCATTGCTGGTCATCTTACTGGTGCTGGCCACATGTAGTTTTCATTTAAATACTGATTTCTATGTCAAACAGACACTTCAGTGAAAGGAGTCAAGAGCTGTGCTCCCTTCTTTCCTTTTCCACCCAAGTTTTTATAGTTTTTTTTTTTGTGTGTGTGTGTGTGTGTGTGTGTGTGTGTATGTGCCATTTCCACTGCTGTATATGCACTGCAGATGTGTATGTAATAATCAAGACCTCTACAAGTTTAGCTTTCATTCCACAAGTTGTCTGGAGCACAGACATTGACACATCCCTCCTGAAAAATTTCACATAGAATTGAAATCTTGTCATCTCAGTTCTGTTCCAACATGTATTTTAGCCCTACACTAAACTTGTAACCTTTATAAGCAGAGATTTGCTTGGTACACTTTTAGGTGCTTTCTGGAGCAGGAGGTTATAGTGCTTCTGAGATGCAATGAGCTGTCTGCAGAACACATGCACAGTCTACTCAAAAAGCATAATATTAGAGCAGTAGCATGCCTCATTTCAGAGCTAAATCTATCAAGATCTGCAGAAATAATGTTAGAAAGTCCTTCACTGGTAGGAAATGCAATCACCTCTGAAAGTGTGAACCCCCAGAAATGCTGAGCTAGGGAATTTCAAACCTTGATTGCAATCTCATTATGAACAAGACACGTGATCTTCCATACCTGTGAAGTGAGCCCAGTGCCTTGCATTTGGTTGCAAGACTGCCACTTGCATGCTGTCAGGGAAGAGCTCTCAACACAGGCCCATGAGAGTTCAGCCCCGAGCTGTGCCACAGAAAGCTGTAAAGACTCACAGCTTATTTACATTAAAATATTTTTGGAGTAAGATATGCAAACAATGGTAAAATATGAAGAAAGTAAATGGTGAACAGAAGGTGAGCAGTATGTCTGGGAGCTGTGAAAGAACTGAAGGAATGCCAGGCTTGGATTATAAAAGAATTTCTTATTCGCTATGTTTCCTAGCTTAAGAATAGAAGAAAAGTACAAACCACACACATCTCTTTGAAAAAATAGACCTTGAAAAGTAAAATAAAAGCAATTAGTCTGAGCAGGAAACACTAATATCTGGGAAACAGTAAGATGAATTATTCCATAGAGGAAAAAAAGCCTCCTGCAGATGACCTTGAAATTTCTTGTGGAGGCCAGAATGGGATGGGTGCTAGGAAGAGAGAGGATTGGAAAGGGGAAAGACTAATTACTTTTCTCCTACAGTTTATTCAGTGTACAATAAGAATGCTACACACATGCAAAATGCTCCATTTAAAGGGCCAGTCTTTGGCAAGGTTAAATCTTGGAAGATGTCAAGCTTCTTGCAGCTTTTGTTTGCTGTCCAGTAGCTGGGCATGCTGTAGCCCTTTTTATCTTGCAGCTGGTCTCTGGGGAACAATATAAAAAAACAAAAATCACACCAAACATTCTCATAACAAAGTGGGACAAACGTAAAACAGGAAAAAAACTGAGCAGATACTGTATAATTCATTCACAACTAGATCCTCTGTCTAGTCCCATCCTGTCCTGAACAAATCAAGCTCATCAATTAAACAGAAGGATGCTCAAAACTGGGAGTACTTGAGTTTGACTCACTGCCACAAAAACACAAGTCAAATTTTCTGTGTACCAGAGTTTGTGTTAGAACTCCAGTAGGAAAAAAGGAAGAAAACCCTACACCACATTAATCATCTTAGGAACCTCCTGGTCTTTAAGTACTTTCTTGTAAAACATGTGGTTGAACTGAGACATTCATAATTCAGTGAGTAGTTTTACTGAAATCAGAGTGACTATTTTTAGAAAAGCTTAGGAATTGGAGCAAGGGAAAATCTTCCCAAAACCAAATGGATTGTATTTCTCAGAAAAACACGGGTGACTTTTCTATACTTAAGAGCCACAAGGGTCCTTAAGCAAAGATACAGAGGGCTGCAAAGACATTCTTACAAATATATACACTATTAATAATTGAATTTTTATTGAGGTATTGCCTGGATGAATGAATAATTTAACTGTGCCACCACTCATGATGCCCACAGGATAGCAGGGAAGAGAGCCTGTTTCCTCAGAAATGTTAGACATGGTGGAGATCCAAGTGGCCTCTGCATGCCAGACAGGCTTGTAAGGACATTCCTGCCCTTAAGTGATTCCACATTCAGCTCATGCCAGTAGAGCTGGTTTATGAGAGAGTTCTGCCACCAGCACTTTGGATAAGTGAATGTATAAGAAGCCAACTGCGCTGTTCATTTGTGATTTTCCCAAACACTTCCAAGTACTCATGACATCCACAAAGAAAAATTGCACAACAGATCCAGGCAGTAACATCAGGTATTTAAGATCTGTGTTCTTACTTTGTGTTGGACCAAAGAGCAATACTCTAAAAATGTTTTCACAAAAGCAGAAGTGAGTTGAGATGTCTGGTGTGAGGGTTCCTCATTTCAGTATGTGCCCATGTACAAGGTGCAGAGCTGTGTGAGAGAGAACTAATTCATTCCCCATACAGAGTGTTCTTGTTCAAGTTAACTAATCACAAATACTCCAACATAAAACCTAGGGTCCATAGACAACCTATATGGATTGACCCTGGCCAAGGACATACAGCAAGAAGGCATGCAGGCTTTGTCTGGCATTTGAAAAAAAGTTTAGTCTCAAAAAAAAGAATAGAATCTCATGAAAGTTTTCAAAGCAAAATTCTTCTTTGAAACAAGAATGTTGCTGTTGTTTCACTGGAAGCATTCCTACTCTGTCACTGGTGGTCATGCAGCTGAAGGACTTAAACATTTTCTGCATCCAGGAACAGAGCTAATACAAGAGATGCTGTCCCTGGCTTATTCTTTTCTGCCTTAGTGCTTGGCTGACTGGAAGTTTTCCAGTTTCAGGCTTAGCAAAAACATATTAGTCAAATGAATTTCATCCAAAATAACCTAGTCATCTTTAACAGCGATGAAATTTCTTTAATGCCTCCATAGTGCGTTATTGTTTGTAAGAAATGTAACTAAACTTCAGCATATTTTAACTACACTTTTCAATATATAATTATTTTGGTTTGAAGTATGTGAATTCAATGGCAGTGCTGAAAACAATTCTCATTGACTCAAAGGTAATATGTAGTACCTGATAATTAAAATGTGAGCAGCAACTAAAAGGGTGCCTACAAGATGAAATGGGGAATAAACATAGATTTCATTTTGGAGTTAGCTCATGGTTTTAATTATGATTTTTATAAAAGTATTTTCAAATAAGAAATGTATTGCTTGAATATAATCACTACGTATTAGATTTACTTTAAAAAAGGGAAAAACAGTTTACTTTTTAATGGATATCACAAAATTCATCATCAGGAAAGAGCCCTGGGTTTACTTGCCCTTCATATCATGCTTTGCTGACTTCTACTGTTCACTAGCAATGCCTATAACCAATTGTTGGGTTTTTTTAGCTCCTTTATAAACAGATAAAAAAACATACTTACATTTTGAACTTCCTGGCAATAAGTTTTGTAAGAAAACTAAGTTTGATTGGCCCATTTCAGGAACATATTATAAATTAAATAATCTGTTTTGGTTCCATGTACAGACTAGGGGTTATCTTTAAAATGTGTTATTTGCTGCATAAGAGAATTGTAGGCAGCTGACTGATAACACTTTGGAGTTCAATTATTCAAGTTTTCCTTGCATATTTGACTTTGGAAATGAAAGACCCTGGCTGGGAAAGTCACTGAAATTCAGAGGGCTGAAAACAAAAATCTTTGAGCTCTCTGAAACAGTTCTCTGTTTTCTCAACCATAACAGTGTGATGCTATTAAGCAGTGTCTTTGATCTGCAATAAGCATATCTAATTTGAATTCACTTGAAATTACTGCTAGTATCAACTAAGCCTTTGTGCATCTTCCAGATTGCAGGAATATTATAATATAAAGAATAGCTTCAGCCCAATCAGGAATATTTGAATCATATACTTTTTCTCTTCAGCAAATGTCATGTGCTATAAATGACAGCACTTCAGGACTTCACTAAACCAAAAATGAAATCTGTCACTCACTCACCTGTTCTAGGCAAAAAAACCACAAACCAGTTTTAAGGGACCTATCTCCTGTGGTAGGAAATTTGCATAGAGCAAAATATTGTATCATTAAAGTTTCCTCTGGAGGAAATGACTCAAATGTATTTTTTCCTTGGACATTTGCATACAAGTATTACTGCATAATGGATATTACCTTACCCAATACATCCAGACTATCAGGATTTCTTCAAAATAATCATGCATCTTAGTAAATGATGCAGAAGAAAAAGAAGTAACTGATAGAAATTTCCATACCTTTCTACTATTTTATCATACAGTTTTTAAAATTCTTCCAGATATGTACCACATTTTTCTGTCAAAATAAGTAACTCTTAAATATTAACAGGTAATGTTTATTTTCTCCTGTTTCTTTTCTCTTTCCAGTAAGGAGATTCTTACTGGGAACTTTGCTTCTTGATCTTTCTGTGACCTGCCATAATAATCTCAGTCCTCTGTTTTCAAAGAAATTCACTTCCATCAGTCACTGCATTAATGACCTATTTCAAGCTTGCCCTTGAAAACAGTATTAACTGGTGCTCATTGTTAGAGACACACACTGTAACGTGGGGCCTGATCCAAAGTCTGTGGCTGGGTAACCAAGGTCTTCTCAAGCTCTTAAAAATATTTTGATTGGGTCCCAGACCTTTCACCCTTGTAAAAGCCAGTGTAGCACCAATGCACAGCTCCTGTTAATTTAACCAGTACAGCTCCTACCACACGTGCAAGAGAGGTGCCTGTGGTGCAGCAGCTCATGGAGGTTAAGAGTGAGAGGATTGTGTGTGTGCACCACTTTACTTTCATGAGAGAATTAAGGACGAATCTACAGGACAACCACAAAGCTTTGGCCATGGTCTTTGGACTTGGCTGGGAAGTCAGCACACAAAGAGCTCATGCAAACTCAGCAAGTCAAATTGCACTGCAGAGTTTTCCTAAAAGTGCTTCCAGTTATTTATAATGCAGCAGCTTTATGTCACAGAGGATCTCCCTGCTTGTTGGCTTCTTTGGTGAGCCAAGACCCTTGTAGTCAGTCACGCCATCTGACAGGGAGGCAGGGGAAGTATCCCCAAGATCAGCCAGTATTCCTAGTCTGAAATGTACCTTGGAAATAGGCAATCTGTTCTCACATGGCAGAAGAATATTTAAGAAAGATATTACATGTTCAGTGTTGAAAGGCATTCCAGACTGGTGTGAATACTCTCCTGAAACATTCCTAGAATATAGTATAAAATTATAGGAAGTTTTTTTAGAGACTAATATTGTCCTGGCTGGAAGTAGGGCATTTTGATTGTGAAAAGTTTTTCTACTCTGATGGAAACAGAAATCTTAATCTTCTCAGTTTCTTAATTATAATTTCATAGGAAAGATAAAAGAAGAATTTTTGTGCAAAAAACTTGTATCCATATACAACCATTTTTCAGTTCATAAGCTGTCTAATTGGGCATCAAGGAGCAGCTTCCCATATCCTGTATTATTCAGAATAGGATATACCAGAATTGAGAACTCCCTTTAAAAACACAGACAGAAAAATTTAACCTGGCAAGAAACAATGTCAAAGGAATTGTCTACTGTGGCTTCAGGCTGGGCTGGAGGCTACATAGATGCATTGAAAAATCGCTGCTAGCTGACTAAAAGGCCATGGGGCTTCAGGAGGACCAAGGAGGACTCAAGATTTTGGGACCCTAAAGAGAAGGCTTAGTGATGGTAAATTTTTAGAGTAAATTTTTAGAATATCCATGATATGAAAAGAGAACAGTAGTTATCATGGAATCCAGCACCAGCCCTCTGCCATCTCTTTGCCCTCGTATTGCATCCTAGCAGTGCTGGGGGGATCCTTGACTCTATTCAGCCTCTCCTGTCACCTGCTTGCAGGCTCCAGCTTCATCACAGCAGTGCCCTTGCCATGGCACCCACTGCTCATTATCAGTAAGAATATTTGGGAAGAAAATACCTTCTTTTTTTTTTTTTTTTTTTTTTCAGTTTCATCAAAACAAATAGAATAATGCTTTGCCAGAACTTCTTCTCAAAAAAGAAAAAATAAAAAAAAGTAATAAAAGAGATCAAGTACTTAAGGAGGTCTGGGTAGAGTGAAGGTACATATATTTTTATTCTTCATTTCTCCCACAAATAGTTAAATCTGCAACAACCAACCTTCTGCAGCATTATGAATTTAAAAAGAAGAGGAGAATCCCCAGCTGATGTTGTCAGCAAGACAAATCTACCTGTGCGACTGAGGACCTCTGTCACTTTTGCTAAAAAAGAGCTGCAGTATGTGCTTGATAACGATGTGGCTTGTGATACATGGAGCTGTGCTAAAAAGTCCTCCATTGCACATAGGGTTCCAATACTTGTTTGAAATTGGCAGTGTTTCAATTTCAGATGAAATCTCGGGCACTGGGGGCAGACTCTAAAGCAGATGAAGATTTCCATCATGCTTCAATAATACATAATGAAACTACTCTCAAGCTACACAGCAGAGAACCAGCATAGGTTCTGCACTGTACTGAACGAGATCATGCACTGTACTTTATAGATCATTTTTGCTTTGTAACACTCACTACAGGAAGATTTAAAATACAATCAATTCCCTCTTCTTGGACTGCAGAACCTCTGTGAGAAATGCAAGGATGTTTTTTTCATGGAGGTGAAGTTGAATTTAAGAAAAAAATAAATAGTGACATTTTCACCAAACACAGAGAAAAGCTTTGAAATGCAGAGGCTTCCTGTGTTCAGGACAGAAGGCAATACTCCTATTCCTTCAACTTTTAATTCCTAACATGGAAATATGTAGTATAGTTGTTTATACATAACATTACACATATATATTGTACATAAATAATGATTCTATTACATCCCTGAGGAAGCAGGCACTGAAGGAAGAGATCTCTGAGGCAAGTAAGAGGCAATCCAATGAAGCTCCCATTTAATTATCCTCACTGCTGGAGTTCCTCACAAAACTCAGCCAAAGAAGTTTCTCCACCTTGAATGACTTTCATCTACCAGAAATTATCAACAGTTCCAATAGCATTATCAACTATATGTGTAAGAGAGAAGTAAAATTTAGTGGAAAAGGCTCCTGAATACTGTCGTGAGTCAGATTGTTGACAACAAAAAATGTATAAAATTTCAAAATAAGACATAAATAGATAATATCTAGATGGATCTTGATTCTTCAAGGAAAAAACATGACTTTTGGTTTCTAAATATTTTCATTCACTCTTTTTCCTACCCCATCCCATGATTGTAAGACAACTGTAGCTCATGAAAAATGTGAGTTATTACAAGATTTATTGGAAGCATTATTTTTGCTTTTACGTCAGAGAAAAAATTCTTTTTTTCTCTCAAATGAGACTTATTTAATCAAATAATTACTTATATATAATCCAGCAACTTAGAAGAAGAAAGAGCTTATAGAGAGGTTATGTACAGAGGTGAGTTGGCCGCTTTGGTAAGAATGGAGATCTTTCACCTGTAGGTAAAAGCTTATCTCTAGTGTCTGCCTGAAAAATAAATGTAAAGATATCTTGCTCCAAAGACTTTTCCAGATACACTTTCATTTGCTAGCAGCAAGCATGAAGGCACTTTTATGAACACTAATTCTAACTAACCTAGATATACATAGAGGGTGTTTTGCTTTGTGGTATTAACCTGTGTCCCATGGGGGTGTGAGGGTCAGCTGTAAAACCACCCAAGGATCCCCACTTCAGCCCCTGTGATGAGATGTGTGCCAGAGAGCTGCCAGAAACAAGCTGCAGGGAGGCTGTTCTCTGCAGGGACAGCAGGAGCTCAGCCCCTACCGTGTGATCAGGAGAACTGCTGAGCTCAGGAGCATCACTCCAGCAGCATCACTCCAGCTGCTGCTCTTCTCCTGGCACCAGCACTGAAGTCTGTGTTTATGCACAGGCATGGGCAGTAGCTCAGCCTGGAGAGATAATTCCAGTCAAGGAATATATTGGTGTTTATTAATCCCAGCAGTGAAGAGAGAAATTAGAAAGAGATTTGAAACTGGTTATTACACATCAGGTGAGTGCTTTGAGAAGAATAAAAATCATGAGCACAAATATGACCTTTCCTTATGTGTGGCACAAATGAGTCTGGAGAATACTTACTGAATGAATCCCTGGGGATATCAAGAGTATCTGTCCAAATTCATAAGTATATGCAAGATATAACTTGTTGCCAATTCTTCCACTGCTTCACACGCACCCTGGAGCAAAAATGCAGATACAAAAAGCCATTGGGCATCTTCAAGTGTAGGGGGAATAGAATATAAGTAAATAAAGGTAGTATAGAATATAATCTTACCCCCTAAAGTGTTGCAGCTGAGCTAATTATTAAGGATTAGGAGCAGGCCTGATTTTAACAGACTGCAGCTGTAGACAATAAGAAGAGTGTTATAAAAGAGTGGATTGGTTGGTTGAGGGGAACTGGAGTCTGTTGGCTGCTGTGAAAAGAAAGAAGGGTCAGTGCTTGGAGGAACTGCCTACAAGAAACATCAAGGAGGCATGAAACTGTAGCAATATGGAACCCTTGCAATGTAAGGACAATAGAACTCTTGTAATATAATGAAAACACTCAAGTTTAAGCAGGAAATAAACAAGGTTTTTAAAGATGTCAAATGCACATAAAATCAGATTTCAATATCCTAAGTAGTGACTAGACAAGCAAACTACTTTGCAGACCACATCTACATAGTTAAAGCAGAGGAACTGCTCATTTTAATAAAGCATATGCTTGATGAAGTTGCCAAAATGAGACCTTTCAAAATTACATTAAAATGTTGCCAACAGGAGGGACCAGGAGTCTTCAGAGCACAGCTAGCAATAGTGCAAGCCCTACCAGGCTGTCATTTGCTTTATTCTGGAGGGCCTGGTGGGAAAGAAAGGGACATGAGAGCTGTGCCCAGGCTGTTCTGCAGGGGCAATGCCAAGTAGCTGACTCCTCACAAACAGAAACCCCACTTCACATTTAGCATATGCAGGAGCTGTGTGCTTTTCTTTGGCTTTCCCTAGTTTAGGGCCAGCAGTATTACCTGATTCCCTTGAGGCACCATTCCTGTGCAGTGCTGATGTAAGCCTATGTGGAGAAAAGGTAGAGGACACAGAGTTTCATTATTTCCAACCGTGTCAGCCATGTCTGTCCTGTTTTCTGATCTCTGAGTGAGATCCAGCAGTTTGGACTAGACTTACTCCTTCTGCCTAACACTAACACAATAATTTCCATGGTGCCACTGTATTTGAGCTGTGTGAGTCACCAAAGCCAAGGCCCAGGGCTCAAGCCCTGGTGTGATGATTCCATGCCTCAGTCACACCCAGCAGTGTCCCCAGAGAGCCTCGGGCTGCAGGGCTGCCACACTGCTCTGCTCCACGGGCAATCCATCCCCACTGCTGTCAAACCACAGCCTGGCAGCACTGCAGGGCCTGACATGGCAGCCACAGACCTGGGCTTTGTATTTATGAATGTGAAGCCTTGTAAGGAAACGTGACTTTGTAAGATTAATGAAGTATTCAAGTTCCCATGAGTTCTAAATGTAATATAAATCTTGCTGTTGAATCCCAGTAAAGTTTTAGTTTACTAAATAGAATGATAAACTTTATAGAAATGGCAAATAACATTGGAACAAAACAGCACATGGAGCAGGCTGGGGAGAAAGATAAGACTTTGCTGCCTATTCATTATTTATCTTTTTGATTATTTCTAAACTAAATATACTGTTATAATAGAGCTTGATTATCATTGTACTTTCCATATTCTGTTTACATGAAAAATTTAGAAAGAGAACTCAATATGAAAGAATTTCACATAGAGGGCACTGGAAGAAAAAATAAAAACCTGTTAGCGGAGAAATTATGTTCTTTCTGAAAAAGAAGTGACTTTGCATGTTATGAACAGCAGTCTTTCAGTAAGCCACCTAACAGACCTTGATAGAATCATAATTTATGTTGTATTAATTGGACAAAGCAATATTATTATTTTATCCCAGAAAAAGCTACCCCAAGCTTAACAAAATAATATATTTCAAACTTTATTTGCATCCATTCCCATGAAAAGTCTTGTTTATATTGTCAGTTGGAAAATGGGTCCTAAGAAGTAAGTTTTTATAGTAGGCTTCATTTCTTGGGATAATTTAAACTCCTCTGCTTTAAAACACATTTGTTAACTGTGCTTTCTCAGAGAAAATATTAACTATTACATCATTATCTGAAACAGCCTTTCAAGTTGCATAATGCAAGTATCTGGGTAATAACCACAAGGATTCTGCTTGTAACATTCTAGCAGTTTTATGAGAGATCAGTTTAGAAAGTGTATTTACAACTTTTAGTAAATTTCCACTTACAATAATGGAGAAAAATAACCACAGCATTACTAAAATTTATTTAGCAATTCATACATCACATTAAATGTTACTTTTTATATTCCAAAATGTTTATTATGCATTACATGTACCTCAGAGTGTTTTTTACCAAATATTGAAAAATACCTTTGTTTTCTCTCATTAAAAAAAACCTAAACTAAGCCTATATTTCTTTTTTTTTTCTTTCAATCATGAAAATCTATTACTTTCAGAATGTCAGTAATTAATAAAAACAAAAAAAAAACCCAAAACATGAACAAAACGGACTAGATTATACATATAAAGCTCTGATAAAATAGGTGAGGAAAATTTCAAAATGGGTTGTCATTATTCTTAAGTCCTGATAATGAAATAAGTAGTGTTGAAGTCAGTCTCTCTACAGTTTGCAAAAACCTGTTTATTTTCTAGAAACAGCCTGTGAAAAGCTTGTCTACAATTAAGCCCACTGATGGTGTTCATAGGACACAAACCTTTTTCAAAGGGAATATGTATCTGCCATAGACCTATTTTCTTTTTCCTGTGGCTGTGAATTGAACTTAAATATTCAGCCTTACCTACTGTGCATACTCAAAAATTTAGAGCCAGACCCTGTGAGTATCATAAAGAAGGACTAAAAATATATTTCAAAGATCCACACACATTTTCAGAATTTGCATTTGCCTTTTGGATTTTGACCTTTTAGAAGTCAAAGTTTCATCATACCTCTGAGGACAGAGAACTTACTACAGCCAAAAAGAGGGAAGAGAGTTATAACTTCAGGGGCTTTGGATTTTAGAAAGACACCAAATATCTTTACTTTGCACTGTAATTGTATTGATGGCAATGCCATCAGGACAGCAGAGAACATAAAGAGGGATGTAAATATCAAGAATGATCAGACTTCCTATGTTGCTCTTTTCTATTTTAAAGTTCTAATGTATCAGATCAGAGAGCCACTAGGCTCAGGTGGATCTTCATCCCCTGCCATGGGTATATTTATTTTCCCCAACCCTCACTTCAGTTGTGTTCTTAAGGTTACATTGTACTGGCACAATAACAAAATCTTAATTATACTGTTTGCAATTTGAATTATTTGTGTCTCCTTCCACTAATACCTGCAACAAAGCAAATAATCCGTCAAGACCAAAACCAAAACATCACAGATGAGTAACAAAGCCAGCTGTCTTCAATTTGCCCATTGCAGTGTGAAATTGAACAAATGCAGCTTTCTGAGGGGAGGTGTGTTCTGTGAAAAAACCCCATTGTGTTAGCATATTAAGTGCTCCAGAGTCACAGTGAAAAGAGAGTCTGTCTTTCTCTCCTGTGCTGTCAAGGTATCCAGCATGTCTACAAACACCCGTGCTGCAGAGCCACTTTCTGTAACTGAGGAACTGCTGAAAATACCTGACAGCATTTAAGGTCCATTTTCTTTAAAGTGCACCATGAAGGTACTCCGTTTCTTTTGTGCTTTGTCACCCATAAAGTTTTAAAAATAAATAAGTTGCTGTTCCTTTAATGTAGCTCCATACTGTGTAAGGCTTTTACCTCTGGAAATTTACCTGCTTTCTCATGGCAGATTTTTCTCTCACATCTGTAGGAATTAATTAGCTCCCACAGATTTTACATCAGTGATTGTGGGCTGGATGAGAAGGAGCAGTCAAGTGCTTGGTTTTATGTCCCTTGTGTGTCACTTGTCTTCTAATCTTGTTCAGACAATTAACTGAGATTATTTAACTAGGATTTACTGATGCTGCACGAAGTAAAATCTCTCCTCCCTTTTTGCTTTTTCTTCTCTCAATTCATCATACCTTACTCTTCTTTTCTTTTCTTTTTTCTTTTTTTATCTTTTTTAACTTTTGTTTGTTTGTTTGTTATAAAATGAGTAGAAATGAAACAATTTCATTCTTCTGTTGTTAACATGTCCTTCCCTGCTCTGACTTGAGCTCAGGGTCAGGAAAGTTTCTTGAGGATATGAAAAAAAAGGCCTACATGATCTAAAGTGAGATCAGGAAATGGAAAACAGAGAGTGAAGACTGCCCAGCTAAACCCTTGCCCTCAGTTCCAGGAGGACTTGATTTCAACACTTTGTTTACAGCTCAGGGTAGGAGAAACCTGCTTCTTCCATGCATTTATGTCTTTGTATTCTTCAGTCAATGGGATGGAAGACAGGGGCAGGAGACTTCATTTAAGCATTGACTTTAGCCTTCGGATTTGAACAGCTAAAAATCCAGGAAAATCCCCAGTCCATGGATCAGACATTGGCGGAATGAAAAGCCATATTTACCTAATAAACTTCATTGAGGAGTAATGAGTAGGAACTTCTCCAAATCCTCAGTTTATATATTTAATATAGAGGAAATATTATGGCCCTCAGAATGTATTTATCTAGAAATAGCTAAATATCTTTTTACACCATTGCTTACCTCTATTTTGTACAATAATTTCATTCAGTTCTTTGTAGTCTGAACCAATTTCCTCCACCACAGAATTTTATTATTTGCTGATTGTCTCTAGGTAGCTTAATTACTGGTAAGAGGATAATGAAGTAAACCTGGAGCCAGCATTTAAGTAGAGTGGAACTACTCCAGCATAATGAGCATTTTAAATTTGCCTTTTAGTACTTTGTAAAGACCTGTAACAAAATGTCTCCTTCCCTCCTGCCTTGCCTATAAAAAGGCTGTCAGGAGTTGGTATGCTGCAATTAGCACCAAGGGGCAATGTGCCTGCCAGGAGGTGAGGGGTGGGCAGAGGGGAAGGGAGGCTTGCTGCTGGCTGGGCTCTTCTGGGCTCCATTTGCAGCATGCTCTCATAGCATCTTCACTGAAATAGAAAAGCAGGAACACTGGGGTCTTAAAAGGTCTCCTGGTGTTTCTTTTTTACCTCAAGGAGACCATTATGAGTTACTGTTGATGTCCTCAAATATTCTAGCAAAGTTCATTATTTTCCATCTACTTAAATAATTTACATCATTTCAATTATATCAGCCAGACTTCGCTTCTAAAAGTTTTGTTTTTCTTGCTTGTTTTGCAAGTGGGCTTCTAACCAGCTGACTTATTTCTAGTGACAAGACAACTCCCTGCACCCTCTCACACATGGTCTGAGGGATGTGAACCCCAGCAAGCAGAATGGCTCAGGCACGGGCATGCTCCGGCTCATGGCTGGGTCAAGGAGGCAGCACAAGTGAGCAGGGAGCAGTCTCCCAGTCTGAGCATATACAGGTTAGAGAGCAGAGGATTTAGCTCTGTACATTTAGCTGTGTTTTCCTCTTAGCAGTCAATTCAGGAAATGAGTCCTGATCTGCTTCCTTGGCTGTGTAACTCAAAGGACTAAGTTGAAATTTGAGTGATAGCTTCTCTTCTGCAATTTCTGTTCTTCTGTGGTTTGCATGGAGTAATTTAATCAGCTTGAGCCCTGTAGATGAGGGCAAATGGTTTTTAATTTCCATGTACAATGGAACTGTCACCTAAAGGTGTTAAAATATACTCATTCACAGAATGGACCAAGAAATATTTGGGGACCTTTGTGAGTTTAAATCCTTCTGAGAGAAAAGGACAATCCCTGTTACCCTTGCCATACAGGGATATTGTGTGCATTATTTAAAGCAGGGGAAGAGAAGAGTGGAGTCCTGCAGCCACTGCCGTCATCGTGAGGTTCACGCAACCACAGATATTAAGGGCAACTTTCTGACTGCTGATGGCTCATTGTGTCTCCCCAGTTCGGCCCAGACTTTGGAGCTGAACTGCCTCAGCTGGATCAGAGTGTTTTCTTAGCCTTTACTACCAGGTAATTAGATGTTTTGATACTTGATGCAGTTTTAGTTCTCCCCTTTCCTTAGGAGTCGCAAGACTGATTGCTGCTAGAAGGAAAGGTGACTGAAATGAAATGCTGCAGTCCTAATCACAGTGGATTTAACCTGCTGCTGCTGGGCTTTTAAGAGACAGGTACATCTGATGCTGAGCCTCATACCCACAGTAAAGAAACTATTAGCCCTGACTGTGCTGCTCAGCTGACTCCTGTGAAAACAAGGCCAAGCAAGATAATGTTGTCAGCACCAGATGAATCTTCAGTCTGTGAGCTGAATACTTTTGAATTATGGTGTAATATACATCTAGAACATAATCAGTATGATCCATAAATACCACAGCCATAAAAGCATACTTGGCTGAATCCTTTCATGGCATACTAGGCACAAAAAGTGTGCAGAATTCAACAGATCCTTGTCCCATGTGCCCCAAGAGTTAATTTGGCTTGTTATCTTTCTTGTCCTGTTAACATTTATTTGCACCTAATAAGGCATGAAGTCATTACTTGTGGTGTATGTCCTAACATTTAATCCCATGGTGTCATATTTTAATTGTACAGAAAAAGTATCTAAATGGTTCTAATTCCCTAAGGATGTGGTTATCCAGTAATGATCACAACCCTTGAAGCTCCCTTATTACTTTTATTGAAATAAAATCCTTCATGACTGAAATACTACATAATTTTTAAACTGCATCAAAATGAATTTGGTGGTTTAAAAGAACAGATTGCAAATTTAGCTCATACAAGACTGCCCATAAGTAATACCTTATAGAGAACTTTCACATACCAAGTCCCCTAGCTATAAAAGGATAACACTTCAAACACTCAAGAAATGTGGCTGAGGCCATCACATCTCTATAGGCCCCCTGAGGGGTCTGTGAGTCTCAGGCCAATAAGTATGGTTTGAGGCTTCAGCCTTTTTTATGTATATTACACAGCACGTGATCAGATGGAAATGAAGCACCATTTGTTGTCATCTACTGGGCCCGAGCTGATTAAGTCACTCCATGCAAACCACAAAGAACAGAAATTGCAAAGACAGCTATCACTCAAGTTTCAGCTCAGTCCTTTGAGCTATATCTCACTGGTAGCACAGACTAGAATTCCGTCTCTACTTCCACAGAAACATGATAAAATGAAAATATTATGATTTTGGGTTGGAAGGAACCATAAAGATCATCTGGTTCCAAGAGCAATGCTTTGGGCAGGAACACCTTCCACTAGACCAGGTTGCTCAAAGCTCCATCCAACATGGCCTTAAATACTTCCATGGATGGGACATCCATAATTTCTCTGGGCAACCTGTGCCAGTGCCTCACCACCCTCACTGTTAAGAATTTCTTACTAATATCTATACTTAACATTGCCCTTTCAGTCTGAAGCCATTCCCCCTTGTTCTATCACTACGTACCCTTGTAAAAAGTCTCTCTCTATCTTTCTTGTAGCCCTCTTTAGGCACTGGAAAGCAACAATTAGGTCTCCCTGAAGCCTTCTCTTCTCCAGGCTGAGCAATCCCAATTCTCTTAGCCATTCCTCATAGGACAGGTGCACTACCTCTAAAAAGGCTGTAGCCCCACTCTCCCTACTTCTCTTTGTACAATTTAGTAAATCTTGCATCTTTCACAGCTATCTCAGATACTATCCAACTCAGCAGAATTATATGCATGCTTAAAGACAACCTTGCAATTTATCTGATTACTTCATTTATAGACCAATTTATACAACTGTCCTTAATCTGAAGTTTTCCACACCTTTGTATAAGAAACCATTATTGTGGTCCTTATATTGCTTTCCTCTAAAATACATATACACATATATATATAATATATAAAAATATAATGATTTGTAAAGCTTGGAATTGATATATTACACGTGCTCAATTTTTATAATGGTACCCCCTAGGTTGTATGTGCATGACAAATCAGCTGGAGGCAAATTTTTAAGCGGTTTTGCTTTCCTTCAAAACTACCCAAACCTTTTGGCCTCTCCTAAAGAAGATGAAAAGAATGAGCAATCTACATTACTTTGAAAATTGGTGCAGCTAGAAAAAGGTAAGCAAAGGCTACTAATCAACTCTCTAAAATGTAGCCCATGGTATACCTACTAGACAGTAGTCCCTGGTTATGCAAAAAAACTCCTGAATTTAAAATATAAATCTCTTTAAATGAGAAAAAGTTGCTCTTAAAAAAAAAGATAACCTTCTTTATTCTGCTGTTTAATGAAATAATGTGCCTTATGATTTATATCTCGCTCTGGTCACATTTATAACTCTTCATTTTTATTAAGTAGTTACAGATTTCACTAGACACCAACTCAAATAGCATACTTATGCTGATCATGTTGGGCAAAATCTTTCTGCAGATTTTCCTCAAGTGACTGTTGTGACATTTCATAGTTCATATGGATCACAATTGGGGGTTCAAAGCAAGCTTTGAAAGACTTGAAGTACTTTTCCCTGCTTCACAAATCAATGCTGTCAAGAGAAAATCTTGACCTTTATGCAATTTTAATTAATTTAATAAAAACCTTTGGCACAGTGAGTAATTTGGAGATGTATGGAAAAAACTTGGCTAAGTAGTTTCTGTCAGTTTGGACAAGGACCCATGATGGAAAGTGAAGAAAGGTCCATAAGAGTCCATCAAACTTGTCTAAAGCACTCAGAAGCATTTAAAGTCTTATCTTGTTTATTCTGTTTTATACACCAAAGCCAAGCAAGGTGAGCTGCAACCTAAAGAATAACACCACAGTTTACTTTCAGACTGCCTGAAGATGATTTAACATTTAGCAGACTACATATGCAGTTTAAGGTAAATGAATGGATTTGCTGGAGCTCTGCTGTGGCAGTAACTTTGTACTATTAATGTACTGGAACAAGAATTTTTGGTGCTTGGGGCACTTGTCTTCTGTTTCTGCACACCCACTCTTACTGACTCGAAATCTAAGAAGGAAAAAAAAGTGTCAAGCAACTCCCTTCAAGTAGCTATCAATAGAAATGAACTTGTAGAGTAAATTTGCATAACCTCTAAGTGTTTTGAATAATATGCTAACTTTTCCAGTTTGCTCCCATGCCCACAGGGTAGCATGATTCAGGAAGTGCACCAGTGAGATACCCTGGTCAGATCACCTGAGAAAATGCTGTGTTTCACTTTCTCATCACTTATTGGCCAAAGTGGTACAGCCAGATCTCAAGTGGTAAAACCTCACAGCATGCTGACTGTGTGCCTTGTATTAACAGTGACAGGATGAGGGAAAGTGGGTTTAAAATGAGAAATGAAATATTTAGGTTAGATATGAGGAAGAAATTCTTTATTGTGGATGTGGTAAGACAGAGGAATAGGTTGGCCAGATAAGCTGTGGATGTCCCTCCCTGGAAGTGTTCAAGGCTGAGTGGAGTTTTGATCAACCTGATCTAGTGGAAGTGGTTCCTGCCCATGGCTGGGCATTTGGAACTTGATGATATTTAAGGTCCCTTCTTAGCCAAACCACTCTGAGATTCTATGATTAGTGACACAGCTGTGATAGGCCTGCTCTGTGTTATGGACACAAATGACATTAATATTGACTTCATGTATTACAACTAAAATTTCTGTGCTCTGAAGCTATATTTTATTTGCTTAAAAAGAGTCTTTAATTTGGGTAAGACCAAGGAGAATTCAGAACAGAAATGTTGTGTTCTATGTTGCTGGTATGTATCATCTTTACAATGCTCATGATGCAGAGGGCTGGAAGTACTGTCTGCAAAGAGCACAGAGCTGAAGCAAAGAGAGAGCATCAGTACCTACATGGAGAATAGTACACACTTGGTTCCAGCTGGGAAAGCTAACAGTGATTTAGTGTTCTTACCTGCTCACATTTAACACAGGGTTTATAAAGAGTGGGATATTAGCTAACATTCGACAGCTAATTATCCAAACTCCAGGCCAATGGTCACAAACCTTGCAATCACATTGCTTAAGAAGGAATTAAAAGCCTGAGAAGACATGAAGTTCATTCTTGTCACAAAAGCATGTCTGAGCACAGGATTATCCAGTAATACCGATTCCATATTAAATTTCCATTTCACCATGCTTAAATGTCAGGAATTGATGTGCTCTTATTTAAAGAACAACAAGTAAAGGCTGTTATTATTTGTAATGGGATCATTCAGTGAACAAAATCAAGAACCTGAAAGTCCAGGGCAGCTTATTCTGAGTGTTACTCAGAAGCTTATAAGGAGCTATTTTGCTGAGAAAAGTGATGTTAATCACAGTACTGGTTTGGGAGACTTCTTTTTGTTATCACAGTGTGAAATCACCAATTTATCTTTGGCTGCATATAGCAATGTAACTGTCCAGTAAAAGCAAGGTTAGATTTTAGGCTGAGATTGCCCATCTCCAGATCAAGAATTTCACAGTAGTTGCAGAAGTCTGATTGCATGGTTTTTGGCTCTAGGCTCACAGATACACACCCCAACAGCTGCAGTGGCATTGGTCTTGGGAACTGGCTGTGGCTTCCGTCACTCACCTGGGAGGCCTGTGCTCCTCAAAAACAGAAGCAGAAGCCATTCTTCAATTTTCCATGTCTTTATCTTACATCTTCAGGCACTGAAAGAGGACCCCTGGGTTAGATTTTTTAAGGTTCTTTAGAGAGAGAAAGGAGTTTCTATGTAGAAATCCGACCAAAGTAATTTTTAAAGCTATTTAGAAACTGTAGTTTATATTAAACCCTCAAATCTGTAAATAGCAAGGGCTCATGGAGATTAAGAACTTCAAAGCAAAAAAATTTGCTTTCCCATGTTCCCTGGCACATCTCTCACCTGCATGGGTGGGTGTGTGTACCTGCACTTAATTCAGAAGCAAAATCCAGTGTGAAAACTGGCAGCCTCAGAAAAACCTAGAACATCTCCTGAAAGAAGCTTTTGAACCTGATGCAGGAGGGAAGAAAGCCAGCATGTAATTTTTAAAAAGGGTTTACTTTACAGTTTGAGCCTTTAACTCAATTTCAGAATCAAAATAGGAGAAAGGCATTGATTCTGTCCTAAATATATAACCTACAAGGAAGTTGTGATCCTCTTGCAGCCTGTGGAGTGACATCTGTAAGAGTAATAAGACACATGAAAGAGTAATACCTATCAGAATGTACTTTTTACTGAGGCTTCGACACTTCCAAAATGCTAATATGAAGCAAGGGCATAATTGACTCTTTAGAATGCATGTGAAAGACAGTATCAGATGTGTTGGATAACATCTGCTCAAGTCAATGAGAACTTCTCAAACTTCAGTAGGTCCAGGATTTCATCAACTATATTGAACCACAACAATATGCAATGATTTCTTTCTGACTTATATTCTTTTGTATTAAAATTCCTCAACTGTACTGAGAATTTACCACTTAGAAATATTGTGACATGATTTTGCAATAATGAAATACTCTTTTAAATATTATGAGTACTTCTACTTTAAAGTATGAAGGCATTTTAATTGGATTGTATAAACAGTACACAGCGCAGCTTCCAAGGAAGACGAGAAGAATGAATGCAGAATGGTAATCTTTTATGTAATCATACACATGATAGTTTATATCTGGGTTTCTGGGTAGACAAAGGCTGTCATAGACAGGAGCTGAACACATTCTTCTTCCATCTCTGCAATTTTCTTGATTTTTAGAAAAATATAGTACAAATCAAGAGGGTAAAAAATCTTAAAAATTCTCATGAATAAAATATTTGAAAAAAAAACCCAAAACCCTAGGCCTGCCAGAATATTTTTTAAACACTAATTCAAAATTCTTATTGCTGACAATCTAGCTGAAACATTGAAATTAAAGAGCATGCTGATCTAAGCACACCATATTTCTCTAAATGTCAAACTTTAAAATGTCATATGTTTCCTTAAAATAAGGAAGATATTCCGAAAACTTCTCAAAATTTTTCTCTTTGAAAAAGCATTCAGTAAGAAAAAGGGATTAAAAACTTCATAGATATGTCTAAGGGGCTCCTCAGCAAGACAAGTGAAAAATGAAATAAAAAGGAAGTCCTTGGACACTTTCTCACATCATAACTTCATTGAAAAGCTGATGAAGTACGCACCATGTAAATGAGGTACAAAATAGTTAGATGGATGGTGAGTTGGATTTAAAACTGACTGAAGAGCCAGCCCAGTGGTTTGTGATCAGCAATGTGACTTCCAGCTGGGGGCCAGTCCCCAGGACAGGGGACAGAACTGGTGCTGATCCTGTTTAGCATCTTCATAAAAGGCATGGGCTCTGGGACACAGTGCTGCGCCAGCAGGTTTGCTGGTGGTGTAAAGCAGGAGCAGGGGCTCAAACACCTCTGGGGTGGGCTGCCGTCCACAGGCACCTTGGTGAGCTGGAGGGATGGCAGAGAGGACCCTCAGGGAGCTCAGCAGGGCACCAGCCTTCACAGCAGAGAAGGACTTGGATGTTCTGGTGAGCAAAATGATGACTGTGAGCCGGCAATGTGCCTGTGCAGCAAAGGTGGCCAGCTGCACCTTGGGCTGTGTTAAGAGCAGAGCTGCCAGCAGGTCCAAGGAGGTAGCAATTGTCCTCTTTCCACACTGGTGAGGCCACACCTGGTGTGTGGAGCTTTGTGAAAGTAAATGGACTTGCTGGAGGGAGGCCAGTGGAGGGCCACAAAGATGGTTAAAGGAGTGAAACACCATTCACACAAGGAGAGCCTCAGAGAGCTGATACTGTTCAGCACAAAGACAAAAAGGCTCAGAGGGACCTTGTCCATGCATAAAAACCACAGAAAGGGAGAGTAAAGAAAAGGGAGAGAGGTGGTTCTGAGTGCTGTCCAGTGACAAGAAGCAAGGGGCAAAAATTGAAACACAGAAATTCTGTTTAAAGATAAAAAAGCACCTTTTTATTTTTATTGTAAGAATGGTTGAACAGGTTGTGCTGAGAAGATGTTGTGGAGATATTCAAAATATGACTGGAAATATCTCTGAGCAACCAACTCTTGCTGATCTTGTTTTTAGCCAAGGACTGGACCACAGGATTCCCAGAGCTGCCCTCCCTCCTCAGCTGCTCTGTGATGCTGCTCCATGGCTGGCTCTAAGAGCTTAAGCTCTTAGAACAACATATAAAAAACCTAACTGTCCCATGACTGAGTTCCAAATTAATCAGCTCTCCAAAGTAAATAGAAATAATTTGAGTTCACAGTGCAGGACTGTGTTGACGACAGGCAGCTGTGTAGAAAGAAGACTCATTTTCTGTGCATCTGAAATTAAGGTGGTTTTTCTTTCAACAACTTGATAGCAGAGGGTTGAGACAAGCAAATAAAACTGCAAGGAACACCTGCAAACATCACTGCTAATCAACATGCTCAGGATTGTGTGCAACTGAAAAAACTACAAGCCAGAGGCAGCATCAAGTGTACAAGCTTAAAAACAAAAGGTTTATTAAATGTTTTCTAAAGAAGCCTCAGATAATGAAATACAGGCAAAGGTTATTATTGAAAACTAGAATGGCCACTTATTCCTGTAGCAGAAACACTGTTTTCCTCCCATGCTCTTGTGGGAAGCTTATGATTTTAAGTGATAATGTTATGATTGGACTTGTTAGTGACATTTTTACCGGAAATTGAGATTTAAACTTGGATCATTTGTCACAAGCATATTTGATATCTCTAAGTTTCCCCCTGGTATTATCTGATGCTTTAAGGAAGTCTTATACAGCCAGCCATGTCAATAAGCAAACTGTATAATTACCCATCTGTATTCTTGTCTCTTATATCACTTCATGATCTCTATCAATGTTAAATGCCTTCCTTGTTTCAAACATGGAATCTGAGGCATGGAGCTGTTACTTTTTTCAATTTTCTACTTGAAAAATTGGACTAGTTTCTGAAAAAACTTTTTAGCAAAATTGGTTTGCTTTCTCTAAGAGTGTTTTTCAAGTTTGATTTTTAGACAGAATAATATAAATCTCTGTAGCTCTGTGCAGTTGTGTTTCCAAGAAACATAAAAGTAGCTTCTAGGGAGTTGTCTGTAAATATGCACCAGTTAAAATTCCCTAAATAGAGTATTGCATGAGTTACAGTTAAACTCAAAAAACTCCTTGAAAACTTCATGACTACAAGGAGAAAAAAGCTCTGTACATATATGCAAATCTGAACATTTTGTTACATTTCTGCAGGCATTTTGTAAACAAAGAAGGAAAACCAAATATGTATTCCTGAGCATTTGCAGAGAAAGCTCAGAACACATCTGATATCTCTGTTCCTTTAATGTTATTCACTAAGAAAAGCAAATACCTAGAAAGCTGAATATGAAGTATTTTCTTTATAAAGAATGCTATTATGAATGCCACAATTCTATATAGTATTATGATTCTTGATAGTGTCAAGAATGACCTAAGGGGTTTGTATTTGATGAGAAAAAAATGAAATATAACTTCAGTTGATGCCATCCTGCCTGCACAAACATATTTTGACTGTCAAAAATTTCTAGAGCTCCTTTTACCACTGCTGAGCATAAAGTCTGACCAGAAAGATTAGTTCATGTTTATATGGAATTTATACTTGTGTACTTCATAGTCCTGAATTATAAATGTTGGATTTACAGTAGATAAATGGAAGTTACAATAAAAAAAGCATGTGCTAATGTGAAAAAAAAAAAACTACAAAAAATTAATTAATACAGCCTTAGGAAAATAAAAACCAAAAGGAATTAGGCTTGTCCCAAAGTAAGAAGTAGTTCAAATAGGAGGGAGAGTACTAAATGACTGAAGACTTGTAGGGATCTTGTTTCTGGCTTCCTGCAGCACTCCCTGTGCTGCTTAGACATCAGTGGCAATGTCAGGCTTAGGCTGCTGCCTTCAAGAGAGGTGCAAATGTGTTCAGCCAGACACATTTAGAATGATTTAGCTACGAATGTAGCTTCATTTAGTTATGAAGTTAAACTAAGAATAACAGGATATCTTCTAGAGAATAACTCAGTATAACTTGAGTCATGCCATCGAGAGGTAAAACAGATTTTTAAAAACTGGAACCATTACTACTCTAAATTTCAAAATAAGTCACTACAGTACAACTGTGACCTCATCCTCAGCATTGTTTAGCAGGGCACTGTTTCACTGATCAAAGTACTAAACTAAGCTATGAATAGCCTTTAGTTTAACCTTCCTGCTGACCTAAGTAGGTCCAACCAACCTAATGGTAGCCTTTAAAAGTTAAGCTTTAATTTATTTATTGTATTGTTCATGTATATTTTATCTAAGTATTTCTTTTAGTCCAAGGATTTCACAGCCTCTTGAAATCTTATTTTGTTAAAACAAAATTAGTTTAAAAAAGACATTACTGGAATTTCTATGTAGACACAAACAAAAAAACCCCTCCCATGAGTAGGGAAGATTCTTATATTTGTATTTGTGTCATGTACAAAATTCTGTTTGCACTTCTGCGGGAAAACAGTCTCTGAGGAGTCACAAACTATTTCTCTATAGAACATAAAGATGCTCTGATGGCAAACTTCAAGCAAGCCAAGGCATGCTGCTTGTTGGTAGTAAGTGAGGGCAGCTGCTTGCAGCTGTGCACCCTCTTCAGTTTCTCCAGGCATTTATTTGAGGGGCACCTGCCCCCAGGGCTGCCTGTGGGAGAGGAAAGGGACCAGGATCAGCTTGGGTGAGCAGAGTCCTGGAGACCTGCCCCAGGGTGGGAGGCACAGTAGGGCAGTGTGCTCCCTGCTGCTGAACAGCCCTGCCCTCCTGGTGGCACCATGACCTGCATTTGAACCCTCAGAAACAGCAGCATTTGTCTTCCTCTAAATCCTCCAAGGGATGAAACACAAGAAACATTTCACTTGTCAGGACTGTTTACTACTTGTTGAAGTAAATGTAAAACTGATGTTTCTCTAACAGGAGCTGACGGCTCTATTTTACAATGACATATCCATGGACTTCTTGACATTTCTTATTAATATTTTGACACTAGAAGCTCTTTCCTGTGATTTAGTGTCAAAGCAGTAAGGTCATCCTGAGTTGTTTAAACACTTGCTAAATAGCAGTCTTAAAAATAAGAAGCAATAACATTATAAGAAAGAAATGTTCAGATGTATCTCACTACAGGTACACATGACTATTTCTCTCTAGCTACAGTATTTCTGCAATAATATTTATTAAAGAAATATATTACTCGAGATTCAGCATGGATCCTTTTGTGAAACTGTGCATTTTTTTAAGGAATGACTGCTGCCATGAATGAATTTACAATTGGAATAGGTCAAACATGTAAAATCAAAGAACACAATGCAACAGAGAAAGCAGAGTAGCAATTAGTGATTGTTCCTGGACCAGTCTTTATGATGTTTTAATTTCAACCAAGTGACCCCTTCTCTGACTTGAGTGGTTGCCCTTCTGGCTCTGGAAAAGATCAATATGGAAAGCTGCTGACTAGCAAGAAAAGATCAGAAGGCTTCCACTGTCCATAACAGTTCTGACCCTAGAAGGACTGTTCTAGTTACCCTGCACCACACTGTCCTCCTCTTAATATTTTAATTATAGTAAGTTGTTGTTTAATTATAGTGAGTTGTCCTTAAGAAGTTATGGCCCTATGAAGAAAATTATGCTTTATGAGATATTTCACCCCCACATTTGTGAAGGAAAGACAGAGGAAAACAATTTCTATCGGGGGCACTGTTTTGCCTAAAAGAAAACAAATAAAGATAACATAGGATCACAGGTTAGCTTCCTGATCCTGCTAAGCTCTCCCTTGCATGTGCTTTCTAAAGGTTAAGAGTAACTAGGGCACACTGGACCTTTGAAACAACCAAGAGTAACTACAGAGTAGCTCTGATCTGTGTTTGGCTGTGGAAAGGTTTGTTTTAGTTCAGTTCCAGTGTTTAAGTCAATATATGCCAAAGCTGTGACACTGCTGTTAGAAGCACAAAAGTTATCGTAGACATTCATGTCCTGATTGATTTGAGATGTGGGGCTGATTTAAATGATTCAGAGGGTTGCAAGGACATCAGTCTTGGAGCTTCTTTGTTGGTGAGAGTTTATATAATTTTATTCTTAGTGAACTTTGTACAGTCTCTGCAGTATCTTGTTTACATCTGGTTTGACTCAAATGACTGTCACATTAACTGGAAAAGCAATGTGAAAAATCAATAACTGCTACAACTCTTTATCACCACCACAAACTTTTAATGTTTGCTCTCAAAACTTTCTTTCTGTGTGCAGTTTTATGCATCAGTTGATATGGATTTTACTTTAAATCTTGTAAGGTGTACCACAAGGTCTTCAGCTGAAGTGCACATTTAAGGAATAATTACTGCATACAAATGAATTTTATGACATTGGGATGTTCCAGTCCCATATTTATGTGTGTGCATTCTTTCCTATTGATATTCAACCTCCCCATTCATCAGCTAAGCTGTTTACTCCTACAATGGCACACTTCTATTACCTGCAGTGTCTAGTCCTCTTCTTCTGCATCCCAGCTGGCAAGTGCTTTACCTGTCTATATGTCTTGGTGCACTTTTTTCTGTTAATATAATTCTGATAGAGCAAAGGGTTGTGGGTTTACAGACAATTTCTGTTGGCTACTACAGCTGTTGCATCAAGTTGAGATGGAATCTCCTTCCAGGTGAGTCTTGCTGGAGGAATAGCTCTACACTGGTTGCATTTTATAAAACTGAGACCATTACTTCTCTAAATTTCAATAATGGTTGCATGACCAGCAGCACGATGCTGATAGTGCAGTTGTATAAACATACATTTTTCATTTTCTGTAAATATTTCAGATAATACTGTAAGATATATCTTGCACATCTACAGAACCTTCTTTATCCCCTTTTCCAAAATAAAAATAGAAATGGCCTCTCTACAATTTAGAGATTCAGTGATATGTGAGCATGTTGTTTAGATTTAGCAGACTAGAAATTCTGATATTTGCAAAATGAAGTGGAAAATTCTCAAGATTTCCAAGCTAATGAATGTTGCAATGCCCCAAATAATTGCATACACAGCAGAAGTCTGTGTACCAGTATGACTAAGATACTCTTTTTTCCTGTTTGGAAATGTCCTTGTCTTTTTCCACTGTTGAAGGGATTTTTTCCAAAGTGCTTTCCCTAACTGTTAGAGGATTTATATAATTTCTGGTGATTAAAAGTTCTTAAGTGCAAAAATTAATTAGTAAAAACGAGTTTGCTACCAATTCCTAGTAGTAACTTGATATATTATTAATATCTTTCCCATAATTTTAAGTTCTCTGCCCAGAGTGTGGTGTGTCCTGGAAGTGTCTCTAAGGCATCTTCCATATGAACAGCAAACAAAATATCAGGTCTTAACACATTTTAAATTGTTCTCTGATGTAGAGGATAATTTTCTGTGATGCAAAGTCTCTGAAAGTCATATTGATGTCTGGCCATAAAGTATTGATATCTATCAGGAACTTCAATAATAACATCAGAAAGATCACAACATGAGGCAAGGTTCACTTTATTTCCAAGGTGTTTTATCAGTTTGGTTATCTTGATTGATAATAGCTTGTTATTTTTAGATAGAGATTGAGGATAACATTGGTTTTCATGATGACAGAAGTCTTGTAAGTCACCTTCTTTCTTCTGATAGGCAATGAATAATTACAGGAATAAAAAAAACCTAATTTTTACAAGAGTTACTTGCTGGGTGTTTTGTGATGCAGTTTTGAAGAAACTACATATGAAGAAATATTTGTCTCTATGACCTCAGATAATGTTTCTCTTCACAATTGTTTTTCAGTCATTATGTAGTGTGATGTCAGCATATCTGATGATCTTTAGGTTTTCTGACATGCAAAGATCACTGGTTAGGAATTCTTAAAGAACCCATAGAATATTTTCTAAACATATTCTTGTATTTTCCTGTCATATATTAGCAGAGAGCAGTCCAGAGAACAGCTTCTGGACCATTGCAGAGTGTGACCTGAAGCAGGTGCTAAGCAGACACAATTTTCTGGTTGCATCCCATTACTCTCTGTACCAAAACCCCGTCTCCACTGAATCACTTTGATTACCTGAATCTCTCCCACAGAGGCTCATTACCTACACTAGATAACATCATGTTTGTTTTTCCTTCTCTGAACACTTCCACACCTTTCCTGCTCTCTGATTATCCTCTGCTTCCTAAGAATCATCATAATCCTGTGATCAAGCAGCTGTGGGCCATGTGTATAAAGGTACAAAAATTGTTGCAGATATGTTAGTAGAAACCTATTATATGCTTATTCTTTTAATTATAGAAGGAATGGGGAACACATTCATTCAAGAAAAGTCTTCAGCCCAATTAAGAAGTTCCTTATTACATGTTTTCTATATTTTTTTCTCCTCACTTCATTTTTTACTATTAATTCATTGCAATATTATGGATGTGAGATTCATGCAGAAAAAAACGAGGACATATTTCATTTTACATAAGTTTGTTCCTCTATAAGTTTTCCTAAATATACTTTTACAGATGACAGTCAGTATTATTCCTGTCAAAACTTACTCTTTGTATTACAAATTTCTGCACCCTTTTGTTGCAGGATAGTGGTATTTTTCACTAAGCCTGTCTCTTTCTCATGGTGACATCTTGTTTCAATAAGAAAATCTGTATAAAGTGGCTTTGTGCCTATGGGTGAATTCATTTGAAGTGTAAAATGTCAAACTGGCAACAGCAATAATCCTGTAAATTAGGTATGTCAAATAATGTACATGTAGACTTGTGATTCATCTAAGAGTAGAAGAATTTCTATTTCAAGAAACCTGAGTCATGAGTTCCCATTTCTTAATTGGTACTCTTGACAAAAGTAAGGAATATACCAATATTAAAAATTTATAACTCAGACAGTATTGAGTCTAGAGTAAAACTAACACCATCTCCCAGTTCAGCAACTCTCAGAAACAAAAAGATGTCTCTATACATGGAACAGAGCTCATCATCAAACAATGATTTTCTAATTAGCAAACTGCTACTAAGCAATGTCCAGGAGGTTGCCTTGACTGGTACATAAATGCATTTACGTGCTGACTGTGCTGTAACATGGATTGTGTTGCATGAGCCAGTCTAGAAGAGTCACAGCCTCTGAGACAATTTCATCACACACCATCACCTCCAAGACCAGGTGCATTCTCACTAGTAAGACTGAAAATGACTGGAGGGACCATAGAGCCAGAAGGAAAACTGGGTGGAACAGGTGGAACTGGGTGGAACATTGGGGAAAACACTCCTCATCACATGGCTGCAGCTCCTATGGCTGAAAAAGCACCTTGTCACCAGAGCTGGGCCTTTATCTGTAACCTTTCCTGACCACATTGCTGGGCAGTGCAAAAGGTAATGCTGCCCTGGGGTTCTCCAAGCTCACTGTTGAGATAGGCACTTTCTGCTCTTTTTCTGTCAATGTGAGACAGATTATCAAGTATCAATCTGAACTATCTAAGTTTGTTTTGAAGGAACTAAGCTACAGAGTGATTACCTAAGCAGTTTCCCAGAAAATCTGAAGGGCAGTAAGGAGTATTAGTAAATGCTGAGGAATATAATTTTTTTTCTAATTAAAATTTTTTTCAGCTAGAACATTTCAAAATTAGAATTTTCTCTATGAAAGGAGAATTTTTTCTAAGTAATGAATTTAATTGCAGCTATTTGCTCTAAGTACAGTGCCAACAATTTTCCTTCCTCTGAGAAGACTTAGAATTTTCCTGCAATGATAAAATGGACTAGGGCACAGTTCAGTTCCTATTGAAGCTTTGCCACTCCTTACTCTTTATTTGAGTCTTCTCCTTGGTGTAACAGTGTCAACATGCCTTAAACACCTTCCATGCTCTCTACAATTTGCATATGTAGTATCTAGAAAGCTGTGGTATTGTGTTACTCTATTATTGTAGTATGGATGTACTGTAACTTTGTGCTATGCAACATGCTTTGCAGTGCTTTATCTGCCACTTTCTGCACTGCAGTGCAGAAATTTCAGCAGTAACTATTATCCCTTAACAGATAAGTAAATAGCTTTGTTGGATTTATAGGTCACAATTAAATTAATGATGCTACTGTCCAAAAACAAAGAAGGAAAAGGGTAAGTAATTTAAATTATTACTTATTATATGTATACCATGTAAATCCTGTGGTGTACACAGAAAATAAGAGTTTTCTCCTCTCAAATTTTTGTGCTTCCTGAGGAATGGCACTTCTCTCAGGAATCACTAAGCAGCTATTGCACACTCCTTCTCTCTGAACTTTCTCTTGGACTCATCACTATTGTCATTCTCTGCATTTGTGGAGCTAGGCTAATTATAGTAGATGTATAAACCTAAATTATTTGGAATTAGCTACACCCAAATACACCAGTGCCACCTGGTAACATCACAAGGTAATGTCACTTCAAAAAGATTAAAATAAGCTATGGATTAATATTCTATCCTGAACTGAATACTGGCCATAAAATAAGTCTCTAGCCTTAAAACACTTTAGTGATCCTTTAGAGGATGGGACAGAGAGCATCAAGCCCCAGAACATCAGCACCAAAAAAATCTATAACTGAACCCAATTAGTCAAATAACTGCCAGAAGTAGAACTAGCTTGTAGTTCAAACACACTAGAAGATTTCTGCAAAGGAAACCTGAAAGAGTTTTGTGGCATTCCCAGTCACCAGCACCAACACAGGGACATGCTGGCACCAAGAGAAAGCATCCATCAAAGGAATCTACGTACAGTGACCACACCTCACTGCTTATTGGGCCCAGTGTAAATATTTTGCCAAAACCTTGATGTCTGCAAACCTCCCAGGGAAGGCTTACAGGTATAAGAAGCCATCCAAATGTGTGTTTTTCCTCTTATCTTTTAATGAATTAATTGCTTTGCACAGGCTTGTTTCCGTTTATTTTCAAAGTCGGTGTAAGTTTTCCAAGCTCTGCTAAAAATGAAATATTGTCAACAGCAGAACTAGAGACTAAGTATATCTTTAAGTGACCCTGGTTGCCTGCCCTCTTTCTTATGTGTTAAGAAGTTGAAACATTATTCAGAGTTGGCTTTAGCCAACCTGCATTCATATACCACTCTGAATTTATTTTTCAGACATTCCTCAGTGTTAAATGGTATAAAGTACATCGCATTGTTTGCGAAGAAATCTCACCTTTATGATCCCTTTCATTTCTGCCTAATTGTCTAAGATAAGAATAGCTTGCTGTGCCTGAGGGGGAAATTTTCCATTACTGCTGAAAAGATAAATGGTAGAAAGCAAAATGAACTTAGCTCATTACAACCTCTTGAAAAAAAGGCAAATTGGTCTTCAGAAATGATATAATAGCGCTGACACTTTTAATAGTCTGGAGTTCAGATGTGGCTTTTTATATATTTTTTCCATAAAGTATTATACAAACAATTGCAGATGCTGGCAATAATGAATGGTACTTAGTTTCTTTTACTAGCTTTATTCTGTGAGTTCCAGGGGGAGGAAAATGGTTTTACCAATAACCATTTTAATGAGGAGAGAAAGGTTACTTTTAAAGAAACATAACATACATTTCAGAGTGTTTCTAGGCTTAATCTCTATAATAATTGTGCTCATGCATTTTGATCTACTATGAAAGTGCATAAAATGCTTAGCATGGTGAAAGCTACACAACTTATTTGATATTTTAAATATCTGGTGAGCTTTGCAAGACAGGTTTGAAAAAAATATTTCTTTCTTATGTACAGAACAAAATTCAGACTAATGGTCAGGCTTTGTACTTGGGATTAATTTAGATCAGTTACTTCCAAACATATTTTCATTGTGCTGTGTATCATGTGCTTAACAGGTAGACGTTGATTGGCTGGAGTACTGACTGATATTACACCTGACAGTACTGACAGTGGAAGGGTTTGAGTATCCTTACAGCAGAACTATGGATGAGTTAATAGAGGTAACAGATGGGATTAATCACAAAAATCCGTCCTGAAAAAGGAGGGAAAGCTTATCTCTTACATGTATCACATAAGTTTACTTTACTATATTGTTTCAGACTAATGGAAAGGATTCTGTAAATCTATTGAATACAGAGATATTGAATAAAAAATAAATTAAATAAATAAATAAATATTTAAAAATTTATTAAAAGACATGGATTTTACTGTTAACATATACACCAGTTCAGCAGCACTCCTAACTATTTAGATAAAAAATCTTGACTCCAGTAGGATTTAAATTAAGTGTTAGGCAGGTTTTTAAAGCAATGCTGAGCAAAGGATTTGACTTGAGGGCATAAGGTTAAGATGATTTTTTTGGCAGTTTAATTCCATTTTCTCAGAGGTCTGCATCTGACAGTCATTTTTTATCATTTTCCAAAAACAAAGAAAAACATCTGGAAAGTGTAGTTTGCGCACAACGCTCGTACATACAGAAAAACCTTTTTTTTCAGTGGAGCTGGGTTCACAGATTGACATTTGCCATGAACATTTTGATTGTACTGATTAGCACATATTGTGGGAAATGCTTGCATTTGTATGTAGCCTGAGGAGAGCTTAATACATTGCAGGTACTACCTAGGTAGAATGCAGTAGAGTGAAAATAATAATAATAATTCACAGATATTCAATTATTGCCTAACACAACATTACACACATTTTTATGGATACTTATAACTAGAACAACACAAGCTCATTAGAAATGGGAGAGGTATTTTAAATTATTTTATCAAAATGATTAATGCTACTTTTCCAATCTTATTGAGGTCAAATGTGTGCATTCATTTATGTGAATAAAAAATTCATAATAAAAAAATGATATTTCGCACAAATAAACTTGGAATGTCACCTTGCTTATTCAATTCTCCCTCTTCCCCACAAGCAACCTCTGTACTGTAGGAGGAACAAGGTCATACCCACTAAATCTTAAAAACACAATTTGCAATCCTTCTGTGTACATGGCTCTAATGGGAAGGGGAAAGAGGTCCTGAGAATTGTGGAGTCTGTTTTTGCTTTCATGTCATGCCAGGTCACCAAACAAAGCATCCATGGAGGTATCCCATAGCTCCAAAGATGCCAGGCGCCTTTTTTTTTCTCTATTCCACACTTCTGGCCCTTGACCTCAATCTATCTATCTTTCATTCTTTCTTTCTTGCTTTCTTGCTTTCCTGCTTTCTTCTTTCTCTTTCTTTCCTCTTTCTTTTCCTTCCTTCCGCCACTTCCTTCCGCCACTTCCGCCTCTTCCTTCCTTATGCCACTTCCTTCCACTCCTTCCTTCTTTCTGCCACTTCCTTCCCTCTATTTTCCTTTTCAACTTTTCTGCCTCATAATTTCACCTAATTCTTCTAGTTTCTGTGTCCTTGCTACTTTCAGGCAAATTTTCATTTTCTCAAGGTAAAGCTTTAAGATTGTCCTGCAGGTTAAAACTCTGATACCCTGGAGCCAGAATAAGAAAAATGAACACAAGAAACTCTGACTGCTATCTACATGGAAGGGAGGCTGCACATGCTTCATTCTGAAGGCTATGTCAGCACAGAACAACTGTCATTTCTTTCAAACATTTCTTGAGTTTGTACTCTCTTCAGCAGCAGAGGTTCAGGTATTTAGCACACTTCTTCCACAGTAAGTCAACAATCCTTGCCACCGCCCCCAGCTGATGCTGCAACACAAGGGCCCAGTAATTAACTCTAGATATCAGCATGTTTGTACAGGCTTGCTAGAATCTGGAGGGGTTATTTCAACAACCACATTTGTTGCATTTTCTTGGCATATCTAACTGACACAGATTTCTCCCCCATAGTTAGCAGATTTCTGGAGCCCCAAACAGTATGTTTCCTCTAAGTCAGCAGTCAGACACTCAGAATTTATGTGTAAAATATGAGTCCATGCTGCAGTGAGATATGTGACTGCATCAAGCCCAGGTCATTTTGCAGAGATCCTCTGTGGATGCCAGTGGCCAGGCTGCAGGATGGTTCTCCCACTCTTGGTCTCCTGACCAGCTGGGCACTGGCCACCTTTGACATTTTAACGATGGCTTTGTTAGCTCTGTACTGTACCTGAACCCTAAACTCTCCTGAGAAGCACTGTAACTAGTGCAGGATCAGTCCTCTGCTAATGTCCCATGCATGACTAATACTGCCAGCTTTCAGTTCAAAGCTTGATTCTTACAGCCAGAGGAGATCAGTGAGTCTCAACATTTCATCTCTACCTGCCCTAAATGCCAGCTCAGTGTCACTGGCAGGTTTGGCACGATCCATGTTGAACTCTGTACTGCCAGCAGCTGCACAGGTACCAGCCTGGAGCAGCTAACAGCTACCCAGGGACAGCTGCAGGGTGACAGTCACACCTCTGGGTTTCAGTGTCAGCACTCCCTGCACTGACAGCAGTGAGGAGATGACTTGAGGCAGAGGAAGTAATGCTCCCTCCAAACCAGCTTTTACAGTGTGTGAAACTGGCCTAAAACAGTTTATTTTCAAGGTGAGAGGTGTACAAAATTAATTTTTATGCTGATTCTACAATTCTTCCAGTCTTCCTTAAGGCACAGATTTCTGTTCAAACAGTTTAGTGATACTATCCATCAGAGGGTTCAGCCTCTGCAATATGTTTCACAGTAGTCCCTAGGTTTGACTCAGGAACAATATATCATTTTGGTATTGCTTTAAAGCCTGTTGTCAGCTGTATATTTATCATATTTATTTGGAAAGGATGTGTGAAATTTCTAATAATCAATATTATATTGAATGTAGCAAATAGAAACAAAAATAAAGAGGCATATCAGTGAAAGGAACATCATAGAAGTAGTCATCAAGATGTGCTAAAATTAGCTGTCAATCTAAACTTGGTAACTTCAAGTTAAGTGACAAAGTTAGAAATTGATCACACTCTTACTGATATTCCTAAGGTTGGAAGTGTTGACAACACTCAAGGCAGGGAAACTGTCTACCCTTTCTGTAGCCTTCAGGATCAAGGATCTGCACGACAGACTTCTTTTTTTCTTTTTGAAGTATAAATCCTTAGCAAAATATATATTGTTGTCAATAATGTGCAGATACATCTGACCCAGCTTTAAAATATCCTGTTAAAGGATCTGTAGTAGATCAGCCGTGGTAGAGAGTAGAAACAGCTCTGTGTGCACTATAATCTGTAGGAGAACCAAAGTAAATTAGAAACCTGGTCTACTGACACCACATCATTTTTATCCATACACTGTTACCACACCACACTGTTTATCCACAACAGGGCAGTGGTGGTACTGACATTTTGCTAGAATAAATGTAGTTTAGGTGTGCTGTGTAGAAACACCAGAGTCAAAAACTGTGAATCTCCAACAATTAGTGAATAGGGTCCTCATCTGTAAAAAAAAAAAAAAAAGTACTCAATGAATTAAGCAAGTGAGAACACTCCAAAAGAAAGCATGGGATAAGATATAAGTACTGTGTGGAATCAGATCTACCTTGCTGTAAAGCTATAGGACATCAAGCACACCAGAATTTCTAGCTAAATTATGATGGGTCCCAGAACAAAGATCTTTTCTACTCTGATAAAATAGAAAGGGTTAAGGTGAGGAAAAACACTGAATTGCCTGGTAGGAATCTCCTTTTCTAGTAAAATAGGGGTAGGCTTGGTAGTCCCTTATATAGCAGACTCCATAGGCTTCCTAAGAACTTGCTTCATAACATGATAAAATTAAATTTGAGAAAAAATAGAATTATAATTTAAGAAGTAAGAAAGGTGTGTATGTTATTTGAATCACTAGAAGAAAATTTTTCTAGAAATTTAACACAGCTTTCACCTGTACTCATAGTTGTGAACAGGGGTATCACTGATCTCCCAGAGACACACACCAGCAACTCCACAATCTCTGCTCCTTCACTTCGTCCTCCTTTGAGTCAGTGTCCTGTAGAGGAGAATGGAGAAGTGTGTGTTCACAGGGTGGAAACAGCGTGGAACAAATCCACACTCATAATGGTAATTTCTTCTGGGGAAACAGCTCCTCACAACTCAAAACTCATCTTTCTATTAATATATATAACCAATATTTGTGCTTAAAAAAAAGGTTGAATCAGACCACCTTATTATTAAAGAGATGAAAAATATCACAGTTGTTTTTTATATTGTTATTGCATGCGGTAAATAACTATTAATATAACCCTAGAAACATAATAAATAAATCTGTAAATTGTTTCCATTGCATTTCCCTGTCCTTAGCAGCAAGGTGCATTCACCTAATACTGTTTTGTAATGAAGGATTCTTCTCTGCCAACGTGAATAAGAAAATCTAATTTCACTTTCTTCCCAATAGAGGAACCTATTCTGAAAGTTGAGTTTTGAGGTAATCTCAAACAGAATGCTCCTCCACCACTCAGATTTATTCTCTTGCAAAATCCCTTCATTATATGTTTCTGATGATGAAAGATGAAGGTACCTAATAAATCTTATATTCTTTTTCTTGCAAAACAATAAATTCCCTGAATTTTAGTGTTGTTTCAAATGGCCAGAAATCTCTACAATATAGGTTTTTGTATGGCTAGTTGGGGGAGAAACTCTGAATTCATGCTCGAGGCTATTCTGTGTTCTCAGATGGGAGTATGGGATGTTGGGAGTTCTCACAGATACTCAGATGTAGAGTTTCCTGAGGGGATGAAGAGTGTGTGCCCACTTCTGTATCCTGAATGCCCAGCATTTCAGTCATGTACCTAAAACTCATGCTTTAGAGCATTTGGGATCCTTTAAAACATTTGGACATCTTTGCTCCAGTTTGCATGAAGCATAAATCTTTATCAGCAAAGAGGTGAGGTTGAAGAGTTTTGTGGTTGGAAAAACCAAAGGTGGATGAGAAATTCCTGCCAGGCTGCCTTTCCCAAACAGCCTGACCTGCAGTGTCATGGTACTTCTGGTAACAAATAACAATGTCTTGCTGAATGGAACAGTTGCACCAGCAGAATCTGCCTCAATTCCAGGATAATTAGCTTGAAAAAAAAGTGTATGACTGTCTTTTCTCTTGGCAGGGAGTACCCATCAAGGATGGGAGGCAACAAAGTTATCTCATGGTTCAGCACTGAGATAGCAGGGAAACATCTCTTGGGCTTTATACTTGTCCCATCATTTTATTTGACTCTAAATTCTGAAGAAGGAACAGTTCTGCCATGCCATGTTGAAATCCATGACTTTACTTGCTGTAGTGCAAAGCAAGTAAACATATTTTAAAACCATTTTCATCTAGACCATTTTAGGTTGTTGAACTAGAGAATTATTACACAACACTATTAAACAGATAGGCAGATCTAAACAACTAAATTACCTGCTCTTTATTATTTATCAAAATTTTAAAATATTTTGTTCCAGCGTCTGCTCTTTTCCTTTATGTATGTGCTCTCTTGGTGTCTTCTTCCAATTTCCATTCATCTACTTCTCCAATCACATCTTTTCATACACATTTTTTTGTAATTCTTAATACAACAGTAGTGTGTCAACACATCTCTATGTTCTATTTCACTTAAGCTCAGTCTTATCCCAGCACTAGTTTTGCTCTCTTCATTGATCTTACAGAAAGGGCTTATTCTGACTTTATTCCTAAGTGCCACAGTGGTGCAGTGGATAAATGTGAGCTAAACTGTGAAGAGTCCAGATCTATGTAAGGGCAAGTCCTGCAAAGCTAAAGCTGTAGTTAACGTGATATATTTCAGGAGAGTGGAATGGGACATTTCATCTAAAGAATCTAATCACCATATAAATGGAGGGTAGTGATACTGTCCAAGGTGAAAAGCTGGTTCCATGAAGAAAATACCAAAATTATTTACTGTACATCCATATGGAACCTTCACAGGGAGGTGAGTAGTTTCCTTGAATTTTTTGTATAATATAGGTATGAATCAGGTTTACTGTTACTCTTCAAATACTCCTGTGTCCTGCATATCCTTTGACATTACAAAACAATTTTCAAGTACCAAAGCTAAAACAAAAACCCAATGTGGACAGATAAGCAGGAGACAGCCAGATGTCACCCATGTTTCTCCTTCATTTCTCCACTGCTTTAGTTCTTGTTAATATGTTTACTTTGTATGTACCATATTGACAGCCATGAAAATGAGTGCCTATTAATCTTCAAAAAGAGGATTAGATCTTATGCTACACACTCCTTGGGATGAAATTTCAGCTGGACAACAGCCAGCAGATACTTGGTCTGAAGGACCATTTCCACAAGAAACAACAGTGTGAGATTCCCATGTAGAAGTCCTCCAGTCTCACTACTGTGCCTCAGAGAGCTAGGAATAGCCTATCCATGTAGTAGTTAGCACATTATTACTTTATTTTTTAAATTTTCTTCTGTTTTCTCTTTTTTGTTTCCCCTGCTCACCCCCCACCAATATAGACTGAGTTGAAACCGTAGCTCAGCTTAGAAAACTTGGGTCTTGTAATCTCCCTGATGCACTTGAATGCACTCCAAGCACAGCCCTTCATGCCTTGATTTTCTTTCTAAGTTAAGATATGGTTTCATAATGATGAAATTACTGTTTTTAGGCACTCCATGTACTATCTCATGCTATACAGAATCAACCTCAGCTGGCCATTTCAGCACCTTCGCATTTCCACAGAAGTGCAGAGATACAATACTGTTAATAATTAGATTCTATCAGTAACTTGGGAAAGCATCAGAAAGGAATTTCCATTGCACAACATAGAAAGGAAGGGTCACATTTTAAAGACCAGGATCAGCAAAGCAAATTAAATTACAGGTCCTATCACAAGTGATTCTGTATGCAGGTAAGTTGTTAGATCTGTATATGTATCCTAGTTAAATTATTTTTGTAACCCCTTTGTCACTTCATTTCTCTGTAGGAGGAATTGAAAGCAAGAAGGAAGAGCAACTATCCTTATTCCTTGGAGAGCTCTCTAATTCCCCTACAGTGACATGTAAACAGCATGCACTTCTGCACTTTTTCTTAGCAAACCTAGAGACTACCACAAAATGACTAAAGAGGCAATGTTCTAACAGCAATGTGACCTCCAGAAAGGGATTTCTGTCATCTGGGGCTTTGTTTCTCTCATCAATACAATGAGATATTTAAACTGGGAGACTACAGCTCTTTCTTCAGTTTTCAAGTTTCCCTCATTAATATCCACAGGAAGATCTCAGTTTCTTTTAGTGGGTGTTGACATTTCTATTTCCAGAGGCAATAACTCTGTGATCTGCTCAGTCACACATCGACCTGAATTCTGCATTCAGTGAGACTAGGTGAAAGCTGTAGCTGTGTGCTGAGTAAATACCTGAGCAACATGTAGCTATTTTCTATGTATTTCAACCTTGAATGACCTCCTGATTACCCCTGTGAAGACAGAATACACCAGACTGTGCCAAAGCCCAACCCAAGAGTCCCAGTGTAATCTGGAAATCTAAAGGTGTCCCTGCCATGGCTTATTAACACCACAGAACTGACTTAACCAAAATAGGGCTCCTTCATAGTAATTTTTCTTGTGAGCACGAGGTTTCATCTTATTTGGTTTCATCATTAGTCAGAGAACACCTGCTCATTGTTCATTTTTGGCAGTCTTAACCTCCAACACAGAGAAAGAACCGAGTCTTGTATTTTCTTTTTACTACTCCCAAAATTAAGAAGCTTGGAGCTGTTACTGTTAAAATTTTACATTTCCCCTTTGGGGATTTTTTTTCTGATGTAATAGAAAACCACATGAATTTATATAAACATATACATGCATATTTATCTTCTGGAATTAAATAATGCTCAAAAGACTTTTTTAGTTAGCTAGATTGTATTAAAAACAACAACAACAAACCAAAAAATCCCAAGGAAGACTTGTCTTTGTATTTATGAAGCAAGATAGTGTTACTGAAATCTCAAGCTATTATATTACCTGCCTTATCTTCTTCCTATACGGAAAATGGATTGACTCTGATTAAGAGTGTTACTGAGGATAAGGAAGTAAGTGAGTGGATACAGTTAACAAGCTCTGATGGATGATGCAATACATATTTTTCTTACAAAAACACAGCTAGAAATAAAGTCTCCAGCTTTAGTATACCGTAATGGCAGTTCATGAGTAACCTGTTTTCTCACATTAATTTTAAACTGGCAGACTTCCATTATATAATGTTGACTTTGGAATGAACTCTTTCAAAGCTCTCTTGAAGGCATTAACTTTCAATTTCAAAACTGCTGTAGAGGAACAGAGATATTGGATCTCCTTGGAATAGTTATGCTGTGAGGGCAATGCTGTTATTGCTCCTGGGTTAGAAACTATGCTGAGAAGGCTCACAGCCTGTTGGGAACATCTTGCATTTGGACTGAGCTGTCAGCACTCTCTACTCCAAAACTGCTGCAGAAAATGAAGAGCCTACCAACTATCTTCATCATTAATAATCTCTCCACAGTACTAAAAGTATGGGAGGGGAAAAAACTGTGAAAGGGTTCACTACAAATAAATCAGTAATTAGAAGCAGAAGTGTGAACTTTTTGCTTTATAAATTTACACAGTAAAATGATGAAATTTTTATCTTAATTTTAATCATTTTAAGAAGCCTTGATATAACTGCTAAAGGAAGATACCATTTTGAGGCTCATAAACTGTTTTTTTGAACATGTTACAAGGCATATTTGGGATTTTGCAAACTGAAGACTGCAGGCAGCATAACTGACACTCAGAACATGTGAGTTCAGTAGTGGCCTTGCTGCAATTCCTAGACTGTGCAATACCTCCTCAAAACTCCCCCTGGTGCACCAGCACTGGGAGAGAAGATTGTGCAGAGTTCCTGAGGGTGACGTTTACTGAACTGGCTGTAGACCAAGAGGCAGTAAGACCACACCACTTTCACTTAGCAAAATGCTAATTAGACCTCCTGAAGAAGAGTTTCTTGGCTTGGGGTCAGCCCTGGGCTGCACACCTCTGTTGCTGGGGCAGGCCTGAGCTACCAATACTCATGTATGGCATGGCACTCTGCACCTTACCAGTCTGGGCCTTGCTTAAAAGTTTCTTCTTCATGCTTCGTGACATAAGTGATGTTCTGAGAGCTCTCTGATTTAAAGCTTGACAATGCTCAACTCACCCCAGCCCTTTAGATGTCTCTGTGTCAAACAAATCCATAACCTGTTGAATGGCTCTTTAAATATCATTGTTAGTATTCTACAAATTCAACTTTCCAAACTTATGTATCAAACTTTTTTCTTCCCCATTAAAAGAAAGAGGTAGGAGGTTGCCCATGCAATCCCAAGTGACTGTCTAGTTGTAGAAGCAACACAATATAACATCCAACAGGGCATTGTAAATCTCAGGGCTTAAAGTCAGTAATGCTGGGTACTAAAGTTTTCCCTTACTTTTTTCACTTTGTAGCTACGTTCAAGTTTACAGCACAGTCGACCTTCAAAAGGTTGTAAGATCAGGGAAGCCCTCCTAAAAATTATTCTCTTCTGTGCTATTGAACCACCTCAGAAATAAATACTTTAACAATATAATATGCTGCTCCAAGGTTTTACTAATGCTGTAGGAGTCTATAGATATTCTTTGCCAAGTAGCTTGGTCAGAGACTGAGGCTTTCCATCCCAAATGCAAAACCTAAGAACATGCCTGCTGTAGCTTGCCAAAAGACAAGTATCTACTGTCTGCAGGAAACTGTGTGGCTTAAAGACTGTGGAGAAGGCATGATGGAGATGGAGACTAGGGATACTTTCTTGCAGAGAAAAAAATGCTATATAAATAAATAATGTAACAAATGGGAGCACAGATATAAATAATAAAGTACAATCCAGTAGGGCATAGATAAAAAAAAAACCCTAGCACATATTTTAGACACAACTTGCCAGGAGAGAGAATACAAATGTGCCAAAATTAATATACTGCAGCAGAATGCCAGTTTTATTCTGTCCATTCATCACTACATATGATTTCATATCCTGTTGATAAAAAATGATGCTTTTGTGGGTTCAGTGATACTCCTGGAGGAAAGTTACACTGTGGACAGAGAAATCTGAATAATCAAAACATGAGATGAGAAACATTTGAAAAGCACAACTTATGTTTTGGGAGGAACAAAACAAACTGCCAGGGAAACCACTGTCAAAAATATTTGCTAATGGCAGTCTCCAAAAGCTTTCTGGAAAAGGTGGCCCTTTGTGCAGGCAAAATGGAACTGCAAACCCCACTTTGCTCTGCTCAATCCTGCTGTGAGTTTGGTTGTGAAAACCTTGCATTCTGGCTCTCCCTCCTTCCCCTTTAGATCTTACTGCTCCCTGACATATTTTACAGCTGCTGTTGTGATTGATGGCTAACTCCAATTAAAATGTGTTTTCTTGAATGGTTTGAAATAACACATGTAGCATAATTCCTATCTCTGTCTTTTACTCCCTTCTAAGGTTAAAAGCAATCAGGCAGGTGCACAACATGGCAAACCTAGAAAGAAAATTACACTGGAAGGGGTTAGACCTGAAAGAGACAAAGAAGACCAAGAGCCATGGTCTCCTCCACTCTCAGGGGAAGCACAGTGTCTCAGACATAAACCCAGGAATTTCCCACCCAGCCAGCTTCTGGTCCAGCTGGTTCATTCTTGAGTGTCCATCATAAATAACTGTGCTTCATCTGCACTGTACAGCACCTGATTTGTATCATGTATTAATGGCTCAGCAATGGGAGCCAGCTCGAGACTAAACACAAGATATTTTCCATTTCTTCCCAGTCTGTTATCCCACCTTTATCACCAAATATTATGTAGTAAGCAGTTAATTTTGTTGTTAAGAGTCAATTGCAGAAAAGAATCTGTAGATGAGTGCCAGTCTGAGAAGTAAACCTAGTGATATACCAAGATTTGATTTCAAGATGGAGGATCTGTAGACTTTAAACAACCTATAAAAGCTGAACTTTTGAAAGGTAAGATTGAAGGTGTTGTCAGTAAAGCAGTTTTCTATCAGAATTACTCACAACTGTCACACAGTTACAAGCTTGGTTTGAACAAATGTTCAAACCAAGAAAGGAGCACAAATTCAGTGAAAGAATTTCTGATTGTCTGCTTTGCTGTGAGGCAGTCTAAATCCAAAGCAGGCTGTCTCTGCAGCAAGAAAATTGGATTTTTATTCTTGTGGAAAACTTTGTGCATGGGCACAATGCATGGAGGGTGTGTGTGTCCCAGTCAAAATAAACCCAAATTTCAGAATATTGTTCATACACAATGAAATCTTTTTTTCTCAGAATTCCTTTGGTGTGCAAACTCAGATGCCAAGATCCAGTCACTGAGATGCCAAGATCCAAAGAGTCCTGTGTGATCAGAAGGACCTTGTCAGGAGAATGGGAACCTTTTATGAAACACGTAGTAGTAAGTGTCAGAAATTGGTTATGGCTACTCTGAGCACATCCTATATTCCCATCTCTTTAGAACTCATTGCCAGAGTAGAGATGCAGCACACCTCTCTGCTGCCCATATATATAAACACAGGTGTAATATCCTACCCAAAGATTTTGCCTTAATTTTGTGTTGCAAAATTTCTGACTTGCTTTTAGGGCATACTCTGGCATTAATTATACTTTCCCCGTATATAAATTTTCACACACTCCTAGGAGGAGAAGATTATGAAGACCCCAGACCACAGCTCTGTCTTGAAAACATAACATTTCAAATAGCATAGTGATATGATTTTAATATTTTGTGAAACAATGAATATATGACAGCAAAAAAGAAATGGTGAAAGGTCCTTCCTCTTATAAGGATAAGCCATCTCCTTCAGAAGTAATAGAAGTTTTTTCCTAATGGTGTTGAATCTATCCTATATAAGCTACTTCACAATTTGGAAAAGACTGAAGACCCGAAGATTTTTTTAACCATGATTTTGAAACAAAACAACCTCAATTTAGGGATATCTTATTCTAACACTTGCTCTAACAGTGAGGGAATAATATTTTTACAGTGGCTCAAAACTCCATGTATTCACAATGGAATTGTGAAAATTATAGATACAAATTAGTAAAGCCAAGTGTGAACTCAAGGTTCATAATAATTACAAGTCTGTCCATCATGACTTGTAGGTGAACCATTGAGGTCCCAGAGCTGATCACTTGGCCCATACTTCAAAAAAAAATTTCCCACAGGTTTTTCTAGTTGTCAGACCCATCCTACTCTGGTACTTTTCCTTTTGGTGACTCATCTAGAATTCTTATTATGCCACTTAGTATATGTGCATTTTAATGTCACTGAAAGCTAAGGATTCTATATGAATCTGATTTGCATCCAGTTACTTTTTAATGACCTCATTAGCATTCCTTTTTTATCTTTTAACAGTGACTATTTAAATCAGAATCTTTTTTGTTTTAATGGAGTGTTGTCAAAGAGAGTGGAGGTCTTTGGGTTATCTCTCCAGAAGTGCTTTGGAAAACAAGGTCAGTGCTACATTAGCTAGGTTGCAGAATTCATGGAATCATAGAAGTGTTTGGGTTGCAAGGGGACCCTGAGGATCAGCTAATTCCAACATCCCTGCCATGGCCAGAGACACCTTTCACTAGAACAGGTTTCTCAGAGCCCCATCCAATCTGGCCTTGAGCACTTCCAGGGATTAATAAATTAAAATTTCCCTGGGAAACATGTTCCAGTGTCTCACCACCCTCAAGGTAAAGAATTTTTCCTAATATCTAATCAAAATCTACTCTCTTTCAGTTTGAATCCATTCATGATTGGCTTTCTGGACCAATTAGATACCTGTCTGCTTCTTAATCCCCCCAGGTGATGGGTCACCATTATCTACTACTGCTGAAGTAACTTTTTCTGCTACTTCTCCCCTCAAGGGAATAACCTCTAAAGTACAACAGTGGGGCAGTGAAGTCTGCAACTCACAAGTTAGAATCACCTCAGCCTGTCTATTGGAACAAGAATTAAGTCCAGAACTAAGAAGCTGACCACACTTGTTCAGTTCCAGACTGTCTTCAACAGACACAAACTCTGTAAGTCACTATTGTTTCTCTAAGACAATGATCTTTAATCCAAAATTTGGATCCTCTAAACCTTTGCTCAGCTTCTGCCTGGCTCTATGGACACATGCATGCTTTAGAGAGAAACAGTTTCCCCTCAGTGAAACCATAGATCTGTGCCAGAATGGAAGCTCCTGGGCATGATAATGCTAAGCAGGTAGTTGCCAGAATACAGCAGGATGCATATAGCAGATGTTCTTCTCCCAGTGATCCACAGCTACCAAAATTCCTTACGCTGATCTTGGCAGTACTCTGTACTCTCTCCTCTTTGTCAGTAGTTGGTGGCTAGATATTTATCCAGAAAATGAAAAACCAGAATCAATTCTGTCTGATAGCAGGAATATCTACATGTTTCCTTCCAATGTAAAGATCATCACCAAGTGCACAACCAGTATCTGATTCACCTAATCTTTAGGGTCCTGCCATAAGAAAATTCAGTATGGGCTGAGGGAAACAGCAGAGCAACTGGAATTCAAAAATGTACCTTGAATGCTAGCCTAGAAACTCAATTCTATTCTTTTAAGGTTTTTTCAAACCCCTGAATATATCAGAAGAAAGGCCTTTCAAAAGTAATTCCCAAATTTACTCAAATACTTGGCCAAATGCTCAGCCAGTTGGGATTTTGAATATTTTCCGTAGTGCAGCAGGCAGCATCAAGGTGAGATCAGAAGTAGGAGAAAGGAACTTTTTGCATCCATACAAGGCTGTCTTAGGTGGCCGGATAATTATTAATTGCTCTAGTTCACCAGGGCCATTGTGATTTCTGCTTGCCTCAGGAAAAACTGTAGTCTCCTTCAAGCTGTAAATGAAACCAAGCCTCTTTGTTATGTCCTTGCTTGCAGTTATTTTGTAGAACAAAAACTGTGGCACTCCCCACTCTGAGAGCACTGCAGTTAGTTAGCTTCAGGGCTGCAATGTGTCCTGGGTGAAATGTATTAGCTGAACTTACAGTTCCAAGGAAGACTGCCCTGTTTGCATAAATTTACAGTTATTTCTTCTAAATGTGCTGTACAGACAGGTTTTGATATTATGACCTGTTTTCAATATTCATCTTTTCTTTTCAAAATGTCGGAGCAGAGGGAGGCTTTCATGGTTAAGATTACAGCTACATTTGGACTGATTTTGGACTGAATTTAAATGAATAATGGAGAGTATGTACCATGTTGTCTGGGAATAATGTCAGAGCTACTGAAAACTGGGGCTTCTGACTCACAAGATTTTTAGTGCTATTATTTAATGACTGAGTTCTAGGGAGACAAAGAACATCTTCCAGCTGAATCTGGGTGACTGCAAAGTCAGGCGTGAAAGAGGCTGAAGCAAAGACAGCTCAGCACAGCACAGTGCTTTAATCTATCTTTTACAACATTCACTAAAGAACTCTCAGTCTATATCACCACATCATTCCTGGATTTTTTATTTTGAGAACTACCTAAGACACGCTGGCAGTCTAAAGTACAAGGATCATTGATTTTTGCTAACCTAGCTGAGAGCTTTAGGCTACAGAATTAGACTACTAAATCACAGAGCTCTATACCTGCAAGACACTGCACCCCTCTTATATAAGAATTTTCTAAGTAAGTTTTCTGAGTCAGAGCCTCTTGTTCAAGGAAAAAAAAATTTTGCCTGAAGAAGGGCCATGGCAGGGTCCTTTCATGACAGACATAGCACAGATCCTTGGTAAGAGAGGCTGATCTAGCAAGTTTATAATAAAAATGTGAGATGAAAAATACTGTTTCTTGATTTGTAAAAATATTTGAGATTTTGGAATAAATGTCAAAATAAAAAGAGAGTTTTATTTTGAAAATGGATCTGTTTGGTTCATCATACGTCATAATAGTTTTGAGAATTATATTTTTAATTTGACTTTTAAATGTCAGTTATTATTATTTCATTTACTAGCATAATGAAGCCCATCATTTCCTAGTAAAGAATATTATCATTACATCAGAAAATTGACTTCTCAAACTTTTAGCAATTGTAGTTTCTGAGACAGGACATTTACTAACAATAAAATGGTTTCCAAACACTGTGGAAGGTTGCATACTGCCTCTACTTTAATGTAATGAGTATTTATATCCAGTTAAGGAACATTGAGGGCTTATCAGACTGCTCCTCTTTTACCAAAACCACACATTCTGGAAGGAAGTATCTGTAAACGTTTCCACAAGCCAAGCCCACATACAAAGAAGAATGAAAAGTAAGAAGTGTATTTTAGAACAATTGGGTAATATTCTAGATCTGACAGCAGAGCTGAAGCTGAGACTGCACAGCAGAATTTGCAGTTATTACCATCAGCAATGAAATACCATTTTGAGAAAGGCATGTGTAGGGGGACACAGTATAGGTAAATGAAGCTGGCATAAAATGTAATCTTATCCACCAACAAGTTGCAGCTGGAACAATTACTAAAGATCAGGAGCAGGCCTAATGTTAACAGGCCACACCTGTAGGCAATAAGAACAAGTGGTATAAAAGAGTGGATTGGTGAGACCTGGAGTCAGATGAATGCTGCAGGGACCAGGAACAGTCAGCACTTAGAGGAGGTGCCTCTGAGAAACACAGAGGAGGTATGACTCCCCTAGTGATACAAAATCCTTGCACTATAAAGATATAGAACTCTTAATATGTAAGACAACAGGCATACTTCTGGTGACCATTTTCATTTAAAAAACCCAACACTTGAAAAGGAGTTTCATTGACAAGAGCTACACTCAGAACCTTATAAAACAGTCTTCCTTCGGTGATCAGCATTTTAATCTTCCCTCAATAAACATTGCAAAATATCACGCAGTATTTGAGCAGATTGTGAAGTGGCCCTGAAATTTCATTTCCTATTGGGAAGAGGAGAGGAATCTTGCGATTTCAATGGGGACCAATAGGGGAATCTTTGGTCCATATCCCTGCCCTTGATGGCATGCCATGCCTTTGCATGGCTTTGACTTTAGAAAATTTTTCTTTCTTTTTTTTTTAGATATTCATGCCATGTCCCTCATATCTTCCCCTACAAGTTGTGTCTTCCTCCCTGACTTTCCCCTGCTTTTGCAGCATCTGTGCGCTTACTTTTGGCCTCTTTTGGTCTTTTGCACTGCACTGGATATAATCCCGGTCCATTGTTTGTAGTCACTAAGTTTCCAAATTTTTTTTTTTTTCTCCTCCAATTGCCATTCCTTTAATGGTATCTCCATTCCAGAGTCTTTGTAAGTCCTTCTTCTGTGTTTTGGCCTTCAGCGGGGATCAATTTGGACAAGCTTTGCTGCATGTCCCTGCACTTGATGGCATATGGCCTACCTTTGCATGGCTTTGGCTTTGGGAAAGAATTTTTTTTTCTTTTTTTTTTTTTAAGTAACCCTGCCATGTTTCTCATATCTTCCCCTCCAAGTTGTGTCTTCCTCCTTGACTTTTCCCCTGCTTTTGCAGCATCTGTGCACTTAGTTTTGGCCTCTTTTGGTCCTTTGCACTGCAAGTCATTCCCTCACAGACCATTTTTTGAAGACACTAAATCTCCCGATTTTCTGGCTTTTTTGCCTTTTTTCAGTTGCATTTCATTTGATCCTATCTCCTTTCCAGAGTGTTTGTAAGCCTTTGTTTTTGAGGTTGCAAGATTCCATTCCCCTTCCTGAAAGGAAATTAAATGAGACTGTTAAGGTTTTTGTATATAACTGGTTGAAAGTCTGACGTCGCACTACGCTGTATGAGTGAGATACAGCCTTTGCAGCTTGACTAACACTGGTATACATAAAGCTGAAGAGAAAGAATATGTTTAGGGTAATCGCTAAGAGAGACCTCATATCCACTTATGATCTGTTCCAGTTGCATCTCATTGCCTCAGAGAATATTCTGAGATGAAAGGGTCCCACAGATGTCACTGAGCCCAACTCTTAAGTAAATGGCCCATACAGGGATTGAAGTCATGAACTAGGTGTTATTAGCACCATTATTAGCACCACACCCTAACCAGCTGAGCTGATCTCATCTCATTAGTGATGGAAAATTAATAGCTCCAAAATGCCCATGAAATTGTATGGTGATCTTGGTTCAGCCGCCCATGTCAGTGTGGTGGTCAGAGAGCACACCTGGCTTCCAGGCAATTGTGGCACTGCCTTGGTGAGGCACAGCTCCTCAAGGGGAGCAGGTCCCTCCCAAGGGCTACTTAGCTAAGATAATACATGTGTTATTATATTTCACAGTCTTTGAGCATTAATTTGAGAGGTGTCATACCAGTTCTCTTGACCAATCCAAGTGATATGTACTTTAAGGAAAGGTCCCTCTCCTTCCAAAGTATGCCATTTTGTTTATTGCACAGTCTAACCCCTTGATCTTTGGGTTTTACTAAATAAATTCTATTCAAAATGTACTTTTCCATATATAAGTGACACCAGAATCTAAGCAACCATCCCATGCTATTTCTTCTTCACTGTATTTGTAACATTCAGAGGTAATTTCTGCTATAAATCGTTACTTTAAATGGTTTTTATTTAGTGTCAAAATAAATATTTCTGAAGGGTGTTCAAATCTGACAAAGTTTCAAGATTATTATATTTTATTTATGAATCAAAAATTTATGTATTTTTCTGAACAACAGATAGAGCTCTAACTCCAATTCTCTGTGAACAGCTGTAGTGCACTCCATTGCACCTGACAATGCGAGCGTCTCTTTAGAATAGAATAGTAATGGATATGTACATGATCAGCTGTGTTGTATATTTTAGATATGATTTGACTTGCACATGGATGTACTAGCATCTTCAGTGCAGGAAATTGAAGACAGCATATATTTGATCAGTTTTGAAGTGTTTCCATTGTCGAATCTCCTTGAACACTGCCAAAACAAGTAAAGTGATTTCACAGTGGCCTAGATTCTTAGTAAGGTGGTAAATGTTAAGAGTATTGAGCTGGTTTGACTGCAGTTGTTCTACATTTTTTAAAAAAATATTTTAATTTAGCTTTCCCCTTTATTTAGTTTCAACAACTTCCTACATATGCATAATATAGAGACACACATACAAGCACACATTCTTTCCAAGGCATTTTGTTTCAGTTCAACTAAAAGTTCTCTAATCAGTTTGAGTTCATTTGAAATAAAATGGCCAAACTGACCTGAAAAATGATTCTAACCAGCTTTAAAGCTGTGTTTAAACTACTCTTCAAACTGAGCAGGTGCACCTCTTCCTTGTAGAGAATTTCCAACTCAAAGGATAAGAAACACCATTTTCCATGTATACAGGGCCCTGGGCACAAATCCTTGAAAATGTTGTCCTTAAAATTTATTCTGAAGTTCACTGTAGCTGCAGCATAATGCATTTACCGACATGCTTTAGTACAGTAAATGCCTTTTGGGCCATCTCATTCCATTCCATAATTGTTTTCCGGGGAAACCCTTACCCTCTACTTGATTTATGCAATACAGATGGTAGGTAAAACTTGAATTTTTATTGATGCATAGTAATATCTTTCTCAGCACCCTTAAAGAAAGTGACATAACTCTTTAAGACATAATATTACACTTAGGAATTGCTCTAGAGGGTCATCAATCTTTTGTGAAACTCTTCCAGCACTCTGCTAGTGTTAAATAAACCATGACTAGAATGAAATTCAAAATAGTTTGAGTGATTTCTGCAAAATGTTCTCCATTTGCCAATTGTAGAACTATATTTCATCCTATCAGTTATTCATTATTCTTTGCTAAAAATACAGCAATGGCAAGGGATTTTTGTGAGTTTCAGAAGAATTACAGATGACCCACTTCATGAAAACCAGGCATTATTGTATAAAACTTGACAAAGCTGATAACTAAGGGATGATGAAGTGATATTTGTTTATAATTTTTGTTTTCTTGATAACAAAAAATATTCAAGCCCAATGGGAAGAGTGTTTGTTCAAAGCAATTTTTTTTAAATGTTGACTGGACCTTCTGAGCTCATGCCTAATTCACACCCCATCCCGATGGTCCTTAGCTGGTATCAGAATTCCAAAAGGCAAAATACAAAAGAAATAAGCATAATCAAAATATGTTAATATCAAAAAAGACCCATGTCCATGTTTCTTCTTCACAAATATGTTTGAAATACTTTATGTGCTTTCATGTTCATAACCTTGCTCTGTCACCTCCTTGTGCCAACTTTTCCTTTAGCTTTGTCACTTTAGCTCAAATCCTAAATTGGGACTTTTAAATACAGTCTGAGCTCAGCCAACTAAAGTTCATTTTAAAGCATTCTAGGCATTTTTATATGTGTATAGTTGGGGGTGTTTTGACTTAGATTCAAACCTCAAAGGAACTTCCTTTCAAATCCCACATTCCCAGGAGCTCTGACCCAGGGATAATGATGTTCCACAAGCGCCTGGCTCTTCATTCTGCGGATTGAAGGCATCAGCCTGGACCCTGAAGAGTTCTTTGCCCATACAGAAAGCTGAGTAAAGAACCTGTTTAAGGCTCCAGTGTGATGTCTAACATAGAAAATAAAAGCAAGACCCTAAAAGAAGTTAATAAGGTGGGTGCATGGGAAGCCTAAGTCTTGATATATTTTTTTCTTTGTCATTCTCTTTTCTGACCCCATAGGCAACCTTGTCCCACTTTAACAGGGAAAAAAATCTTGATGTTGCTCACAGTATGTTACATACCACCCTTATTACCACTGAAAATCAGAACACACTGACGTGGAAGGAGGTTATGATTTGAAATATCTCCATTTTTTTCAGACTTCCCTTAGTAGTTGATCTCTCACTACAGTCTCTTTGATATGAAGAGAGGACAGCTATGAGAAGGGACATTTTCTTCTTCTACAGTAAAAGAGGGTGTGATCATTCAGAGATATAATTAGGTGTTGTGCTTCGATTTGTATGTTTGCTGAAGGTCTTTAAGCTGTCCTTCATAATATTAAACATTCAAAAATAATGAAGGAAACCTAGTTTCCTAAAATATACTATACGAGATAAAAAAATAAGGAAGCATGCAAAATAACTCAGGGCAGTTTCTTTTAATTCTGGAAAGAAAATAACAACGTTTATCTCAAGTAAAACAAACTATTTATGTTCACTTTTTGTATTAGTTTATGTTAAATAAATTCAAAGTTTATCTTGTGTGTTTTAAATAGTGATTTTCCATTAATGAGGCACACACACACACCAAAAGAATCCTAAAAAGACTGGCCCTTTAGTCTTTATTATTATCCAGGCTTTGAGTCCCAGAATATATCCCAACTACATCCACATCATGCAGTGGAAATCAGCCTAACATTTTAGAATAAGGCCCAGAGTAAGTGCTGGTATGGTGCAGTGTGGGTCAGGCTGTTCCCCACTGAGAGGTTAAAAAGCTCTTAGGGCACAACTGACACTTCTGCCTGTGATTTCATGGAGTGCCACCTCCTTTACATCCCTGCTGAGGCAGCTTTGCACCAATGTCCTTTGGGAAAAGTACATTGCATTGGTGGCAGACAGGCAGGAGCACAAGAGAATGGCTGTGGCTGGGAAACCTTGCCACGAACTCAGGTCTGAGGAGAATCATAGGGAATGAGAGATGATAGCAGACCACAGAGCTGTGGGGAAGACAAGAGATTCATGATATAGCTTCATAGAAACAGAAAGTTTGAGTGTAACTAGAGGTAAATGTTGACCTGAATCCAGCAAATTATTTTTAATTTTCCCAAAGAAAATTCTATAAAAATCAAGTCATTCAGGATGGACAAAACCCAAATTTTAGTGAACCCTATTTCAGTTGAAGGTATTTGACCAGTTCTAGCAGTTTATAAAATTTACAGAGACATAGGGAGTGTATCAAAGTTCACCATCTGCTACTGTAAATAAAAACTTTTATTCTAATGTTTAAAGAAAATGGGGAAGCTGTCATGACATCCCTCACACATGATTAAATCAAAAGCCTACAGCACCTGTAGAACTGACACTTTACTGCAATCTCAACATGTGAGACTTGAGTCTGAAAGTGATAATCTTTATTCTTACTGTAACAGGGTAAGGCATGCCAATACTGCAGAAGAGAAATTATTAAAAAATATTTATATGCTAAAATTTCTTCACCAGAGAGAGAGAAAGGATTGCCCTCAGTAGATGTACAAAAAATTACTAATAATGAATTAACTTATTATTCACAAGAGAAGAACTGTAAGTTCACAGGCATAATTTCTTCTCTCTTAAGAAAATAAAATAATAATTTGTGATATACTTTTTGAAGCTGAGTTGACTTAAAATAAAAAATCAGGATGTTCCTTTCATGAATGGACAGTGATTTTTAAAAGGAAGTTATTGAGAAATTTTTTGAAAATTCTCTTTTGCCTCCAAGTAATTCATCTACTTCAGAAAAGAATACCTCTCTTCTCTGAAAGTCATTGCCTAATTAAAACTCATAGTACTGTGTCCTTTCTGGTTATGGCTGACTTTTTCCAAATTGTAAGAAAAAAAGCTATATCACTATATCTGTAGAGCAGCATTTTTTCCCCTGGAGATTTACTTTCAAGGAGAAGTCTGAGTAGCTCATCTCACTAGATGAGTGTTCAAAGCCTGTTTGAAATACAGCTTGAACTCAGTGAGTTTGGTTTAGTGCAGGTGCTCTTCCTGCTTTATTATGTCCTTGATTATTTTCAGCATCATGACAATTTTCATAGTAGTCTTTCTACAAGAAGGTGAAATACTGGCCAGACTGGTTCAAAATTTAAAACAGCTTTGGCAGAGATGGGCCTCACTTTTCACAGACAAAAGCAAGTTGTTAAAGAACTACATTCAAATTTGCAGGTAGAGAGTAATGAACTCATCACAACTGAAACAGATGGCACAGCCCATTTGCCAGCCTATTAACTTTTATAGAGCGCTGAAGAATCATCAGGAAACAGAAGTAATCTTGAAAACATGGAAGACTCCTGAACTAGATTTAGGACATATTTTTCATTTTAATTTTATTTATAGGGTTTCTTAATTTTGTTACACAAAGGATAAGATACATAAAAATTTAAATATATATATATATATATATATATATATAAACTGGGCAAGTCAAATAATGTTGTAATGTAGAAAATATTTATAAGCAGAATATAAACAATCCTGAGCTGTCTTCATTTGAAATAATTTATGGAAGTTAAATCCTGTGATTAAATGGTACTTTGAGGTAAGTAAATTTCACCGTGAAATCACTTTCAAGTTACTTAAGCTACTTTGTATATGTAAACTACCTCTATAATTCTTTAAGAAAGGTTATTCCATTTTTCAATGGAATCAAGGATAAAAGATGGCTGAACTTTCCTTTTAAGTAAAGAAAATTACTGTTTTCTTTTGTATAAAAAGATATGACTAAGAAAAACTAGCTCATGTGAGCTTCCCCATTGGGTATTTCATGTTAAGTGTAATTCAAAGTCTCATTATAAATGTTTGATCCAGGGGGCTGCTGCTTCCACTCAGCTGATATTCATTCACTCAATGAGCCACCTGAAGGACAGTAATTTAAAACCTGTCAGGGGATGCCTCACTATATGATATATGTAAAATTATTTCTGTTTGGAGACTCATCCTTTCTTGCTTTCAACAAGAAGAAAAGTTTGTATGTGAGAATATATATAATTTCTGAGTCACACACTTCCATTTATAAGGCAAAATACATCTCACAAAACCAATTAAGCAGTCAAATAGAGGAATCATTGTGTAAATTATCAGTAATTTATAAGTGTTAACCATCCAAAATACTTTCATAATTTTTTCAATATTCAGTTGCTAACATAATTTTTTATTAGATCCAGTTAAACAACCACTGATCACATTCAATTTTTTTTGAGGGCCGTTAAGTGAAATTGAAACCACTATTAGAGTAAATTAGAATTATTGAGAATTTAAAATTTAGGACTGGGTTGCAAATATATTTCCTACAAATGAAAATACTTCTTAATTAGTTTCAAAGGACCAAACTAATATGATCCACATGAAACAAGGGTTAAGAATTATAAACCAAATATGATTTTGTCTTTATCTACTGTTGTGATTTAGGAATGGTAGTCCCCAATGTAGTTCTTCCACCAAGAGTTCCAACCACATAGCCAGTCGGTCCCTCCTGCCTGACCCTCCTCTTTCTGCTCTGGCAGGATGGAGTTGAGAATTGGAGGCACAAGAGAGGAAAGCCATGGGTTGAGAGAAGAACAATTTACTGGAAACTGCAATAAGATAAGGAAACAGTAGCAGCAACAATATTTCCCCTGGGTTGATTATATGATGGTTGTATCCTTAATGGTCTGTTCTGTTTATGTTGAATAATATCAAGTTTTGCACCTTTAAGTTTGGTTCTGAGAGTGAAGGGGGGAGAGAAGAAGCACAGAGTTTGTTTTCAGAACTGCACTCACTGCTCCACATTCCTGCTCCTGGACTGTGCTGTCTGCGGACAGACAGCAGGACAGAGCTCTCCTTTGCTTTTAGTTAGTTTTTAGCTAGCTGAGGCAGAGAAGTTCCCTGGACAGTGGTTTTCTTTTTCTTTGGGCCTGTTTGAACCTGCTCTGGACTGAACACCAGAGGAGCACCAGGAGCTCACAGCTGTGGGGGCCGGGCCGGGCCTGGGCCGCAGCACTTCCAGCTCTGCAGGGACTGATGAGAGACTGAGTGAGCTGAGCCACAGCCCAGAGAGGGACTTTCTGAGTTCATATTGTTAATTTTTGTAGTAGTGAATGCTTTACCTATTAAATAAGCTGTTTTTTCCACTTTTCTCCAAGAAAATCTTTTTCCCATGCCAGATGGGGGAGGGGCCGCTTGAATTTGTTTTTCTAGAGGAAACCCCTTTAGAGGTTTTTCTCCCAAAATTGCCCTAAACCAGAATATTAATACCAAGAGTATAAGACAAATAAATGATATACACAGCAAGCCCAGGACAAACACTGACCCCAGCACTGCTTTCTCCCCCTAGAAGGAATGTCCATCTCCTCAGCAGCAGACCACTACCCCCACCCCTGGCAATGACATGAGGGGATATAGAATCACATCTGGGCCTTAGCCACGTTCCCCCTCCCACCCACTGGAAAAAATTAACCCTTGCCTGGCCAAAACTTGGACACCTACACATATCTAGAACCTGCAATATCTGAACCTAATCCAAAAAACTTCTCACATGCAAACAGGTAATCCTAAAGTATTTTGCCTGATTAGGAGTAAAATCCTTTTTTCTTTTTGTTTTCTTATAGCCTAGTGGTAATAAAGTTAGAATTGCAGCACCAAACACCTGACGTTAGTCCTGACTTAAAAACATACTGAAAAATAATTAATGTAATGATGAATAATAAAAACAAACAAACAAAAAAACTAGTTTCCTACTAGATCATTTTATATTTTCATCATGCCATAATATCTTCTACAATTTTTCCCAGCTGGTTACAATCTTACAATTCACCATATTTATTGACTAGCATTTATTATTAATTACTATATGAAACTTTTACCTTCAGGGAATAAACATAGGTACTTTTTATGTCCAAAAGAGGCAAGGCATGAAATTGAACTTACGAGTTGAATCTAACCTGTATAAAATCAATAAAAATCTGCAAAAATCATAACACTTCTCACAGAAACAGAACTCAGTAGATAATTGCTCATTTCTAGGCAGGATATTCCTGTCTGGGCCATTTTAAGCAAGTATCAATAGTTCCTATCCCATCCTTCTTTACTTGTTTAGAGCACTTGTTATACTCTGTGCTTTTGGCTGGGATGGATTTAATTTTCTTCATGGTAGCTGGTATGGGGCTATGTTTTGAATTTGTGATGGAAAGAGTGTTGGGAACTCAGGGATGTTTTAGCTGCTGCTGGGAAGAGTCAAAGTCTTTTCTGCTCCTAGCCCCACACCACCAGTTGGAGGCTGGGGGTGCAAAAGGATCTGGGAGAGGTCAGAGCCAGAACAGCTCATCCCAAGAGACCACAGACATATTCTGTACCATATGGTGCCATGCTCAGCAATAAAACTCTAGGGAAGGTTGACAGAGGAATTACTGCTCAGGGACTGGCTGGCCATCGCTTGGTTGGTGGTGAGCAACCGTTTTCATTTCCATCACTTGTCCTTCTTAGGTTTTATTTCTCTCTCTTTTTTATTTCTATTTCATTACAATTAATGTGTATTATTTTTTAGGTTTTATTTCCATTATTAAACTGTTCTTTTCTCCACCCACAATTTTTTTCACTTTTGTGCTTCCAATTCTCTCCCCCCATCCCACTAGTGTGGAGTGACTGGCTGACTGACTGTGGTGCTTGGTTTCCACCTGGGATTCAACCATGACACCTCTCTTCTTAAAGTATTATGAAGTTTATGAAAACTGTATTATGAAATGCTGTAATGCACTGTCAGCAGGCAGATGCAGGAATGAAACTTCAGAAAGCCACCTATTAAAAAAAAAAAAAACCCACAGAAAAATAAGGCCGTACTTAAGGCAGATAATTTCAGCATGAGAATGAGAGACTATTAGCACATACTTTAGGGCATACTGCCGCTGCGATAAAAGAATGAGAAAAGCAGGAGTGTAAAGGGCTTTTCCCCACTCAGTAAAAAGGGAAAGGAAGGAATCTGAATACTGACCTCAGAAAACAAAGTAATATTTTCCTTTTTTAAGACAGAAAGTCTGAAGGAAATATGTCAGCAGCTTTGAGTTTTTAAACAGGCCAGGAAAATGACAGCAAAACAACATGCACACTTCCAAAGAGACCTACCAAGGCAATCGATCAAGTGCAAAAAGCAATATTGAAGCAGGTGCAGGTCCTGGAAAATCACAAACAAGTTTATGAGATATGGCATTACTGATACTACTGGAAAAAAACCCCAGAGTGAATATAAGGCATCCATTGCAACTGTAAAGAATAATAAGGACTGAACTTTTAAGAGATGGTTACTTGTAAAAGCACAAACATTGCTTACAGTGACCCTCAAGCAGTGGATTGACCTGGTTTGCAAACAAGTGGTCAAGTTATATAATATAACAAATATGTGCTGTTCTGATGGAAATATTCAAATAGGGAAATGGGGAAATCAAGGTTAAATTTAGTGGGAAAAAAAAATCATAGACATTGCTTGGAAAAAACTGCCTGAAAGTTGTTTAGAGAAAAGTTGAACTAGCTCATCTTATAGCTGCAAAGAAAAATCAATTGAAATAATGGTGGTATATCAGAGAAAGTGTTATCTGTTTTCAGAAATACTACAAATATTTTCTAAAAAGCATGCAAAAATTGCTGTAAAGTGGTCTGCAATGTTATGAAAGCTGAATTGTTGGAAATGCCTCTAAAAGGTGAAAGAATATGAAGATAAATCAAGCTTACTTATTCTTGAAGTCATGTTCTTTAAGTTCAACTTTCACACCACAGGGAGAGAACCAGTGAGCTACTGCAGAAGCAAGGACTAAAGGGCATTTGATCTCGTGAAAACCTTTTCAGAAGTGCTCAGAGTTTAAAAAACAAGGGGTTTAAGATTATTTTTTTCAGATCTGTCCTTTTCACAATCACAAATGAAATTTTTGTTGAAGCATTTTCAACAATACATTCACTTTCTGGCAGTATTGTAACATGGTACTTTCTTTGAGACCTTCTATGATTTGAAGATCTTAAACCCAGTGTTCTCCTGTTACTTAGATGATAGCCACAATATTTCAAGATGTTCACTGGATGAACATCAGAGAGGTGGTCAGCATGACAATCTGTAAATGGCATAAGAAAAAGGGCATTGAAAGTTTGAAGCCATTATAATTTATTTACTAAAACTATTATGAATTGCTTGTACCTAGACATAGTTTAAAATTTTTGCAAAATTGCTTTTTCTTGTCTTTACAGTCTAAAATGTATATTTTGATTTTTATGTGGTAGTACAAAATGAATCAAAGTTTGATTTTCACCATTCTCATTGAGAGAGAAAATAATTTGATGATAAACATTACTTGTGATTGCTCTTGATCCTAATAAGTACCAACCAGTCCTTTTCCAGCACAGAACACTCCTTTTCAGTCCTTTAAAACAGAATTGCTAACAACTCTTAGTTATTTCCCCATCCTTTCATGTACAATCAAGATCAGATGTCAATCTCAACAAATAAATGGCATTGACAGTGTTAACATCACATATCAACATTTTTGAAGAATGAAAGTATTATACCAGATGTGTTTTTTTATTTATAGAATATTAGTCTTCCTTTCTACATCAATAACTGTAGAAGAGGTGCAATTTGAATCGTTCCCAGTGTTTTCCTTTTTATTATCTTTTTGACTGAGTAGCTAGACTGGAAACGTACTAAAACCAGTTGGGTGACTTAAAGGCTAAGTTTGAAAATCACTTCACTATTTTGATGGCTAAAAGTCATAGAATATCAAATGCAAAAGGCATCAATTACCTTTTGAAAATCAAATTCAATTCCTCAAATGTTCACCCTATAATAGCATAATTTTTATTCATCTCTAATCTGAATATTCTGAATATTATAATTTTATATATATTTATTTACCTCTTAGAAATACAATCTAGTTCCATATTCATCTACCCTTCATCTTGCTTCAGAGAAAGTAAATAATATTCTTTTCACTTTTTTAATAAAAAAATTTTTCTTTGATTCCACTTGAAATATGAAATGGATATGAAATAATTTAGGCAATTGGCATAAAAACATTTCTAAGAGGACTACACGTGGACTACACGTGGTGTATACTTCACACTTTCTAGTCAGTATATCTTAAATTTAAATTTATGCTGGCAGTCTCTCACAAACCTATTCAGAAAATTGAAGATTGTTCTGGCTGTTTGAAGTGTGACAAAATGGTGTGTTTCCTCTGAGTTATGTGAAAAAAAAAAAAAAAAGATAAATCATGTCATCTTAACAGGAAGGAAAATCATTACTTAAAATTGCTGCCACAGTAAGGCCTTTAGTGAAGGAACTTGCTGCATCCAATGAGCATCTGTCACTTCCAGAACTCTGAATATACATGGAAGAAACAGCCTTAAGACAAAAATAAGGAAGTTAGAAATTGTGTCCTTGTCCTAAAAATAAAGACTTGCCTTGTACCTTCTGTATCTGTCTCTGCTCTAACATATATTTTGGTTCTTTGCACTGTCCTGTCTGTGTTAACCAGCGCCAATCAATCTCAGCGACATTATTAGTTCTGTTGTCATTGCCAGTTTGCAAGTGCACCCCAGGACTTTTCCTTCATTCTTAGATAACATGTATCATAGAAACAATTCCATTGTTCTAGTTCAATACACTCGACTTTATTGCCTGCTGTTAGAGCTGTGTGGGAAAATTTTATTGAAACAAGCTTTTAGTACAGAAAATCGAGAAGATATTTTCATAGTGAAAATGATCTTTCAGACCTCAACCAGTTCTTTTTATGTGGTTTTTTTTTTTTTTGTAATGCAAGTGTTTCCACTCTCAGACATGAGACCTCCAGCTCATTTAGGTTCCTCTCTGTAACCTCACATAACTTTTCTCCCTTTCCTCATGATTCCACCCATTTCTTGTGTCTTATCAAATCATGTATTAAACTGAAACTTTGCAGGACTTGGAATGTTGTGTCAGATTTGCACCTGGGGAGCTTCCCAGTCTGGTACTGTGCTGCTGAGTGCAGCTCTTACAGGTCCAGACATTCACTGAAGATAGAATTAGGCGTTCCTGGCCCATCATAGGAGCTGAATAAAATCCCTGGTAGTCAGTGCAGCTAAGAATGAAATATCTGATTAAAAAATGAGCTCAAAAAAATGTGTCTTGGAGGCACATTTGCACCACATCCATTTTACAGCATTCTCAAGGGAATGAGATTTAATTGGTAGTTGTTGGAGAAGAATAATGACAAAAAGATGGAATTACATTTCCTTGAACAAGCTAGAAATTTGCAGTGCTTGCTTGGTTAAGAAGAGAGAAGTGAGCCAGTCTTGCAAGAAAACTATCTCTGAGACTAGAATAGTAAAAGCATATATTGAAATGAAGAGGAAAGTGTTTATGAGAAATGTATATGAACCACAGTGTTGGAAAAATGAGGAAATTACTCAAATCTCAGTACAACCACATAAGACAAGCGTACCTCGACTTAATTAAACATCAGTGCTTCAGAGAGATTTTCTGCCCACTGCTTTCTGATTTGTTTTCAGAGATGAAGCTTAGATTTTGTTCCCATGCTAGGGTAAATCTGGATCTAGTGCAGCTAGATTGATTCATACTTCCATGGCAAAAAGTCCAGTGAAAGCTCTTGGTGAAAATCCAGACTCTGCCAGAGTATTTTAAGTGGTACATATCTCATTCCTTCTCATATTTTTTTTCCCTGAAGGCTTCCCTCCACACAATCAGTTTTGTACTTAATATTAGAGCAAAATACAACCATGCCCTATATCCCTAATATGGAGTAAGAGGTGCCACTGTTTTCTTCATCTTTTCTTAAAGGACTTTCACCTTTTCTTAAAAAAAAACAAACTGGTATGAAAGAAAAGAGGGGAGACAGCCCTGTGTGCTCAGGTTGCCCCTGGGAGCTCAGACATTGGCTCCCTCCTTCACAGGGGGAGAATCCTTAGATCAAAAAACCTATTCTAGATGTTTATGTGCTGAAAGCCTTATCTTTTGGCCTACAGCAGGTACAAAATTGGGAAACATTGAAAATGGTATGCAATTCTTTACTGGTCTGACCATGTTTCCAGTGATGGAAGAGCAGGAGGAGACTGATGTGAGGGAAGGGTTGTGTAGAATGTGCCTGCTGGCGGTTCCTTACAGCAGTGCATGCTGTAATGTGGATTACTGACACATGAGGATACTGGACAAGATTTAACATGGATAATATTTCAATATGTTTCCAGTGCTCTAGGCACTAATATTAGATCTTCCTTGAACAAAACACAAACCCCAACATTTTGAAATTCATTAATTGGAACACTTCCACTGTGTTAATTACCCCACATGAAGCACTCAACACCAGGTTTGCAAATTCCAAGCAAAACCCAGGTATATTCTGCATCTCCTGGAGTTCACAGCAGTTTTCCAACATACACTGAAAATTATTTTGAAGCAAAAAATATTCAAAGACATTTGAGAAAAATCTGGAAATGCAGGGCTTTTGCCCTTTCATATTTTTTGTTTGCTTCCAAAGTTTCACAGCCATTAGGAATACTTTGCCCCCTTGAGGCTGTTGCTGGCTCTTGGCAGATTGGTATTTTCCCTACACAGCAGGCACTGACAGTGACAAGTGAGAGCATTGACTCTCTGCTTCTGGCTACCTGCTGCCTTTCTTCTTCTGTTTCCTCAGGAATAGAGGCTGATCTATTAAAATAAAGCATGAGGAAATGATTCTGCAATTAATATTTTAAGCCCTGTGCCTTTATTTCCATTGCATTTTTAATATTTCCTACTTTCTTTATTTAAGAAAAGTCTTTTCTAAAAGTAAGATGCCATGTTACTATTTTGTCTGCACACCTGGGATACGTGATTTCTCAAGGGAATGTGGAAAATTAATTATAACTGTGCATTTGCTGAGTATCCTAAAACTCAAACTTCATCAGCCAAACAAATGCCTCTGTTCAGAATAACAGATTGTTAACTCACAATAATGTGCAGTGTCTTTTTCTTCTACCCAGCCAACAGGCTAGACAAAAGAAAAAAAAATAACAACAAAACCAAAACTGCCTAAGTTCTCTCTCCTGGGATCTCCTGCTCTTTTAGAACTGTGACTGCACAGCACTTGGAATTTCTTTGTCCCGGTGTCAGCCATCAGTCCTCTTAAAGCTTCTCTCAAGTAACTTTGCCCTTTAATGAGAGAAGTTTGCATCAGTACAAGAACTTTTAACCTGGCTTTTGTTTGAGGTTTTGGTGGGTGTTTGTTATTTAGGTTTAATGAGCAGTGCAAACAGCAGCCACCCAGGAGAGTGCTGTAAGAACATCCAGATTATTTATTCAAGTGATCGAAAGGGAGAGTTACAAGTTCAAACCCAGATCAAGACACCTGTCCTAATCTTAACTTTAAAAGTAGAACCCATTTTCAGCATGTTCCATAGAGAAGGTAAAATAACAATGGTAAGGATTTATTAAGGAATATGGGAGAAAGGAGTTTTGGCTTGTTGTTGAGTTTACCTCTCTTTTTCTTTTTCTTTTTCTTTGGTTGGTTGGTTTTGTTTTTAGTTTTGTCTTCTTTTGTTTTTGTCGTTCCCTTTAATCCTGTTGCAGAGTCTTTCACAATTAATACTTCAATGAGCAGTAGCACTTTGGGAAGATTTTACTTTTACTGGCCTGTGTGTAAGGAGATGTCTGACCATCAAGGCCATCATGCACTTCTGAGTCACACAGTAACAATATTTTTGAAATCTGGTCAAAATACTTGGGTTGTCTCATCTATTCAAAATATTAATCACATGAGCAGCAATGATCAAACTCACCTCAGGTGATGCAGGCAAGGCAGGAAATGGTAGTCAATGAAATGATAATCACAATGCAAGGAAAAGTGCATCTAAAAAATAAAGTTAAAATCAAACAACAATTTTCCCTTTTTTTCAATTTTCAGTGATATTTCAGATTGGTTTTACATTAAATTAACTGAGAGACTGGGTAACAGGCTACAGTAAACATTGGAAAACGAGAAAAATCAAGAGAAACAGAAAAAGGGAATAGATTTTAAAAGGCAAAAAATAAAAATATATAAATAAGAAATGAAACAGATATTACAAGATAACATAGAGAGGACATGGTGGGAAAGACATCACCCTTTCCCTTTAGCGTTAAAAAAATAATGCAACAGTTTCCCTAGCTGCACAAGGAAAAAAAAAACCTTCTGTTTGAAACATGTAACATTCCTTAATGCAGACAGCGTTTCAGCAGTGTCCCATCCTACTCCATTTAGCCCTGTTGCTATTTTCTACTTCTTTGTCACAAACTTTGTGCTATAACAAGAATTCTGCCCCACATAAATTCAATATAATTACTTCCAAGTGTTGCTGTGATCTTCAGTTTATTCTGCTGTCTCAGAGATAACATTTTTGCCCTGTCCACAACTCATAATCTTTGTAATAACTGACTACAGCCTACCCAAATTCCTACCTGCTGTCTCCCATAATCTCAAAGCTTTTGAGTGATTTTTTTTTTGGTCCCTGGTTCCCTGCATCTTTCATCTCCTTCTCCTGGTCAAGGGGTGATATTTTGTGCTTTCGTCCTTCCCTCTTGCAAACTGCTTATCTCCCAGCTCATCCCAGGCTTGTGGTTTCTGACCTCAATACAAGAAATGACAGTTTTCTCTTTGGTTTGGGAAAGAACAGCATTTCTTTATTTGACTTTTCTTCCTAAGGGAACAGGGCTTGTGTTATTATGTTGTCTGCCTCTGTCAGAGCCATCCCTTCTCCCACCTTTTGAATCAGTAAGCCTATTTCAATCAAATTGCTTGTTTCAATCAAGGATGTATGTATTTTAAAAAATACTTACATAGGATGTATGTATTTAAAAAAAACTTAAATTTTCCCAAGTTTCCTCACAGGGAATTTGGGAAGCTAAAGAAACAGATGCTTAAACTGAAGGAAACCCTTCAGTGTAACCCTGCCTGTTGTTGCTGGACTTTCTGCTCTGGAGAAGGTTCAATAAAGGAGCTGTAGAGATACTTGAATTAGAGCTGGTGCTTTCTTAAGCTTCCAATCAATGAGTCCTGACACATAAACCCATGCACCATCATGTTTCATTATGGTTACCAGTGCTCAAAGAACTTCCTGTCCTTCTTTACTGAAAACAATAATTTTCCAACATCAGCTCTTCCTATTGCCCTGAGTATCATGTGAGGAACTTGGGTAAAGGGTGAGTCAGCCCAGCTCTCTCTATGATAATAAACTTTGAAAAAGTGGCCTGCAGTTTCTGATCTCTGGATCTCTCTATCTATTGGGATAAAAACAACAGTTCCTTGCAAGAAAAATAATTGTGCACATTGGGATTTTTTTTTTAATTATGAAGTACTAGTAGCTCAGCATATCTGTAAGCAAAGCAAATTATAAAGGTTCCCCCTGCAGCATATGTTTCACTTTTCCTTCCAAAAAAGCATAATATGTTTACGAAATTAAGGTACTCCCCCAAAGGGCCTTGAATAGTGATAAGATATATGAAATTACTACTGTAGGCTTTGAAATCAACCTTGCAGAAGATAAGGATTTAGTCAGGATGTGGCTCAGTCAAACCTGATTAATTTGTGCCTGCTTGTGCCTAAGCCACCAAAACATTTCACTGGAAGGCAGTGCAAATGACAAGCCACTGCTTTGGTAGTCTGGAGGGGATTCTTGTTAATATTTATGAAAACAGTCTGCAAACTGATTCTGTCTAACTAGGTCTGTCTGTACTACCATTATCTTATCATATCCCACAGGGATACAAAACCTCAAAACTGAATTAATCGTACTATGACATTTGGAAGAAAGAAAAAGGAGAAACTACTCTGCTGGCTCAAACCACTGGAGATTACAAATTGTATTTATGATTGTTGTTTGAGAATATGACAAATACATTTTAATAAACATCTATCAATAACCATCAAATTATTTTTCCCAATATTTCTCTGTACTTTTTCTCAAACATTTAAAGATGCTTGTCTCCACTGTAAACAGAGTTTAGCAAGAAGTTGCATTTAACTGGATCTGACAAGGTAACTGACTTTGCAGCAGTTTAAGAATATAAACAGTAAAAATGAAAGTGGAGATTTGATCAAAGCAGTATGAGAAATTTACATCATTACAGTACCAAATTGCCTGTTATTTTACATAAAAAGAATTTCCATTGAAGTTATCAGAGAAAATAAGCATATTAATTATGTAATATATATCTGCAAACTGACTCACAGTAGAAACCATGACCCCTTTCTGTGCACACGTGTATAAATGTACGTGCATTTTCCAGCAAATTGCACACGAACAGCTTTTAACCAAATCTGACAGAGGTGAAGATTTTAAAGACATTAATTCCTACCAGCGTATTTAAACCAGGAAGTTAAGCAGAGAATTTAGAGTGTCTGTGAACTTCCCTCAAGGGTTGAGCTCACCCCTAACTTGGCACTAGAGAACCCAGGGGTGCAAGAGCTTATCTAGGACCTCGGAGAAAGAGGGAAGGATCTTGAGCAACTTGGACCTGGAGATCTACTGACAAGCCAGAAATTCATTATCTGCTCTGTTCCTCGCAGAACAATCATATGCTGGTTTTCTGGAGAATTGTTTTCAAACCACGGGATTTTAGTGCCGTGATTCACAGCAGATTATGCTGTGAATAGGAGCTTAGTTTTCCGTGCCTGGTACAGGTGAAAACTTAACTCAAGGCTGGAGTCCCAGCAAAAGTGAGGGTCCAGGATGTTTGGGCAGAGATGTCCATGTGCATGCAGGTACAAACCAAAGCTGGCCTCCTCAAAATGTACCCACACTGGAGGAGAATTTCTGGATTTTGAATATGGGTACCTAAAGCCTACACACAGTTAATTTTAGAAGCATTTTATTTTACTTATTTTAAAGGCAAGAATACCTGAAAATTAATTTGCTTCAATAGTTGGCATTCTGATAACACAATGAAAGATAGATGCACTAACTTCTGAAAAAAGGTTCAATATTATGCAAGCTAAGTACAAGTGAGAATAAAAGTAAGAATGTTCTAATGAATCTGAAACATATGGCAAAGAAATTACTCTACAACCCTTTGGAGCTCAATAGACGATAATACCCTTGTTATGGAGGTTTTAAGTAATTCTGTGTAACTTAATTGCACCCCTGCAATAAAATGTAGAGGTTGGTTTAAAGTGGCAATAGGGTGGTTACCATTTTCTACTCAATTCTATTTATTACTTAATGTCTCCAACCCAAAAATAATAAAAAAGATTTCTTCCAAAAATTTACTCAAAATTCTTTTACAATATAATACCAGCTTTATGATGAAACCCTTTTTTGTGGTAAGATTGGCTTCTTTCATAGAATCTCCTTTTTTTTCCCATTAAAATGTTTTGGTTGAAAACTTAATTTATTGATGACAAGTGGAAACTCTCAGATGAAACATTAATGAAAACAGAAATGCATATAATCATTATATTAGTAACTCTAGCCCTATAGAACATCTAATATGTCCTACACTCCTACATGTTTAGATAAAATCTCATTCCAGTGACACAACTGAATTGTAGAAAAAAGTTTAGTGCTGAATCAAAAGTGATGTTTTGCTGTTTGCATTTCCTGCTGCATGTGATAACATTTCTATTCTTTTTCTGGCTACACCTGTGTCAGTATAATAATTCTTTTTTAGCCTGACTTTCTTATATTCAAATTAAATTTTAAAATATTTAGATGATTGTAAGGAGTGATACACTGACTTTTTTTCCTACAAATTTAATAGCAATAATATCCATTCCCTCAACAAGCAGCTTAGGATATGACTCACTACATATAAAATGCTTACTTTCTCAATCCAGCCTCTGCATTACCACAACTTTTTATGCGCATAGGCTGATATTACCAAATGAACTTCCATGCCAGAAAAGGAGTTGGAAGTCTGCCTCAGCTAGAAGCCATTTTGCAAAGCTTTAATTGTTGAAAGCAGGAACTGTATTTTTGATTGAAAAGAATCAGTGCAAATTCACATGTTGCCCAGGTGTGGAAGGGACAATGACAGAAACAAACATCTTCCCACGGATTAAATAGTTAAATGGTTTTGCACAGGCTTCCTAATTTTCACTATCATATGGGGAAGATCAAAATGAGGTTTGTTTTGATCAAACTAGAAGGTGGTGAAGGACTTACTATAAAGTACTTTGATGTAAAAGTGATAAGAGCCTAAGTATCATCTAGGGAGAAGGAGATGGAAAAGCTTTAAATACTGACTTGTTCTTGGACCAGCCTGTATCCATTCCTTACAGGAAATCTGCCTTGAGCTTACCCTTCCCACAAAATATTGAAACTTTCTTTACCAAGAGCTGACTTCAAGGAACACAGGAGAAATTCATTTGAAAATCTTCAGATGAGAACAGAAACAGATTTTGAAGGATATATCTATGACTTCTCTTGATATTATGCATCCACTGATAAAAATTCAGGTGGCTTTGAAAGGTCTGACCTTGGTTACTGGAGGCCAGCTGCTTAACTTGCAGTTGAGTCTATTGCTGAGGTCTTCAAAGAAATTGAACCAGGAAACTTTGTTTTTCAGATAGTTTGAACAAAAATGCAGTCAGCTTGAGAAGAAGAAAAGTAATGTTCAATGGACATCAAGAGATCCAGAACTGAGAAGTAACTGCAATGCTGCAAAAAGACCTGCTGGTCAAAGTAAGGTAAAATAAAGTTATAGGAAAATGGGGTTTATTAAATAATAAATTGAATTTCATTTTCAATTGATGGCTAGTCAGAGCTAGGAAGATCTTGAATTTTCAAAGTAAGGTTAAAATGTACTTGATTTCTTACCTTTTAAACTGTTTCCTTTTAGTATCAAAACAACTTAAATTCCAGAAAAGTTAGGCAAACTGCTTCACATCTTGTCTTCACTGACCTAAAGCTACATATATTTTTCTTTGTCCTTTGGGCTGAAATATGAGTGTTTCTCTGTGTGTGAGGGAAGATATTTTACCATAGCATAGATTAGGAAGGAATGAAGTACTGACTGGGTGAATCAAAGCCTTGCAACATTGCAGAATCTTCTTCTCACTGTTGCCTCCATAGTTTTTTCTATCCACAGAGTACCTCAGAGTTACCTCCAGTAAGAATTTCAGGAGTCCACAGGAATTTAAAGAGGCAAGAAGGATTTTACCTAACCATCTGAACCCTGGAGCCAAAGTGAATTTGGTATTCAAAAGAGGATTTGGAAAAACTGAGGTAGTCTTAGCCAAAGGGAACCTTTTGCAATAGCAAAAGGATTGTGAACCAAAGACAGGCAAGGCAGATTGAGCAATGGATCAGGGAAACTGTGTGGGCAGGAAACAAAAGAAAGAGTAATTCTAAGTATCCACATACAGGAGCTCTTTGCTGAAATATGTCTGGAGTGTAGTACGCTGTTTTGAATACTTAATCACCTCTGTTGAAAGCTCTAACAATAAAACATGTAAAGTCTAGATAAAGGTAGATTAAGTTCATTCATTATTGCAGTCTAAGATAGTCTGTTCATTTCTGTGCTGCAACACCTTCCAGTTTTTTTCCATGAAAGAAATAAAACAGAGATGACTGTCCACATAGCACTGTACAAGTTTTATCTATGTTTTTATTTTTGTAGACCTGAGATCAGAAATTTCCTTCTCATGGTGTTACCCCTAACAATTTTTTAGAATAGATTTTTTTTTCATCTGGAAAGAACTTACCGAGGAACCAACAATCTACACTTAGGTAGTGAATATTTTTGGCCATATCAAAATATTTATCTATGAATAAACTGATCAGCCTACAGATTTCCAGTGTCCGTCTTTACATGATGCGGAGCAGTTTCCCCCATACTCATAAAAGCCTCTCCCAGAAGAGTAGCACTGGGCTGTGCTTTCACTTTGCAGGGTATGCTGAGATTCCACATGCTCTGCAAGATTCAGGATCTCTAATTCTGCATGTGGTTTCTTCGCAGAGCTCTGATCATGGAGTAGATTTCTGCACTGGGATTTGCCTACTCCCTGCCTGCAGCTCCACCTCCAGGTTTCTGTTTGGTGTGCTGGGTCTGAACAAGTTCAGGTTCACTGTCACAGTTTGCTGCGTTGCCTTCCATCCCCAGGCAAACACCAGAAAAAAACATGGCTTGAGCTTACATCAAAGCACAGCTTAACATGGGTTTCTCTCCAGATTATTCACAGATTCATACTACTTAGCCACAGCCTGAAATCAGAATTTCTGACAAAATTCAAAGCTAAAAAAAATAAATATATGGTGTCATTTTCTGCTGAAAACATTCATTTTAGCTTTGATAAACATATTATAAATCAATATACTCAGGACTTGGGCAAACTGCGCTGAAAACACTGCAGCTGAACAAATCATTCCAACATTAATTTTTAATACAAGTACATAAGCAGAACCAAATAATCTGGGTCTTGCAGGCTCACCCTTTCCACAGGGATGGTGAGGAATCACAGTTTGCAGCAGTGTCCTGCTGCTGCCATCTGGCCGCCAGCCGCCCGCCGAGCTGAACCGGCACTTCCAGAGGCAGCAGTCACTCAGTCAGTCAGTCGGTCAGGGGAGGATCCCCTTCCACAAGAGCTGATTTAGTGCCTTGGGAGACAGATTGGCAGTGACATAAGGTAAAACACTCTGCAAAGTAGAATAAAACAAGTGAAAAGAGGGGAAAGGAAAGTAAAAGGACAGTAGAGAGACCTGCAGGTGGTACATAGGCCAGAGAAAAAACAGAAGAGGGTAAGTGGAACAGGCTACATTGAAAAGAGCAGTCTGGGAGGACTTTAAAAAGGTATCAAAATTATTCTAGAATGGGAACAGGGGAAAGCAAAATCTGAATTTTAATTTTCTTCAGTATCTCTGACTATAAAATAGTAACAACTATATGCTTTCATGAGGTTTTCCAGGCCATGAAATTTTGTGCCCTATTCCAATAAATGATTTTGCTTTTAAATAAGTATGCTGTTTTACATAAATGGTTTTGACATCACTGACTTGCAGTTCTATTATGTGTGCTATTCAGGGGTAACAGAAGCAAAGAAGTAGTAAGGGTAGACAAAGTCCAGCATTTGAAGTGTGGCATCCATATAAATGTCAATTTGGTGAATTAATTCAGTTCTGGCTGTTCTGTGTTCAGGTGAGTTGAATGACTTGCCCCAGGTGATGCAGGTGAAGCTGTACATGCAGAGAGAGGGCCTCTGACATTGTAGCTATTAGGTTCTCATTGAGTTTAATTCAGGTCACTGGTGAAAGTCATTTAGCATTGTCAACTGTTGAGAGTTGTGAAAAAGCCACCCCACAATGTGACACCATTAGTTATTTCTTCTAAGAGGAAAAGTCTTATTAAAACAGCAGGAATGCTGCAGTGTAATCAGACGTGAAGTGCTCCATGCCTGCATAGTGTCAGCAGACTCACTTTGTGCTGTGCTAGGCATGGCTCTGCCTTCCTTCCCTATCCCAGTGACATTTCTCTGCATGAAGTCTTGTGTCTAGCTGAGAGATTGTTGACATTAGAACAGTCAGAAAAGTTCAGTTAATACACAGCAGACCACTGTGAGAAGGCTCTCTCTTAAAAGGGAAGAGGCTCTGGTTCCCTGCAGTTGAGCTTGAATATGTGAGTTTGAAACTGTTGTGCTCCATCCTGAAAGGTCCAAAAATATTTCTCCTTGGCTTAATTAGCCTTAACTCTCAGGGTGTCATATCATAAGAGTTTAAGCAGCAACATGAGTATTTCCTACCTGGTATTCCTGCTTGGTTTTTTCCTGGCCAAGATCACAAAATTTTGCCCTCATATCTGTGATGGATGAATAGCCAGGACCAGAACTGACATCTTGCCTCAAGCCCCATGTTAGGAATTGTCAGGAACTACATTTCCCTTGACTGTGGATTTTGTTGCACCAGGGCTAAATCAAACACTAGAGTAAAAGCATTATCAGTGTTTTTGTCAGGCTTTTAGAGAGAAAAAATCCTTCTTATAAAAAAAAAATAAATTCACGTTTCAGAAAAATTATTTTTGAGTTGTGAAGGCATGACAACCTAAGAGCTCCATGCTGTTGTGATCAGACTGCTGGTGGTGGAAGAGTCTGTTTACAGCTAGCTCAGGTCTCTCTACATAACACTGCAGATTGCAGCATACTTGTATCGACAGCAGCTACTGAAAAGTAGAGTCCTTAAGCACACCTTTAAATAGCTGTTTACTTGGGTTTGTCCTATTATATTGTTTGCTATTTTCTAGTTTTCTGGTGTGGAGTAATTCTTTTGGTATTTGAAAAGTTGGTTTAGCAATTCTCTGGTGAGCACTTCTAGGTGGGGATACAGATGTCATGTGAGGTGGCAAAAGTACTCAAATTTCCCTGGTCCCTGAAAAAAGTGTTTTAATGAATAAACTCTTCTCTAAATCATGGAAACTCTGGACACTGCTGTCACAAGTAAACCTGCACATTGATTTGAGGTTTCCTAAAGCAGCTGTCTACCTTGGAACTTGGTGTAGAATTTTAGGTATGTACTCCCTTGGAGCACTTTGAATCATCTGACATGAAGAAATTTCCCATTCACTTGAAGTCCAGAAGACATTCATGGGTAGGGGCCTGGCTTGCCCTGTGTGGAAGAAAGGACTGGAAAGAACTGGAAGGACTTTTATTCTGCTCTGAAGTCAAATCACATTCTTGAATCAAGTATTATCTTACCCTAAATAAGGGTAGATTTAGCTTTCTTGTTACTGTTGTTACTTTCAAATTCATGCTCTCTTACAATTATGTAACAGATGATGTAGAGCAATGTCTCAGAATAAAAACCGTAAGCTGGTTATGAAAAACAGTCTAAGTATACCTCTTGTAAGCAATCTGCAGACGAAAGAGGATGCATTAATGGGCAACTGCCTTGAGGAGAAGTTTAAGACACTTCCTCTGGAATCTGACAAAATATCTAGCAATAGCAACTTCCTTTACAATGTCCAGACTGCAGAGCTAGGCATGCTAATGTACCCCACTCAAGAGAACATTGTGCTATATTGTATAAAAAACCCAGATGAATGTTATTTTTAGATACAATTAGTGAACTAAGTTAAAATTGTTACAATTACATTTCTTATAACTAGAAAATGTTTTCCTAAATTTTGTCTAATTTTACCATTTGTTTCTTTCCTCTGTCTCCATATACCTATGCCTTCACTCACTCATACACTTGCCCCTAACACCAAAGAAATTTCTCCCATGAATTTTAGGAGTTATTAGCAAGATTGATTTCAATAGATATTTTGTCACATGTGGGTTAAAATCTACCACAGACAGACACATTTGGCTGCAAAATATGTGAGCAGGTTGTGAGTTCCATGTTTTTAATCCCTTAGCTTATTGGGTTTAAACAATTTAACGACTTGGTTTTCACTGTAATGAAAAATGCCGGGTGTTCTTTGTCACAGTGCAGTGCCTTCTAAACAATAATTACTATTCCTGATTGTGATTTCAAACATATGCTCTGGGTGCCCAGCTTATTGGCAAAACCTATTTAAGTGTGGTGGGCTCATCATCATTATCACGTTGCAGTATCTGAAATAGCTTTCATAAAGAAATATCCATCTGGTCCCCGGCTTTATTTTATTCTTTGCTTATTTAGATCATAATTACAGTTGTGGGGTATCAGGGTAACTACAATTCAATATTGATCCTATGTGTAACATCTGTTGAGAGTGCCTGATCTGAATGTAAGTAGGTAGTTTGCTGTATTTCATTCTGAGTTAGAGCATATTATGCAAAAATTTCATGTTTCTCAGGTGGCTGGTGTTTTAGCTCTGACAATGGAACTCTGTCTCGGAAGCAGTAGTTGAAGTGATAGTATAATTTTTAGAGCTCTCAGACTTTTACTGACTTTGTGGACTATTATGAAATTGCAGTTGATTTTGTTTTCTCTCTTTCTAGACTATTTTATATCTAGATATTGAACAGTTTCATTACATGTGTTTGAATGCTTTAGCTGTGTCCTGCCCCCAGGGACCTGGGAAATACTTTATCATCTTGAAATGATACCAAATTCAAGCCTAGGAGGTCTTAGGGGTATCACTGTGCTCCTCCAGCCTGATTTCTGCTTTGCAGTCTGCCTTTACTTACTGCACTAATTAACTCAGTAAAGGGAATTCTGCTCTTCCACATAAGTGGGTAATGCAGTAGTAACTGCATTGTAGCACAGCTGAGTTATCAGCACAGAGATTGTTTTACACAGTTAAATGTTGTTTCTCACAAAATGGTCTTGTTACACAGCTGGTAGGGACTTGGAGAGCTTAAAACATCATTTTAATGTCCGGAATCCACAAGCTGGGAAGAGCCTTCATGGAAATCTTTTATTTGAAAGCTTCATTCTTCACAGCATTTTTTTCATTGTTCACAGCAAAATATATTATACTTGGGTGTATCCACTTCCACAGTGATACTGAGAAATTTAAGAAGAGTTACATATGACATTGAAAATTGCACTATTGAGGGTAGAAAAAGTACAGGAATCTTTTTTCAGGCCAGTATTTCTTCTGTTCATCCTTTACTAAGTTCCCACACATTTATTTTTGTCCATTTTTCTTCCTAAAATAATTAACTCTGAAAAAAATTTTAGTTCACAAACAGTATACACATATCACACAGATCTCACTTATCTGGTATCCGCTCTAGAGATCAGATTAAAATATCTGAAGGTCACATAGATCAGAACAAAAAAGGTCAACAACACACATGCACACATCTGGTCAAGAATAAGTGCATTTTATTACAGACTCTGGATCTTTTCAAACAAGGTCTATTTTCATTATACCCATACTATTAGTCTAATTAAAAACATTCAAATAGACCAGCAAAGACAATGTTCCAAAATATCTCTGTGTTAATCCTTGAGCTGGGCTTGTTGCGCTGTTTCCTTCATGTCTAACCATATACTCTCATTGTGGCTGCACCACTCCTATTAATAGTTTAGAGAACTATGGGAGATAACAAAATGACTGCAGAGCTTGCAGCCACAGCTTCTGAATAATGGACTACTTTTTCATAGTGAAACTTTGCAGAAAAAATTCCCTGATTTATTAGACATTTCTACAACACATTTAGTATCTCACTTGTTTATTTGGATTTTGCAAGACATTTGCCTTGCAACTGAGAAATGTAATTAGCACTCAGGAGAAGTGAATGCTGTTCCCAGCTTTCTTGCAGGGAAGGCATTCCCGTGGATGGCAGGGAGAGATGAAGTGCTAGTTGTGGCTTAGCCCTTACTGTTGTTCCATGCACAGATTAATGAGAAATTCAAGACTCCTACTCTCCAGGGTTCCCAGACACGTGTACTGTCAAACAGAGGTAGTTAGGACACCTAGGTCAGCTGCTGGCAATAGTTGGTGGCTCACAATAGATTCCCTCTCTTAGGGGAGTTTTTTCTCAGGGTGTGCTGTCTCTCTAGTCCTGAGCCAAGAGATTATGTGCATATACATTGCACGTGCATTTTGGGCCTCAGCTCCTGGTCAATTTTTTGTAATAATTGGTCACAACAGTTTCTACAGACTGAAAATTGTTAAGTATTTATTACATAAATGAAGAATATGAGTTTAATTCACATGAGGAAATATGGAAAACATTTTGGCAACAGCCTTGTGATTGCTGTTTTTCATGTTACAAAAACATGGCAGTATTAATTTTGATGGATGTTGTGTTTCGCAGGAATGTGCCCTTTCTTCAAATGATTTTATATTTTCCTGTTCACGTCTTGTTTCTTTCTCTTTTGCTGTCTATGAGAGTAAATACATCCAGTACAAGAAGATAAATTGAACATTGGGAAATATTATAAGTTCTGGGCAATAATTTGCCATTCATCAGTGAGACAAAAAATTGTCTTATTAAAAAATACATAGGAAAAATGAATTGATTTGAAAAATGAAACTTCAGTCACACTTTACTGTTTTAGTTATGCAGTGATCCAAAGTTCTATATTGGATTAAAAATGGCTAAAATGTTGTTCTCTCTATTTGTCACATCTTTTGGTATTTGTTTGGTTTTATTTATATTTTAAGTGAACTTGAAGCCTTAGAATTGACTGTTCACACTGCTCTTATGCAGTTCAATTTACTCCAAAAGGATTAGAGTAAGGCAAATGCAGATCAGCAGAGAAACTGGAGAATCAGCCATGTACTTTTGTGTCCTTTGCTCATCAATAACTTGCCTGTACTTCATCAGTGAGGGTAAAACTGATATATTTTAATGAAAAATGAATTCAGGAGTAACCCAGTGAAGCTCTAATCAAATCAAGGAAATAAAGTGGAAGTAAAACATTAAAAAACATACATCAGACTGCAGTTGCCAATTCATTTTACTAAATTTTAACACTAATTTCTGAGGAAAGAGAGGCACAGCACATGGAGCCAGGTGGTTCTCTTTTCCTGATTCATTTTCTGTATTGACTTGTGGAGGCAGCATCCATAACTGCTGTGCATGATTTGGACTGACTCACACATCATATGCATCTTATGTTAGATTTTAAATACATTCTGTTTGATCTATTTAGGGAAGGCATTTTGAAGGATGTTTCATGTAATGAATGGTGCATATATTCTTTTTTTATGTATCTTAACCCATAGCTGGTAGGAGGTCAGTTCCCCAAATCATGGAAATTCAGGAATTGTTCCTATGACATCTGTTATCAGTAAGTACCAAAAATGGAAGGAGTGTTTCCCTTTGAATTTGCTGAGAGAAAAAAAAAATAAAAGATCTGAAGGATGAATAATTTAGTCCTGAACTCCTTCACCCAGGTATTTGTAGAATATGTCAAGGTGACCCACTTTTCAGCTACTCACCCATACTCAGGGGACCAAGTATCTCATGGGAAAGGAGTTAGATGGTGATGACTGGAGCTGAATGAGTTGTGGCAAAGGAATATCGGTTTGAGAAGTAGCCAAGTATACATCATTGAATATTTAATCTAAAATTGGGCTTCCCCATGAATTTGCCTGAATGGCAAATAGTGTGAAAATGTAGAGAGTTGTAAAGAAGGGCTATAAAAATGTTCTGACATAAGAGATTTTCTATTTTCATGGAAGTAAGGACAAATTTCCCAATGAATAAAATACATGTAAAATACAACTCGGTTACTGAAACTGAACTAAAGTGTGTGTAGAAGAGAAAATTACATTTTTCCACTCTATCAAATTGTCTAATAATAATAGCAGCCATCTTTTAAATGCTACAAATCAAGCTGTCACTTCATATCATACAATTTGACTGCTACATTTCCTTTTTCTTTAGAAGAGCCTCATGGGATTAGGGTGGAACAAGAACTGTCAATTTATGACAAGAAACATTTCATATTCAAAGTCACAAAACTTGTTGTAGATGATGAGATCTGGAAGAAAACCCTCCATAGTGTTCCCCATGAGATTAACAAACAGTGGAAATTGTTGATATCTCAAATATTAAAAATTATATGACAAAGAGAGTCCACAGTATTAAAGCAAAACTGGAATTTTCCAATAGTTTTATTAAACTGAAACCAACTTCCCTTTCTTTAGTTATACAGGAGCTAGAGGGATTTGAGTACATATGCTTTTTTTTTAATGTGCAGCTACTGTCTTTTAAAGAATATCTGAAGAAATAAGATTAACTTTTAAACTGTACTCCTGGTCTCTCTTTTATATGGCTCTTTCTGCAGAGTCCTAAAGACTGACAGCTGAAGAGAAAAATTCAGAACCTTCAAATAATTTAGTCTGGATCGAAGCTTTGGAGATCATCTGGTCCAACCTCTGACTTGAAGCAGAGCCAGCTTTGAAGTCATATCGATCTTCAGGGAATCCCTGAAGTATTTTCAACAACGTATTCAAAAGTTACTCACCTTTCCCATTTAAATTGATCTCTATAAAATGGCAGCTCTGTTTTGTAGCCTTGCAATAAAAAATCAAAGTAGAAGCTAAAATACACATATTATATCAAATTCCTTCAAGTAAACAATGAAATTTTTATATCTATGTGTTATTTTCTACCAAATAATTTTGAAATTTACTCACTTGATTGACTATTGAATACATTTTGTTGCTAGGGAAAAAAAATCACGTAGCTAGAGAAAACCAGGAAGGAAAGGATTAGAGAAATTTCAAGCTATTGCCATTAAGAGGCCTTGGTCACCATCCTTTGCTGCTTTTTACTGCTGATTGTTACTTCTTCCATAAGAAATATATATTATTATTGTAACAGCTCTGTTTGTTAGGGCATTGAGGGAGGAGTGCTTGTTCTCCTGCATGTTTATGGTTTTTTTTTTCTAAAGTAGTTACCTTTGTACCATAAGAACAATGAATTTGTTGTTGATTTAAACTTACTGTTTGGTGTTTTTCAAAAAACATTATTGAATGAAAATGTCAATGACCATGGGTCCCACTCTGTATGTATCAAATTTATTTTATTTGTGCATTGCTTTGGAAATATTGATTGCATTCAAAATTAAACACTATTGTGCTGTTCAAGCATTCAGTGAATCACCTGTAATAAATTTGATTACAGAACTTGTTTAACTACAGTATCTGAAAAAAAGAAATCAATGGCATGTGTTGACCTTTAAGTTACCAAATAAATAAGAAAATATTGTTTAGTAATGTCAGTCTTTGTACAGTAGCTATTCTTGAACACCAAAATGAAAAAAAAAGCCACATTTCAGCTGCTGCAAAACAAGAAATTCCTATTCAATTCAGTCACTCAGAGCCTGCAGTGTCTGACTTTTTACCCAGACTAAACATTTTTTATTTTTTTTTAGATTTTACGTCTACTCTCTTCAAGGAATAACACCATTCTGTTATATGTATGTATTGTTAAATGTTTAGACTTTATAGACTTTCCAGCTGATTGAAATTTTGTGATTTTTGACTAGACTTCTGCATCTGGGTCTTTTCTCAGAGTTGAGGTATGAGTAAATACACCCAAGAAATGGATATGTGGGGGAGTGTTACAAGATGCCTACTTCAGACAGCTGTGTTAAAAATTAAGTGTCAATGCTGACTGAAAAACTCCACTTCTTCTCAATTGTCTTCTTCAGTGTTGTGTACAAGCTGCCATGAAAACACTTTAAAGCAGTAAAAATTTTGTATTTATTAAATAAAACATCTTGGCAAACTTATTTTCACCCCATATTCACTTCACGTTCATCACCAGTCACACAAGTTTCTTCACATACACAGTGTGCAAGTCTAGATGTTTACAGAAAGGCACAAAAGAAAGAATTTTGAGAGAACATACAGAAGAAAATGCATGAGGGTTCCTAACTGTTCTGAGAAGTGAGCTGATTGTTGTGCATGATAAATAAAAGGACTTGTTTGTGGAATGAGCAGGTAAACAATTGCAATCCTTGTCTGCACCTGCCTGCAAATGTCCCAAGAGAGTGTGGGTACCATAAACAGACAAAGACAAAATTGGATGAGATTTGGTAACAAAGCCACACTCAGCTAGAAGAACATTTTGCATTGCTAAGTGTACCAAATGTTACTAACTGTCTAGGGTTTGGTTTTGTTTTTTTTTTTTTTATGATAAGCAAGTTTTTGTTTAAAATGGGCAACTTTTCTACAGCAATAAACTTATGTGTGTCTGAGATTCTATGCTGGCTTTCTATAGCCTGAGATTTTCTATTAATTTTTATCACAGACATGAAGTGTAAAGCATTAAATTTCATCCAGTGCAGTGCAATGACATCAATGTCATGGCCACCAAATTCAGAAGTGGCAGGCTGCACATTGCTCCTGCAGTCCAGGATCACTCCCTGCTGCACTGCTCTGATCCCAACTAACTCGAGTTAATTCCACTGAAACCCATGGACCTGCTGCTGTGACAAAGCTGGGTGATGCATGACCAACCCGCATCACTCATTCCTCTGTGTCAAAGCAGAGAAAATCCTAAAGATCTCAGACTCAGTCCACAGGGGAACTCGCGTGGTTAATAAAAAACCTGACAGAAGCTCAGGCAGATTTAGCTGGATTGCTGAAGACACCAAATGCTTCTGCTGCTCATTCTACACCTTTGCAAGTCTCTGTCTCTTTTATTATAAACCTTTGTGCAACTCTTCGTTATTTGAGTTCCTTGCTGGTGGACTACACAGCAAATTGGGCAGCTCATTTTGCTACCATGGTCTCAATAGGACAAGAAGCTGTCAGAGGACCTGTCCTGAACCATCCACCATTGCTGGAAACTGCAAAATGCTTCATCTTCTGGCACATATTTCTTCCAGTGAAGAATACAATCTGTTTTATTCATGCAACAGTGACCTGTTAACTAAAATGGATTAGCCAGTGCTGTGTTATATTATGATATGTTGTTGTTTTACCAAGCCTCTACATGCCTGTTGATAGAATAGATAGAAGACAGAATAAGCATAGATCTCCATCTGCTTTGGCCAAAGCCAGGACAGAGTTAATTTCTTGCGGTAGCTGTGAGGGGGAGGAGCTTGGAGTCGCGGGTGTGGTGAGTAGGTTATTCTGTACCCCCATATGTCAGCATTTGGAGAGCGTTTTGCCCTAATCACTGTGTCTAAGACAAAAAATCACATGGCTCAATTAACAGGAAAGAGGATTTTGGCTAAATATTAAGGAGAAAGGTTAATTCTTAGGGTGGAAAAACATCAGATGTTTCCATTGGACCTGGACGACAGTTGCATAAGACAACATCTGCACTGCTATTCATGTCCAAATTTTATGGACTTAGAAATATAAAATCCATCCTGAGGACCTCTCAACTTTACTTATTAAGTACTGTAACAGCAGTGGATGTACAGTCATTTGTTTGAAATCAGTTGGCAAAGCAGGTGACATCATGGATTGCTGTTGTCCTCTGTGACAGCTTATTGGAAATTTAAGCTCTGGGCATGGATGTGGTACTTATTTCATCCATTTTAGGGTTTTGGAAAGCATTCATAGACATTCTTTTATATTTATATATTGATAAAACATTATTTTGCTTTTTAAAGCATACTCAACCTTCATAAACGTACTTAGAAACTGGGGAGACAGGGAAGAACATTTCCTGTATTTTTTTTCAAGTCCACTTTAAACTAATCTCAGAAATCCTTAGGCTCTCTCCAGTGCCACAAAACAGCTAAAAAACGAGCTTAACCAGTCTTTTGAGAATGTTTTTACACAAGGGAATTGTCAAATAGGCAGCAGACAGCTGACACAGCAACTCTTACAAAAAATGCCTTCCTAAGTTTTCAATGCCTAAGATGTTCTCAGGTCATCTTCCCAGAAGCAGATATTCAGTTTCTAGGTGTGCTGACATGTAAAATAAACTTAAGCAACATTTGATTTGCTCCAAATGACTGGGGATAAAAAAGAAATCTGTATGAGTACTGAAGCAAAACTGTGATTTTGAGGCACTCCAAGTCTGTACAGGAATAAACTATCAAATATAAGAAACAAAAAAACATAAAGTGTTTTAAAATAATGTTATTTATGAACTTATTTTCACATATGAAGAGCCAAATCATAGATCATAGAATGGTTTGAGTGGGAAAGGATATTAAAGATCATCTAGTAACCACCCCCTTGCCATGGACAGAGACCCCTTCTAATAGACCAAATTTCTCAGACCCTCATCCACCGTGGTCTTGAACACTTCCAAGGATGGGGCATGAACAACTTCCCTGGGCAACCTGTGCCAGGGTCTCACCACCCTCACAGTAAGGACTTTCTTCCCAATACCTACTCTAAACCTACCCTCTTTCGTCCTAAAGCATTTCACCCTTACAAAAAGTCCCTCTCCAGCCCTCTTTAGGTACCGAAAAGTTGTTCTAAAGCCTTCCCAGAGCCTTCTCTTCTCAAGGCTGAGCAGCCTCAACTTTCCCAGCCTGTCTTCTTCAGAGAGGTGCTGCAGCCTGCTGATCATCTTTGTAGCCTCTGTGGACTCATTCCAATATGTCCATGGCTTTCCTGTGCTGGGGGTCCCAGGGCTGGATGCAGCAGGTCTCAGGTGAGCAGTTCAGGTGGGGTCCCAGGAGAGCAAAGCAGAGAGGCAGATTCTCTTCCCTTGCCCTGATGGCTACACTGCTTTGGATGCAGCCCAAGACGGGTTTGGCTTTCTGGGCTGTGAGTTCACATTGCTAAGACCCTTCTGTCTACAAACACCCTCAAGTCTTTCTTCCCAGGGCTGATTTCAATCCAATCTCTACCTAGCCAATATTTGTGCTTTGCCCTGACTCAGGTGCAGGACCTCACACTTGGCCTTATTGAACTTCATGAGGTTCACATGTGCCCAACCCTCAAGCCTGCCAGGATCCCTCTGGATGGCATCCCTACAGTCCAGTGTGTCAATTCCACCACAAAGACTGGTGTCACTGGCAAACCTGCTAAGGGTGCACTTGATCCCACTGCCCATGTTGCTAACAAAGATGGTAAAAAGTGCTGATCCCAATCCTGACCTCTGAGGAATGGCACTCATCCCTGCTCTCACTTGCACATTGAGCCATTGATCATAACTCTTTGATTGTGTCCATTCAGTCAGTTCCTTATCCACCAAGTGGTCCATCCATGAAACACGTCTCTGCAATTTAGAGACAAGGATGTTGTGTGGGACAGTGTAAAATGCTATTTACCAGTCTAGGTTGATGATACCTGTTGATCTTCTTTCATCCACCAACTGCCGTTATTTCACCAGAGAAGGCCTTCAAATTTGTCAGGCACAATTTGCCTTTAGTGAAGCAAAACCTGTAAAAATAAATTGCCTATGCTGGTTGTTGCAAATCACCTCTTTAATTACCATGTGCCTTGCAGAGTTTCCAGGAGAATCTCTTCCATGATCTTGACAGACTCTGAGGTGAGACTGACCTGCATGTAGTTTCGTGTCTCTTCCTTATTTCCTTTTTCAAAAATTTGGGTTATTTTTCTCTTTTTCCAGTCAGTGGAGAGTTAAGTGGAATGTCAAGTATGATGGATAGTGGCTTAGCCACTTCAATAGCCAGTTCCCTCAGGACCTGTTCCCTCAGACTCCTTAAATGGTCTCAGACCTGGTTTTCTCAATAGAGAATGGACAGTAACACATGGCACTTGTAGAGAATTGGAGGGAGACACTCTGATTTTGAAAGTGTAATTTCAGCTGTGTGACCAAAACACCAGCTATTTGTGTCCACCTTAAAATCTTTTGTTGTTCTTGTCACTGCTACAAGAACAACCCTTAACATGTCCCATGTCTAATTTGTCAGAGAAAGTGGCTCTTTCCTTGTATTGTTCCAAAAGAAAAGGTAATCAACTTACGGGAACGTTAACAAATATAAGAACAAAATATAATTATGGGGCTTTTTTCTCCTGTGGATAGTAGTAGAGGAAGATATAACAATCTGTCCAGGAGAGATCTTTTTGATAAATGGAACTACTGCCACTCAGTGATTCCTGTTTTAAGCACATAGTGATTGTGTGTGTGTTTAATTTTCGGAAGCTGCATTTTCTCGTAAATCTGTGCAAATCTGCCCAATATCCTGTTTTCTTCAGGCCACACAATATCAACCACTTTGGAACAAGAAAAAAAAGCAAAATAAAAAAATATAAAAAATATCAAATGTGTCATAGGAATTTAACAGTATGTTTGAGCACGTAAAGGTTGGAATGTTCTGGCAAAGCTTCAACTACCTCTGCAGAATGCAGTGGAGGTGATTAATGAAAACAATCTCAGCATGAAGAACAAGACTCCACCTCCTTTTTTAAAGCATCTGATTAATTATTCTCTATTCCTTTTCCATTATTCTACTTTGGTTTTCTAGGACTTGGGTGGTAAATTCTTACTACTACTGATTGTTGAAACTATTATGATATGCTTACCTCAGGTACCAAAACATTTGGGTGAACTACAAGATTGCTCTTCCTTAATAATGCTTAATTAATTAATGCTTAATTATATTATTTTGCTGACTGTTCATAAAATCACTTAATTAGGAGACGGATTGAATAATTTTTTAACACATATTGTTGGTCAAGCAAGTATGTGACTCAAGCTTTCTAGCTGCTCTCCTCCCATTGCTGGAACTGCCTTTTCAGAATAGACAAGGAAAGCAATGCCTAGAAAGTGATTCTTCACCTCAGTATAGAGGCTTTGAACTTAAGCTTCAAAGTTTGTGCTTCCTCTATGAAGAAATAATAGCCTTCATTTTTTATAGTGCTACTTACCAGCTGCTCTGAAGCGTGGTACAACAGAAGACAGTATTATTAAGTCCCAGCAGAAAGATAAAGCATTTGAAGCATTAAAAAAAAAAAAAAAACAACAACAACAAAAAAAAACCAAACCAAAAAACAAAAGCAAAAACAAAAAAAAAGGAAAGAAATGACAGACCAAATAGCACCTATAAAACCTCCCCAGAAGATTTTTAGGTTGCAATTCTTAGCTTCTCTGCTCAACCACACTAATTACTTTGTAAGCTCACTGCTTGTTGTTGAGATGCAATCCCTATTCTGTTGAAAAACATGAATGAGAGCAAAATATGTGGGTATAAGAAAAGTCAGTCTCTGGGTTTGGGTTATTGCTGCAGAAATGATTGTTTACCAGGTTGTATACCTTGATGTAAAATACTAGTAGAAACAACGCAATATTTGCATTTTATTATTTGATTGTATCAGTGCACCTTTAAATCCAATTTCTAAAGAACATTTTGAGTAGCTGCAGTTTCACAGACTACCTATATACTGCCTATTTAGGGCTTTCTTTATTGAGAATTTTTATTTATGTTAACTAGAACTGAATTATTAATTGATGCATTAATATTTTTGTTTGTTTTCTATCAAATCAAAACTCTAAATCTTAAAAAGAGTCTGGAATACAGCCAGTTGATGAAAATCTAAATCCATTTCTTGGAAATTTCACAAATGGCAAACAATTGCAAAAAGATAAAATTACTGTTTGCTTTGTTTGGCAGTAACTGTTGGCTCCCATAAATTGTGGCCCAGCTTTCTAGAACCACTGAAAATGTATTTTAAAAGCAGGAATGCAGAGAAGTGATTTTCACCCAACACTTTGAACTTAAGCCCTGTGATGTGTTATCCCACTTCAAATGGTAATTTTACAATCATTCAGGTTTCAGACTCAGAAACTCTGCAGGAGAACATGTGAAAACCTGAAAATAAAGAGACAAATCAACTTCAAATGTTAATGCTAAAGAGTGCAATGTGTTAGGGCACAGGACATGACCTGCAAAAGACACAGGGATGAAGGATTGCAAGCTCTGCATTGATTTCTATAGTTATCACAAAAAAAAAGGGGGGGAAATACAGTCCTCTTTTTTTTTTTTTTTTTTTTATTTTTTTCATTCAATTTATTTACTGTTTTCCTGCAATATGGTATGAAAGCAACAAAACTGGAAAAATGTGCTTGCCACAGGTTATGTACCTTTCATTCCATGCTTCTTAAAACTAATAACCATAGTGCTATACTTATGAAATGTGTACCTCTAGTCCCAATCTGATAGTTCTATTCTTAAATTAAATTAGTAATGGAAAACCACAAGCTAATATCCATGAGTATAAAAAAAAATTAAATATCCTTTCATCTTTGCTGAGCTTAAACCAAATGTACTAAACTTGGAAAAGACCTAAGGGTCACTGCAGACAGCAGAGACTTAACAGAGGACAAGGAGCTGAAAAAAGGACAGACTGCAACACTGTGGATTTTTCTTTTTATTAGTGGCACAATAACATGCACTCTCTAAAGCATTAAATCACCAGTTTTTCTAGTACTTGTATCTGCAATCATTCTCTGACAAAAGTGGAAGCTAAACATCAATATCCAGTGCACTTGTGGAAAAAAGGGAATCTACAGTCAATATATATTTCTATATTTGAAAGGTCATTTAACACAACACCCTGATTTAATCTGAATAATGACAGCTGAACAACTTCTTTGTTCACAGTTGTGTTTTAGACCAGATCAAATGAATTTCCAAAACAGTTTAAACTAAATAGGAACAATTTACTTTTCTTCCTGCATAAGCCTGGTCACACAATGAGGATAGGAATAGCTTATTCAGTAATAACTAATCCTAGAACCATTTGAGATATATATATATAGAATGAACCTTGATCTGGTAGCTTTTTTTCCCTACAATCTGTTCCTGCAAGGCACAGGCACTAATCTTGGCAGCTTTCAGTCTCTGAGAAGAACTATTGTCATTCCCGTAAGTACTTTTAAATTATTACCGGTTAACCATAAACTAAACTATAAATACACAATTAAGGACTAACAACAGCATTTATCAGAATGACATACAAGCCTTCCATGCTGTTGAGAGGAGTACTCAACACTAATGTCTATTTGGAACAAAAAATCTTCTACATATTTTAAGCAGAAATATTTGTGATGGAAAACTAATGAGTCTTATTAAGAATCATTAATTCTTAAGCACTGGGTGACACCTGTGCTACAACTGAGAAGGTTTTGAATGATTTTAGATAAAATAAGATTAAAAGTGCTCGTATTCTTTCTTGGGGCAAAAAGGAACACTTTCTCTGAAACACAGCCAAAATCCAAGTGAGCAGCAGATAACTGCTGTCAGACTTTTACTGTTTTGTTGCTTGATCCATTTAAAAATATATGCAAAGTTTTGCTGCTATTGTTTTCATAATGATAAAAAATAAAAGTTAACTGTTTTAATTACATTCTACTGCTTTGGGAAATCACTAGATAAGCAACCAGATCTGGTTAGAGGAAAATGACTTGGGGGATAAGTTAGGTACTAAATGTATTGCTGTTGCATCCTTTCTCTAGTAGAGCTACATGACCTTCTGCATAATCTCTCTGGCTGGAATGTACACTGACTTCAGGGAACAGGATGAAGCTTCAAAAATGAGATATCCACATCTAAGCACTTAGAAAATCTGTGTCAGTGACTGCTTATGAACTTAAAATTAGGCTACCATTTTAAGACTTTGACAACCCATGCAGAAATCCTAGGATGTTGAAAAAAAATCTACAGATAGATGCTGTCCATGACCAGTTTTCTTCCCTTCCTAATATGTTTCTGGAGTGCCATGCCAGTAGAGCCCTGACTGCAGAAACCATTGTGTTGGAAAAGAAAATTTCAGGATGCTGGTCTCGCAAGGACTGGGGATGATAAAAACACTGCTGCTATTTCTTGAAAGGATCCCCTGGTAACAAACAGCTCTGCCTACAGAATAAGGATCTGCAGTTTTCCCTCTTCTACCTTGTTGTTGGTCAGATACAAGCATGCATTCTCATATTACTGCAGTCATGAAAAAAAGAGCTTGTTCAGAGGTCATTCTGTGAGATGAATTTGCACAGTGCATCTCCTCAAGGAGAAAATTAAAAGCACTCTTAGCACATTGTCAGTATTGCTTGAAAAACACAGAATGGATTTTAAATAGTAATACCCACTGAGCCAGGGCTTATGTTTGGCTGAGAAAACTTTCAGGAATGACTGCTGTCTGAAACATAATTTTTGTAGAAGTTTGTAAAATTATTTATAGCAATAATAACCATATATTTAGAAGGAAGAGAGGAGGTTATACTTCATGCTAGTTCTGGTCTTTTCCAGCTAGCATAATCTGTAGGAAATAGACATCAGAAATCTTGTAAAATATGTAACGGAGTCACACACTAGTCTGCTCAGTGTACCTGGTCAAGGATGCTATTATGCCTAAAGAATGTGCAGCAGCTATCCATGATTGCCTCCAAATTCAGGAAGTGCAATATTGGCCACATTAAAGGTAATGGAGTTTTTGTCTCTGCCTTCAGCAGGGCAGAGACAAATTCTCTCTTTAGTTCTGTCTTTAGTTTTTAATGAGAACTGCAGTACCTGTATCTGAATATTTTTTCTCTCTTCTCGCTGTTTCCTGTATGGACCTCCTACAATTCAACCTTTCTGTGAGGCACATACTGTATGAACTACAGGAATTTATTAAAAAATAATAATTTAAAAAATGAAGAAGCATTCTTATTTTTTTTCTATGATGAATCACTGAGCTTTCTAGGTTTTCACTAACTACTATTCTACTGTATTTCCAGATAGCATTGTTTCCTCTTAATATTTATGACCAAAATACTTGTATCAGGTTAAGCCCGTAATAGGAAATTATATTAAGTAAAAATAATTATGAAAATTCATGTTCTAAACATGATGTCTACCTGCCATAATATTACCTGCATCATTTTGCTATGGACTTGCTGTTTTAATCCTTCATAAATGACATTTCTTATCTACTGCCTATTAATAAGGCAGAAAACTAAAGTGAAGAACCAGTGCACGTAAACTGTCCAGTGATGGATTTTCCTCCTAAAGAGAATCCTGCTTTGCTATAAGCAAAATTAAACAATGGTCTGTGTGACAGTGTTCACAGGGGCTCTTGGGTGAGGGAATGGACAAGAATGTTGACTCCATGTTTCAGAAGGCTTGATTTATTATTTTGAGATCTACATTACATTAAACTGTACTAAAAGAATAGAAGAAAAGGTTTCATCAGAAGGCTAGCTAAGATAGGAATAGAAAGGAATGATAACAAAGGTTTTTGGCTTAGACAGAGAGCCCGAGCCAGCTGGGCTGTGATTGGTGATTAATTACAAACAACTCTATGAGACCAATAATACAACAAAAATACAACAAAAATGCAAACAACTCTATGAGATCCACCTGTTGCATTCCACAGCAGCAGATAATCATTGTTTACATTTTGTTCCTGAGGCCTCTCAGCTTCTCAGGAGGAAAAATCCTAAGGGAAGGATTTTTCATAAAAAGATGTCTGCCACATGCCTGTGGAAGGATTCTCTTCCTATTCAACACTGGGTGCTAAAGTGAAGTTCTTCTGTTAGGAGTGCAGTTTCACTGATGCAGTCCTAAAACTTGGCATTTATACCAAGTTTAGCTTGTTCCAAAATTTTGTTTAAAATACCAATCAGAAATATTTTGCTTTAGAATGTCCACATTTTATTTTGCAATATTAGAGCTTCACTCAAATATTATGTAATGATCGATCATATTGGCATTATTTTTAGAGAAATAATTTTAAACAGTGAGTGAACATTGATACATCCATTTTCTTCTTATGAAAAACACATACTGGGATATTTCTGATCCTGGATTACATGAATATGTCTGAAACTCGTAAAAAATCCAGCTTGGCCTCTATCAATATCCACTTTATTGACACAGGCAATATAGTAATTATCTTTGAAGTGATTATAAAAACAGTAGTATTTATTAGCTTTTCTTAGTTATTTGAACAAAAAAAAATTTTTCTGCGTATACTACAGTTTAAAGAACATGCTGTTATTGTGTATGTAGCATGAATTTCAGAAGGGAAAAGATTGTATGAATGACAAAAATAAAATCTTCCCTAAGATTTCTTTCAAAAACTACATCAGTTAATAGTTTAGATTTCATAGAGTGATTACCCTCCATCTTGTGTTTGTACAGCTAGAACACCTATAGGTTAAGCAAGACATTGGATTGTTTTATGCAAGGAAATTTTTAACAAATGAAACAATGACATATCTGTCTCAAGAATCTCACAATCTTAAGTCTTGACAGGAGGTAATACAATTTTGGTTTTAGTGGTCAAAAAACTACATAACCGGTCACCCACCACATCATTTGAAAGCTATTTCCGCAACAACTGCAAAAAATGCCAATGTATCATCTTTTAGACTTCCCCAAGTGCATCTCACATTTGTACAATCTTGAAATCAATTAGAAGAAATTAAAATTTTGAGAGAGGAAGCTTAATAAAACTAATCAAAGTTATGTTTTCAGATGTCTAGAGACTTCTAGTAGATTTTCACGCAGGCCACAGCAAGTACTCAGTCATCAGGACCATAACACACATATGTGTGCCTAATTCAACACCAAGGAAGAACAAGTCAAAAGGAAAATACCATAAGAAACCAATGTATCCAGAAAGTATGCAACCAGCAAGCAGTTTGGACTCTATCTGCTTTGGTCTAGAAGGTTTTCACATTTTGGCCCTTTTGATCTATTGTTGTGTGATCATGTACAGCTCTCAGACCTGAATAGACACAGCCAGCTTGAAGTCAATCTGTCACCACAGCAGAATCCAATGCAAGATTCCCATGAACCAAATCCAACATGTATATTATGATAAAATTACAAGCAATTCAAAATTCCTTTTTACACTAGGAAGGCAAATTATAAGGATATTTCTTTATAAAAACTTATTTCTCTTTTTGACAGCTTAGAATAATCATTATAGTATCAAAGAAAGAAGAGAAAATTAAAATTCTGTCTTCACTTTCCATTTTTCAGGTATTGAATATTTTAGGAATACCCCAATATTTTAAGTTGTCAGCAAATTCCCTTCAGGTGCACATAAATCTTCATTTCTAAGCTAAAGAAAGGAAGCAGCAGCAGGAATTGCTGGCAAATGATCTGAATAAAGTTTTTGTCTTCTAAACAGATGAAGAAGATATACTATGAATACTTTGAGAAAGAAAAACAGTGGAAGATTCCCAGGGCTAAAACTGTTCTTTGGAAAAACAAGAAAAATATCACTTGTCCTTCCAGGATATAACTAATAAGGACAAAGAACAAAAAACAGCCTTAATCATGCCTACCGCATTAAAATGCTTTTGGGGAGCTGCTTTGACTTCACACAATGACAAAAAGTATAATCAATGGGCAATTCTTGAGTGTAAGCATTTAAAGGACCACATAATTCACAACACTCTGTATCTGAGCTTTTCTTCTGACTCTCCTCTCAGGGGAGTGTTAGTTGAAAGCCTCACAACAATATATTGTACTAATTGTACTATTACAAATTGCCATATCTTCAACATTGACACTCTATCAGTTCCTTGCAATGTATAAAAATGAAGCTTAATATCCCAGTACTTAAACCAAGAATCCCCAGCCTTGTCATTATTGTGGACACAATAGCAAGCCTTGGAATTGGTCATCCAAGCCATGGGGAGGCTTGGAGTTAATTACATCACCTTGGACAATAATTTGCTCCTTGTGGTGGTAGTTATCTCTTTCCACAGTTGGTTCTGTTTTTTGTTGCTGTGTGATGTCCCATTAATCACAGCTACTTTTAATCTGTGTCATGTGATTCTTCATCCTTTATCCCTGCAGCTGTTTCCATCCTGGACTCTGATAAACTGCTAATTTAAGTGGGTGATGTCCAACCTTGAATGCCACAATGGCTTGTAGCACACCACAGAGAATCAGCTACTACATTCACACAGCCCAAGATTTTTAGTAAGGCTAATTATTCTACAGACCCTGCTCATTTGTTGGGGAGGAGATCATCTGAAAGGAGTGGATGGAATTTTTAATGTGGGCTTGACATTACAGGGCATAAAAATATGCAGAGTTTTTCTAATGCGAAAGTATGCTGCTTCTTTTCTTCTCTCTTTTCCTTTCCTGTCTTCAAGTCTTTCAAGTTTCTTCCTAACATGACATGAAGCTGACTATATTTAGTGGTCTGTGGAGAGGTGAGAGGAAGAGAAAGGTTTTGCTATTTCAAAACATTTTCCCACTGTCTTAACTCACTTTTTGCTATGATAAGTGCAATACAGCAGGGGAGAGAAACGTTTGCATAAATATAAAATGAGACCTAAAGCAGATATAGTATCTAACACCATAAATTGGAGAATAAATTTATTTCCAATAATAATATCCCTTGCTTTCTGTTTTAAATGGGAGGAGTTTTCCATGATTTTTCAATTTATACTTGTGTTAAAAGAAAAGTAACAATAGAATGTTCATTCAGTGGGAACAGATATCTCATTAGTGTGGTGTGTATAAGAGGAGTATATCAAAATGCCAGAAAAAAGTACTGTTAGGTTGTTTTATAACCTTGAGAAAGAGCCTGAGGGCAGGTGTAAGACACTGACTCATTCTTACTGCATGAAAATTGTAGCTCATAATGGCTTTGCAATAGGACTGGCTGCACCAGCCTGAACAATGCAATAGATTTCCATGCACGAACAAAATGCTTTTACAATTACTCCAGTCCTCTGCCTGAAGCAGACAGTGGAGATGGTGAGAGACAGCAGCAGAAAATGTGACACCATTGCTCTGCTGATGATATGGCATTCCTGGTAAGGTGTGATTGCCAAACTTTCTGTGGATGCAGGGTTACAGATGGCTCCCATCCATCTCCTCTGAGTTCTGCAAAAGAGCATGGCAGAGGGGTGAAGAGGAGCTGGCAGAAACGTAGAAATACCTGTTTGTATGAAATACCAGAGCTTGGTGGAGCACATGGCACATCTCATGGTGGCAACCCTGTCTGGTTACACCCAATTTCAGACTGGAAGAGATTCAGCTAGGAGTAAGCTGCCTGATTGGTAGCCTCATAGTCTGTGAAGCTCAGATAAATGACATTGCAGAACACATTTACACCCTCCAAATCTAGAACAGTTCATGCCCCTGTCATTACCTTTTGTTCTACTGCTTCCACTCTACCTTACTATTTTTGCTTCTGCTAGACAAAGATCTCAGCTTTCATCAAAGATGGGCATTTAGCAATTGAAAATTTGTTTGCTGGTAGAAACACTAATAACTTTCAAAGAGCAAACAGATGAAGGGTACATATTCTATACAGAAATCTTATTAAAACTTTGACTTGTCTAAATGAAGTTTGAAGTGTGAGGACAGTATGTGTTAATTAAGTTTTGATGAGTCTGCTTGATGAGAGATTTCTGGTCCAACTTGGACATCTTAACAGATGCATCACACAGAATATCTCTCCTTTAGGTTTCTAAAGAATATAAATCAGCATGATAGCTGATAAAAGTTAACTCCAGCTATTCAGTCAAGGTAAGACTTAGAACCAGATCTTAATGCTGCTTAAAACAAAATTTTAAAAATATTTGATTTGTTTGATTTTTACTGGTTCTCAGATGACACCTTAAATCAGCTAAACCAGCATATTTCTAATGATCATCAGAAGATTTACACTCTTGCAGAGGGCAAAACTTCCACCATTTGATGATTCATGCAGGGAACAAGTTAGCAAACCTGTTAGAGTATTTTTTTTTCCTGTTTGAGGACTACACCACTCATAAAACTTTCATGTTGAAACAGCCATACTTTGTAATGAAGTCTCTTGTTAAGGGCTTCATTACTCATGCTTCAAGAAGGGGCTTTCACAGGATTAGCCAGCTATAACTTCCGGAGGAAAAATTAAATTAAAGAATGGGATATCACTTAAAAAGAAAACCAGTTCCTTGCCATTTTATTGCCTGTAATGGAAAATACTGATTGAAAAATATGATATTTGTACAGAGCCCACAGTCTCTGCACATAATCTGCTATGATTTTGTCAAAAGCTGTGTCATAACTTCATGAAAGTTTTTTTAGTCTAGTTCTCCGTGAAGAAGGCGTGTTGTTCCACCTACTTGTTCAAACCCTGAGGGCAGAGGAACAACACACTTTTCTGGGCTTGAAATTTCCCCTTACAGTTCTTCAGTCCAACCTCAGACTGACAGATCCACAAGAGCTGTGAGTGAGACGGTTTCTGTTCCCTGCTGAACTCTTGCCTGATCACTTCTCCTCATAAGATGTCTTCTTAAAGCAAGGACATTTTCTCTGCTACCTCACCATATGATATAACAAAGAATATTTTATATGTGATGTTTTGCAGAAGTGATCTCATGCAATGGCACTTCAGAGCACCATCATCCACATCAACATTTTCCTCTGAGACTTGAGAGCTTCTCCAGAGACACCTGGGAAATGCAGGGAAGACTGTGACAAAGGCACTTCAGCCTTCAACATAATCTCTTCCAGATGGAACAAGCACACTGTCTTTGCTCTACTACTGCACTTACTTTCGGAGGCTGTAGTCCTTTATTTTTTTAAGGTCCTGTAGCTTCCAGCTTTTGTTGGAAATGGTTACTGGAAAAAAATTCAAGTTCCTTGTCATTTGCATGAGCACTTTGATTTTGTGTGCAAATGCATCCTGTGTTTAAGATGCCCATCCTGGGGTAGTCTCAAATCCTGCTTGAACTCTTACAGGAACAATTTGGAAAGGCTCCTTCATTTTATGACAGTGTGCCACAGTTGACAGTATTACTAAACAGATCTCTGAGACAGATATTATCAAAGGTTCCTCCTGTAATCAAGTCACTCCTATACATTCACTTTTAAAAGGCTTGTGCTGGCTCAGAAATTTTTATTCTTATTTCTATTGTTCTCAGCCTCCCTGTATTTAAAGATAATATATTCAGAAGCAAAGTATTAAGTAAGGATTATTTCTTACCTTTCTTTTTACTGGAGCTAATAAAAAGTACCACCATTATATGAGAACTTTTTCAATTTAGTACTTGTTTGCACAAAAGGCTGAGACCATATGTAGTATACAAACATTACATCAATTATTTATCTGGAAACTCCATTATACTATTCTCTTATTCTGGTTGCACTTATGAAGCAAGGAATCAAAACAAAAGAAGGAAGAATTTTGGTTGATATGATGTAGTAGTTAAGGTCTTATTTTATGTCATATCTTCCACTAGTTAAATAAGATGCCTGACACTAATTTCAAGTGTAGAGGATTAACCACAGATGCTGAGAATCCTCCTAGGACAGACACCCCCTCCTGCACCTGCAGGTCTCGTACAATTGATCAAAAGAAACAGGTGCATTTCAAGGCACCCTCCTGCACTGTGGAAACCTGGCAATGCTCCACTTTTAACATGAAATTTTTAAATGACTTCTCACTTTTAAAAGCTGCATTGGCACATTATAAATGCATGTTGAAAGTCAAGGACAAATGTAATATAAATTGACGACATTTTTCACTGGGATTGATGCTTCTTATTTAGAATAATTTGTGTATTGTTTGGTGTGTGTTTGTTTTTTGACTGTCCATTCAAGCCAAACCCTTGAGACATCAACAGTAGCAGTCTCTCCAAGGACATATTTTATGCTATTAAAATCTCACAGAGAATAGCACTATGGAACCAACTAAATTAGATGAGCACTGGAGTTCCCAGGAGTGATAAAGGCTATACACAAACCTAGGTAATCAGAAACTGCCCAATTAACATATATTTCCTTTTAAAATAGTATATATATTAAAAAATAATATCTCCTGCCAACAAAATCACACAGAAATTTTAGTTAATATATTAATATTTCTGAAAAGATGTCAAAGGAAAATAAAAGCTTGTAAAACAAATCAATTTATACATTTAGGTTTTGATTCCTAGCACTTTTATCTATAATCCAGACTAACAGGACAGCACATTTTTAATTAAAAGGAATGTCACATTCCTGCTCTGTTACCATTAAAGGGAGGGGGACAACCCCTTATGTTCTATCACAAGCCTTCAGTGTTCTGTACAGTCAGACCCAGAGTGCTTGGCACTTTGCAAGAATGAGTCCTTCATTACTGTTTGTCTTTTCTCTTCAAATACTGACACAAAGGAAAGACAATGCATGATTCTAAGGTCAATATAAATTTTTTTAAAAGCCTTCAGTTTAGATTACTACACATAATATCATACTATTTCAAAGCAGCAAAAATTCGATTACATAAGATCCACTTTTAGTATTGGACACTTTGCTCTGTCATGGGCTAAGATATTTTCTGCTTCACAGCTGTCTCTCAATCAATCAGAAAGCAGTTTGTATTTCCATCCTCTGAAAATCTTCATTTTTAATATTATCTGACACATCAATATATACTTCATAATTTTCATATGTTGTTCATCTATTAATCCCATGATGCAGACATGTGGAGGTAGTTGGATACTGACTTTTGAATAAAATTATTGCCAGTTTTCATTTTCTACTTAGAACAGAGAAAATATATTCTGCCAAATTAGCTGAAAGCTGGCTGGATCATAAGAACTCACTATGTGCAGCTACTGTAAATGTGGAATATATAAACTTAGATGGAGATGACATTATACTGTGGTTCCTTTGTCTTGAGATAATCATATACACAACCCAGCTTGTTACTTATTTTTCTTTACATCCAATGATAATAGATATGGCTGAACTATGCATATTTTACATACTGCTTGCATTAGTTCCTACAATACAAAAACTGATGAGTTCACTTAATGTTCCAGGTAATGTCTGATTTCTATTATTTTATAAATTCCATCAATCAAAGAAGAGCCTTTTGACATTGGCAGGTATTTTTTGTAAGGAGTGATAGGCAGTGATGAAAAAGAAATTGACAAATTAAGCTGCTTCTGCTGCTCTCCTTCTTTTGGACCTAAATATTAATTAGCTGGCTCCACAATGGATGCACATGTTGTTATGTGAATATAGAAACTGATCCTCCAAGGTGGTGAATACCTTAAGAGTTAGGACATGGGAAATTAATTATTCACAACTTGAAAGGAACAAAAGATGTTTTCTCAAGTACAGTAAAAAGTGTTAAACAACGAAGTGTCTGCAAAATTCTTTACAGAGGCAGAGCTAATGATGGGTATTGTAAGCCTCAAGTCCTACCTAAAGTGTTTGCAGGACTGAGCTCAATCCAAGTGCCTTCACTTTACACCAATGCTGCTTGTCAGTAACTAGTGTGAAGTGTGAGGTGTGCCTTGTGACTACGAATGGAGCACCTAGGGAAAACCATGCTGTGGATATTTGTTATTTCAGGATGACAACAAATGTTGTACAGTTGTGTTTAAACTAAAAGGGGAGCTGAGGTCCAAGAAGTCTCCTAGTGGTCCTGATCCTGCAAGAGCCCAGATAAGAAACAGATGGAATAGTCCATGTATCATTTCTGGCCTGCATAAATTTCTTCTCAGGCAGCTAAGAAGAATATTTATATATATCCAGGTTTATCAGGCAGGTAGGCTGGGATTGCACTATTAGGTGCTAGTGACACAAAGCTATTAATAATGTTGCAGGTGCTGAGCTAATTTTAAGTATGCTTCAGAAATGTCAGCATAAGAGGAAGAATATAGTTCAGGTGACTCTTTTTGCCCTATATAGGGCAGAGAGGTGGGGGGGAAGGAAAGAAAGAAAATTTCATCAGATGGCTCTCCTGGAATTAACAGAATGAAAGTTTGGATCAAAGACTCTTAGTCCTTTCCTGACAACAGTTGAAACACCGTTGTTTTATAAAAGGTGCCTGTGCAGGTGCTGCTCCCCCTTGCAGCAAATTCCCTCAAGATGTGCATCCCAGTGTGCCAGGCACTGAGAGAGCTATTTTTGGATCCATATCTCAAAGTTCTCCTCTAAAAGCTAAAGTCCTATCTGATCACTATGCCTTTGGAGAACACCTATTTTTCACTGCCGTTTTCTCATCCTGGCGTGGTTGGACTTTGTGAAAAGAAACAGATTCTGTAGGCAAGGCTATATTAGAAAGAAGAAATAAACCCTTTCTATTGCCCAGGAAACTGTCATCTGAATTGCAAGAGTTTTTAATTTCATGCTTTTACACTCACATTTACAGTACAATCTTCAAAGGCATTTCATAACAATTATTTTCAGCCATTATATCCAGTGGAACTTGCAAAGGGCATAATTACTCATAAGTCTGTCCTTTTGTTTTCAGAGGTGCCTTACATACTTCAGTGCTCAAGAAATAATAATATAGGAATAATACAGTATGAAAGTCAAACACTACACCTGGTCATCCATTACTGATTTTTATATACTTATAGTCATAACAGTGTCTGATTTAAGACATTTTTAACACTGGAAAATTTTTGTATCTTTATTCAATTTGAGAAGAAAAAACCCACCCTCACAAAATTTCTTCTAGCAGTAAATTGCATATCTTCTTCTCAGCAATCACAGAATGACATGGTGATGTTAAAATAGAGACCCACATGTTACAATATTACTAGTACAACTGTATTATGAAATAATAATAATATTCACATACAAATCCAGAGATTACTATCTCAGAATTTGAAGCAAGATGTTGAAGGGTGATTCAGGACTGCATGAAGCAGCCTATAGTCTCAGCCCAAGCATTTTGGCGCTCAGTAGGACCTGTCACTAAAGACTAGAAGGCACCTTTAAGGACCATCCTGGAACTACCCTGCAGCAGGCTGTGCCAACTGCAATAGCCTTTCTCAAGTATTTAATTTCTATCTGGCCAAATTATGCTGTTACCATTTAAGTCCCTGCACTCATTTTAGCCCTTCTGTAGAAACAAATTGTGACACCAGAAACACCCAAAACATCCAAAAGGCCTTTCTTAGGTAAACTATGTGGAAATATATATTCTGAAAAGTGCTAATAATATCTTTGAAAGAGCATTACAATACAGCCCATTTTGTTGATAGTCCATGTACTAACCAGTCCCTAATTGTTGACACCACAGAGTTCCAGAAGCTCTGAAGGGAAATTACCAGAACATAGTTGGTTCTGCTGGAATCAGACTTAGCATTTAGAATATTTTCATTGTCACTTTCCAACTCATTAGTCTTTCTGCATAAGAAAAAATACTGATATCCAGCCAGGATGAACTCATGATCATTTAATTTGTTTCAAGTCTGTTCGAATAAAATCAGGAGAAAAACTGGATGGAGACTCTCAAATATTTATTTTTTAATTACTATCTTGGATATAAATATAATGATGATTTTTCTTTAATTTAGTGGTAATTATAGTATACATTAATAAAATGACCATACAAATTGAGGTAGAAACTGAGAGATAATACTTCCAATTTGTTGATCAATTTCTCCAGAAATTTGGCTAAGAGGGAAAAGTTGCAAACATCATACCTGCATGAAAGCAAAGGCATTTCACATTAGCAGGCAGTAATTACTCACATTGGAATTTAGGAATACCACCACCCTGTACTATGGGTGAAACATATTCCTTCAGACATTTGGGGTCCCATGCAAGAGGAGGATGCTGGTGTCAGTTTAACATCACAGAAAACTCCAACAGTACAGTGAGAACACTGTCAATGTTGGGCTCGTGACAGAGGAAGCAGTGATGCCAATGGAATTGTTGATGCTAGTTTTTGTACTGCAAATTTGTTGCTCTGAAACATCATCAGCCCATTTTACACAGCCCCTGAGTAATTTATCTCACTATAATGCTCCAAGGATTTGTCCTGGGCAATAGGAGAGAAAACTCAGCTGAACAATACTCTGTGTTCAGGTGATTACAGCCAGGAGCAGGTGTGTAATCTTCAAAGACATGCTCCTGGCTATGACAAAGATTGTTCACTCTGACTTGTGGCTGAAAAATTCTCATTAAAGAACCGAACTGGCAAGTAAAATGATGTAAAAGTCAGAAGCTGAAAAATCTGTTAAGTCTTTAACTGGGGAATCACTGTTCAAATCTGGAGTGAAGTGGTGCGGAAACTTGCTTTTACAGGTGATGAGACACAATTCAAGAAACTTTAGGATTTGAGGTATCTAAATCATATCACTTTACTAAATACAGAAGTAAAATAGCTGTGGAAATGAAAGTGTTGCCTCCTGGGCGGTAGGTGCATGTTCAGCAGCTGAACTTTTAAGAAAGAAAATATTGTCCAAAACTTGCAGTGATAAGTGGTTAAACTCTTGTGGTGGGTGCTAAGCCCAGATTGCTTATAGCAGAAGATGTCCATTCAGTCAATTAAGGCTCAGCAGTAGTGTCCTGTCTCAACTCTGCTGACCAGACTTCACAACAAAGCACTTCTAACTGATGTATTTTTAAAAGCTGGTAAGTTCCTCTACTGCCTTTTAGTTGGGTTTGGTTTTTTTGGTTTTTGTTTGTTTTATTTTCTGCACAGCCTAGTCCCATTAATGTGCTCTGAGGAAATCTGCAGCCATGGTGTCAGGGTCTGTAGGACAGAAAAGGATGGACCTAAGTGAATGGGTTGTGACAATACTTTTAGGGAAGCTAAACACTGACAAATGTGTTTCCATGCAAGGGCCAAGGTGAGTCTTTTAGCACTTGAAAGGCTAAGAGCCAAATGTTTTCAGGAGTAGGTATTAATATAAAAGAGAATTTCAGAACTGTAACTTTTGGTCAAAAGCCTGGCATATAACTTTTCTTGATCAGAGCATTTAAACTGCTTTCCAAAGGATCTCTGGTTACTCTATCCTCACACTTGTTTCATTTAAATGATACGGAGTGGTGTCTGAAATGGACAAAGGTGACATCCAGGTGACACCAGTCATGTCAGGTGAGATGGAAAAATCTCTCCCTCACTTCGTATACATCGCTACAGAAACGTTATCTATCTGCAGAGAAGAGTTGTCTGAAATCCAAAAAAGGCAAATGCAGGGTCCTGCACCAAGGGAAGAATAACTCCAGGCACCAGCACAGGCTCAGGGCTGACCTGCTGGGCAGCAGCTCTGCAGAGAAGGACCTGGGGGTCCTGGTGGACAGCAAGCTGCCCCTGAGCCAGGACTGTGCCCTGGGGCCAAGAGGGCCAATGGTAACCTGGGCTGCGTTATGGAGAACATTGCCAGCAGGATGAGGGATGGGATCCTGCCTGTCTGCTCAGCCCTGTTGAGGCCACATCTGCAGTGCTGGGTCCAGTTCTGGGCTCCTCAGCACAGGAGAGACATGGAGACTGGAGCAGGTCCAGCAGTGGGCAATGAAGATGGTGAAGGGACAAGAGCATCTGGCTCATGAGAAAAGGCTGAGGGAGCTGGGCCTGTTCAGCCTTGAGAAGAGAAAACTGGGAGGGGAGCTCATCCATGTCTGTCAGTATCTGAAGAGAGGGTGGCCTGGTAGTTACAGCTGAACAGGAGAAAAAACTTCTTTACTGTGCAGGTGACTGCATGGAACAGGTGGCCCAGAGAGGTTGTGGAGTCTCCTTTGCTGCAGTTACTCATGAAGTGTCTGGATGCAGCCCTGTGCCATGTTGCCATGTGCTCTGGCATGGCCCTGCTTGAGCAGGGAGGTTGGACCCACTGTGGGCCCACCTAACCAACCCATTCTGTGATTCTGTAATTCTTTGATTCTGTGATAGTGTGTGCTTATTTGTAGGTTTTGATTTTGCAGTGCTACCACCAATCTGTCAAGTCTCAAGGAAAAAAAAAAAAGGAAAAGAAAAATCATTAATCCCCTTTTCTGCAAATAGTACCAGGATTAGATTAGTTTCAAAGCTGAAGAAAGCACTCTAATATTTACAAACCAAATATGTTTACATTGCATGTTAGGAAACACGACCAGATTCCACTTTGCAGATCCTGTATTAAAAAAGATTTTGTTTGGAGTCCATAAAGAAATTCACTTAGTTTCAGAAAGTGTAAAATAGTCAGAATATTATTCTATTTTTTTCTCAGGAGACTTTTATTCCACTTTTATAGCAAGAAAAGGCAGAGAAGTTAGACAGAAGTGACTGGAAAATGCAATGAATGAGATTTAATTTTATGGGGATTTAGGTGTCTAATTCCCATAAGTTTCTTTTAAAACTATCTATTTAATAAATGCATTCAATAAGTTAAGACCTTTGCATTAATATATTTTCAGACTATGGATCATTAGATCATCAAGTCTGCCTACTTGTATTTTATCAGCTATAAAACTTCATCTAGTAACTCCTCCAGTAAGGCAAATAGTTTGTGCTTTGTGAATAAATCTTGCAGGAGGGAGAGACCTACAACTTCGCTTGACAGGTATTTCTACTTATTACTCATTCCCATGGCTTGATTTCTCAACTGAATTTGCGCATCATCTCTTTTTAGGCCTTTTATTACAACTTTTTAAACAACTTTGGAAATATTATGTGCTACCTACTTTTAAATATACCTGGTTTTGGGTGATTTCTTGAATGAAACTTGATATGCTAAAAAAAAATATTTATTCAAGGGTATGTCAACCTACAGTTTTTTCACAACATTCAGAAAATCTAATACTCCTTCTTTACATATTTTGCACAAATGTGCTTATCCTCTCTGAATAAGCAACTTCTGAACATGCAAGAGACAGTGATAATGCCTGTGCAAACATTTCTGGGATGGCTCTTGCTATTCATAGATGTAGCCAAAGCACTTTATGAACATTCTTGCCAATAAAGTTTTCTTAGATGGGTTTTAAAAATTATGAAAAAAGAATAGAGAATCACTGTGGACACTCTCAAAGTGGTATGTGGTATTTGTGTGCATATTTTTCACATAGGAAAGGGTACCTATTTTTCACATAGGTAGTCTACCCTTTGCTTAGTTTTTCCTGACATTAGCCCAGTTGTACATTTGCTGTGACCATGACAAAGTGTGCAGACACACTGGCAAAAGAGCTAATTTGGGCTTGAAATACTACTACCACTACCATGCTCTGAAATCAGATGTAAATGGGATAGTTCTGTCACTTTGCTACCAGGAACATCCCCTTCTACACCAATAAAAAAGTTACTATTACTCTGCCAAGCAGAGACTGCAGGGTATTCCCCATGTCTGCCTGCTCAGGGGTAAAATGATTTTGTCGACTTTTTCTCCCTTGCAGCATTATCTTGATACTGTCTTTTTTTTCTTGTACAGGACATGTTTTTAGAGCTACCATGCTAAAAAACAAGAAGCAGGCTAAGAAAATTGCAAAACCATGCTGCATCTCTGAATTTCAAAATAGCATGATTTCCAGTTTTATGAGTAAAAGGATTTTTAGAAACAAAATTTAATCATGTGAAAGTATGTACTACTGCAGAAATTCCATGCCAAACTGCAAAGTAAGTGCAAGTTAGAGGATGTGCTGTGTGTATATTTTCCACTATTAAGTTACATTTTTTACATCCTTTCTTCCATCCACTAAAGAACTATCCAGTTTTTGAAGTGCTATGGAAAATATTATGAACTATGAAACAATTTCAGCCACAAGCTTCTCTAATTACTTTCTCCAGTGGTCTTTTAAAGTTTCTTCTTGCTCTTTCTCATCCTTATCTGCCACTTGGCACTCTTCTGTTAATGCTAGAAAAGCAGACCAAGCTTGCCAATAGCATTGTTTGAGTGAAAGGCTGTGAAAATGGAAACACTTCACAAACACATCATTTTCCTCTGGAAAAACAGAATCAGACATCTCTTTATTTCTTGGGGTTCTGATGTAAACTCCATGGAGCACAAGGCCATGGGAAATAATTTAGTCCAGCAGATCTGAAAGGTTTTATTCTTTTATTTTCTAAACGGGTTTATTCAGATTTATTCAGGAAAAAAAAAAATCAGAAGCAAAAGTTCCTTCCTTCCTTCCTTCCTTCCTTCCTTCCTTCCTTCCTTCCTTCCTTCCTTCCTTCCTTCCTCCCTCCCTCCCTCCCTCCCTCCCTCCCTCCCTCGGCAATTGGCAATTTTAGAAATCTAAGTTTTATGTGTTGATGAAGCAGTTCCATGCATGGGTTTCTATTCACATAAGATTTACATACAGAACTCCTGAGAATAAAAAAAAATTAATAATTTTATAACCTAAAGATTTGCCTTAAACTACTAGACACATGCATTTGTTGATTATAGCTTGCATTTGTTGATTATAGCTTGTTAACTCAGGTAACACATCTCTTGAACTATGCTAGAAACAAATTTCCATAGGGAAAAAAATTCAAAAAATTTTTATTTCTTAAAACGACCTTTTTACTTGGACCCAGATATATCAAGTACAGTAAAACTTTTGCAGACATGATATTGATCAGATCCAGAATGAAGCTTCCTACAAAAAAAAAAAAATCAGTATGTCTGTGCCACATTTTTGCATCACAAGGAAATAGATTGAAAACTGCATCCAAAATCCCTGATTTGTTTCATTCAGAGCAAGAGTTTGAGGCCAAATTTCCCACCTCAGCATGTTTTGCTTAAAACTAGAAAGTACCCCCAGACTTTTCTCAAATAATTTTTCCCAAAATTAGCCTAACATAATTTATGTACAAAATTTAAACAAGTTTTTAAATCTGTGCTTTTTCATATAAAGAATAACTTTTCTCTGGGCCGTTCCAGTTAAAGTCATTATAGCAGCCAATTAGATGGCCTTGTAAAGGTTAGCCCTACACTCCAACAAGAATTGACCACACCCCTGTACATTGCAATGAACCAAAAGCCTGTTGTTTTGCCCATGTTTTTCAATGGAATTGGTCTTACATCTCAGTTACTAAATGCTTTGATGCCAGATACATCACATCCCTCACTGAAAGGCAAGAACTCCTATCTCTCATAAGTGATGTTGGGATAATAGGTTGGATTTATACAATATCTGTGCCTCAGAAGTCCTTCTCACTATGAAAAATTTAACTGTAATTCGCTGTACAGTTTTAAATTTAAAAAATGAAAAGAAAAGAAAAAAACCCCACACTTTCTAATCTCAGCAACTCTTTAGTGTCCTTGGTTCTTTTAAAACCAAAGGTACTCTTAAATCATGTGTTACAGACACTCTCTTGACGTCTCCCTCATAAATTGACTGCACCACTACTGAATTCTAGAATTCAGTATAATCTGCCTGGATTGGATGGGACCCTATGGCCATAATGGAAAAATATAACCACATTTACCCTTAACTGTGATTAAAGGTTACAGTGACTGCAGTGGCTACATTGAGCAGATTGCTTCTCCCTTTTCCATTGACTTCAATCCCTTTGTCAGATGTGTGCATCTGCTGGTAGCTTTCATGGATCTGGTTTAACCAAAATGTCCATGTTAATATGAGGGGGAAAAATAGGTTAAAAAATAAAATAATAAGCTGTCCAAAAAAAAAAAATACAGACACTGAGCTTAGGAACACAAATATAAGTTAGTCCAGAATAACTCTGAGCAGAGACCAACCTTCTGCATTCCCTAAGTGCTAAGTACTATTTCCATGAAACACTTAACTTCCAAACAGCTCAGGATTAGGTGCTACTTTAGAGACTTTATCCAAAGTAATAACAGTGTTATGGGAGTCCAATGTTTTCATTAAAGAACTGTTGAGAAGACAGGAGAGTCACTCCAAAACAACTAAATCAAGAGCAGCTTTTCTCCTGCACACAAGACAGCACAGCCCAACTCCCTTCAGGTATGTGCACCTTAAACACTAAGTACAAAATTACTTCTGTGTGAAGTGCATCTATTCTTCCCTTTTTTGCAACATGTGGAAAGTTTGGGGCAGTTGCCCTGGTGCTGGTTGGACTAGTTTAATAAGATCCTGCAGTGTTTATTAGCTGAGAGAAACAGTTATGTCTCCAGCATTCCTGGGAGTTTATTTTGCCAGGAATTCCTGCTCACACAACAGATTTCAACATTCCTCTTTTAAGACGGGAACAAACAACTGAACCTACTGAGAGTACCCTTTGTCAGGACTTGGTAGTATTTTTGTAATAAAACACAGATGATTTATATGTTCACATGGGAGACATATTTGGTATATAAAGCAGTTTCAGCAAAAGATTCTTGGGTGCCAGAAAGAAGTTTCTTGTGATTTCACAACAAAGATCTTCTGTTACTTCTCTGAACAGTCAGGGAACTTTTATGCACAACATTAAAACAGTCAGATATTCTCACTGGTTAATAGCCATAACCTATTTTTCTGGGTGTATAGCAAACCCACAGTAAGTAGAATTGTTCTACCATGAGACAAATCCCTGAGAATTGCCAGTGAGCCAAAGAACAACCAATTGCTACATCCATGCTATGGCTGTAATAATTCATTTGTGTATCACTAGCTCCATACACTAGGCTCCAGCACAGATTTAAGGAGCCAAAAATTCCTTCCTCCCCAGCGGAGGCACTGACAGGCCAGGAGAGTCTGAGCAGAACTGCCATTCTCACAGGAGGGAACAGCTTTCAAGATCAGTGAATTTTCCTGGACAAAGACTGCCTAGGCAAGGCATTGGGCATTCTTTGTCTGTCACAGTCTTACTGTTAGTTCTCCACCACCTGACTCAGCAGTTATGGGTATTTTTGAGCCTCTTTACCCTCACCCAATGCAGTTGGGAGAGCCAACAGCCTACATCCAGTCAGACATTCAGGGATTCGGGTCAGGTGGAGGAGTAACTGTCACAAAAGGTGGGCAGGAGGAGGCAACCCTGAAATAAATATGCACTAAGAAGAACTTTGAAGAAGCCTCACTTTTTAGTTCTTTTCCTTTTTGATAGACTTTCAGTGTTAAAGCAATAATTCCCCTCACTTCTTTTGTGTGTGTATGTGTGTGTGTGTATTTAACTCTTTCAATACACTAATAGAACTGCATAAAGAAGGCAAATTTACTGATGTAAATGGCTCAGATGTCAAGCTAAGCATCCAGGTGAATGGCTGATTTTTACCCCTCTCCCCTAGTAAATTCTAGTAGAATGAAAAATGCAAAAAAAAAAAAAAAAAAAACCAATGTGTCTGACCTCACTGAGGTCTTGGTAATTTTTACTTTATGGCTTCCCTTTTCTTTACTCACAGGAGCTTCATAACACACAACATCAATGAGATCAGACCTGTGAAAATGAAAGAACCATGCACCAGCCATCCCTGGTACCAAAACCTGTTTGAAATGAGCTTGAAGGAAAACACTTATAATGCAGGCCACAATCACATTTCTTAAGTAAAACACAGACTAACAGAATAATTGACTTTATACAAGTAAGAAGTCATGCTGGCAAAATTACATTTTCAATGCTCTCCATTAGAATGGGGAAAAAAAAACCATTCCTGTGGGATAAAACACATTGATCATTTTAGCAAGTTTCATAAACTGTGTGTTTCATATGCTTTTTGTGTTACTTCCTCCTCTATATTTATGTACACAACATGCACAGAAAAAAATAAAGTTTTCTCCAGATTTCTGAGGAACAATAATCAGGCCATACATTTTAAATATGAATTTTTTAAATTAAATTCACTTCTGTTGTCTACAATGCTGAATATAATTTGCATAGCATTTCAAAACATGGCAACAAACCATTAAAAGCAATCCACTTACTAAAAGATGTAATATAGACTGAATCGGACTAGCACTAATTTATTGCGGTACCTTTAAGCTCTAATAACATCAAAACTTTGTTACTTATGAGTACCCAAATGGGAATCAGTTACTTTTGCTGCACACATCAAAGCTGCTGTGAAAGAAAACAACAGTCCATGTGATCTACAAAAGTCTGTCACCTACAAAAGAAGCATTTAAACATGGCAGAATGACAGCTCATAGGTTCAAATGAGCTCACATCATTCATTTATTTCTCTGAGATAAATCAGTCATCCTTCAGCAAGTCAGGTTTTAGTAAGATTCCCACATTCATCAAATTGAAGCATGCAGAATACATGGGCTGCTATTTGGAAAACAGACAGCAACTAAAAAGTGTTTCTATGCCAGCAATAAAAATAACTAATCACTGTGCTGTACCATTCTGTGTCAGGCACTACCAGTTTATCCTAATGTCTTAGCCAAATAACATCTAAAAGTAAGACACCCAAATATTTTAGTCAAGGTTTGAATTCCAAGGTTTTCCATTAAACACTTAGAGAAGCCAAGCAAAGAGTCACCAGAGAATAAAGGCATTACACAACTGAACTTCAGAATGAGCACTTTACAAAAAAAGAATTTCCTGTGAGATTTCCTACCTATTTTACATAATCTCTCAAGGGCAAAGGTGGAAACAATAGCTACGTATTGTGCCCAGAGTAGAGCACAGCTCTAAGCTGTTGAGTCTGTTCCCAAATGCCTTCAGTTCTGAGGTATAGGAAAAGCAGGGGAACCATTAAATGAGAAATTTAGAAGTAGCTGCTTCACTGGTCAGTTTATTGTTTTGCAATACTTTAAACAGAATTTTTTCCATGCACCTTTTATAAACCTAAGAAACCTTCTCAAGCAGGTCTGTCATTGCATTTATTTGGAAACCAGAGTTTTAAGACATTAATGGGAAGACAGTAAGGATAATAAAGTTTTAATGTACTTATAGTGATAAATTTTGATGTAGGAATTGTTTATAAGAAAACTGTGCAATTCATTCCTTATTTTAATGAACCCCAGAGTTAAAGTAGCTTTCTCCCTCACCATTCCAGCACCAAGTACTGCTAGCTGATGCAAGCATCTCTCACTGTCTGTTTGATTTAATAATTATTGCAGGAAGTAACCCCCTTTGAATCTAAATGTGGGGGTTTGCATAGTGTGAATAGGAATGCTCTCCTCTAAGTTATTTCAAACATTGAGTTGACTGTGGAAAGTTTAACATGTCTGTCATGTGCTAGAAAAATTCTAGGACATTTCTGTATCTGTCATGCTGCAACTTACTAAATTTCATCTCAGTTTTCTGTGGAACTTCTCCAACTTTGGCTGAAAGTTATTCCGAAGAACACTCGTTTGGCATTAAAAATGTACTCAGTGGCACTTACATTTGCATCTGTTAACATTCTCAGTGTGCTGAGTGCCATTCCTAAAATACCACAAATGAATAAATTCATGGGAGAATCTTGGGGATTTTAGAGACCTAAATTTTAGATCATCTTCTACACTGTGAAATGCAGACTTTTCAAATTAGCCACTCTAGCATGAGGAGTGTTAAAAACTCAACAAATAGGTGTTGAAATTTCCTTGAAGAGGGATTTTGATAGTCAATGTGGCAGATTACTCTGAAAGAGAGGGTGATTTAAGCTGCATTTCTTGTTAGTGTCCAAATGTTATCAAAGATTCTCAGCACCAAACTTCTTCCAAATGCCTGGACATCATTTGTTTCAAACAAAAGAGGAGATGATAGGCAATACTTTATCACTGGGATTATCCCTCCACCAGAGTGGGAGCCAAATGGAACCAGGTCAGCTGAGCAGCAACCTGGCTTGGGGAATTTCTTACTCACCCCTTTCAGAGTTATTCCACTTCAACCAGAACGCAGATTCAGAGTCACCAGAAAGGGAGAGATGCAGCAATGGCTTCTGCAGAGTATCTTCTTCCTATAAATGCTGACACCTCACAGGTCTACACCTTCACCTTCTACATTCTTCCATTGTCAGCTGATAATCTCCCCTTTATTTTTTTAAATGTAAAAATCCAATTAGCCCACCTGTACTATCACAAATGGAAATATATTTTCTTCATCTGCCCCTTTTCCCAATCCTGCTTCCACCCTCCAGATATTCCCCACTAGTTTGGAAAGTAATTCAGTGATTAGAACATTTATTGGCACAGAGGTGTGAAGCCAGGCCTTGCACCTCTGAGTGATGATTCTGACCTGAAAGCAAGAGATTCATGTGAATTTTCATTTTCTTGTTCTGGGCCAATGCACTGTTAATTATTTCATGTCTGAACACATCTGTTGGTTGGAGACTTCCAGGCAAAGTAGGTGAAAATTTTTTGAACCTTGGCAGGCCTAAGACAGTAATCACCTGCCAAGTATCTCAGTGCTGTGAAGACTTTGCTGGCTGTAGCAGTGTATCAACATCATTCCCAGGGGAATGCAGATGCAGAAGAAGTTTTAGACACCTGCAGAGCTAGGAGCAGATTTTGCTCATGGCAATAGTTGTCTGCAAAATGAACTGGCTCCACTGTCAATCTGGCTCCCAACATCTCAATCAAGTACTTACAAATGAGACAGTAGGACGCTGCTCTTGCAATTTGTGCATATGAAGGGTTCAGCTTTATTTAAATACAGAAACATAACTGAGGAATGTTATTGTTCTACTTTTTCCCTGAAAATCCACATAATCACATTCTTCATCTGCATAATCTGCCTGCCTTTCCCCAGGGACTGATGCAGGAGCTTTCAGGAGCTGTCCTCACCAGAGGAGCTCTCCTCAGAGCTGAGTACTGCTGTTTGGCAGAGATTGAGACACCTGGAATAAGACAACAGACTGTCAGCAACACAATACTCATCATGTGCTCTGTCTTCAGAACTTTTCCCCCCAAAGTCTTGCAGTGAATGATACAATTAAAATTTTGGAATCTCAGGTATGGTGATTGAGTGCTCAGCTTCTCATTTTCTCTGGCAGCTACTCAACTCCTTTGTCCAATTATGGCAGGAACCAAATGAATTGCAAGTGAAA